>OV121133.1:32860040-34110040 GCA_921294245.1 Brassicogethes aeneus | reverse complement strand
TAGATTCATTGGTGTACAAGTAAAATTACAATATATGATAGGTCTGATTTCGATTCGGAAAAAGAAGCAAAGGTAATAACAATAAAAATGCAAAATAAAATCCTACGTGTATTACTGGTTGCTACCCTACTGAAGATTACTTAAATTCCATCTTAAAATCTTTCTTGGTCGTTGAATATACTTTTAAATCGTGAAATGCTCTATTTTATGGCTCAGTTGCACAATGGGTGTTAAAGTGTTAAATTTCGTGCGGTACTAACCAAAATTATTTGTTTAAAACTATGTACACATTCATTTTCCTACAATTTGTAAACAGGAAACTTTAAACTGGTAATTCTATGCGAAGTGTGGAAATCACAAGTTTTTTTACATTCAAGGTTTGGGAAAAGTTCCGAAAACGTTGCCAAAACTGGTATACTACTACCACATCCAAGTAATACTTATAATAGTGATGTGGTTTGGTTGCCGTTACTATTCATAATCCAATTTAAAGTTTAGACAACTTTGGTATCTAAAGTAGTCATAACATTAAATAGTATTAGTATTAAAACAATATTTTAAAAATTAATACAAAAAATCATAGAGAATTACAAAAAATTTAAAAACCGCAAATTTTGCATTACTTAACAATAAATAAATATAACTTTAATCATAAGGAGTTAAGTATAAATAAGATGAAAAAATAAAAACGACTTTTATTAAATTATTCAGTGTGGCAAAGTCTAGCTTAACCACTAGAAGCCAGAAAAAAGGTACATGACGAAAAGTTGAGCATAGATCATTAAAAATAAGAAAAATATAAGTAGAAATTAAAATAAGTACAAACCTATATATACAGGGTGTTATGTAATTAATGTTATATATTAAAATGGGTAGTTCCTTAGGGTCCATAAAGAAGCACCTGAAACTTTTTTTTCTAAATTTCAAAAACTAAAAATAATTTATAATAACCTTTATCCTACCAAAAAGTACGCCACTGATCGACTAGGAACCTATTACTTTTTAATGCAGTGTTGCCAAATGTAAAATTAAAAAAGTATTACCTTATATGAGATGTTTAAAATGATTTCCATTATTTAGAATGCAAGCATGCTTTCGCCACTTTCGCGCACCCGGCTAAAAATGTCTTGACTATTTACAAGTTCCTGGGTTGCTGCCCAAACGCGCTCTCTTAATTCTGGTAAATTCAAAAGCCCAAACATGAGTGTTATGTTGGTTGAAAATCCCGTCTCTGGTAAATGTGGCCTCATTAGTATACAAAACACTACGGCTCCAATCAGAATCTTCTTGATTTTTCTGTATATACCAATGGCAAAATTCCAACCGCAGTGCATAATCTCCATCCTGAAGAGCTTGAACTTTTTGTAGGTGACAAACTATTTTCGTGAATCGTGCGCCTCGTAACAAAGTTGGACATTTGTCCAAGTTGGGCAGTTAATCGTCTTGTACTAATTCTCGGATTTGCTTCCACTTCGTCCAAAATTTGCTCTTCAAGGGCCACAAATGAACGTCCCCGAGCCCGACCCCTATCACCAACAAATGCTCTAAATCTTCCGCGGTCCCTTAAATTTTTCACAGCACGTACAAAACTTTGCTCCGAGGGGGTTGGATGTCCGTCATTGGCGTTGTGATAATTTTGAATATACAAAATTCTAGCTTGACGAGCATTTTGCATCGCTTCCCCGTAACACAAAACCATATTTGTTAATTGAATATTTGTGAGCGCCCGACCCGCCATAGCATAAAATCTTTCGCACAAATTACTTATTATTATTACTAATAAAATACAAATTTTAAAACTTTCAAAATAAAAGAATAAAAACCTGAAAAAACTTGTAAACTAATGATTTTTTAAAAATTGTTTTAACATTGTGATTTAAAAACATACTTATAAAAAATATATTTAAACTTAGACACACCAGATTTAAACTTTATTCATAATTCGTAATGATTTACTTTACTTTGAGTTCATTTACTTTGGTTTAATTTAATTTATTATGTTATGGTTGGTAACACATTCTGTCAAAAAATTGTAGGTTATGTGCTCAAATTGTAAATATCTTAACTAAGGGAAGTGATTTTGGGAGTTTGGATTTATTTACACAAACTGAATGTTTAACGATTAACCTGTGAACTTGTCCTAATTTCATCTAAGTAAACAGAAAGAAAAAAACCGATGAAAAAGTTAATTTATGGAGTTTTTAAATATGTACTAATTTTTCTTATCATTGCTTAAGTTAATAGCTGGATGAGTAAATAAATACAGAATGGTATTAGAGCTTTAAGGGCATAAAACTTTCGTATTTATTGAGTTTTTATTTATTTTTTGCAAGAAAATTTTTTAGAAACAATTTTTTTACAACTGGCAACGCGCAGCTACTTTGTTGGTTTATATCTATGTACTCACAGAACACAAGTGTGTAACCAGTGGCGTATCACAAAAAATATAAAAATCTTCTAATGCATATATTTTCTTTATCTTTGGGAAAATATCTTTTAAAATATTTTTCCATTACACCTTATGTCAAAAGGTATTCAGTACTTTAATATATAACATTAATTACATAACACCCTGTATTTGTATGTATATGTATGTATGTAGTTATTGTACAGACAATACAATTCATTATAATTAGAACCAATAAAATGCCAGTATTCCATAGTTACGCATTTTATCACAGCGACAATATTTTTTATCACCTTGTTTACACGTTGCTAAGGATTTTGACAGTTTTCTTTATTTGACATTTGTTGATATTTAAATACTGTGTTTGTTAAATGATTAAAATAATGAATTATAAACTCTAAAAGATCGATGGGTTGGTGTAAACGATAATAAAATTAAGGTAAGTTTGAATAAATAAGGTTTATTATTTTTTTTTTATATTTTAAAGCACATTTTAATTTCAAATGTCAATGTGGCAATTCGTTAAATCCTAAAATTCATTATATTTTCTCACTAAATATAACTCGTGGTATGATTAATTATAGATGATATTTACTCATTGAAACCGAAGTAGCACATTTCACTCGTCCTGCGGACTCGTGAAATCTGCAGCTCGGTTTTAATTCGAAAATATCATCGATGCTAATCATACCACTTGTTATACTCGTATTATGGGTGATAATAAAACAAAAAATAAAAACAAAAACAATGCTCAAGCATACAATATTCCAAAAACAATTCATATTTGGTTTGTAAATATGTATTTTTTTAATTCTTTTTTAAATTTAATTATTGATAGATTTTTTAAATGTACTCGGCGTTATCTTTGATTTATTCCCTATTTTTATTTATTTACAACAGTAAAACTTAAGCATTGGGATTAAATTCTTAAATCCTCAAAGGCAGACTTACATCAAATAATAAGGATACGCTGTCAAAGATAACATATTAAATATTCATACCGGGTTCACATTGAATTATTTAAAACCCTCAAACGCCACACATACTGAAAACAGTCAAAACAGATTTATATAATATGTAGTAACAAAGTGATTTTAATTTAAATCTCATAACTTAGTTAAATGAAATAAAAAATATATAATTACTAATTTTCCGACGCTAATTGGATTAAACGAAATATAAAATGTTTTAGACGCAATCTCTTATCTAATGAAATATAAGTTCTCCCAACTTAAATCTTAAAGGAAAAAATGTCACAGCAATATTTCTTTTTTTCGTCCTGGAATTTAATTTAAGAATTCTTGAAATATGATTCTCTTATAAAATAAATGTCCCGTCAAACCCTAAATGGTATTAATTTATAGCACTGCGTCAATGTAACGATATCACTTATTTCTAAGTTAATTTATACCCTGGAGCAAAATAAATATACAATATACAAGATTAAAGTTATAACCACACTATTTTTAAAATATTCCAAGAAACCATAATAAATTAAATTAATTAATTACTAAAAATTGATGTACCTATGTATGTATTGATTGGGTTTAGGATCACGAAGATGAAATTAAGACGTTTTCTTGATGGAGGTAAGAGCGTATTCTATTATAGATAGATGTAGCCATCTTTAAGATTAATAAGATAGTAGGCAATCTAAACTGTGATTGATTGGTTTTGTAAAATATTGTAGCATGAGGCCAAAACCATTTTAGACATAATATGTAATATATTATATAATGCTTTATAAAAAATTAAGCTGTACTGACTATAGTTAAAAAGTTTGTTTTATTGTAAAATGTAAAAAACATTAAAAAATTGCTTAATCTGAATATTAAATAACAACTTTTAATACAAAATAAATATTTGTGTTGTTGAATGAGAAAATCGAAACTACAAAAAATTATAATCTATAGATTCCAAAAGATATGCCTTATACAAATTATGTGCATTACTACAACCTTGTGTCTCGTGTCTTTGGACTCTCTTATGCCTTGATAGAAAGAAAGTCCCGTTGCTGTACACGAACGTCTCCGAATTTACAGTAAAATTGACAAAAACATCCTCTAAAGATTCCCAATTTTATTTTTATTTCTAGTATAAAAAATGTTTAAAATTTTTTTTAATCCATTTTAGCATAAAGGGTGCAACCACAGGTCTTTAAGTAAAAAATAAACAGTTTGAATTGAATTTTACTGTAAATGGGCAATATAAGTTTAATTATGTTTTAATTGGGGACCAGACAGAGACCAGATTATATACAAATACATATTTGCACATTTTGGCCATTTTTTAAAATGTTAGACTTAGTAATATATTGATGCAATTTTATAATAAGCTAACCTTAAAAATTTAATGGAAACATGTTTACCAAAAAGTGCTTATCAAGTTTTTATTAGTATGTTAATATTTTTAGTACATGTTATAACTATAGCTTATAAGCTGGTCTCTAACAGAGAAATAACGTAATTTAATTTAATTTACTTGCGTGTTTGAAATTAAAAACAGTATTTTAAAGAGAGTGCTTACTTCATGTATCTAAAACTTAAAGTTTTAGAAATATATGGCTTACTTTGGTAATTACAATCGAAATATTTTTCTTATTATTTAAACCGTTTACACAAAAGAGGTTAGATCCCCCCAAAATAGGTTAGATAATACAAAATAACCTTGAAATAACGTAATTTAATTTAAAAGATAAAAGTTGGCCAACTATTAAATTAAGTCTTAAATTTCATCACTGTATGAACATTGCAAAGGATTGTTGTGTTTTTAACTTTTAAGTTAAATTAAATTACATCTTAAATTAAATTACTTTTCTGTTAGAACCAGGCTGTATAACATATTTATATATTTAAAAATAGTATAAATATTTATTAAATATAGGTATATTCCCCATCCAAACTCCCCAAGCGGCCTCTTACATTTTACCTTGTCTTGTCCATCTCAATTTAAGTCATGAAGGAGTCTTTTTTTAAACAAAATTTGAACATGTTAGTTTAGAGGCGGCCTATCAGAAACTTTTCTTTATGTAAGTAACTAACTTTCTACTACCAACATGTTCAAATTTTGTTTAAAAAAATTTATTTTTTACTAATTCATTTTTAGAGAGCAGGCTCAATCATTTCCTCTTTAAGGGGTAGGCAACCAATTATGACTTTAACCAAGTAGTATTTACCAGAGTATGGACATTTTTTCAATAGGCGTATACTTTTGCCAGAGCAGTATTTTAAATAGTTAAGCTTAAGAGCTATACAAGGCGCTAATTTGGTCTGATGAATTTTTGAAGGCGATGTTAGTAAACCTCCCTGCCAAAGTGATCACAGTGAAAAACAATATTTACTTTTTTTTATTATTGTTTTTAGTATTTGTCTCTGTATGGTAGGAAGTAATTTACTTGAATACAGAAAAGGTTCCGATTGACCCCGTTACACCAACATATAAAAATGTTGTATAAAAAAAGTTGAGGTGGACAAGAACGAGGTTAAATAAAAAAGGGAGATTGAGGAGTTGGAATGAGAAAGGTAACAGGTAATATTATGGTTAAGCATAGAAAACTACAAATCCTTAAAAAAAAGTCGTCTGAATGGTACTCCAGATGCATAAGTGTATTTCAGAGACCTAGAGGAAAACTCGTGGTTGTAAAACAATATAAAGAACATATAAAATGCCAGCAAACATTTCTAATACATCTATGATTGGTTTTTGAACAATAAGTGTGTATTATAACTATTCTTTAAATTCAATTTTTTGACATAAGGGTAGTTTAAAGGGAGTAGTTCTACAGCACCCATGTTGACACCCTTTGACAATCTTGTAAAGCAAACTTTAGCCTACAATTCATTTAAAGAAGAACTTTCTAGAATTTTTTATTAAATTTTAGATAGATTTTGTGTGGTGCACATCAATATTATACATATAATATACATATATAGATATTATGTATTAGGGTGATTAAAAAATCTACTTCTCTTGTTTTCTTCTTATGATATCCAAAAATTGGTTGCTGGGCACCTTAAAAGCACACCTACATTTTTTTGTTGAAAATTGAGGAGGTGCATTCCAAAACTCGGCTTATCCATATTAGTTGTTTTTGAGTAAAATGTCAAAAACCTTACACGTCGCACATGGGCAACAACAGTGCGAAAAAACTTAATTTTTGGGCTTTTAGTGCAATAGGTATACCTATTAGTATAATTCCTATCATATTTTTTATCAACATTGTCATAAGCAAGTTGCCTGTAAGTTGTCAATAATAAAAGAATGAATAAGTGACGATCTTCACCTAAAGGCAAACGGTCGTGTGTCTAGAGTCTAGTTTAACGCGTTCGTACTTTCATAGTGCTACCAGCGCTATCGGTGTTCAAATTCATAAAATCAATTAATGATTCTACACGTGATCTACCTGAACCAAGTGCACATTGCACGTGGCACCTCCTGGATTAAGTCCCTAAGTGCTCTACCTGTTAAGAAGAGTTTAAGTGAGGTGATTGGACACAACGAATAATTTTTCCTGGATTACCAACACAGAACAACACGTGTTAATAGTTGGCTGTCTAGGTTAAGGAATAATTTTACAACACCTGCCTGTCCATTAGGATGGAGGGAAAGTATAGTCAAGATTTTATTGGAAATATTTGTCCTCTATTTTAAAAAGCTGCCTTTATTTTATATTGAAGTACTTGTAAAAGCGAAACCCTCTAACTGTTAGAGTCTAACATAATCGCTGAAATGTGTCCATATAAATACAATGATATTTATATGGACATTTATTTAAAAAGTATTAAAAATACAGCTTTTTGCTTGTTTTACTATAAAACAAGTTACTCTATATTGTAGAATAGACTGTAGAGTGTACAGTACAATTAATTATCTGTTTTCAAACACTTCAAAAAATCAGATTTTGTTTCAAACTGCGGTAACACTTTTCTGGATTCAATTCTTGCTCTTATAAATCCTTCTCTAGCTTCTTCTCCACAAACTGATGCTGACGCTTTGGTTACGAGCTTAATTCACCTCTCTACCGCTTGCGTGTGGCATGAAATTTGTTTTATTCCAATTTGTTCTGAGACATTTTTAATCATATTTTTTAGATCCTCATCGGAAATGTTTACAGTTAAAGAGGGTTCCATAAAGCTATTAGACCAGTTGATAAGGTCGATATAATCAGAAGCGTCAAAGTTGAGTCTTGGAACCTTAAACTCTCTTAATCCTTCATCAACAGTTTTCTCCGACCTGCACTTACAAATTCGCTTTAACGCTAGTTTACGTATGTGAGGACGATTATCTGTTGCATGCATAGTAGAATATTTTCCGCATATGCAAAGTACCCGTTTCTCTGAATGACAGGATCCACAATTGTTTTTAGTTCACTAGATAGAAAACGAGATCTCTTGATAATATTAAATACATGTTTTGAACCTTCTGTGCAAGAAGATTTATATTTTATTTCAAACCAGCTTACAGCATATACTTTAACTATATAATCTGCTAATATTTGCATGTTTGTGGGTGGTTTCGATGTAGCAACGTACAGTCTGAGGGTTCTGTTAGCAGTTGTCAGCCAGGTTCACGTAGGGCTAATGATGTTGATATATTTCCTGTCGTAATTCCCATACACATTTCATAAAGTTATTTCTGTTCGGTACTTAGATCTTTTAGATCGAGCTCCGGAAGTACCACTGGTATAGGTTGAAAAGGCAAGACAGGTAATTTTTTACAGGTCTCTAGGGATTTTCCTATGATTCCAGAAAATCGTTTGGGGTCATTGGTTTTGCCATCTAAATTTGGATTAAAGTCCATTACTGTAGAGCAAACATAGCCAGTTCCAATTGCCTTAAAACGCCATTGTTTTGTCCAGTATTGACAACCGTTCCATCACATCCAACTGCCAATATTTTCTGTAAATTATCACCATATATATTTTTTAAGTGTTTCAAAAAGCTCATTATAATACTTTTTGCACTTCCATCATTGGCAGTAGCATATCCTAAATACTTAGAGCCTGGTTCACAGACTAAAACTGTATGTTCTTCATCTTTCTATAATATTTTGAAGCTTTTTTTCTTGAAATATACTTTTGTCTTTGCGACCATCAAGATAAATTTCTTTGTCTATAATTTATTTTTTATTGACAATGTTAAGCTCAGTTCGTCTTTTTTTCGCTCTCTTCTAATTTTGCTTCGGTCGATTATATTTGAAGCGTTATCCTGAGTTATAACTCCTAAATCTTTGAGAACAGCACTAACTAAATGCGATGCAGATCTATCAGAAACCCCAGTTCTGTCGCATGCTTGAGCCAAACTTGGTAATGTTATTCTAGCATTATTTATCTTGACAGGGATCATTCCAGAGGTTGAAGGAGCAGTAAATTCTTCATGGCCTGTGTCAGGTTTTAAAATGGGATTAAAAGAAATATTGCTAATATCGCTATTACTATCACTCGATATTAAATCATTGTTATAATTTGAACTTTGTTGCTTTATATTACTTTCAACCTGTTTTTGTTCATTCTTATATTTCTCTAGTCGTCCTTTCTCCTTTAGTTTTCTTCTATTGTTTTTGTTTATTTTAATTGTAGTTTGAATATCAATGCCACCAATCATCATTTTACGCAAAGTTCTCTGATCTTCTAAAAAATCTCGTTCACGTTCGGGAATTTTGTTTTTGCATTTACATATCTGGAAATCTTTGCATTTACAAGAAGATATATCAAACAACTTAATTTTGTGGAGGCATATTTAATTACCTTGGGATTTAACATTCTTTTTTAAAGATTTGTACTTCATATGAAATATGTATATCATATGCAAGATTTGCTGATCAGAAACCACGGGCCTTCTGCCAAATTTCCCTTAATTTTAATAACACATTTTTTGACACGTCACTTATACTTAGATCCTGACCATTATTTGTTTCTTTTAAAAATGTTTGAGTCCACAAATAATACATCATAACATCAAAATATGTTGGTAGCACATTTTGTTTTAATTCCATTGGCTTTCCAAATATAGGAAAATTGACATCTCGACGTGTTTTAGGCATTTTTGTCAAAAAATTTTACGATTAGTACCACACGATTCACTTTTACAGCTATATACTTTTTCAAACAAAACGAAAGATTACGATTCACTTTTATAAGGGTATCGCACGAGCTCTATTCTCATACTAACCTAAGGATACGTGCAACCGACGCGGGAATATAATTCTACCACGTGATGACTGCGTTCGAAAATTTTTCCAATTGATAAGCATGTAGCCACCCCAAGATGACGTCACAAAAATTTCAGATTTTAGTGTCTTTCTAAGAACATGAAAAGGCGTCTTTTACACGTATAGGACTTTTAATTTTTACAAAAATAAATAATCGCTCCACCATGCACCTGAAGTCCAAGTTTGCATAAACCGGATGAGTAAACCTACCAAAACCCAAATACTAAATTTTAATGCGAAATTCGCACCCTCAAATTATAAAAAACTCCACCAGGTAAAAATGTATTAGTCGCCAACAGTTTCTATAAGAACAGCAAGCATAGCAGTCATTAAACACTCAAGTTCAGATAAACACTGGGCACAAGAAACTCATCCTAAAGAAATAAACATCTGTAGATTACTAAGCACATTTAAGGAAACCATAAATTACCTTCTATGCTAAATAATAAACAACCGCACAGTCGGGTGCAAAGTTATCAATAGTCAGCAAACTCTGAATCCGATTTGGCCACATTCATGAACACCAACTGAATGGGGTAATTACTAAATACCTGATTGAGGGGGACTCCAGATTGTACTTAGTTTTGGGTCAGTTCAATGTCCCTCAAAAAAAAAAAAATTTCCCTTCTTTTCCGCACTCCACTAGCCTAAATTCGGCAATGTGTAGGAGAACTGAAATGGGTGAAATAACACTGGGAAATCAGTGTAAGGCGTTGCCGATGGGGCCAGTCATAGGTTCCTCATATCAATCAACAAAAAAAGAATGAATAATTTATTTATATCTGCAAATTCATGCACATATTTTTAGCAAGACTGACAAATCTCCAATGAAATTTTGTAATGTATTTATTTATATGACAAATAAATGTCTTTCATCCAAGAGACTTGGATACCAAAATATACCAATATACCAATATATATAAAGGTATACCTTTACAAAATTAATATTTTTAAATAAAATTTTAGAAAAAAATGTGAAATAGTTAAAAGCTTATTTTTTATTGAGAACACAAATTTTTAAGATATTTTAAGTAATGACAGGTAAACTTAATATTTTTTACGTAATCATTAAAAAAAGGTTAAAGTATAAGTTGAACTCTAGCTGCGAATATTTTTAAAACGCTTACATTTATCAAAAACTAAAGAAACCTTGTTTGTAGATCAGATAATTTACAACGAAAAAATGTACTACTCTTTAAAAAATCCCAACTATTTTAAAAGTTTTTTTTGTTCATTTTGACCCAAGGTATCTGTTAATTGGATAGATTAAAAAAAACATAATATACTTTTTTTGTAGATTTTTATTGGGCTACCATAATTTTAAAATGATAACAGAAATCTCTCTTTTTATAAAATAGTTCGAGTGCGAGTATAGGTGGCGCCACATACGGCTTAAGCTTGTGTGATTTACATTCCAGTATTTTTGTGAGTTTTGTTGCATTTTTTCGTATTGCGCAAATGAGAGTGTAAATGTATCAATTCGCCACTTACAATGAGTGATTGGAGGTATGTTACTGTTGTTGTTATTGATAGTTACATCTACATGGTATCATAGTTGGGTACAGGAAGGCTTCCAGGAAATACTCAATACACCTTAAATTTTTATTCAATATTTACGAAAAAAATTGGTTTAGGTTTATCCAGTACTTACTATATAGTTCATTTTGACCCCTACCAAGGCTCTACAACTTCACTACCTGAGAAGTACAAACTCGGAGCATCTGTAGTTCTACAGTATGCAGATGTTCTAAAAAAAAATGAAGCCATGATCCATTTCATTTTTATTTTGACAATCTTTTCACTCTCTCTTCTCAAGGAATTAAAATTGAGAAATATAAAAGCTACTGGTACGATGACAGAATTCCACGTTCCCCTTTATCAAAAGCAGTCACAGTAAAGAAAGGATCGAGGTTACTTCAAGTATGTTTCGGTTGACGATGAAATTGTTATTACCCGATGGAATGACAATAGCGTTGTAAGTGTGGCTTCTAATGCTCTAAAAAATTTTCCAGCGATTAGGGTGAAAAGGTTTTCACAACCGCAACTAATAAAATCCTACAACGAGAACATGGGGGGTGTAGATCGCGGTGATCAAAATCTAAGTGCATATAGAGTGTCCATCAGGGGCAAAACAAGTATTTTCCGCTGTTTGCCCACTGTATCGGTATGTCTATGCAAAACTCTTGGCGACTACAGAAACGCAATGGCGGAAAACTTGAGTTCAGAAGATTCGTAGCTACAGAGCTACTAGAAAACTACAAAAGGAAATCGAAGAGGGGTTCTTCAAAATCACCCAAAAATTGTCGGTTTGACAGATTGGACCATCTAGTTCTATACATACCAAATCAGCGGAAATGCGCGGTATGCCACAAAAAAGCAAATTTCATTTGAAGAACAATGTGACCTCGGTTTACATTCCAAGGACTGTTTTGTAGAATATCACATTATATTTTATAATACATAAACATTTTTTTTTGTTAATTTAAGATTAAAATAGAACTTTTAAACATTTAAAGATAATCAAATCAGTATTTTAACTTATGGTAGGGCATAGCCGCACAGCGTGTCTAGACCAAATGACATTGTATGAATTTTTTAAATATTTTAAGTCTATTAACTTATAGAGAAAGAAATAAGTTTTCAAAAAAAAAATAGTTTTAGGTTTATATGGGTAGGAGTAGGAGCTTATACGTAAATAGGCTTCAGTATATATAATATCGCTCACTTTTTATATCATCGTATCTGAATTTTCAACAGATAATAGACAATTATGTTCTTTTGATCACCAAATATGTTGTTTTCTTAAAGGTTAGCTACAGACCAATAACGATAGTTCACAAAGATTTGTTTGAAAGAATATTAACATTTTTAGATAATTATTTATTTAAATAAAAAATACATCATAGAGTAAAATACTACTTTGTTAATATATTTTTAAGTTAAACTTTAAATCTCTTTTTTTAATTTGGTCCACATACCTTTATTATAATTGAGTTATTTAATAAGGGTCAAAAACTTAACTTAAAGTGTACTTCGGGAATGAATATACCAACTAAGTACGTTTAACTAATTATGCCTTGGGAATTAAACTATAACAAGTTGTAAACTTTATTACCCAGTTTAGTATTTGACTTATGAGATTTCCATTTCCTACATAAAATTCTTCAGAAAATGCTTGACAAATGCGTTTTCAACAATTAAATGGAAATTGCAACGCAAATATTAACAGGCAAATTGTGTTCCATTTCGTGCGGAGCATTGTTTGCGGGCGGAATTCGTGTACAATATATTATTTTAATTATCAGTTGCCTACATAGCAATGCATAGGAGTGACACATGTCACTTGCACTAATATGAATAACATTAAACATGCACGTTGCTATGTTAATATTGCTTTATTCTCTCTAATATAGACAGGTTGCAATTACAGAGAACCTAATAGCGGTGAGTTATCGCTTGTTAATTAAGAACAAAAAACCATATTAACCATTTAACTGCTTACTTAACTAATTTTTTTTACTTATAAATAAAAATATATACTTTCAAATACATTTTAAAAATATGTTTAGAATTAAAAAGGAAACTTGCTCTCTAAAAGTGAAACAGTGAAATTTTCACTATTTCCGTCAGTGATTTATTATTCACTGTAAAATTAGTGTTTTTCAATATAAATTAGTGAAATTTTAACTTCTCCAAATTAGTGTTTTTTATTATAACTACTTTTCCGGAACTCTCGACATAAAATAGTGAAATTTTAACTTTTTTGAACTAAACCTATTTCACTAATTTGTAGTGTAATTTCCACTAAATAAATTAGTGAAAAGAAATCGCTACATGAAAAAGTGAGTATTCACTAATTGCTAGCGGTATACTTATTACTGCGGTAAATATGCACTGTCAATCAGTGAAAATCCACTGTTTCATTTTTAGAGAGTGGATTTCAAGTCTCTGACCAAGCTTTAGCCATACTTTTAGAACCAAGTGTTGGCTTTCAAATCTGTGACCAAGCCCCGGTTAGGGTTTCAAGCTCCCAAGCTTTGATCTGTTCTTACCACCCAACATTTGCCCAGGCCTATATTGTCCTGGCCCAGATGTGCATTACCAGTCCAATACTACTATGCCAGGCTTGGCAAGAAGTTATCATTTCAAAACTCACCCAACCTTGAGCCAGTTTGGGGTTTAAAGCTTGGGCCAGAGTAGTGTATAATTGGGCCAAGCCTGAGCCAATCTTGGGCCCTTTGTTTTTTCCTACATGTGATCCTATTAAAATATTCTAGTTTAATTCCTGAGAATGTACTTAAAAATAAAATCGGATTTTAAGAGATAAGAAAATATAAACAAGCTATCACAAATAACAAACAATACTATGTTAAATTAAACACTTTATCTTAAGGGATTTTTTCTAATTAATAGTCTAAATATATTTGTCTGATTGGTTATTAAAACGGCCATATACACGAGATAAATTTATTATATAATATTAGGAATAAGAAAATATAAATGTAGACATTCAATAAAATTATTAATTTTTATCTACACAAGTATCTTTATTAATAACTGGGTTACAAAACTGTATACAACGGGCCATTAAATATCACTCTATTAACGCCCAATCAGTTAATGTTTAAAGATAAATATAAAAAAAAATCGTATAAGAATAAATAGAAATAATCGAAATATGCTCATTTTGGAATTATCTAAGTATAGTCCATACTTTTGCGAAACAAGGTATTTTTGAAAGAATTCTATGGATATATCCATAAGAACCAAAGTTGTGACCGTTTATACAAGAAGCGAAAGTCAACTTTTTGTTTATTTTGGACCTTTACGTTACGGTATAGTGCTGTTTTATGGAATGAATTAACAATATAAAAAAAAAGTTTTTGTCGCTGATCTACTAAGGTTTTTTTTTTCAACGTTATTAATACGGTATACGTTATTAATACGGTATACGTTATTAATACGGTATAGTGCTGTTTTATGGAATGAATTAACAATATAAGAAAAAAAAATTTGTCGCTGATCTACTAAGGTTTTTTTTTGTTCAAATTTTGAATTTAAAGGTATAATGTCGCATTTACCAATATTTTATTTTCTTAAGTTGACGATAATTTCCCATCATTTGTTTATCTAATTGTATCAATTGTAAAATACATATTAAAATTCACATAAAACACGTACTCGTCAAATTATATATAATAGGTGATCAAAATATTAACTAAAATTAACATATTTATAATTAAAAATCTAATCATAGGAAAGAAGCCCTGGAGATATAATGATTGATATTAATGGTGGATATAAATGTTGCCAGACTTAAATTGATTTAAGTTTGGCAACACCAGCTTGTCAGCGGTTGGCGACACTAACACCTGCTAGTGTCGCCAACCTTCAAGTTTTGGAAAATAGGTTTGTACGAGAGGTGTACTTCTAGCTGGGTGTTGAGGCAATTATTTTGGTCTGCGTGTATTCGTTTAATGATCTCGTACATTTAAAAGGTCCAATGTGTTGCCTCTGTTTACATGGTGGATGAGTCGAACGTCCTTCTCCTGGTTAAAGCCGTATTGTGTTCTATGTGGTTGCCAAACGAACTTTTCTTGTTGTTGTTTCTGATGTTTTACGTTTTATGTATTTTTTGAATTCTTTGGATATTTTATAGGAGATGTTTTCATGAAAGGGTAAGGAGTGATAAATTCTGTCTTCAGTATCAGTTAAGTTGGTTGATTAGTTGAGTGCATGTTTCTTTATAAGTTTTTTGTGTAGAATTTAATTCACCATACTTGCATCGTATCCATTGCGTACGGCTATGTATTTTAAAATTTCTTTTAAAGGAAGATTTTCTGAGGAAAAGGCTGACCTCATGAGTGTTTATGACTATTAGGGTGTATAATGACCATTACAGTTTGGGCTTCTTTCCTGTAGATGTCAAAGGAGAACTTATTATTATTAATGGATATTGTAATGCCTAGAAAGTTGATTGAGTCATTGTCTATTTCTAAGGTTAAAATTATGTCATGTAGAGTGTCCACGAGGTCAAGGAGTGTGTGGATCCTATCTAAATTATTAATTGTTTCGTCCCTTACTTGATAAAACTCCATATTAACTATGTAAATATAAAAACAACTATGTTTTGAAAGTTTCACGTAATTTATTTGAATGTTGACGATTGTTTCGCTACACAGTAGCTTCTTCTGAACGATCTGACAGCAAATGTAAAACTTCAAAATCATGCATTTATGCTGATGATACCACTTTTATAAATAGTTCCGGCAATAAAATAAGGCTAAAACAAAAGTCCATTGAAGCAATAAACAAAGCACAAGATTGGTTTGAGACAAACTGATTAAAACTAAATAAAGAAAAAACTCAAACAATTGTATTTTCACTAAAAAAACTACACTACCTGGAAATATTCATTTGCTAGGGTTTTATATGGATAGTACAATGACATGGATTCAAAATATAGATCACCTTTCAAAGAAACTAACCTCAGCCATTTATTCAATTAGAAGAATAAGTTTTATCGTGAATAAAAATGCCGCAATACTTATTTTGCACATTTTCATAGCATTTCCACATGGCATAATGCTCGGGGGTTTATGTTCGGAATCATCCAGAATATTTCTACTACAAAAAGGGCTATTAAAGCAATAATCGGAGCACCGCCAACAACAAGCTGTAGAGAACTATTTAAAATCTTTAAAATACTTACCATTCCAAGCTGCTACATACTTACCTGTCTGTGCTACATACACCAAAATCAGACTAACTACTTAACACGCACAAATTTAAAGTTATAAAACAAGAAATAGAGACAAAATGGTTCTACCTAAATGTCGTTTGCAGAAGTCTCAGAACAATTTTGTATATTTGGGATTGCAACTATTAAATAAGCTTCCAGAAGATGGACAAAACACTTTTTAAAAAGACTAAAAAATTCTTAATCCAAAATTTTTTTTATTCAATATTTTTTTTAATTTTTAATGTACCTATGTATTGCTACCTTATTTATATAAATTTTTTATCTTTAAGTTTTTCTATTTTTATATATTTTTAAACTTGTGTAGTTAGTAAACTAATTTATTTCGTTTTTTATTCATATGTCTCTTGTACATTTTATATTATTATATTTTAATTATATTTTTATATACTGTTTTGTTGACACGCCTTTTAAATTTTGAAGGTAAATAAATATACCTATCTATATGCGTCATAAGCTAAATATTCTACAAAGGTATGAAGATAATTTAAATAAGGCAGGTTTTGAGAGATTTTTGTCAAATAATAAAAATTATCATTCACTTTATTTTTAACTCATTTTTATGAAAATTTTAACTTTTTTATTTAAATATTAGAATTTGAATTTAATTTTAAAAACAAAAAAAAAACAAAATTTAATTTTAGTTGGTTTTTTACTTAAAATAACTCCACTGAAAATATTTAAAATAAATATTTATTTCTTGAATAAAACAACCTTTTAATTTATTTAGTGGCATATTGTTTTATAGTTCGGAAATTAAATTGCCAAAAATATTTACGAACATTTACTTATTTAATTAACCTTGGAGCAGTGTTTTTCCCTTTCTTTTGTCCCAAAAGATATTTACATTTCCGGTCTAAGGTTTCCTTGAATGTGGTTTATTCTTTGCTTTATCCAAGTCTTGTTTCATACATATCCCAATTCCATTAAGATTTCGTCTCTCAAATGGAATTTAATTAAGCGTTGATTTATATACCATAAATTTTTTGAAACCTTTTAAATAAAGGGCCTCTTTTGTAGTTTGATGCGTAAAATTAGGATGATTCAAATTATCGTCAGATAGAAAGGTAAGAATAACTTACAAAAGAAGATCACATATATAAAAAAATGTTTAGTTTCAAATAAATTGTGAAATCAAAAACGCAATACCCAGATTAATACCAAAACGTTTGTTTAAACAAATAAATATAGATAAAAAAATTAAAACCATTTTGAAATTTATATTTGTTAATTAATAAACTTTACTACAATTAGAAAAAAGGCATATCGTTAAATTACTTCTTTTATAAAAATATAAATCCCTTGTAAATAGGCAACGGAGCAATACTAAACACTAAGGACCGTATGCAGAAACGTTGAATTATTTATATCAACTGATTTACGCATATCCACTGATTTAAGTTTGAACCAATTTGGCAACATAGCAAATTTTAAATGACAGTAAAGCACAGTAAAAATTTGTAGGTTATCTTACATAAACTTAAATATGTGTTTATTACATTATAAGAGTGATACATTTTTAAAATGTATTATTAAATATACAGATATAGTATATTCTGTAACAAGTTTGGAATACGGCATATTCCGCTCGAGTGAAAAGTTTGTCACACGAGCCGAAGGCGAGTTTGACGGTTTCACGAGAGGGGAATATGCAATTCCAAACGTGTTTCAGACTATACTTTTTCTACGTTTCCAAAAAATACCATATCAAATAATTTAATTGGAAGAAAGTGAGGTTGGATTGGTCTAAAATTTGTTAGATATTAAAAACAGAGATGTCGCCACGAGTGTTTATTTTGTCATCAGATGATAGAATATTTCATTCTGTAACACTTTACGGAATATATGTCATTCCATAGATAAAAGTGATATTAGAAGGTTCAAATTCCGTAATAGGAGTAGAAAAAATACATTATAATTGACTAAACCTTATTATTGACAAAAACTTGGTTTTAAAGAGGATTGCGCCAATATAAAACACAATAATTGGTTTATGTTCGCAGTTTGCAATGTGTTTTGTTACAAGTACCCAAATTTGCATTAGAAGGTATGAAAAACGAAAATTACGGCTTAAAGCCTCTAAAAAAAACAAAGAAATTTTTTGAAGTTGGTGAAAATTTTATTCAAGTGTTTGTTCTTGTAAAAGGTTAATTAATTATATTATAATTATAATAATTATATTATAATTATTGCAATGCTCTTTTACCTATTATTTTACAGGTACCAATAGCACCTTTTTAGGCATTTAGGAAAAGGTTTTGAAAAATAAATGCAATGATGCCGAAGACATCAAGAGGGAAAAAAGACATTTAAAATTTGTGACAAGAATATAAAAAAATTGAGAAACAAATTCTAGAGGATAACATATGTTAGTTAATGCTTGATGTACATAAATTATGGCTTCAGAATTAATTTTTTTAATCAAAAGGAGGGAGCTATACTCAAAAATTGCATGTCCAGAAAAATTGTGCTAGAAAATGGGTGGGAGGTGGAGTCTCTTTTTGTAGCATGCATACCCTTGCCTGCCCCCCTGAACAAAATCCTGGCTACACCCTTGCTGGAAATGGGGAAAGAATCCCTGCTTTTCAAAAAGGTTAAATTAAACCCAATGAAAAAAATTCGGCATGCCTTATACACTCTGTTTTTAAATAATTTATATTGAAACACAAATTTTAAAAACTGTTACTTTTATAAAGCAAATTTTAAAATTTAATTTTTGCAAAAATATTGTTTTAGATCATATTTTAAATTATTTGTCAAATAAAAATTACAAATAATAAAAACAATTTGAACCTAAAATATAAAAACATAGTTTTATACACTTGTATTATTGGCAAAATGTTTATAATATTATAATATGTATATTTAATTTGAAATACCCATGTTGCCCTTTTGTCCCTCCATTTAGTTTTCTTCTATGTTTAATAGTATATTTCTGGGCCCAAAAATAAATAGAGTGTAAATTTCCTCTCAGAAAAAAAGTCCCCTCTACCTTGTTGAGCCCTTTACCCAAAACCTACTATTTCTATTTTTAAGATCAAGCACATAATTTAAAAATTTATAAGCAGAAAATAAGTTGAACATGGTCTAAAATTTAAAATTCTTCAAAGGTATTTAAAAAATAGGACAAATATTTTTTAAACACAATTTTGGTTTTATTTTATAATCCTTATTATTTATTAAATAGTATTTTTTTAATTATCTATTATATAATACCTATAATTACATTAAAAGTAAACATTTATGTTTTTTAATTTAAAAAAATAAATCAATAAATATTTTCACCCAAGTTCAATTTTAGGGGTAATTTTTTTACAATGAAACTGAAGAATGTTATAAATCAATTGATTTCAAGTATTCAGCTTTTTTATCAGACAAAAAAACAGCAAAGATATTTATTAATTTTATCTTAAAAGAAATTTCATTTTTTAATTATATCTTTGTTGTTGTTGTTTGTGGTATGTTTACCTTCTAAATTTATTTTTTCATATATATTTAAAAACAAAAATACTGTCTATTTTTATTCATATTTTATATCAGTAGTTAACGACTGATATTTATATATTTATAAATTATATCAACTGATTTACATTTTATATGATTTTATTGGCCAAAAAACAAATCTAGCAAACCATGACTTATATCATTGAAATTATTTTCTATGGTCAAAAGCAAATGTCCCAAATGTCAAATAAATCTTTATGAAATGTTCATTGTTTTATGTCAATATTAAAATACTGAATACCTTTTGACATAAGATGTAAAGGAAAAATATTTAAAAATATATTTTTTCAAAGATAAAGAAAAAATATGCATTAGAAGTTTTTTATATTTTTTGTGATACGCCGTCTGGGAGTACAAAGATACCAACCAACAAAGTAGCTGCGCGTTGCCAGATGAAAAAATTGTTACTAAAAATTTTTCTTGCAAAAAATAAATAAAAACTCAATAAATACAAAAGTTTTATGCCCTTAAAGCTCTAATACCCTTCTCTATTTATTTACTCATCCAGCTATTAGCTTAAGCAATGATTAGAAAATTTAGTACATATTTTAAAAAATCCATAACAACAAAATTAATTTTTTCATCAGTTTTTTTCTTTCTGTTTTATCAGATCATCTGAGTAAGATGAAATTGGGACCAGTTCACAGGTTAAACTTTAAAAATTTAATTTGTGTAAATAAATCCAAAAGCACTTCCCTTAGTTAAGATATTTACAATTTGAGCACATAACCTAAAATTTGAAAGAAATGCACTAGATTCTGTCATAAAAGTTGGCAGATTTTGTTTGCATTTACCTTCAGTACAAAAATGACATAACCAACAATTAATAAAAACGCCAAATTGACAATTTGCACAGAATTTGGAAACGCTAATGTTAGTAACAACTTGTTGCCAACCATAACATAATAAATTAAAAGTTCCTAGTCGATCAGTGGCGTACTTTTTGGTAGGATAAAGGTTATTATAAATTATTTTTAGTCTTTGGAATTTAGAAGAAAAAAGTTTCAGGTGCTTCTTTATGGACCCTAAGGAACAACCCATTTCAATATATAACATTAATTACATAACACCCTGGTCTATATATTTATTGTTTTATGTCTATATATTATAATTTAAAATGTCAATGTATAGAAATCGACTTTTTTATGGAAAATATAAACGTTAAAAGATAATTCTCCAATTTATTTCATAAAACAACAGTTTTTTAAAGAAAAAAACTGCGTTGCCATGTCGTGCAAAAACCTATATCCACTAATATGTTAAATCAGTTGATATAAATAAATCAACGTTTCTGCATACGGCCCTAAGACCACTCGACATAGGAATCAAAGAACATCATTGTCTACAACCTTTAAAAAAAGTTTGAAGAACCCTTATCTCCAAAATAAACCGGTTGTGGACCTAAGTTCATATAAACATTTTTTCTTAAAATCATCCAAGGCAATTCTATATCGGCTATTAATTAAAAAACACCCTGTACCTATAGGTACTTAATTAAAAAAACTTAAAATTTAAAATTATTTTAGATTTTGACATAATAATAATAATAATAAAAATAAGTTTATAAGACAAGTTTTAGTTTTTAAAAAAGAATATATTAAATTATAATTAATATTATATTATAATTATTAATATAAATTCATTAACTTTTTTAATACTATTTTGAGCATGTGTCAACGCTCAGTATCATATCGATTCTGCTCATGTGTAATATATTTTGCATTTCATTGAATAAATATCTTAATCTGAACACCTGAATTAATAAAAACAAGTAAAGTTAAGTTACTCAACTATTATAAAACAAAAATAAAATAATTAATGGAGCTTTTTTGCATTTTTCTTGCCTTAGGGCCGGTTTATCAATGTCCAGTTAAAGTTACAGTTAGTTAACTGGCAGATAATTTCCATGGATACCATTGTTCTCACAACGATCGATAAAGAATGTAACTGTCAGATAGACTAACTGGAACTTAACCAGAGATTGATAAACCGGCCCTTAATTAAGCACAATAAAACTTGTAAAAGGTTAATTAATTATATTATAATTATAATAATTATGTTATAATTATATTAAATATATTATAGTTATATGATTACCAGACCTGTTTCTAAAAGGCAATGCTCTTTTACCTATTCTTTTACAGGTACCAATAACACCTTTTTAGGCATTTAGGAAAAGGTTTTGAAAAATAAATGCAATGATGCCGAAGACATCAAGAGGGAAAAAAGACATTTAAAATTTGTGACAAGAATATAAAAAAATTGAGAAACAAATTCTAGAGGATAACATATGTTAGTTAATGCTTGATGTACATAAAGTATAGCTTCAGAATTAATTTCAAAATATAAAATTATAATTAATATTATATTATAATTATTAATATAAATTCATTAACTTTTTTAATACTATTTTGAGCATGTGTCAACGCTCAGTATAATATCGATTCTGCTCATGTGTAATATATTTTGCATTTCATTGAATAAATATCTCAATCTGAACAGCTGAATTAATAAAAACAAGTAAAGTTAAGTTACTCAACTATTATAAAACAAAAATAAAATAATTAATGGAGCTTTTTTGCATTTTTCTTGCCTTAATTAAGCACAATAAAACTTGAAGCGCTCGTTACAGCTTAATATGCTGAATGTTAATGAGCAGACTGGCGAGATAAAAACTCTACTGATTATGTTGTTATGAATTTAAATTTCATTAACTTGGCAATCATTATCGGATTAAAAGTTTTCTGTTGTATCGGACAACTCAAAACAAGAAAACTCTTTTAAGCGGCATAATTTTATCCTAGTTTTAATTTAGAGCTTTCACCGGTAGTGGTCTTGATAAATAACTCACCTGCAAAACAATTTACTTAAGTGGATTAAAAGATAATTTTAATAAAAACATAAGTTATAATGAAAGCTTACAAAGAAACAAAAAAATTTAATTAAGCGTTATCTAGAAAGGTAGGATTTAAAATTAATTTTTCTATGATAAGAATGTAAATTAATTATAAACAATGATAAATTACTGTATTTTACTTGGGTTAAATATTTACCTAACCATAAAGTCTATTAGACTTGAGCGTTTAAGATTAGGGGTGGCGATATGTGACACCACTTCTCAGTACCTTTCTAACCTTGAGTAGTTTACCGTTTGTAATAGTGAAATAACTGATAATATTTTTTGTCAGATTTGCACAGCTTTTTGTGACTCTCATGCCTCGTGTTTCATGTCCTTAATATGCAGTTTCGGTTTCTTGTTGTGTAGCACTGCCGTAAAATTATTTATAATTATTAGATACCGAATTCTAGGCAAACTGCCTATCGTCAATTTTGATAGGCCGTAAAAAATTCTCATTGACTTTTTTTTGCCATTTTTTGAATTACTAAAATACTTAATTCGTGCCTAAAATGCCTAAACGCTTTCCTAAAATGCCTAATTGCTTACCCAAAATAGAAAACTTTTGCCTTTTTATGGTTCTGGGAAATTGGTAAAATGAATATATAGACAATACTCTATTCTAGTTTGCATAACTTCGCTTATCAAAATAAATAAATACAGTGACTTAAACAGCAGCTCTACATATGTGAAATTCACATTGTAAACACCAGACCTTTGCTTCAAACTATGTGCGTAACGATGATCAGCGGTCCGGGTAACCACCTAGATTTATTTATTTTGTGAATGATTCTATATGTAATTAAAGGGATGGTGCCGACGTTCTATTTCATCTTACAAAGCACATACGATCAGTAATAGCCAAAGAAAACCATAGAAAAAGGAAGTAAACCGTGGCAGCTACATCCTAAGGTATATGAATAACCATTTGTCGATGTTTAATCTTAAATCATTATATTACGCCTACGTGCAATCTGTCTTGTCTTATGGAGTTATATTTTGCGGATCATCTACAACATTCGAATCAGCTTTTATTTATTTTAACGTCATGCAAGAATCATTTTAAAGAACTTGGAATAATGCCTTTACCTTGTCTGGATGTTTATAATTTGCTAGTTTGTATCAAGAACAATTTACCAATATTTACCAGAAATTAAGATATATTTAATGTTATGAATACCAGGGGCGGTGCACTCTTACGAATCCCAGCCCACACGTACAACATAAAACAATTTTTTTGAAATTAAACTAAAAATTATTTTATTTTATTACACTGTTTAAAATATCTGTGGTGTAAAAAGTAATCTTAAAATGGTGTCAAAATCCAACACCAAGTGGTGTTAATATAACACCATGAATTATGGTTGAAAATGTGTACCGATCGCGTCAAAGGCGGTGTGGATCACGTGATGTTCTTAAATCTCGCGTCTGTTGACTTACATGAAGAATATATAAACTGAGGTAATCCTTTGCTTTGGTGTGACACTACAAGTTGTTCGATACTAAAGAGACCTTAAATAGGTGGAAACAGCTGTCAATACTTAAAGTATTTTAGGTTAGTGCAACGCACTAAAAACATCTCTAGCGAGTTGAAGGTTCCATTTTCTGGAATAATACCACTGGTAATATCCTAGTAATGCGTCAAGGAAATTCCTTTTTTCCTTTTTCTGTGTAGTATGATTTAATTTGTCCACAAACACATAATATTTAACACTGAAAAGGAGTTCAATTTACACCAAGTAAAATTTATTTTAATACTGTGTGAAAGTTAAATTAACACCATTTTAGTATTTGAATTTACACCGGACCAACGGACCTTATTTAACACCATTTTGGTTTGTATCGATATAGACCATGTTTGATGTTAATTTGGTGTTAAAATGGTCATGAAATTTTGAACAGTGTACATTTTGCATTTTTCGTTTGAATTCGAGAGAATTGTTTTATGTTTAAAAGTTTTTATAAGAAAACACCTCTTAGTTAAATTCAAAAGGAAGAATGATTTTACACATTATTTAGACTAAATTAATTACCCAGGTCCACAAAAAACCAAATGGTCTGGGCCATTAATTAGACCATGAACGGATTGCCAATAGTAAGAACTTTTTATTAAGCACTTTTACGATAAAAATGCATTCTTTATAAATTATCCGGCTTGTTTAAAAAACGAGATTCCCGTTAAAAATTTTTGAACCAAACATGATGCTTATAAACTAAGAAGCAATGATAATGCTTCAAGCTAGAAGTACCCTGAGTTTTAGGGAAAAATTAATTCTTTATTATATCCTAATTGTTAAAAAAATAGATTGTTATAAAAAAATTTAATTAAATGTACAGGGTGCTTAGAAATTAGGAAAAAATGACAATGTTTCAAGAGAGAAGTACCTTTATTTATTATTTTATGAAAAATTTTTATAATAAAAATTCATTGACAAGTCAAATTTAAGTATAAATAAAAAAAAATTCTTTTATTTTAACTATTCATTTTATTTATTTATTCATTTCACAGGCCCCCAAAAAAGAGTGGTCTGCGCCATAAATAATACCATAATTTTTTTAGGTATTTTCGCCCGCTGAAACTAAATCCAAACTCAGTTCCCTACACATCTGTTTTTTTTCTAAAACGTAGGCTACTTCTCTCAAGGATTTTCTTGTTTTCTTAATTTCCAAGTATACAATTAATTCATTTATTTTTATACTAACCCCATTTTTTAAACAAGCAATAGAATTTTTTTTGTTCGTAAAACGCATAATGAAAAAGTTTTTCCTATTGGCAACAGGATCTGGGGACACTGTAGAGAAAAATCCAGACGTATAAATAAATTTAAAAAAACTAATTATATTTAATTACGTATATATACGTACTGCTTTTTATAAAAAATATAGTTTATGCTAATTTCTTGTTTAACAGTTACTGCCTTTCTCCATAGTAGGGCAGAATAGCCCTTCAAAGGCAAAAATACCGATTTTTTAAATAACCTTTAAACCATTAAACCGATTCTGCTTAAATTTTGTGTAGGTAAAATTTCTTACAAAAGCCCAGCGGCGGAGATTTGGGGGGGGGTTCCCCCTTTTACCCCCATATTTCGACGCCACTGGATTTTATTGGAAAATCATCAGATTTCTTATTCAATTTAGAAGCAAAACTTGTGTGTTAAATTGTTTTAAGATCAGTGGTTTTGGAGATATTTAAATTTAAAATTTCAAAAGTACCGAGTATACAGAATTTAAATCGTATCTAATTGTTTCTAATTGTTTAAACAATCAGGAGTTTTTATGAGAAATTGACCTTTTTTGTAAAACGCGAGGTTTTTTTTTAAACAAGAAGAAGTGTTAATATTTCTTTTCGTAAAACACTTAATAAAAAAGGTTTTCCTATTGGCAACAGGATCTGGAGATACTGTATAAAAAATCCAGACGTGTAGGGGCTAAACATATGAATATCATGGTCTTAGTCCTGGCACAGACCATTTTTTTTTGAATTTTTTACTCTAAAAAGTGGTTTAAGGTTTAAGACAAATGATACTATTTTGGGATGTACATTTTACATTTTAAATTAAAAATATTTTTTATTTTAATAAAGAGAAAAATATAATTATACCAATATAATTACAATACAGTTTTTATTTTTATATAAAAATTTTAAATTTTTTTAATACAATTTTTAGGTGACGCTCTTACTTTTTATATCGTACTTTTGTAGAAACTTTAATTTTTTCCATTTTTCCAATTTTTTCTCTTCAGATGGGTTTTTGACATATTTTCCTTGGAACCACCACTATTTCCGAAAATGTCTTATATATAAAAACATTAAATAAAAACATTAAGTTAAATCTATTTTGATATGGTAATTATTATAATTATTGATAATTTATTATTAAATATTAATTATTACTTATTAATTATTAATTATTAATTATTAATTATTAATTATTAATTATTAATTATTAATTATTAATTATTAATTATTAATTATTAATTATTAATTATTAATTATTAATTATTAATTATTAATTATTAGTTATTAATTATTAATTATTAATTATTAATTATTAATTATTAATTATTAATTATTAATTATTAATTATTAATTATTAATTATTAATTATTAATTATTAATTATTAATTATTAATTATTAATTATTAATTATTAATTATTAATTATTAATTATTAATTATTAATTATTAATTATTAATTATTAATTATTAATTATTAATTATTAATTATTAATTATTAATTATTAATTATTAATTATTAATTATTAATTATTAATTATTAATTATTAATTATTAATTATTAATTATTAATTATTAATTATTAATTATTAATTATTAATTATTAATTATTGATTATTAATATATTAATATTTTAAAATCTGTATAATGTTATATATAATATAACACTTTGTCTACAAAATATATTTTATAAAAGACTAAAAATAGCAATCATTATTAAGAAATTATTATTCTATGTTATAACACGACGAAAAAATTCCGCTGAAAATTCTCATAAATTATTGCAGTCATTAACGGCATTTTGTTGCCAGAAAAAAACAATTCGAAAAAGCACTTTCTCTCTTGTGCATTCATGTACACCTGACTCGAGGGATTCTGATTGGAATAAAAATATTTCGAAATTCTCCAGGGTATCCTGAAATTGTACCTAAACGACTCTTATACTATATGCACGATGATACAAAAGCAAACACGAAGGGGAAAATATATGTTAACATTTCATATTATATTATGTATTTACTTATTTTGGCATTAATTCAAAACAAACATGTGTTGCAAAACTACAAAAAACTATAGTTATATATAGCGAGAAAAGGTGATTTAAAATAATCAGTAGCAGAAAACGATTGGGCAAAGCAAAGGCACTTGTTATCAAGTCAGATAAGCCTTATCATAAGGATACAGTTGATTTTATCATAGTTTTATATAATAGATAAGGCATATTTATTTTATTATAATCAATGAAAACTCGCTAATCGATTTTCATGGCGTTTTTTTTTCATTTAATATTGCTTAATCGTATATATAGATCTTTTTTTAATACGATTTATATAAAATCCTAATTAAATAATACATTTATACTTTTTATTTTATTTTTGTGTTTGTTCCATCGTATTTATACTTCGGTGTAGGCCAGTCGGGTTGTGAATAAAGTCGCTAAAAATGTGACCTTTTCAATACCAAATCGATACATGTTCACTACTTCGATGGCAGGCTGGATTAAAACTATTTTTGCTTGAATAAATTACCCATTACACATTTATTATTAAAAAATGGATTATATGCAACTTTGCAATAAATTTAAATCGTGAATAAAATATGGAACATTTAAATTTTAATAATATGTTATGCCCTAAAAATAAAAATATGTGGTTTTAGTTTTATTTCTATTTTTAAAAACCTAAAAACTTCCGGAATCGATTGACTAAAGTGAAGTTAAAGAGTACAAACAATTATCCTTATTTAAAAATCAACTTGTCGCCATAAGAAAAAGAAGTTAACTTTATTAATATACAATTTACAATTCAGTGTTTAAAATTTGGGTTTCTATTTTTTATACTCAATATGGACAAAAAGTAAATTTTATACTAATATGCTTTACAAAACAGTGCAAAACCACTATTAACATTTTATCAGACCATTTCTTGGGCCAAGTAAAAGGAAACCCGAATATAAAAAATATGAGGGTATTTGAACCACCCTTTAAAATTCAATTAATTGTATTTATTATAAGCGGACGGCTTTGTTGTTTGTCTGAGATTCAGAGAAATGGTCTGTAAAAAAAATCGATAACTGCTAACAGATCTGAAGCTATTTTATGTATCGTTTAACAAATAAAATTGTGCCTTAAAGATAAAATTTTGAATGCCCTTCGGCAGAGAAGTGTCTCACTTCTCAGCCTTATGACATAAATAACTATTTTTTCTTCCAAAGTAATTTTTTGTTTTACTTATTAAACGATTATTCCAGTGTTTGCTAAGTTTTGTTTCAATATGACTATGTGGCCTGATAATCGTAATGTTCTGTAACTCTTGTAAGGTTGGGTGCGGAAGCTATGAGGAATGCAAAACCATATGATCATTAAGTTTGTTTCTAAGTAAAGCTGTGGTTGTAAGTTTGAACTATAAACAATAGAATAACTTAATATTACTTAATATATACCTTTGAACCTTGAACCTGATTAAAAACAAACAAATTGTTTATGGGATTATATTATTATTCTTAATATTATTATATTATTATTTTTTATGTAAAAGCGATTTGTCTTTCGGACTCTTACTAATAAGGAAGGAAATAATTAATATAGTCGATGTCCATTTTATTTGACTCCATGCATAATTTGGCTGTTGATCAATTATTGTAAATGGTATAAAAATATAATAATTTTTCGCAATTCTTAAAATAATATTTAAAATTTAATAAAGGCAAGTTATATATTTACATATATTTTTACGTTTTTTTACAAAAAGAATGTAAAAATAAAGTAGCCACATAGCCAGTAGCCCATATAAACGTGTCAATTTAAGAAAAATAATTTGCTTTATTTTGTAATTATTCATGTATTAAGTATTTATATATTTAGTTTTTGTAATCATACAATTATTTTACATTTAAAAAATATTTCCTAAAAAGACGCTCAATTTAGGTCACGTGTAAATTTACATTTATTTTTACATATTATGTAAATTTACACGTGACCTAAATTGAGCGTCTTTTTAGGAGTTTCTTTTTTTTCGTTCTTTTGGTCCCTTGGCGTCAATAGGTTGACTATAATAATTATTATAAGTTAGAAGCGACTATAGCATTTGTAGTATGCAAAATCAAAAAATGTTTTATTAAAATTGTTTTAAACCAAACACATTATTTTATTAATTCCTACACAAACAAATATAACTATATATATTTATATATACCCAATAAGGGTGGAATATCAGAGCGGGCCTAGGGCCATGGCGCAATTACAATTAAATTCGCCTCTGTAAATATATCGTTTTACAAACAATTGTTTAGCTTAAGCTTCACCTATACAAAGAAATTTCAAGTAGTAATGTTAGTTATCAAAGTAAAGAATAAATAATAAACCATACCTACCATAAAACATTTATTTAACCCACTCCAACTCTTAAATCTACTGATTGTTGAGTTTAAAAGATCTCACTCTCTAATCATAACTGTTCACCGAGCTTAAAAGATGAAAATGTTAAATATAAAAAGCCGTAAAGGTAAATTCTAAGGCAAACACACGACACTAATTAGTTTCATGAAACGATTCACGGATCATTGAACATGAAAGAAAAGTGGAAAACCGAAAGGCGCATCCTTTTTATAAAAATATGTGTAATAAAATTGTTTTTTATAATTTAAGACTTATAAAGATATATGTTCTTTGTAAAAATTATAAACAAAAGCTCTCGTCTCAAACATCGCTTTATGTGCATTGTCATTATGAAAACTTACTTTAATGAAAAAAAAAGCCAAAGTATTTAAAATATATATCAAAATAACATCTTATACCTAGGGTTATTTTGTATTCATTAAATTTTCATGAAATATTTGAATACTTTTTAGGTTAAAAGAAACTAGAAAGTCTTAAGATTTAAACTTATCTATCAAATGTCATAAGTTTTGGAATTTGTTCTGTTTGTTTGTGTAAGTTATTTAAACTTAAATGAATTTAACAAAAACGATTTTTATCACCAGTTATGAAACACCCTTAATATATATATATATATATATATATATATAGTATGGTCCAATGACTAATGCACCATACCCACCAACTCTGACAGACAGACTGTTTCGACCTGTTGGGTCTCATCAGTGTCAGGCAATCGGTGACGGAAGACACGCATCAAGCTCGGCACTGTTCACCTATATAGATATAAATTACCAGGACAGCGGCGAGATGTATTGGCAACTCAGTCTAGCGACATCTACCGTTTAAAGACGTGGCCTGGCAGAGCAACGACAGCAGCGCAGCAGATACGACCTGAAGATGGTACATGAGATTGTACCGAAATGTCGTCAGACATACGGTTCTTTTAAGAACCAAAAACCGACAACACGGAGATCCCGAAAAACCACTAATACATAGGGTAATTCCGGGTTAGACCACTCGGTCGTCCATTTTCCATAATATTTAAGCTTCCCGCTATTTTTGTTAATGTACCGTGACTAGTTGACTGGCTGCATTACACATTGCGTTTTTGTACTTTAAACTGAGAAATTAGGTAAGTTATGCATTGTTATAAAAAAATTTACCCTCAGAAATTTTCTTCTTGAAACTTGAACATGTTTTGGTATAATATGTTAAAGTAGTATTTAGAGGTTATGTTAATTTTTGTATGCTGATATTATTTTGTATCGTTGTTAAGAAAACAAATAGGCCATCTCTCCCGTATTTTCGGGTTAGATGACTATATATTTTAGGGGATAGTTTTCCCATTATAAAATTATTCCAATTATTATACGCGCAAACAGAATTTAAATTGAAGTTTGCCAAAAAAAGTTAGTTTTTGCTGTCGCCTCACCCGCCTCCGGGCCCCCCTATTTAAGATAATTCAAATTAAAGTGGTGCAATTTATTATCTACTATAATTTATCGACAAATTTAAAATTTTAATTAAAAAATCCAAATATTAAAGGTTTTATACCATTTTAAATATTTTTTTATTTCAATAAAATAAATAATAAAAATTTAAAATCGAATAAAATCTGTAATATTTGGATTTTTTAAATAAAATTTTAAATTTGTCGATAAATTATAGTAAATTGCACCACTTTAATTTGAATTATCTCAAATAGGGGGGCCTGGAGGCGGGTGAGGCGACAGGAATTATTAACTTTTTTCTCAAACTTCAATTTAAATTCTGTTTGCGCCGAACTTGTTTATTTAATTATAAACTATTATAAATTTGGTGTGGGTCCCTTTTCTAATAAATGAGATATTGGTATACATAAAATCCACCAGCCGCCCCTGCCGCCAGCATGAATTTTTAAAGGAAAGAATAAGAAGGCCGAGTTTGAAGATGGAATGCCTCCTGGTTCGGTTGTATATATGAATAAAAAATCTGCTTACATCAGCACTGACATGTTCCTGAACTGGTTAAAGGCCCACTTTACACCTAAAAAGCCAAGTGGAACTGTACTTTTAATTTTGGATGGACACTCAACTCACTCCAACTCTTTCGAAATGCTGGAATATGCAGAGAATAGTGAAATAATATTATTGTGCCTTCCCAGTCATACCACTTAATTTTTGCAACCCCTGGACAAAGCCTTTTTTAAAAGCTTGAAGTCACATTTTGCTAAAGCTTGTAAATTGTTTATAAAGACAAATCCCACCAGAAAAATCAAAAGGATAATATTTGGGAAATTATTATCAGATCCTTGGTCGAAATCAGCCACTGTCGAGAATGGAATATCATCTTTTAGAGCCACTGGCATCCACCCGTTCAACCCAGAAGCCATTCCAGATTATGCACATGCGTGGGATGTGGAGGGCAGTACCGCTCTCATTAAAACAAGACGATTGGGTTGAATGTATAAACTGTGGAAAATGGTTCCACGATGGGTGTTCAAAGTTTGTTAACCTTTGTGATTCGTGTGGAAAAGTTTTAGCTTTGAAAAAAAAGTAATTATGTTCTCCTTTTTGACTAAATTTACAATTTTCACCTGGGCCATAACTACCTGAATGACGGGTCATCTCACCCGGACATTCCGGTATAGATGGCGCTTTGTATGAATTTTTTTTAATAATGAATGTTTAAATATTTTTGTATGACATTGTGGTTTAAAAACGTATTTATTTTTGCGAATAAATTTTTCTTTAAGAGTATCAGTTCAATTTACATTTCTATGATTTTTTTAAAAAAGTGGGTCATCTCCCCGGAATTACTTTATAATTAATTTATATATATATATATATTAGGGTGTCCCTTATTTTTTTTTTTTACGCATACCCTCTAATTATATTTATTACGTGTTTATATACTCCCAGTAAAAATTTCAGCTCATTCTATAAACGGGAACCCGTGCCGACTTGCTTCTGAACCCTCCGTTACCCAACGTTAGTCGCGCGGTATTTTGTAACACGGTTGGTAGCGAGGTCTTCGATCGTAAGTCATTTTGTGTTTGTTATTATGTGACCCTTATATTATAAATTATTGACAAATGTTAAAATATAGTTTTATTTATGTGTATACTTTGATAAAAATGTATATTTTCACAGGGAGTGCACTCCATGGCCATGGCTAGTTACCCGGAAGGGTCTGGTGAATGGCCGTAAACTCTAAAATTAATAAACTTAATGGGTTTTACTCTAAATAAATAAATGAGTCTATTGTGAGAGATGACTACCGAAAACTTATTGAACTGTCTGAAATATTTTTGGGTGGACACCAAGAAAAGAAATGCTTATAAAAAGCTGAAATTTCATATAACAGTATATTTTAGCAATACTAATTATATTATAGTTATTTACGATATAAGTGGGATAAGAGCTACTACGCACTCGTTGGGCAAATTTCGCATGCGTACGTTAATAAAGCGTTATCACACGTATATTGTACAAATTTTTATCTACGCCTCTAAATGGAAAAATAAACGGTAATTATTTTTGTCTAAGACTTTAATTTAGGGTTATTTTGACATTTTGACATTTTGACTTTTTTATTTGATTGGTTAAAAGCAGAGAAAAACGCGTGCGTTAATGAACTTCTTATCTCACTCAAAATGAGTGGGATAAGAAGTTCTTATCTCACTGGCGTAGATAAATATATTTAAGGGATAAAATCAAAATTAGTGAAACAAATGATAGAAACAAAAGCAATAATATTAATTAGTAATTACGTATTTAATAAAATCATTAGAAAAATACAGTCATGAAGTATATCTTCTTTTTAAAGTGTTCCGTGTTACAAAATACCGCGCGCCTAACGTTGGCTAACGGAGGGTTTAGATGCAAGTCGGCACGGGTTCCCGTTTATAGAATGAGCTGAAATTTTTACTGGGAGTATATAAACAAGTAATAAATATAATTAGAGGGTATGCGTAAAAAAAATAAAAATAAGGGACACCCTATTATATATATATATATATATATATTAGGGTGGTCCTTAGCTATAGAGGTAAAAGATATACTTTTAATATTGAATTGTCCCACCCCCCCATTTTGTTATAACACAAGAGAAAAAAAATTACACAAAAATTTGAATGGCCAACTCAACCCCTTCACGTGCCTGTGAGGGGTTGAATTTTGACAAAATCCCCAATTTTTAAGGTTTTTGCCATTTACTCCGCAAAAATCGCATATCTCAAAAAATTTTACTCATTAAAATCTTTTTGTCTATTAAAGGTCTATAAAAATTGTCTCTTGAGATTTTATCCTAGAAAGCACCATTTCCTACACAAACCTTAAATTTGTGGTAATTATGCACAAATGCAATTTTCCACGAAATGGTGCTTTCTAGGATAAAATCTCAAGAGACAATTTTTATAGACCTTTAATAGACGAAAAGATTTTAATGAGTAAAATTTTTTGAGATATGCGATTTTTGCGGAGTAAATGGCAAAAACCTTAAAAGTTGGGGATTTTGTCAAAATTCAACCCCTCACAGGCACGTGAAGGGGTTGACTTGGCCATTCAAATTTTTGTGTAATTTTTTTTCTCTTGTGTTATAACAAAATGGGGGGGGTGGGACAATTCAATATTAAAAGTATATCTTTTACCTCTATAGCTAAGGACCACCCTAATATATATATATATATATATATACATATATCAGAAACAATAGGTTTTCTACTTTACGCCAGTAGTAGGCAACCAATATTGCATAATATATATTATGTAAGCAAACTACATGACATACAGTAAACGTAGGTACGTGTAAAAAAACATTATTTTATTTTTAATAATATACGCAATGCGATTCCATGCTCAAAAAATATAATTTGCATGTCCAAGGCATTTAAATTACATTTTTAGTTGGTTTTAGCATATTTTGGCATGAAAAGGTTATGAAAATCTTTATTTCTTATAAATAAAAAATTCTACTTTATTCTTAAGTCAAATTTGGTTAAAATACTTGAATATTTTACATTTTAAATTGATTTTTGTCAAAATTATATTTGCACAGGTGTATATGCCATTTTAAAAACTATAGTTTACAAAATGGTATTTTACTAGTTTTATCATACGAATAGCCTATTCAGAATATGTACCTGTATAAATATAATTTAAAAATAGTAGATTATGTCATAAGGAGTAGAAGTGACTCTTTTTGTGGTGAGTACAGAGATTGACGGCCGACGCGTAGCTGAGGCAGGCAACTGTACGAAGCACAAAAAGAGCTTCTACTCCAAATAATATATACATTTTTTTTTCATGGCGTAATATAAATAGGGTAAGCAATAGAATTATTTTATTTACTCATAACTCATGTGATATAAAATTTTGGCTAAAAACATTAGAAATTATTAATAAAAACTAAAAAAACTTATAACCCTTACTTACAATGCCGATAAATATCCTAAACTAAAAATAAACACTGCTCTGTCAAAATGCTGCGCTTGAATTAATTTTGACGTACTGACATTTGTTTGGAGTTCCGATATTGGCGACTCGTCTATCATCATAATATTATACTAATAAACTAGTTGTTTATTTCGTTCAATTAAAATTTAATAAATAATCACTAAATATTCCGTGCGAATATTATTATTATTAATTAATATACATCGTGATTGATTTGTATGAAATGCAAAATTAATTTTATTATTTGAGGTCTATTGAGACACCTATGGATTTACTTCTATCCCTAGGCTTTTTTGAGTTTTTTGTCTGCCGCTAATGAAAAAGACGCACTTCAACTATCTCTATACAGGCATATATAAGGTTGTATATCATGGCCGCTTGAAAAAAAAGGGATTTTAATGCAAACTATGTACTTATGGAAATATATTTCTACATAGTTTGCAAACGTTTTTAACAGTAAAACAACAGAATTTAAAACAAGTAGTTCATGCAGCTAATCTTAGGTTTAATAAAAAATATATTCAAATGTAATCAAATAAAGATATGTGGAACATTATAAAAAATTACCAAAGCGAAAACAAAACTAATAATCCACAATATTTAATACAATGTTTGAATGGGAAAAATAACAATGACCTTATTTAACATAATAAAGGATATATCTTATATATGAGACCGTTAATAACTCGTTAAAACAAAAAACTACAAACTATTCAATTTTTTTAAAACCTACCAAATATACTGATATCTACAATTTGAAAATGGATTTAAAGAATACCACTGCAGCTGACTTTAACGAAATAATGCTAAAAATACTTAAAAACTCAGCCTTAGGGGGCATCCATTAATTACGTGAGATAAAAATTGGGGGAGGGGTCTATCAAAATCTCACCAAATCTCATTTTAAGGGGGTGGTCATTTAAAATTTCACGTCAACTTTTAAGTTTAAAGAAAAGAATATATATTATAATTCAAATTTGGTAAACAAAATTAATCAATTTTTTTTACTTTTTTGGGGTTTTTGATGTACTCCGCAAAGAAAGTTTCATGACTAGAATCTCACGTGAGGGATAGGGGGTGGTCTACCACATCTCATTAAATTTCAACAATGGGGGGGTCCAAATTATCATTATCTTTAAACATAAGCAAAGTTATTGAAAAAATAATAATCTTAGATTAATTTCATACTTAAAACAAAGGTAAATATTATCCGAAACGACAAATGGATTTAGAAAGGGTTAGTCAACTAAAGGGTCATATTTCAAAGTATGACATTATTATTAGATGCACTTAGTTATTATAAAAAAATTCCTATTCCCTTTATTGACTTATTAAATGCTTTTGATAACGTGTGTCATAAAATACTTCCACAAAGAATATACCTAATGCTATGGAGTAAAAGGAATAGCCCTACAACTGATCTTAATCTATCTGAAAAATCTAACACAATGTGTAATAAAAAAATCAGCGTACCTCAAGGTTCAATCTTAATCCCCCACTATACATTATATATGCAAATGACTTACCTCAGTACATGATGTTCTGTACTGTAATCAATGATTCTGTTTTATCATATTCAGATGATACCACACTTCTTATAAAGCAAAATTCACTGGGAAATCTTCCAAATGAAATATTAAGCTCACTTGATGACATAGAAATCTGGCCTACCAACAATAACCTTAACTTAAATCATTTAAGTTAAATACATACACATAATTTAGCAAAGACCGTTGCTAAAAATATATAGGTATGGACTAAGCGTTAAAGCAAATCATGTAGGCAAAAAAGCTGCTATTAAAATGTATAATGCATACATATGTAGAGTTTAAGCTTAGATATGGAATAATTTTAAATGGATGGAATTTGTAATGTTTCAACACCATCCTAACAGACTCAGGGCAAACCCTGTTAATATAGATGCTAAACGAAGTGATATTGTGGGATCTACATCAAACTGACCAATAACCTCAATATGGGTGGTTTCATTAAGTATCCTAGGTTGGTTTCTTTTTCGATTGCAAATAGATCCCGTTTGTTCAAAAGGTACTAAAAACTGAAAAATAGGTAACTAAAAAGGTACTAAAAAAAGCATTTTAGGTTTAAAAAACAGCATTTTAGGTAAAAAAAAACATTAAAAGTTCAAGTTATGTTTATTTTTATAAAATAAGTAACATAAAATATATTTTTTTAAACTGACCAATAGTTAATTAAAGCTATAAGGAACTGAAAATATAACAGGGAATACCTGATATTTACCAAATTTACTACCAGAGTAACAAACAGATAGCTAAAATGTATATAAATTAAAGAAAGATGTTTTAACATAACCTCAAAGTCCTTACAATTTTACAGCAAACTCTATAAAATAAGTTTTTTCCGTCAATAGAAAAATCTTGATCGTCCCCTCTATCCAACTGCTGAGTTTATTTAGAGTTTGGTTTTGGGCATTTTTTATAATTATGTTTAGCCGCATACCCAAACACAGAACATACCCACAATAAACTATTTCTATGCAATAAACTGTGTTTCACTGAGTGACACTCACTACACAGAAGTTCTATGACAGAACATAAGCTCACTACAAAGAAGGTAACTGCAAAGAAAGTTACTGTTACAGTCTGTGACCATAAGAAAAAATCTATACCGTTGAGTTGCACGCCCTGGATAAAATATTGGCGCAAAATTTAAAAAGAACACATAAAAATAAAATAAGTAAAAATAGGTAAGAATAGGTGAAAAAAACTGACAAATTAAAAAATATGTAACAAAAGTATAAAAAGGTAGTTTAAAGCAAAAACCTCCAAAAAAGGTAAAAACAAGTTAAAAAAATAGGTAAAAACAAGTTAAGTTCATATAAAAGAAACAAAACACATTTTGACATTATTGGTTTTCAAATAGTTACATTAGTTGGAAAAAGGTAAAATAACTAAAATCCCATCCCTATTTATGACCCACATTTTTGCCACTGCATTTCGTGGAGCACAACGATTTGATGCACCACAAATAAATATAATTTTTAATCGTTCAGTCGTTGTGTAAAACATTTTGGAAAACAAACAATACTATTTAAAATATTAAAACTAATCAGCATGAATAGCAGTCTTTTTTTGTAAGTTTTCATAAATCCGATACAAAAATCCACCAAAAACACAAACACATTCCATTGAGGATTTAAATGGTTTAATAATGCCAATTTATTACATATATTTTATAGATATACGATAAAAATTTCAAAATAATAAACGACTATTAAAAAATAGACTGATGGGGGTTATTTTTTGTATTTAACTTTTAAAAAAGCTAAAAATTAAAGTATTTTGATTATGGTTGAACAATTTGTTTATTGAGTAGTTTATTATACTTTTTTAGAATTATTTTGCTTTCTTCAGTTTTTTTACTAATGTTTTTACAAAAACAAAATGGATTAATTTGATATTTATAAAAAGAAATAATAAAAATTATTTTGGGTATTTTTCAAAAATTAAACTATTTAAATGTATACATTTATATACATTAGGGTGATGCAAAAAAAAATTTTTTTTGAATTCTATGCGAGACCACTCGGGTTTTCAAAGAGTATCAAGAAAATAAAAATCTGTAAAAATTTCAGAGAAATCAATTAACATTTAGAGGTCGCTCAACGCAATTGTTTAATTCAGAAAAATCACGCATCTCAAATGCATTGCTATAAACAAGTAGGCATATTTCATACAAATTTGAATGAAAATGGTTGAATTTTTTTTTGGTGGACTCTTAATGATTATTCTAATAAATAATGTTGCCCGATTTCAAAAAAATTTTCATAATATTTAAAAAATATATATTAATTAGCAAATATAGCTTAGTTAACAAATAATTCATTCAATTTTTTTTTTGTTTCAAAATCTGTAAAAACATTGTTAATAGGTCTAGAAGCAATAATTCATTCACAAAAACACTCGCCCCCATCGTTAAATATGAGAAAAAAAATAATATTTTAATTAACTACACTTCGCGTCAAATTTAACGCACCACTAAAAGTTTGTCACATTTTCAAAGTTGATTTTCTCGCGAACCGTCAAACCGAATTTAGTCATTTTTATAATAAATTGTAGGTTTATTCTTCGGTAATAATGCGTTTATTAAAATATTTTTTTTTAAATTAATATTTTGAGTATATACAGGGTGCAAGAGTAATATAAAGTTTTTTCCCGGAAATTTAAAACGCCCTGTGGATTGTACCAGCTATGACAGCATATGTATCTTATAATCAAACTATAGCCACATCTTCTCTTAACATTTTGTTTTTTGAGTCACCGCGTTATCTTTATTTTTAAATGAAATATACAGTTAAAGATTAAAGAACTTCAGTTTAACCCTTTAAGTGGCAGAGTCACTATACTGACCACCCTCGTGATTAAATGTGGCGCCAAATATTTGAACACCCAACAGTACTTCTGCTATCAATAATAACTATAACATCATGCCTAAAGGCCTGCGAATACATTCAGTTAACCAACGTCCGCTACGCATGACGTATTTTGAAAAAGTGGTCACTTAACTAACCATCGATACTTTACGAACATTACTTTTTTCTTTGAATGTGCAAAGTGATATTTGTGAACATATTTAGGTGAGTAAATGCTATTTTATTATTTTGTAAATAACAATAAAAACTTTTAATATGTTTCTTTGTATCTCAGTTGCAAAATTAAGACAAAATATTTAAAGTATTGGGTGTTTTGGGCCTCATAAAGGGCAACTATTTGTTTTTTCAGAAAATATAGATTAGGTATACCATATTTTTCTGGTACTATTTTTCCTCATTACAAGATACTTATAATTTTTCTTACACCCCAGAACTATAATTATCAAAATGTAAAATTCTTATTTCACCTAATATCAACGGCTTAGATAATATTTTGATACTACCTGAACTCCAACTGAAATCGTCTCGAGTCTACCGGACACAGTGGCAGAGTCACTATACTGACCACCCTCGTGATTAAATGTGGCGCCAAATATTTGAACACCCAACCGTACTTCTGCTATGAATAATAACTATAACATCATGCCTAAAGTTTTTTAAGTCAAATTCCCTTGAATAAATAATGAGTTTCTACCAACAATATATTTTTTGATAAAAGTGGTCAATAAAATGATTTGAGAAATTATACTACATCTTGTTTTCTTGAAGTAACCAAGATCACTATACTAACCACCCTATTCTGATAAAAAGGGAGGGGGTAGATTTTTTTGTATATTTTTTCAAGCATGCTGGGATCCATATAAATTATCTTCAATCAAAAAAAAATTGTTTCAAAGAAAATTTCTTCTGCCACTTAAAGGGTTAATACAAAAATGTAAAAAGAACGATTGTAACAACAACAACAAAAATATTAACAAAATCAATAAAACCAACATTAAAGAATATCAATATCGCATATTTCTGCCTCTACTTCTAATTACGGCTTCACATTGACGGCTTACACTCGAAACCAGATGTCTAATCTCGTCTTGATCAATGACATTTCATATTTCTCGTAGCATATTTGCTACGTTATCAAGGGAGGCAGGCAAGGAATCATGATTTCTTAGTCGTCTACCCATATTATCCCACAAATGCTCGATGGTGTTGAGATCCGGACTATTTGCAGGCCAGTCTAACGTTTTAACACCCACCTCATGTAAGTACTCTTGCACTATATAGCATTATCCTGCATCAGTAAAAAATTATTACCGGGCGAAAGGGACAACATGCTCAAATAAAATGTCCTCGATATATCGTACACTATTCATTGTAAATGTATATTTCATTTAAAAATAAAGATAACCCGGTGAATAAAAATACAAAATGTTAATAGAACATGGGGCTATAGTTTGATTGTAAGAGACATATGCTGTTATAGCTGGTACAACCAACAGGGCGTTTCAAATTTCTGGAAAAAAACTAATTATTACACTTGCACCCTATATATACTCAAACTGTTAATTTAAACAAATATTTTAATAAACGCATTATTTACGAAGAATAAACCTACAATTTATTATAAAAATCACTAAATTCGGTTTGACGGTTATATATGTATATACTCAAAACTTAAATTTAAAAGAATTTTTTGATAAAGGCATCATAACCAAAGAATAAACCTCAATTTTAAAACAAAAATTACCAAATTCGGTTTGACGGTTCGCGAGAAAATCAACTTTGAAAATGTGACAAACTTTTAGTGGTGCGTTAAATTTGACGCGAAGTGTAGTTAATTAAAATATTATTTTTTTTCTCATATTTAACGATGGGGGCGAGTGTTTTTGTGAATGAATAATTGCTTGTAGACCTATTAACAATGTTTTTACAGATTTTGAAACAAAAAAAAATTGAATGAATTATTTGTTAACTAAGCTATATTTGCTAATTAATATATATTTTTTTAATATTATGAACAATTTTTTGAAATCAGGACATTATTATTTATTAGAATAATCATTAAGAGTCCACCAAAAAAAATTCAACCATTTTCATTCAAATTTGTAAGAAATATGCCTACTTGTTTATAGCAATGCATTTGAGATGCGTGATTTTTCTAAATTAAACAATTGCGTTGAGCGACCTCTAAATTTTAATTGATTTCTCTCAAACTTTTACAGATTTTTATTTTCTTGATACTCTTTGAAATCCCGAGTGGTCTCGCATAGAATTCAGAAAAAATTTTTTTTTGCATCACCCTAATATACATGTATATATTTTTTAGTACTGTTAAATAGCAATTTTCAAGAGCTTTCCAATGAAGTATGACCATTAAAAAAAATTAGTTGGTTGCTTAGAGAAGGTCATTTTTGTGGTCATACTGATTCCCACCACATATCCTAGATTTTAAAATTTTTTTGATATATTATATTTATGACGAGAAATTGAATAAATAATTTTGGATATTTTAAAAAAATTAAACTTTTTAAAATATTTTTTTAGTACTGTTAATTAGCAAAAACTTTTCAATGAGGTATCACAAAGAGAGTGTTGCCATTTGTTGGGGTGGCTACAGCTCCAGGGGTTGCTTAGTAAAGGTTATTTTTGTGGGTATACTGATTCCCACCACATATCATAAAAATGGTTTTAAGAAATTTTTGATATCTTTTTTAGGTCCAGACTTATAGAGCATTGCTCGTTTTTAAATAGACACCCTGTATATGAAGCAGTAATGTTCATTAAAAAAATGAGTTTTAACTGTCAAAATCATATTAACAGCAAAAAACGTTTGTTATAAAATAGAGACTTGTACTATCAAAAAGAAGTTACTATCACACGGAAGAATTCATGAATGACCGACAAATTCAATGTTTTGATTTGTGGGAAGTCAAGGCCGAAGCAAACTAAAAATATTATTTTTTTAAGCGTATAACAATGTTAATATAATAGAATAGAATTTATATTTGTACGCAGCTGTGCACAGTTCAAATTTAAATTATACACCGCCGTAAAATAATGAAAATACATTGAAATTACATAGAAAAAGTGGTGCTAACTATCGCGTTTAGCTCGAAATTAGCAACGAAAATTTAAACTGAAAAATAAATAATCTATAACATTTATCAAACGCCAAACCTGGCATATCGTCGTTAACTCGATAATATTAATGTAATTACAGAATTAATTAATGCTTAAAAAAATAGTTTATACAACATATTAACTGACTCGCTCAGATCTGTAGCTTGGCCAAAGATTAAATATACTCTTATTATATTTAATCTTTGGCTTGGCTTTAAATAAGCGCTTTCTTCGCCTGTTATATAATGTAGTATTTTTGTTAAATTCAATTTTTTTTATTGTTTTATTTATTCGTATTTTATAGATTATTATGTACATATATATATATATATATAGCTCGGAACTTTTCCAGCGATGACGTCAAAATATTTACAAAAATCAGATTTAAAAAAGTATACATCTTAATGTGCAAAAAATAACTAGAATATCACAATATAATCATTTTTATGTAATTGGTGGAACTTTTCCGCGGTATAATTATGTATTAATTAATTTTTCTTATTTTGACATGTTTTATATTATGATATTTTAATGAACAAATAAACGATATTCTATTATATTCTACCTCCCCCCCCTTTTTTAACGTGTGACGTACTTATGTGCCTCTGACGGTTAGATGTGTCAAACTTAGGTCCTATCTTTGTTGTTTGTATCATGGGGCCTAACCCATTTAGATAAACAGCGATTTGAATAATATCAATAAAGGCAATGCCAAATGGCATTGCATAATTTAAGAATTCTACTTATTTCTGAAAAATAGAATTTGATTAAATCGATCTAAAATGATTCCTAAAATTTGCACCATGACATGGTATAAAAGTAAAAATATAGAGGAAGCACTTACAATATACTTTATATTTATTCTAGTTAAAAAGTCAAATTATTATTAAACTCAGTAGGTACAGAAATAAAGCCAAACTGTCATGTCAGTTAAACCTAACCTAAAAATGATGTGAAAAAATCATAATTAAATGCTTAAAAAAAAACAGTATATAAAGCTAATTAATTGCCGTGCAAACAATCTACTGCTTCGGCTACCGCTTCGGCAGTTAAATGTATGCTCGGATATAATAATATTATTATTATATTATGTGCTTTATCCGCCTGCTCTATCGACTATTTCACAGTACTATTTTACAATACACCAGGACATGGTATAAAATTAAAAATATAAAGAAAGCACTTACAACAACGTGTGAAATTTATTTTAAATTTTATTTTGTAAAACAGATTTATATGTTTGGTAGTTTGTTTGTTCGTTTATTTTAAATTGGTTCTAAAATTAAAGATTTATATTTTTTCAGGATTAGTCACCGGGATCCCGAGACGTTAAATTATTTGAGTTTTAAAAATTCTTTTTTAAATAAACTTTATTTTAATGTACAAAAATGCATTTTTGTGAGGATATCGACTATCGATATCGGTATTTTATAAAATTAATTCTGTTTTAAATTGTAAAAAGTCGTTTTGTGTGAAAAATATTAATTTTATAACAAAATATAATTTCTTTCAAAATTTTTTTACTCAATTTTTATTTTATAGTTTAAATGTTTTCTTGTTTAAAAAAACATACAACTGTTGTTACAAACGACTTTATAGAACTTTTCAGAAATTCTTTATTTTTATGTATAAAAATGCGGTTGTGTGAGTAGATATCGAATATTTATAAAATTAGTAATTTTAGTTTTATTTAAAAAATATTAATGTTAAAACAATATTTTTGAAAAATATTAGTTATAACAATATTTTTTTTTAAAAATTTAACTTAATTTAAATTTATTATTAAAATGTCTTTTTCTCATCATAAAAAATGTTTTTAAGGCGATTGTATTCATAAAATCAGTGTTATAATTTAAAAATGCGTTTTTGTGAGAAGATATCGACTATTTTACAAAATTATTTATTTTATTACAAAATTTATTTTATAATATTAAGATAAAAGTAAACAGTAAACAAAATCCTTTAAAGTAAATTTTTTGAAGAAAACTGACATAAATTACAACTTAAAATCATGTCAATTTCAAATGCCTAATTTTTTTAATTGTTTTTATTACAATCGTTAAAACATTTCATGTATGGCGAGTTTTTCAAACATAAGACAAAAAAATAGTATAAAGTACAGATATTCTCTAGTCGCTATTTTACATTTACATGCAAAAATATGTATGATCTATCGAACGAATTGCAATTTAAAATTATTATACCCATCAAGTACCAAGGCCATAAAAAATTGATTTTTTAGTAATTTCTATAATCATTTAAAACATTTTGACGGCAAACGCTACAAAAGTCGATTAGTTTTTTTTAAAGTAGTGGGCTGGTGGATCAATAAAATTCTTATTATCATTAGGTCATGATCATTGTATTCGAATTTGCTTAAACTTTGTATTTACCGACGTTCTTTTAAAGGTTAAGCAATTTTCCTTTTTGTTAAATAACAAGTTCCCAAGTAAAGCCGTTTAACTTTTTTCTTCAAGAAGTATGCGACCTTTACATTCTTTTTAACACGTGATATGGTCCAAACCTATTTACCGGGCGAATATAAATTTAAAAAGTAACAAGTCAATTTACGCCTAACATGTACGTCGCTTACCTGTTACTTTTTCAGCAGTGTATATTTAGGAAGTTTGTTTGGAGAACTTTTAGAAACTTAAAATGCTACATATAAGTCTCTAAGTTAATCAATAAACACGTACTCTGTAAAATTTATCGCCATTTCACCAGACGTCTACAGGCACCAGATAAATATATTCAAGAAAACTTTAAAATAAACAGCCCACCTTTTGCACAAATAAACATATCATATTCATACTTTAGTATGTTATGTATCAAGTTTAATAAACGCTATTTTAATCAAGAATTTAATTTAGGAATGAGCAAGCATGCGAGCGAGTGCTTAATTAAATGAGTGCCTAGAAAAGTTTATAAACGAGTTGCATACTATACTTTTTTTAAGACAAATATTTTATATTGTAAGGTACACTATGTATTTTCATAACCCCATTCTTTAAGTATACTGAAATAATTGTTTTCGCATTTTCGTGATCATCTAGTTAATTTATTTACTTTATAAAAATTAGGACTCTACGTTGTGTTTTTGCGTACATTGATGCTACCGAAATACCTATATAATACTTGATATAATTGGATGTAAAGTTAAAATCGATTCTGTAATAATTTATGTATTTTTACTATATATTGTACCTGATAGCTTTAAACTTGTACTTGATAAACTTAGCAGTGTATTGTCTAACATCATTGTAAAAATATTTTAATGTGAACTCAAATTCAAAATCAAACATATTCAATGAATTTATAAAATATAAAATAAATAAAAATAACAAAATATTGGATTTAGTTTGCAGTAATGGAAATGAAATATGTATTACTCATGATGTTTCACTAGTCCATGAAAATCTGCATCATCCAGCTTTAAATATATCTATATCTCTTAAAGATTTTTTGCTACTTCGGAAGTTCCTCAGGGCTCAAATTTAGGCCCTTTGCTTTTCCTGTTGTTTGTTAATGATATTGTAGACAAAATTGAATGTGAAAAACTTATGTTTGCTGATGATCTTAAATGATTTAGTTCTATAGCAACCCAAGAAGATTGTAATTTTATACAAAGCAATTGGTGAATCTGGATAATTGGTGTCAGCGAAATCTTTTGCATTTAAATATTGAAAAACGTCAAATTAAAAGTTTTATCCGGAAAAAAAGAGATTATCGAATTTGATTAAACCCTTAGAAACCTAAATATAAAAAAAACAGAGGTTAAAGACTTCGGTATTCATTTTAATCAAAGGTTCTTGTTCTATACTCACGTTAATAATATTTGTTGCACTGCGTATCGTATGTCAGGATTTATAATTCGTAACTGCAGTGGCTTTAGTAATTATCTTGCACTTGTTTGGTACCCTTTCTATTCTACTTATAAAACTAAAATTGAAAAAGTCTAGCGAAAATTCTTTAAATGTATCTACTTTAAAACTAAAGGTACCTATCCTGAGAGAGGATTTAATAATAAGGTTCTGCTGGATATGTTTAACTTTGCAAGGAGGAGACTAGAAGGGTTGTCTATTTCATAAGGTTTGTGAGCATGCTGCTTCAGAATAAGATTGAATGTATGTGTCTTTTATCTATGTTAAATTTCTTAATACCAAGACAATCAACAAGGACAAGTCAAACATTTTATCTGCCACCATGCAAGACAAACATTATGCTAAGGTCTCCTTTATTTATTGTGTGTGACAATTTTAAGAGGATCTCTGCTATCAACTTTGATAATATACCTATGTTTTATTGTAAAATGTGACAAAAAAGTGCAATTTAATTGATTTGGTTAATATCTATTTTTTTCGTTTTTTTTATTGATTTTATTTTATTTTATTTCTACTTGAATTAATTATTTGTTTAATTTTTGTTTTATTGAATGAAATTTTATGACTATTTGTTGTATATTTTCCTGTAATTGGATTGTAAATCTGTTGGGAAATAAAGATTTATTATTATTATTATTGTTATTTTGAAATTGGTCAGATTTAATGAAACACAAGTATTTAATTTGAAACCCCTGATTTAATTTAAGTCAAAGACAAAGGGGTGGCCCGTTGAGTCAGAGCACAGGGAAAAGGGACCATAAAAACCCTGACGACTTACACATAAAATAAAAAACTTACAAATAAAATACAAAACAAAACATAGTTATATGGGTCATAATCACAAGAATACAGTGTAAATCATAAGTGAATAAAATAACATGAAGAGCAGATAAACATATTTCATATACTTTGGGCGTTTTTATCAATATCTAAAACATTACTATATATATATACACAGGGTGTCCAAAATGTGATAGTATTGCTATCTCGGTAACGGTTATAGTTGGAATAGGGCATCAAGAGTTCAAAAGTTGCGTAATTACATGCCTTTTAATATGGCATAGAAGATTGCAAAAAAAATCAGCGATTCTCAAAATATTAAAAAAATATCAAAATCGGTTAAAACTTATTATCGATATAACTTTTTTATTTCTAGGAATTTTAAAATACTGAAAGGTTTACATTAAAACATATAAAATTACATACATTTTGATCCAATTTGTGTATTTTTACGCCAACTAGATTTTGAGATACGGCTACTATCTTTTGTTTCTCCTATGGCCGCCATATGTGGCCATATCTCAGAATCTAGTAGGCGTAAAAATACACAAAAAGGATCAAAACGTATGTAATTGTGTATGTTTTCATGTAAACCTTTCAGTTTTTCAAAATTTCTATAAATAAAAAAATAATAGCGATAATAAGTTTTAACCAATTTTCAGTTTTTTTCAAATATTTTGATAACCGCTGATTTTGTGTACAATCTTCAGATGTCATAATAAAAGGCATGTAATTACGCAACTTTTGAACCCTTGATGCCCTATTCCATCTGTAACCGTTTCCGAGATAGCAATGCTATCCCATCACATTTTGGACACCCTGTATATATATATATATATATATATATATATATATATATATATATATATAGTATATAAATTAGTTATGAGAGATCGTCATTTTATGACGAAGAGTTGTACTAATATTTCTACGTTCCAAAATCATAAAATAACTTAAAAGTATGATAATATTTTAAGTAGATTATTTAAATTTTTCTTGGTTAAAATAGCGCCAAATTTGAATTTGTACCACAGGACCCTTACAATATTATCTAAAAAAATATTTAATTTATAAATTAGTATAAAATAATAAATATTTGTATAAAGCGATATATATTAGGGTGTGCCAAAAAAAACTCGATATCATTTTTTTCTTGCTCTCCACTCAAAATATCGTAGAATATGTCAGAACAAATATCATGTTAAAAGCGGAGCTCATAATTTCAATTTTAAGAGGTCCTTCATCGAATCTGAAGTTTTGCCGCTTAAATCGTCACCTGAGTATTGATTTGTTCTATGTCCAATATGTTATAATCGAGATAAACGGGTTTGAAACTTTTACATTAAATATCTTATTTGTTTTTTAATGAAAACTTAATTAAACATTAATAACAATATTCTTGTTTAGCCCTTAATTAGTTCTATTGAGCAACTCTTATCTCAAATTTGGATTTATGCCTCAATATTGAAAAAAACGTTTTGTAGATAAAACAAAAAGTGCTATTTTTGGATTTTAGAAACAAAATGTTGGACATATAACAAAGTTTTAGGACATGTAACAAAACTGAATTAAAAACACTTTATTTAATAATGATTTACTTTAATAATAATAATTATAATTATTGTCAAAATACAATGTCATATACATGTAAATAGGTGAAAAAACGTGTACTGGCTAAAGTGGATATAGAACAAAACAATTTTATATTTATAAGAAAGCTTTCCTTGAAGATAGCACAAAACAGTTATACAATATTTTTCCATATGAATATAGCACAAACAAATACTAATTATTTTCAGATTTTTACAAACACATAGAGCAAAAGAAAGCCTGTAAGCGAAATTTTGGAGATAGAGTACACCAATTTTAAACCTTTTATACTAAACTCGGATTTAGACTAACCTAAACTAAAAACTGACACAATTATATCAAAATACTATTATGGAGATGGAACAAACCAACTTCAACTTTCCGAAAATGCATAAACCTCAAAATGGTAAAAAATGGAGATAGCACAAACCAATACTCAGGTGACGAAATAGCACAGAAAACTGACTTTTTTACCTTATTTATTCCTGCAACCTAGGAAGAAATTTTTTTGTTCATAAAATCCAAATCTTACAAAGCATTAAATTTGGACGAAAAAATCTTATTAAGACGAATTTCTATTTTCATTGTTTGATTTTTTACAGAGCTTTAAATTTAAAATTTTACGTTTTTTGCCTTTTTCAGCTAAACTATTGAAGTTAGACGAAAAAGTTAAATGGCAATTTTTTAGCTTGTCTTATGGACAAAAAAAAAGTTCAAGCAATTTTTGTGCTGGAGATTTCTTTCGAGATTTATTTACCTGGACTTTCTGCCAATTTTTGTATAAATTTTCAATTTTTAAAGTTGAACGATGTGAGTTATTTGTAGGCAAGCTAAATTTACTCCACACTTTTATAACCTTACTCAAAACAATTTTTGCACTATTACGGATAATAAAGTTTTCGGTGCGATGTTTATAATAAAACAAACACAAAACATCACGATTTGAAGGTAACTTCAAATTGCTTAAGGTTTTTATTTCAAAATCTACCGAGTTCATAAACTTTCGTTGACTTGTTTTATTCGACATTGTTTAACAGTGAACAAGTTTTATGATAGTTGTAATAATTACGTATAAAAAACTAACCTCAATAAAGTACTAATTACAGCAGAAGACAATAGAGCTCACTAATTGATTTTATCGAGCGGCAAATTTACCGATATCAAAAGATAACAATACTGCAAGGGCGCTGTTAGTAAACTCTTTGGGAAATTTAAATTTGAATTTAATTAAATATCAACAAAGTTATTATAAGTAAACCGTGTTTTACAATATGTGTAGGTACCTATCAACCTCGAAATAAATGAAATAATGTACTGAATATGAATATTATAATGAATATTAATGTAATAATTACAGATTCAGAATTTTTTGTACGATAATAGTTAGTAAGATATTATTATTAGTATTTAAAGCGATAATTCACTGTATACAATGGAATAAGACATGAAATTCTTATAAAATTTTATATCTATTGTCAATTGTTTATCTGATTTACGTAAAAAACCATCGAAATAAGCTTAATACATCAAATTTTACTAGGATAATTTTTTCGAAAATTCAATGTTTTTTATTCTCTTTTGACTTTTTGTGCTAACATTAATATTTCACTAACAAAAATTAATAATACAAAAATGATGACTTTATACGCAGGGCCGGGCCTAAGGGGGGTGTAGGGGGGGAGTCACCCCCCCCCAAGTCTTGGCAGTTGGTTCCAAATCCAAACACGGTTGGCAAAATCCATAGTATTTGGGTCGGTTGGTTGGGTATACCTACCCTACCAACCAACCCATCACAATAAATAAAATGAAATATAATTTTTAAACTTTACCTACATATTACAAAATTATAATTTTTAATCTATTGTAACCTCCTATAATCGTTACCGTCAAGAAAATTGTATTGGTCAACCTTATTTTTATTAAAGGACATTATATTTCACACAAGCGGCATGTACAAAGTCGGCACCGCCTCGCGGCTTTGTCTTTCTAAATTATTAATTAGTTAAAGCTTATCTAAGCTAAGTAAAACTAGTGTCAATAAATAGGAATTAATTTTTTTTTTAATATGGAAAAGAAAGCTAGACCGGGCCGAGTAGTAAAATGCTCATTATGTGAATCTGTGTTTAACAAGGACTAGAAAAAAATGCACGAGGAAAATATTCACGGTGGAAATTTGGTTAAAATTAAAATTGTTACTGTTCCGGATAATCCACTTACATTGGTAGCAAATAAAAAAATAGAGACTTCAAAAGAGCATGCTAATGGTAGGTAAAGACATTCTTTATCTACACTTTACAACACTTTACATTCATGATAAAACTACTGAAAATACTATTACTACTAAAGTATCGATAAAAAAAATAAGTTGTTTTTTTTTATCGTCTCCACCCCCCCAAAAAAGTGTGCCTCGGTACGCCCCTGTTTATACGCCTGTAACTTTTAGAATATTGACGAAACAAAAAATTCGCCTAAAACTTTTTTGTGGTCCATCAGACAAGCTAAAAGGCTGAAAAAGGCAAAAACGTAAAATTTTAAATTTAAAGCTATGTAAAAAATCAAATAATGAAAATAGAAATTCGGCTTAATAAGATTTTTTTGTCCAAATTTAATGCTTTATAAGAATTAGTTATGGATTTTATGAAAAAAAAATCTTCCTAGGTTGCAAGAATAAATAAGGTAAAAAAGTCAGTTTTCTGTATTATTTAAGCGGCAAAACTTCAGATTCGATGAAGGACCTCTTAAAATTGAATTTATGATCTCCGCTTTTAACAGAATATTTGTTTGGACATATTCTACGATATTTTGGGTGGAGAGCAAGAAAAAATATCGAGTTTTTTTGGCACACCCTAATATATATATATATATATATATATATAGTTACTGTATTTATGTTCTTGAAAAAACCTGGTGTAACACAAATAACCCATAATTAAGATTTTATACCCTGGGATCTTAGTTAATAGGACCAAAAATATAACAATAAAGTTAAAAATTACCTTAAGGTACTTTTGAATTTGAAGATGCATAGTTTGTAGACTGGGCCAAAAAAATCAACTATTTTTTTTTTGAAAAGAATATCGAAAATATGGTTTGGGGTGAAAAAAAAATTATTGTGAAAGTTTGAGTCCATAATATTATTATTAAGAGGTCTATCATCGCAATTTTAATTTTTTTTTAACAAAAGTGAGTTTAACAAAATTGACTTAAAAATATTTTTTTAAGAAAATTAAATGCTCTACAAAAAAGGTTTAAGTTAAATTTTCCGTCAGATGAACCGTTTCCTTAAAATCATGCCTTAAAAATTGGTATAGTTTGATCTTTTAACTTTGAAATTTTGCAATTCATGTAAAAATCAGTACCCATAAAAAACCGATAAATATTCTTATGGGAAATCAAATTCTTTACAAAAAAAGCCTCTTAACATTTTTGGCTAAATTCACTCAATCAAAAGTTATTCAAGGTTAAAATTTCGTTTTGACTTCAAATTTAACCTTGAATAACTTGATGGGGTGAATTTAGCCAAAAATGATAAAATACTTTTTTTGTAGAGCATTTGATTTCCCATAAGAATATTTATCGTTTTTTTTTTCAGGGTACTGATTTTTACTTGAATTACAAAATTCCAAAGTTATCAAAGTTATCAAATTGTAAAACTACACCAATTTTTAAGGCATGATTGTAAGAAAAGGGTTCATCTGACGGAAAATTCCAATCAAACCTTTTTTGTAGAGTATTCAATTTTCTTCAAAAAATATTCTTAAGTCAATTTTGGGAGTTCTGAGACAAAAACTCGCTCAGGAAAAAAAAATCTAAAATTGCGATGATACACCTCTTAATATTAATATTATGAACTTTCACCATAATTTTTTTTGTCACCCCGAACAATATTTTCGATATACTTTCCAAAAAAAAATAGTCGATTTTTTTGGCCCAGTCTAATAGTTTGCAAAATAATGTAGTTCTTACTGTCAATTTTTTTTATATTTAAACCGGAATAAAATTGCTACTACTGATCCAATTAAATTAAACCTTGTAGACTTAAGACTAGTAACTGATTTTAATATATAACACTTGTGTCAAAATTTAATATCGATATGTTAACAGTTTTTAAAATAATTTAATTTTTAACCAAGTTTAACAATATTCTATTTATTTAAACCCTTATAAAATGGCCACCAACAAACTATAAACTATATAAACTATAGTTTGTTGGTGGCCATTTTATAAGGGTTTAAATAAATAGAATATTGTTAAACTTGGTTAAAAATTAAATTATTTTAAAAACGGTTAACATATCGATATTAAATTGTTGATGTTAAAATTTCAAAATGATTAATTAGTTATTTTAAATAAATTTTTGCCACTTGTTTGCCATTCTAGTCCACAGTGCTCTCAAGCGGCGATATACAAAATTATTTATCATTAACCCAAAGGGCGAGTACAAAAAAGTTGAAACGATGTCTGAATCTTAAGCGTTCAAATTGTGTGAATTAATTATCAACAATGACATTTTCGTTATTTTTTCATAAATATTTTTTCTTACTACCTCGACTGAAAATACGTTGTTTCGTCCCCGATTCCACGGCAGAAAGTTTACGTTTGATGCATTGGTCAGAGTTGCAAAAAATTTTTACTCCCGCAGAAATCTCACACTTTCTGCCCTTGTAGTGTAATATACTATTTAATCACGGTGAAAAAATGTTTAATCGCACTTTGTTAATCAACAAATGAATTTGTCTCAACAATTTTTATAACGTGACTTGATGTTTCAATATTTAGTTCTAATTTTTTTTTCAACTTGTAGGTTTTATTTAGAAAATTTCTATTCCACAATAAACGCTTAGTTTTTAGGAAACACGCTTAAGCGTGTAAGTAATTACTTTAAACAGACTTCAAACATTTGGGTTTTTTTCATGCACACAAAAATGATCATATTATAAGTCTTTATAGAAAAAATTAATATTAATACTAGTTCAAAAGTCAAATTATTATTAAACTCCGTATAGAAATATGATAAAATGTCATCGTGTCAGTTAAAACTAACCTGAAAATGATGTGTCAGAATCTTGGGAAATAATTTAATTAAATGCTTTTTTGAATAATTTCTTCTGGTGAAATTCAACAAATTATATAAATTCATTTTCAAATATGGTCCATATTATATGGAATAGATAAGATCTATCCTTTCCATTAATGTATTAACAGCATTGCTAAAAGTATGCAAATACCAAATTTTCCCAGGAAAACTAGATATCTTTAAACCCGGTGTCCTATTAAAAGCCGTACCTATTTAAACAGGTTTTTATTAAGATTTTGCGGCGATAAATTAAGCTTATCGAAAACAGCTGTTTTTTTCAGCTAAAAATACCATGGATTTGACTGACCTTTTAATTTAAGTTTTTTTATAATTTTATTCAAATAATTTAAAAAAATGTGTAGAAATAAATGTGTTATTATTTCTTATACATCAATATTAAAATTGTCCCTTTTAACGCTTATAACGCTTTAACCGTTGAGTTAAGTTAATCAATGCTTTAATGCTATTTAAATATTTAAGGAATTCAGCTCTAAAATGTTTTGCCTATAGTTTAATAATAAAATGTCATGAATTTAAACATTTTTACCCGTATTTTTTAATAACGCTTAAATTTTTATTATAAATATTTATTTATATCAAAGTTAATAATTATAATTATTATATTTCCTGACTTCAACACATTTTGTGAAACGTTTGTTCATTTTCCAGTAAATTTAAAAGAACGTATAAAAATACGATAAAGAATATTATTAATAGTGTGCAGTAATTACCTAAATATGATATATGGCTCAAATTACAGCAGCATCAAAAATCCTTGCTGAAAATATAGTTTACGATAGGACAGCGCGATCTATTCGGCGGAGGTAAACTTTTGTTATGTATCGATTTGTTCTGTCGTGCAACACCATCTGGTGCATGTCGGTCATACTTCCCACTGATACAGATTTTCTGAAAGCAGTGCACAACAGGATACGGTCTCTGGAGTTTTAGATTTCAGGAGATACGTATCAGGTTATTATAAGGATTAATTGGTGTTTTGTGATTTTAAACCTTATTTCGCTTGTTTAATATGTTTATTATAAAGATAAAAATATTATATTTTTGGTTCAGGATTAATAGAAGCAACATTTTTAATAATAAAAATTGATATTATTAATATGTCCCAAATTATAATATTTAACAAAAGTTAATATAATTACTTTTATAAATAAATCAACCATTCCTTGAATATGTTAATTTTAGGCTTACGTTTTATTATATATAATATTATATATAGGTATATATATATATATATATATCTATCCGGTCCACGTTTTTAGTCCCGGTACACTATACAGGCTACCTAAGACCCACTTGATCCAGGTAATTTAGGCGAGTATATAAAACGTAAATAAGCTTTTAAAGAATATAACTCAATAAGCATGCTTCAAGGGGAAACATTTTCTTTTTACAAAAAAAGTTGCACATTGAATAACACTTTTTAAACCCGCATCATTTTACCGACTTCTCGCGCCCGTTTATACTGCATAACCATATTCAACCAACGTCCCGAGACCCAGCGATGTTGCCAAATGGTAGGGACTCGTGGCGTAGGTCGAAAGTACGTAAAAAGAATATACTAATCCGTGATTCTCTTCAATGCCTGTAAATCGGGAAGATAGCAGAATTGGCGAAATTGTTTGTGTGACCACAGTATATAAAAAAACTAACCTAACCAAACATGCCTCCTTGGTGTGAAAATATCGGCAGGAAGCAAATTAATTGCTCAAATGGCAATACTAGGGAAAAATCAAAATACAGGTAAGGAGGCATGTTTGGTTAGGTTAGTTTTTTTATATACTATTATTTCTTTTAAAGCAAAGTTAATTTTTAGGTATCCCCATCAGTGGCGTAACTAGCCTCAAGGGGGCCTTGTATCAAAAATCTGGTAGGGGCCCTTATACCGGAAAAGGTGCTGGCAAAAAAATTTTTAGGGTATCATTTTTTTGCATTTACCAATTTTTATAATTCAATAAATAATATATGTGGGTAAATCTCATGAAATGTCCCCCGATGAGTTTGCCCTACACTTTTATTGTGTTTTGATCTTTCATAATTAAGTAGATATTACAGCTCAGGTTCCAGATTTTTAACCGCAATTAATTATTTTTTACAATGTTTTAAAAGTCTAAAACATATCCTCCGTGACTGTTACTCTTTCTAGGTTAACCTATATGTTTTCAAATATCTGAGGTAGTAAAAGCATACTAAAAATATCAGTTCACTAAGTAAATTAAACACATCCAAAGCAATCGAATCGAATATAAAATATCATTAAAAATTAAAAGAAATAATTTTTATAACCATTTATGTAGGTGTTACAAAAATTGATTCTATCCTCCGTGAATCTGTTTTTGTTTTAAATTTTATGCAACGGATGGCGCTTTAATCATTTTAAATAAGCAAAAACCTCTATTTACAACATTATAGATGCATGTGATTCCTGAAGGTCAGTTAGAATTTATATGCAGATGAGAGTGTTGCTGTTTAATAATTCAAAAGTTTAAGTTCATTAATTTGCTATTTAAAAATCTATCAACCGTGAAGTGTAATATCTCAGTAAGTAGATTTTTTTATAAATATTTTAAGTATGTACAATTGTATTTTAAAAAAATATTAAGGTGTCTAAAGATACAATAACTTATTTTAAATATACAGGGTTAAAAAAAACATACGAAATCCTAACCGCCGTGAAGATATCTTCCGAGAAGCTCTAATATTCAAAATGTATGATTTCTTAAAATTCTTGCATTAGTGCAGAACCACTTATGTTATGTTATTACTAGACCTGGTGGCTTCCCAAAAACCCCATTCTAGACTAACAGTGAAACAACCAAAAATAAAAAATTATCATTTTCACTTGGGGGACATCTCAATATATTCACCCATGTATTCATAGCTTTTAATGTACAGGCAAATTTTAAAATTTGATCTGGTTTTAGACATTTACCGTTCTTCAACATCTTTTAAAAGGTTTCTATTTTAAAATAAAGGAAAGTCATTTGAAACAATTGTAACGCTAATAATTATTTCTAATTTTCTATTAATTTAACCTATGATAATAACATCCTGCGCCGTAGACAACGCATAGCGGAAAGGTGCGGGCAGAAACATTTTGTATGAGTTAACGGCCTCGTTGGAACAGGGGGGTATTCAGGAAAATTTTAATTTAATAAATCGAAAAATAAACAATTTAATAAAAATATTATTTATTTATTTAATTTGATGCCTAAATTTTTTTAACATGTGGGTAATAAATTTTTTGCTTACGCATGTCGAAGCCAATCGGGGGCCCCGTATCATTGATACGGCTGATACCGCGGAAGCTACGCCCCTGATCCCCATCCAAAGAAACGCAGAAAATCCTATAGACGAATATAGTTTCGACAGCAAAGAAAATTTAAGTATTTCCTTTAAAAAATTTAACTTTATTTATTTTGCGTACTTCATCAAATTATTTTTTCTTCTTCCCTTAAAATTTTGGCGTATTAGTTTTTAAAATCGGTTGGTTTGCACAAATTATTACTTTAATTAAGTGTGGTTTTAAAAGTACGTGATTTTATAAAATGATTCTTGTGAATATACAATATGTATAATGGTGTATAATTAATAATTTAAAAAATTAAGTTTTTCTCAAATAACGTACCAACCCATTTTAAAACTAATAGGGGTATCGTATAATTTTAAGGGCATTTTAAATCCCTTTATTTTGACGTAATAGTTTTTAATCGGTTTGTTTGTTTTCAAGATATTACAGAAAATTTTTCTTTTTTAATTTATTTTTGTCTTAAATATCTTAGGAACGAACTAACCGATTTTAAAAACTAATACGCCAAAATGTAGATATTTAAAATGCCTTTAAAATGACGTATCACTCATTTTTAATTTAAAGTGGAGAAGAAAACCGGGGTGGAAACTTTTTGGTTAATTTAATTTGGAAAATATCAAAAAAATTTCATTTTCACTAATCAGCATTTAAATTGGAGTATTTTAGTATTTTTATTTAGTAGTTCTGAGATACAGGGTATTAAAATTATACAGTAACCGTACAATATTAAAAAAATATAAATTTTAAAATACAAGTTTAAAATTTGGTATGCTGTAGGTAATATCTAAAACAATAGTATATTACACTACAAGGGCAGAAAGTGTGAGATTCCTGCGCAGTTCAGGGCTCTCACACTTTCTGCCCGTGTAGTGTATACTATTTTTCTTACTACCTCGACTCAAAATACGTTGTTTCGTCCCCGATTCCACGGCAGAAAGTTTACGTTTCTTGCATTGGTCAAGCTATACGCGCACACTCTAATAGCGGGAGTAAAAATTTTTTAGTCGTGTGCTTAACATTCAAATTTCGTACTGCCAACATGAGAAACACAAAAATATGACAGTTTTAAACCATAATTTTGCAATTATAACAACAAATAAACAATTTATGTTTTTACTTTTTTACTTTTTATGTTGTTTTAAGTGTTTAATGGTACTTTTATTTGTTATAAAGTAGTAATTTGTGAATTAAAATACAACGTTTTATTTTTACTGTATTGGCACCGCTGAATTCACGGCCTACTGTTATTTATTTATTAAGCTCTTCAAATGGAGATAGGTACATAAATACACATTTAATTTTTTTCCGTATTTTCGGCCGGGTTGTATTTTCGGCCGAGGTAGTAAGAAAAATAGTATACACTACACGGGCAGAAAGTGTGAGAGTCCTGAACTGTGCAGGAATCTCACACTTTCTGCCCTTGTAGTGTAATATACTATTTCTTGCTACCCCGCAGAAAATACGGGAAAAAATTAAATGTATATAAAAAAACTTGTGTCAAAATTAAAATCTGACGTTTAATTTAATTCTGACGTTTACATTCAAAATCAATCAAACTGTAGCGTTGTCATGGTAATTCAGCGGTGCCAATACAGTAAAAATAAAAGGTTGTATTTTAATTAACAAATTACTACTTTATAAAAAAAAAAGTACCATTAAACACTTAAAACAACATAAAAAGTAAAAAAGTAAAAACATAAATTGTTTATTTGTTGTTATAATTGCAAAATTATGGTTTAAAACTGTCATATTTTTGTGTTTCTCATGTTGGCAGTACGAAATTTGAATGTTAAGCACACGACTAAAAAATTTTTACTCCCGCTATTAGAGTGTGCGCGTATAGCTTGACCAATGCAAGAAACGTAATTTTTCTGCCGTGAAATCGGGGACGAAACAACGTATTTTGAGTCGAGGTAGTAAGAAAATAATTTTTTTATTTAATTTTAATTATTATACCGGGTGATTTTCTTTATACGCTGCTGGTTAAATTTAATAATAAAATAAGATAAGATAAGAAGGTAGGTTCTAAAAACACATGTAAATATTCAATTAATCAAATTTGGCAATATGTATTGATTATAATACAACAATAAGAAAGCTAATGAAAATAATAATAATAATGATAATAACGATAATAATGCTAATAATGATATTAATAAGGCCCGGATTTTTAGGTCAAAAAGTGATAAAAGGTTTCTAAATTAGGTGATATTTTTAATAAAATAGGTATTTTAGGTACCTATATTTTATGTACTTAACACATACATAAAATATAGTTACCTAAAATACCTATTTTATTAAAAATATCACCTAATTTAGGAACCTTTTATCACTTTTTGACCTAAAAATCCGGGCATTAGATATTAATCATACTAAATAAATAAACGGAAATGAAAATTGATATTAAAAATACTTACCATTAAAATTATTAACTACATGGTCCACAGACAGTCACGGTGCTGTTCTGAGAGGTGATTTTTGGACTTTCTGTGAAACCTAATTTTTTTTTATATTCTTGTTAATTAGGTCATAACTAAAATTTTAAGAGCAAAATAAAAAAAATTTGACGGTTTGAATTGTTTTAATTGGCTGTTTATTAAAAATATTATGCACTCTTTCAATTATCCAATTAAAACTAGCGATTTAATTTAAATAATTTATATTTGCATAACTAAAAAAAAGGTTTTTACAATTTTTTTATATATTTTAATGTTTTGTTGCAATAAACGTTAAAACTTTTAATCTAACCTTTGACGTATAAATTTATGTTCCCTTAATTTATATATCCTTAAAGGTTGCCATGAAACTTAGATTATATATATTTATTTCACGTTTGAATTATCATTTTCAGTATACGTATTCTATAATTTTTGTTTAGTTTTTTAAATTGTTTTTTATAAACAAAAATGAAAAATTGTAGTAAAAGTTACGAAGAAATTCATGAAATTTAACTAAGGACCGGTTTATTCATCTTAAGTAAAGTTTATCGGGCCGTTAACTTTTATGTCTTGGCAATATCTAGTATCCAAAGAAATTATTCGTCAAATAAATCAAAAATGAATAAATCGGCCCTAAATAAAATGTGGCACCCTTAGAATTATTGTTTAATAAATGTATACTATACATTTAACTTTAAATTAAAACTTTAAACGTGTATTACAACAAAACAGTAAAAGATATAAAAAATGTATAGACCTTTTTTAAAGAAAATTAACTAATCTTTAATCTGATTTAAAAAGTTATGATAATATTTAAATAAAATCGCAAGTTTTAATTGAAGAATTGAAAGTGTGCATACATATTTTTAATAAACATCCAATTAAAACAAAATTAACCGTCAAATTTTTTTTATTTTGCTCTTAAAATTTTAGTTATGACCAAATTAACAAGAATATATAAAAAAATTAGGTTTCACAGAAAGTCCAAAAATCACCTCTCAGAACAGCACCGTGACAGTGTAAGGTTCTTTATAATCTTGAGATATTTCGCAAATCTTTTTATTAACTTAATATTTATATTTTGTATAATACAATAAATATTACCATACGTAAATCACATCCATACAACCATATTAAAAATTACAATCTACTAATATTTTTACAGTAATATTTACCGAAAATGTATACTAAAAAAATAATATATTGTGTTAAATATTTAACATTTCAATTTTACTGACGAATATTTAAAAGTATAACCCTCAAAATTTGATAAAGTAGATTTTCCTTTTTTTTTACTATCTGAAGCTCCGTTCAGGAGGGAAAGTGTGATTTTGGACCAAATGGTAAAGAGCATATCGGGACTGTATCAGAGCTGTGAAATACATATTCATTATTTATATGCCAACGCCGCGGCGTTGCCAAATTTAGGGTTTGAAGACGTAGTTTAACTATGCCGAATATATACAGCTAGCTGAGCCCGACCGAGGCGCCCTCGAACTGGCTGAACCGTGAACTAAATCTGTATATTTCATCATGTTTCACCGCCTTTTCAAGCCCACCTAAAAATTTACCCCCTGCACCCACCAACCCCCCTGATTTCCATACTATGATTAACTTTTTCAGTCCCGAAGCCGGGTCTGAAAACGTCAATTTTGGTCTGTATAGGCGGCGAAGTATGACGATTTGGGTCTGTATGTGCGGTCAAACAAATCTTTATATGGGGCAAAATTTACCAAGTGTACCAGGTGAAAAAAATTTTGTCACCGATTTTGTTTAAACTTTACTTATTTGTTGTTCTTATAACGAAGAATCATAGCATACATTTTTTTTGCTCTAGGATTGTTCATTCAAGAGTTATAGATTATTGAAAATTATCGATTTTTTACTTTTTGGTGAAATCGCTTTTTATTTAAAAATTCATAACTTCTGTTCATCTCTTTATTAAATATTTTAATTTAACCACCTTAAATGATTTTTTCCGTACTTTTCAATGGGCTATACCGTTTTTGCAAAAAAATAAAAATTGCAATTTTTTTTTGAAAGTTTGCAAAATTTTGCATTTTTTGAAACAATGTGTATTTTTAATTTTTTTTTAAAATAGCATAAAATCCAAGTTTATTATGTTACCTTTAAATAAAAAAAAATTTAGAGTGGGCCCGACATGTACAAGGGAAGTTTTTCATATTTGAATGCCGCACGGTCTAGCCATCGAATAGCTACTACACTGCCGTATGCGTTTATACCTAGTAGATGCGAGTAAACAAATATAAAATGATAATTTAAAATGTAAAATTATGTTTGAGTAGTCAATGATGTATTTTAAATATTTACACTGCCGCACGATATAGTTTTTTTATTGTGTATTAGTCCTTCGGAGGGGACTTTAAGCCCGCGGTCCGTTCCTACCCCTAACCCGCACAAGCCATTCAGTTGGCTTATGGGACTTCTTAAGAAGTAAGGGTGGAACTAAAAGAGCACTTTTGTATATAAACTGTATTTTTTTGCACAAATTGTTTAAGCATGGGTCTACATAGATTTCGCAAGGAGAGTCGATGATATTAAATAAAAAATGTATTGTTATAACCGTAAAGGCGCCATTCAGCTTATAGGCAAGCCGTTACGGTTATAACAATAAATTTTTTATTTAATATCATCGATCCTCCTTGCGAAATCTATGTAGACCCATGCTTAAACAATTTGTGCAAAAAATACAGTTAAAAAACTATATCGTGCGGCAGTGTAAATATTTAAAATACATCAATGACTACTCAAACATAATTTTACATTTTAAATTATCATTTTGTATTCGTTTACTCGCATCTACTAGGTATAAACGCATACGGCAGTGTAGAGCTATTCGATGGCTAGACCGTGCGGCATTCAAATATGACAAACTTCACTTCTACATGTCGGGCCCACTCTAAATTTTTTTTTTATTCAAAGGAAACATAATAAACTTGGATTTTATGCTATTTTAAAAAAAAATAAAAAATACACATTGTTTCAAAAAATGCAAAATTTTGCAAAATTTCAAAAAAAATTGCAATTTTTATTTTTTTGCAAAAACGGTATAGCTCATTGAAAAGTACGGAAAAAATCATTTAAGGTGGTTAAATTGAAATATTTAATAAAGAGATGAACAGAAGTTATGAATTTTTAAATAAAAAGCGATTTCACCAAAAAGTAAAAAATCGATAAATTTCAATAATCCATAACTCTTGAATGAAAAATCCTAGAGCAAAAAAAATTTATGCTATGATTCTTCGTTATAAGAACAACAAATAAGTAAAGTTTAAACAAAATCGGTGACAAAAATTTTTTCACCTGGTACACTTGGCAAATTTTGCCCCATATATATATTAGGGTGGGCCAAAATAAACTTTTAATTTTCTTTTCTTTAGCTACCATGAAAATATCGTCCAAGATGACGAAAAAAAAATTCTGATAAAGTTTCAGCTCTTAATATCAATATTAAGATGTGGCTCATCGCGATTTTTTATTTTCCATTAAAATAACACGGGAAAAATTTATTTTTTTGTTTGGAATTTTATTGCGTTTGAACGAATCAGTGAGTTGTAGAAATCAATACATATTCTTGTAGGGAATTGAACGATCTACAAAAAAGATCTCATATGATTTTTTGCATAGTCGACTCTTTTAAAAGTTATTTGAGGTTAAAGTTCAACTTCAAATAGTAAATGATGACTTTTATAGTTTCATACTCTATCACGAAATATTGTCTCAAAAACATGAAATATCATATTTTTCGTGAAGTTTATCGAGTGTTCTTCGGTAAAACAATACAATTTTTATAAAAATATATGCGAAATATCAATAACCGTGAAAAAAACGCTTTTTTCCTATATTTAATTTTTTTTTATTTCGAAATTTTTTCTTTACCTGAGACAAAAAAATTAATCATATATTATATCACGACACTATGAATTTAATCGGTTAAACTAGGCTCAGTAGTTTTTTGTTTGGTTTTTCTTGGAAAATGTTGAATGCAAAATAATTTAATAAAATCACAAGGCCGCGTAGCGGTCGAGGGGTTTTATTTTTAATTATTTTGCATTAAACTATTTTCCAAAAAGAAAAATCAAATAAAAAACTTACTGAGCATACCTAGTTTGACAGATTAAATTTATAGGTTAAGTGATATACGTCTAGATTATTTCCATTAATATGTAAGTAATAATTGATATTTCGTAAACTAGATAACGTGATAAATGTTTGTTAAAACTTGTAAATAACACCATAAAATCGTAAACAAAAATCCAATATGGAGGCTAAAATTTAATCGCTGTTAAATAGTTCTAGTGATTTAATCGCTTATTTAAACGAAATTTATTTGAAAATTCAAGGCTTTTGATTGGTTCATATTATAATGAGGGAAATAATCATTAAAAAATAATAAATATTCTATTTACACTTGACTATTAGGTAATGTAGAGTAATAAAAGTCTGGTTTCAATAATTGTTCAATTAAAATAAAAATGTTTATTTTAATTGATAAATTATTGAAACATGGCTTTTATTACCTAATAGTCAAGTGTAAATAGAATATTTATTATTTTTTGAGAAAATGATTAATTTTTTTTATCATTACTTATGTAAAAAAATCGATTTTTAAAAAAAATCAAGTATAGAAAAAAAAACGTTTTTTTACGATTATTGATATTTCGTAAAAATTATATTGTTTTACCGAAGGACACTCGATAAATTTCACGAAAAATATGATTTGTCATATTTTTGAGCCAATATTTCGTATGAAAAACTATAAAAGTCTTCATTTACTTTTTGAGGTTGAACTTTAACCTCAAATAACTTTTAAACGAGTTGACTAAGCAAAAAATCATATCAGATCTTTTTTGTAGATCGTTCAATTCCCTACCAGAATGTGTATTGATTTCTACAACTTACTGATTCGTTAAAACGCAATAAAATTACAAACAAAAAAATGTTTTTTCCCGTGTTATTTAAATGGAAAATAAAAAATCGCGATGAGCCACCTCTTAATATTAATATTAAGAGCTCCAACTTTATCAGAATTTTTTTTTCGTCATCTTGGACGATATTTTCATGGTAACTAAAGAAAAAAAAAATAAAAGTTTTTTTTTGGCCCAACCTAATATATATATTTATATACGTAATATAATTTATATAAATCAAGCTTTAATTTTTAAAACAAATTTCTAATAAATGAATTTTCAATGAATGGACCATTTTAAAAACAAATAATATATATATATATATATATATATATATATAATATAATATAATTTATATATGTAAATATAATATAATATAATTTATATAAATCAAGCTTTAATTTTTAAACAAATTTCTAATAAATGGATTTTCAATGAATGGACCATTTTAAAAACAAATAAAAGCTTTAGACCAGATTTTAGTCAAAATCTATATAATGTATACGAGTATGTAGAGTATTACAATATTTATTTTAATAAAAATTGTAATACTGTATTGTAAATGCCTAAAAAATTTAACATTTTTAGTTTATTTTAACCCAACACAATACATTATATTTTTTAAGTTTAAAAAAGTACAAACATATTTTCCTAAAATAATGCATATGTTGGTACTAACTAGACCATTTTTTTATTCTATTTTATTCATATTATCTAGGCCTATGCCTTTGGAGAAGAAACTGTCATTAACAGGACTATGAGCTTTCTCATAATGTAGGTACTATTGCATGTTCTCTATTTACAAAATAAAATACATATTGTGTTCTCAAAGTTAATTTCATACATCACTTAAAAATAGAAACAACTATGATAGGTCGTTAAAATTTCTCAGTCGTTTATTATTGCTTTAGAAAAAAGGTTTGGGCCGGCCTGAAAAAAATGGCCCGTGCAGGGCAATATATTTAATTTTTCTAAATGTATACCTGTAAAATCCTCTAAACTTAAATTTATTCAGATTTAAGACAATTAATCATTATAATATAATATATTATTCAACACCCATTTCATTTCTTAACATTAATCGGTGGGCGAAATTTTACTTTGCCCACAGGCTTTAAGTTAAAATTGGAAATAAGTGAGGGGAAAGTTGTTTTATAGCTGTTAGATAAAATATCAAATTAATTAAGAAGCATCGCTAGTAGCGCAACCACATTGCTGTTATCATCGTAACCAAACTACAACTTTTAATAATCAGTTGTTACAAACAAATGTTTTTGAGAATAAAACCGATTTTTTTTTAAATATCGTGTGTTTCGAGAGGAAATCCTGGGTTGAGTTTTTACCGGTTTCCCAATAAACGGTGAAATTTCGAACGAAGAAATAAATTGCTTACAATCCCTGTAAATGTAAACTGTACCTTTTAGTAACGATTTACGTTACAATTGTAAACATTTTAATTCAGTTCACAAGTTTATAATATATTATAACAAATAATTCGTCTAAATTTAAACAGCGTAATTATAATATAATAAAAAAATTTCTTATGAATATTACCAGTAATGGGTCAAGGAAGTTTCTTAAAGAAACTAAGATAATTGAATGTTTAATATATATTTATATTTATATATATATATATATATATATATATATATATATATATATATATATATATATATATATATATATATATATATATATATATATATATATATACAAAATTCTATCATTGCTGCGTCCATACATTTATAAAATCCCTATTCTTATTGCGTCAACGACCTTACGGCGTCAGTATATCTGACGCACTAATGTCAAGCGCTTATTTCTTAAAATTTACTTCATCCCAGCACTTTCTAAGATTCTTGCTAATACAGATCTGTGTAGAATTTATTGCCCAATTTTTGTGTCTAAAAATTTTTTATGTCCGACCCTGCGTTTTTTAAATATTTAGAAAAATTTGAACACAAAAAATGTGCAGCAACATACTAAAAATGGAAAAAATGTGTATATTTAGTTCAACCCATTTGACGATGAGGGCGTTGCGATAATATACGTTTTTCAATATACGTGTTTTTAAATACTGTATGTTGTTGCGTCGCACAATTTGGCAACGTCTCGCCTATGATTTTAATATTTGAATTAAACTCACGATACTGTTGCGAATGGTTACCATTCAATGGTAGCGCTGTCTCTCTCGCACCGTGTGACGTCACGCTAGAGACAGTTGTTCTTTCGTTTAAATGTAATCATATTATAATCTTGGGGCGCGCGTCGAGTTTTATGAAATTTACAATTATGACGGTCGATTTATTAAAACTGATTGTAAGATAAAATTGTTTTCTACATAAGTAATTGTAACAATGTATTTTTTAAATTATATATGCAGATGCAGATTTAAAGGCAGAAAAACTATTATCATTTTTTTACGCTTATAATCGTAAAAAAATGATCATCGTTTTTCTGTTAATTTTACTATTTCAAAAATAATAAAAGTTTTTCATGTTTTTAGATAGGTACTTAAAAAAAAGGTTAATATCAATGTAAATAACTACAATGTGTTTTATGTTATTAACAGGTAATTCAAAAAAATTTTAAAAAAGTAAAACATCAATGTTATAAATACAGGGTGTTTCTACTAAAAATTGACAATCTAAATTAGGCTTTCTAATAAATATTTTTCAATTGAGCTTTTGTTTTTGAATTATCAAACTTTGTTTTGAAGTAAAACTTTTTATGTAAGTTATTTATGGGCGGATTAAAAAAATTAGTTTTTAGTAAATTTTGACATTTTTTCTTTAGTATCTTTAGTAGATTTATTACAGTTTTACACAAAATAACAAAAACACAATACAAATTTGAATGTCTTATAATAATTATTATTATAATTTTAATTATTGTAATAATAATAATATTACATCATATTATAATAATAACATTACCAAACAAAATTAAACATAATAATATCATTAAACAATGCAGTAGCAAGTTAAATAAGTAGTTTAGAAACTCGAATGTTGAGCGGTCTATGGAATGTCACCCCGTCCATGTTCAGGCATAATTAAATACATGTAAATCTTAAAATCAAATAATACCACACAATGTTAGTTAAAAAAAATTGTCTTAATTTTAAAAACATTCAATCCCCCGGGGGCGTGGCAAAAATTATTTTTAAAAATTAAAAAAAAACAGCTTATACAAATACCCTTCTCACAACTTTTTTTTAACCAAGTGAGATTTCCAAAAATAATTATTTCAGCCCAGCCTACCGAATTTCTAATTTTTGCCGCGCCCCCGGGGAATTGAATGTTTAAAAAAAAATTTTTAACTTACATTTTGAGTTTGGCATATTGAAAAACTATAAGGTATTAACTCACTTGTAACACAAAAAAATCTTGTTAATAAATTTTAATTTTAAGCCCCTCCCCAAAGCTTTTAAAGTTCTAATATGCAGCGGGGTGTGCGGCGTAAAATTAAAATATATAAATATTTTTTTTTTAAGTAAGTTAATACCTAATAGTTTTTTAATATGCCAAATTCAAAATTTAACTTAAAAAATATTTTTTATTGAATTTTGAGGAATTTCAACCCCCCGGGGGCGCGGCTAAATTTGTTTTAAAAAATTTGAAAAAAACAGCTTATTTGTGTACCCTTCTTACAATGACAATGAACCCTCAAAAAAATAAAAGTTCCCGGGAATTTTTTGAATTTAGTGATTTTTTTATGTTCACGGAAATTTTTGTACTAAAATTGTACACCTTTTTGTGGCCTAGTTTACACAATAGATTTGGTCAATAAGTAGGGAATTAACTTGGAAATTAGTAAAATTAGGGTAATTAGTAGGGAATTAGTGGAATTACTAGGTATTTTTTAAATTAAAATGGAATTATAATATATAAGGGGAATTAGTAAGGAAATAGAGGAATTAGTAGCAATCCTGGGAATTTGTGTACACATTTTCTTTTGCGGTTTACCCCGATGGGTAAACCGCAGGGGAATTTTGGTGTACAATCTGTAGGAATTAGTAAGGAATTAGTGGGGAATTTGGGGAATTACTCGGTAAATTAGTAAGCAAATAGTGGAATTAGTGGGGAATTAGAAAGAAATTAGAAGAAAATTGATGTCTCGTTTAGCACTTGAATATAAAGAAAAAAACAAAAAAAAAACCGGAAGTTACAGAGCTACTCCATTCTTTCCCAGTTCCAGATTGGGAGTAGTACCACTGCAGCATTGAAAAAAATGAAGAATGTTGTGTACAGCACACCACCCATATTTTAACAAAAATTAGTACTCGTTTCCTAAAACCAGTAATACATCTGCCAATTGGGAAATACACTGTCTTCTCTGGTCATCTCAGGGAATTAATTTTAAAGTTTCCAAAAGACAAACATCTCCTGACAGATTCGGATCTCAAAAGTGAAGTCAAGATGAATTTTGCATCCGCAGAAAAAATGTGCAGTTTGATAGTAATTGAACGACTAAATAAGGAAATTCCACAAATTAAATAGAGCGTGGCGTATCTCAAGCTTCGTCGTCGTTCTTAAATTCCAGAACTGTGTTGCATACTAGATTATATCGCATCTGGTATGTTGTATTTTTTACTAGAATCTGGAAAGCCTGGATTAAAGAACAAAAAGAATATAAAATAACAGACAACTTTTTGACCAGTAATTGTAACCTTTGCATCGAAACGCCCATGCTTTGATTAAACTAATACTGAAGCTTAACAGCGGTGAGTTAAAACCAGATATGTTCATCACCGGCATTTTTGGTAGCCAAGCATGTGAATCCTTATTTCGGGCTGCCAGATCCATGACTTTTACGTATTCAACAATAATACATTTTTGTATAAAGGATATGCTGAACCGAATTGAGAGAATTAAGACAACTGATACCATAAACAATCTGAGGGGGACTTTTACATTTCCAAGGGAAGACAAAAGATTAAAAACCAGACTAATAAAAGATAAGAAATAAAGAAATTTATCACGTGAAGAAGAAATTTTAAATTTGGATATCAAATCTACAGTTAAAAAAGCTTTACAAAATGTCATAGAGGACATAAAACATCTTGGAATTAATGAAAAAGAAAACGATTGGAAATATATGCAGGTAGGTACCGTTAACCGTTAATAAGACGGAAACAAAATATTGCAATTACACAGGATAATGAAGACGCCGACGAAGACAACGCTAAAATTGTCGAAAACCCCGAAGAAAATTGGCAAAAACAAATATTAGTAATGAGGACGATAAAGTTATGGATGAAGTTATGGACTTAATTTCGAACGAGATTTCTAATGAAGATAGCGAATGTAATACTTTGGAAACGAGTTGTATAAGTTTAAAAGACTTTTCTAAAAAAGTGCACAGTGAATCGGAAAAATCACCGTACCTATATAATATTATATATGCAATTATTAAAAAATCATCGTACTGCTGGCTTTTAGATCAGTCCGACGGTAGAGTAAGTACTGGCCGATTAAAAAGATTTATAGGCAGTACAAGGAAAACACCGAAGAAAACACCTTGCAAAAATTCCAAGTCGACCTTGACTATAAACAGAAGCTATGTATGTGCACAAGCACTGTATTCTCCTCCGACTCTATCGTGATGGAACTCGACGACTTCGATGATTTGGAGGAGTTTTCAGATGAGATCTTGTCGTATAAATCAGAAAATGTATCAAAATTTGCCGAACTCGAGTTACACTTAGAAAACTATTATGCGGTTTTCTATGACCAATCGTGAGCTTTGCTGCGAATGTAAAACACACTATTTAGAAATGGCCGCCTTTCACCACGAAATATGTACACTATTTTTTATGACAAAATGAAAATTCGACTTTCGCTGCCCTTTAAGAGAGAAAATTTGTTAATATTTAACTTAATTCATAAACAAAAATATACCAAACTAAAGACAATTATTGGCTTAATTAATAATATTAATTATTAAAGAACTTATGTTAAGCAAAAGTCGAAATTATGCTGCTAGTGTCATAAAAAAGCATTGATTAATAGGTATAATACTTTTCTTTACGATTTTTCAAATGTGCTTAATAAAAGTGTTGCTGGGTAAAAAAGTTTTGCTAACCAGAAAACGTATACTTTTCTTTACTATTTCTCTTGGTAAAGTAAGTATGCTATTTTTCATTTAGAATACGAACAAATATAGCCTTAAAAAATATACCCTTCAAAAAGAATTACTATAATATTAATGGTAATTATTTATGTTAAAATGTATAGCAAGAAAAAAATAGAAACTAAAACCTTGAAGGTTTAAAAAATAATAGGGATATTTAAAATTTAATATAAAATTAATTAAAACTTTTTAAACCTCAAATTTCTAATACAGACATTATTTTATAAACATGCAAAATATCAATATTAAAAATTACATAGAAGAAAAATCACATCTTAAAAATTCATTTATATCTTATTAAAGTTGACTCGATAAATATCGTATTTCTAGGAGACGCAATAAGGTCGCGAAATGTATTGACGCAATATATATACATATACATAAATATACATCCTTAGTACAATATTGCGTCATTACAATTTGGCAACACTGTAGGACGCAATAAAGTCTCTACAAGCCATATAAAATTTAAAATGAAATATACACGTGACGCAATATTATATCAAGATTAAAATGAGTTGATAATGTAGTGACTTTTGAAAAAAAAGTGTATATCTTATTTTTTAAGATAAAAAAAATCTGACCAGATTTTTGGAATCAGCAAAAAAAAGTACGCCAATATACTCTTCTATATTTTCGCTAAATACCGTATTTCTAGTAGACGCAATAAGGTCGCGAATTGTAATGACGCAATATTGTATTAGGGATGTATATATATATATATATATATATATATATATATAGCTATATATTACGTATAAAAACAACTTCTTGCAAAATTTAAGGTTAATTGATCAATATTAATGTATATATATATTAGGGTGTCCCAAAAAAAAAAAAAATATTTTTTTTTTCTTGTCTCTTGTAAAAATATGTTAGTTTATCATGCTGTAAGAGCCCTTTCAAAATATCAGCTCGATTAAAAATTTTGTAGGGGTCGCTCAAGATTTTTAAAAATTTTCAAAATTGTCAAAAATTGAATTTTTGTTTTATTTTAATTCTTTTTCTCGTCTCGATATTATTTTTTAGGTTGAAAATAATAAAAATTCTGTAAATTTCAAATCAATATTTTGATTTCAAAGGTCGCTAAAAGTTCGTTGATATTTATATTCAGAGGTCGCTCGAAAACATTCAAAATACTCTACTTTGAAAGTTAAAAAAATCTTGAGCGACCTTTAGAAATTAAAATATCGATTTGAAATTTTCAGAATCATTATTATTTTTAAATTAAAAAATAATATCGGAACGAGAAAAAAAATTAAAATTAAAAAAAAATCCAATTTTTGACGATTTTGGTAATTTTTAAAAATCTTGAGCGACCCCTAAAAATTTTTTAATGGTGCTGATCTTTTGACAGGGCTCTTAAAACATGACAAACCAACATATTTTCACAAGAGACGAGAAGAAAAAAAATATTCTTTTTTTTTTGGGACACATTAATATATATATATATATATATATTTAATAAATATATATTAGGGTGACCGCAAAAAATCGATGTCGGAATTTTGTTCGTCTGGACCCCACAAAACGATTCTCCTTTCCAGATATTGAGATAGACGAAATTTGAGCTCGATTAAACGACGTTAACCCGTGCCGCTCGTCGCTCAAAGTTTGAAAAAATCCAAATTTTTGGTCAAAAAGCTGATATATGGAGCCATAACTCCAGAACGGTAAATAATAAAAACACGCTTAATATCTCAAAAGAAAGCTAATGTTGTTCTTCAAAATTTATACTCTATACATATTTGTTGTTATTTTAAGTCAAACAGAGTTACAACAGCCTTTGACCCCAAAAACGTGTCCTGGCAGCATTAGGAGCCAGTTTGGGTGTATTCTAAGAGTTTTACGGGTTTTTACATAATGTGTCTCGGAATTAACATTTTTTATTAAAAACTATTATGGAACTTAATTTTCAAACAAAAAGAGCCTTTTGTTCGAATATAGTCAGACTAATAGTCAGGTAATCCCCATATAATAAAAGATTAAATTTAAACAAAAGGCTCTTTAAAATTATTTTTACTATTTGCTCCAAAAATTATTATTTAGTTTTACCTGTGTGTATTTTACTAAATAAAGGTAAAGGTTAAGTTTTAACAAAAAATCAGGTAGGTAATTATATTTAATTTATACAATTATTTGCATTAATCCTTTTATTAGGTATGAATTAGCAAAATATAAGACGGCCTATAGAGTGGTATGCTTACATCAGGTGTACAAAGCCGAACCAAGGATAAAATATTTCTTGTGGGCTATCCCATTCACCAAATCACCGGTTGTAAACTACCCTCAAATCGTCAAGTTCTGTGTGTTTTATTTTATAATTTACGTGCTGTGAAATTAACTGTAAGAGAATCAGCAAAACTTGCCATACGAGAAGTGTTCATTTTTTGGGAGAAAGCTCGAATTCCGACTAAACATGAGCAAGATGCAATAACTAGGCTGGAAAAACTTTACGCCGAGTGGAGAACTCTTCAAAAAGACCGGAAGAAAACATCGGAAACGGCTAAGAACAAATTTAAACAGTTCGTTGAAAAGTTGGATGATCTCTTTGATATTGCTCAGCAAGATGCCTTGGCTCTGATGAAATCGGAAACAGAGGCAGAAGGGCCGCCCAGGTTCCATGACTGGAGTTGATCTCAAGTTGTCTCGAGCTGAAGAAATCAAGGCGCAAAAGGAACTTGCAAAAATGAACCGACAAATCCAAGAAGGTATTTGAATGCAGAGTTGGTGGGATTATCTTTTTTTGATCCCACCATTACAGACGATGAAAAGTTGTTAATGGCTAATAAATTAGTCAGTAGCACAGATGAACCGTCAGAGCACGCTAGGGTTGGTTGTAAATCCAAAAGTTAAAAAAGAAAAATTAAAAGAGGTAGTTGATGGAGGATTGGTAAATTTACTTACCAAAGAAACATTTACATTCTTTAACCGATTTAATATAAAAACAGATTTCCCAAGACAACATCCAAACACCTCAAAATAATGACTTCCAAGAAGGATTGAAAATTGTCAAAACAATAAAGGTAGTTAATGATATGGCTGAGCGTGGTGTTAAATTAATAACCGACTTTAACAACTTTCTGACTAAAGATGAAGGCCAAAAGCAATATGTCCTGCAAGTTGTAAGCAAATTCCGAGCATTATATCCTGACGTTTCAAAAACTACTTTAACAAAAGCTCTAGAATAGATTAGATAACTATGTAAAATCAACTCATGTAGTTACTACGTCTGTATCTTTTCTGTGTCTGTTTTGTATGTATTATATACCTAATTTTTATATTTTAAAATAAAAAATGTCATTAGATTTATCAGTATTACTTGTTTTTTTATTATACTTCTACTTTAAACTCAAAAATATACCAAAAAAAGCAAAATTTATCACTTAATAACAAAATATACGAAGTATGCTCCTAGTGGTACCAGGTCATGTTTTTGGGGCTAAAGGCTGTTGTAACTCGGTTTGACTTCAAATAACAACAATTATGTATAGATTACAAATTTTGAAGAACAACATTAGCTTTCTTTTGAGATAATAAGCGTATTTTTATTATTTACCGTTCTGGAGTTATGGCTCCATATGTCAGCTTTTTGGCAAAAAATTTGGATTTTTTCAAACTTTGAGCGACGAGCGGCACGGGCTAACGTCGTTTAATCGAGCTCAAATTTTGACTAACTCAATATCTGGAAAGGGGAATCGTTTTGTGGGGTCCAGACGAACAAAATTCCGACATTTTTTTCCACCCCCTATGAGTTACGGTCACCCTAATATATATATATATTAATGTGTCCCAAAAAAAAAGAATATTTATATATGTATATTATATTATTTTTTCGAAAAATAAATTTTTTCTGACATCTGTCAGAAAGCTCTAAACTCACTTTCTTAAAATTAAATTATTTTTCTTTTAATGAATGTTATTTAATAGGAGTAGAAAAAGTATATATGAAGGGGTTAGAAGCAAAAGGGGAGTTATTAACGTTTTTTCTATATACGAAAATCTGGATTCATCAATGTTTGCATAAATCAACATGCAGAATTTAAAAAAAAAATTAGTCTCTAAACTACCCAATTCTGCACTTAACTTATTTTCATGCTAAAATGCATTTATACCCTTTTGCTCTTACTCTCTAAAATGAATTAGTCAAAAATGACATGTTATCCCCAACATTTAATAGCCAATTCTTATGTAAAATTGTCTCCTGAATCCGAAAATACAATCAAAAATTATAAAAGTAGAGCAGTATTTGAGATATAGTCAATTCCATATTATATGGAAAATTGACTAGGTATATATGGTCAATTTTCCATATAATATGGAATTGACTATATCTCAAAAACTGCTCTACTTTTATAATTTTTTATGGTATTTTCGGATTCGGGAGATAATTTTACATAATAATTGGCTATTAAATATTAATATTTTTTGGAAAAGTTACAAACATTTTAAAGGGTTTGTCGAAACAATACGCCTCCTCCCTACAGAGATACTGGCCCATAACGGACGCCCCTGGAAATCGTTTTTTTTTAAACAACTTTTGAACTTTTGAACTACAAGGTAGAATTGAATAATTTTGAAATATATTGTTTACTAGGAAAGTTTTCTTAAAATGGGCACTTTTAATCACATTTGGCCTTTTTAGTTTGCCAGGTACGGACTAGATCTAACAGAGTAATGCTATTTTTTTTTAACACCCTGTACTATAAAGGCACAACAATAATATTTTTAGTCAGCTTAAACCTTACAACTAAAAAAAGGTAATTTTTATCGACATCGATAAAATGTACGGTTTACGAAAAAAAAATGTTTTTCTATAATAGGGGTTTTTACATTTATTTTTATTTTATGTGCAATGACTTAAATCAATTAAATCGTTCGAAAAAAGCGGTAAAGTACATACTAGAGGCGTGAGTTTTAATTAACATTAATATATTAACATAATTTTAATACCTTTATAGTAAAATAAGCTGTTCATGGTTTTATAATAAGTAAAAAGGTTTAAACTTTTAACGAAATAGGTTATATGCGCATTTTTAGGAAGTTTTTTTTCCAACGACAATGCAATATAAGGTGGAAGAAGGATGGCTAGATTTTTCTCTTGTTATATTTACCCTCTCTCTCATACGTATACAATTACCTTAGGTAATTTACTAATAACTTGCTCTCATTTATTCCCCCTCCTTGAAATATTTTCTTGTAATATTCACTTGTAAAGTGTTTTTGTAATATTTCGTGGAACGCACCCTAATAATAAAACACAAAAATTTAAAAATCACAAATAATGCCATAAAAACAAGTATTTAAGAGTCATTACCAACATAATAATACAGAATTATTATTGGTTTTTAAATTAAGAAAGATGCTTTTTGGAATTTGCATAATATTATTATTCTGTAACTACATAAAACCTTATATTAAGACCGTCACAAAATTATAATGCTAAATGTTTAACAGGAAAGCGTATTCCTTAACCTAACGTGAATAATATTAGATTTAACTGGCAAACAATCTGAATATATTAACATAAAATACCCTGCCGCAAATCAAAAACATATACATAATAATACATGTTTAATTTAAATATTCTAGATATTATTTAAATTATACATCTTTAATATTATAAAATGATAGAATATTATATATCAAGGTTAATGCGAAAATTTTGAATAACATCATTAAACCCAACAAAATGAAAGAAAAAATTTAATAATAAAAGGGATTGGTGATGTCTATAGATATTTGGATAAAAACCGCCAATAAATATTTTTATGCCGTCTTAATTATATTACCTATATCAAGTAAATTGCAATGCCATCAATATTTTAATTATAAGTATTAAGGATCTCCAATTTAGGACCACTTATATTCGATTTCATTTTTATTGGTCTATCGTTGAAACTATTAATAAAATTATTATTTTATGGCGCCCTAAATAGGCAATAAACTAACTATTTTTTTACTCCCACCTTTAAAACGTAAATCGTACATGTTTCCATGACACCAAGTGACCTTTTAAATACACATTGACAAGTTGTAGCTTTATGGCCTTTTAGTCAAGGGCTGAAGTTAGCAACAGGTTTTTAGTCACGGGATGAGGTTAGTTATAAGTTAGTTGACAGTTGTCAAATGCGCTTCTTGTAAAATAATACTAAATGTAAACAATATTTTATTATCCCAATACAAAAGTAATAAATAGTTTCTTAACGCCAATATTTGAAAATTTTATTTGAACATTATACCTTTTAGTTTCGCCGGCAGAAAACTATTTTTAACTTAATTTCAGGTGAAGACTCCACCGTGGAGTGCCAATAAAACATTTTCTTTACTATCACTGTCAAAAACTGCTTCTATATCGTATTAAACAGTTCATTTTCAAGGAATACATTTCGATTTACACATAAACATTTGACATTTGACATAATACAGATTCCCAAGTTTTGTTTTATAGATGTAGCTCTATACAAATATTTAATTTAAATGATTTTTAGATAATAATAAGTATTTGTCGTAGAAAAACGCAAAAAGTATAAAAATCGTTTCTTTCATTTCTTCTTAAACCCTCGCGAGGGCTCGGTCAAGATAAGTGGGAGCTGGTATATTTATTATACTCCAGCGTATTATATATTGTCTATAGACAATTTTGTTATCCTTTTTAGTTTACCCTATTCCAGTAATGGATTTATATCAGGTCAAATTGCAAAATTTAATAATAAAATAAATGGATCTAACATATTTTATACAACATGTTCACTTATGTGTTAAATTGTGTTTTATAACGAAATATCCCACATATCCAAATATCCAATATCCTTTAAATAATTATTAAAAATACCATTTTAAAATATGTAAATATTTATTTTTTTCTAAAGGGACCAAAGCGTCCAAAAATATGTTTTTGGATTATGACTTATTATAAAATTAAAGACTCTTAAATCATCCGAGGTCAGAAATAATTTTCCTTTAATATTTTGCATACTGTAAACATATCTATCTATACACACATGTGTGCACATAAGCTATCTTTAATTGAAAATTAAAAATAATGTGTTATCACTGGGGCTTTATATAGGGTGTCCAAAAATTAACGGCCCAAAGTGTAAATGTAAATTCCTCATAAAGTTTCAACAAATTGAAAGACCCAGAACCTTTTTTATAACTTATATAAAATATGCAGAAACCAGGCATAAAGATATATGGTATTTAGATAGACTTCGACAACTGCGACCGAGATACAAGTCGACTAAGACTTTATAATCTTTTGTTTTTTGGGCATTTGGGTGCCGTTCTGTACTTATTTATTTTAAAACTTGTGGTTGCATATGGAAAATAATTTAACTTGTAAGTATACGGAAGTTTGATTTTTAAGATACAAGATAAAACAATAATAAATATTGTTCGACAATTAAAAAGTTAAAATAGGCTTAAAAAATAATTATATTAAAAACATTTTCTAATCAAAGACTTTTTCTAGTAACTTTAATCATTAATATTTTATCTTGTATCTTAAAAGTCAAACTTCAGTATACTAACAAGTTAAATTATTTTCCCTGTTAATAAAGTTATATATTAATATTTTGTTTGATTAAAATATAGGGTTTAATCATTTCCAAATTATAAAAGACTTTATATTTTTAATTAAAATTACTATCACTAGGTACCTATTAAAATAAAAATAAAAATTATACATACCTACTATTATGATGCACAACTCTTTTAAAATAAAAACAGAAATTATACTTAAATACAATATTAATATAATCGATAAAAAGCAATTGGCCCCTAAAGATATACCAAAATCCTTTAAGTAGAACATTAAAAAAAAAATCTATGTCACTCAAAGTCAAATGTAAACGACTAATTGCTTATGGTAAATTTTTAGGCACAACACACTGCTTAAAATGAACCTTTAATATTGAAAAGAATAAAAAAGGCTAATTGCCAATTATCAAACATAAAGTTGTATTAAATTGAGCAAATATCTTCAAAACATTTTCCAGTAAAAAAATTAAAAGGTTCATTAAAATTGGTGGTTTCTAATAATATTAAATAATATTGTATTAAAAACTCTGACCATTGACAGGTTATTTTCTTATTAATTATAGATATTTTGCATTTGATAACTAGTTAACTGCAAATGAACATTGTGCAGAAAAAGTCAAAAATTCATTAATCCATATTATGGATTAATTGTTTTTAAATATGATACAAGAATCTATTTGTAACTTATCTTCCATTGATACTAGAGATTCTCTATAAATCATTGATTTATTATTTAAAATTAAGGCTAAAATACAACGATAAAAAGCCTGGCTAATGTCTGGAAATGACCAAAATTGTCATTAACACATTTCCAGAAATTTAACGCTTAAATGGAATTTCTGTGTAGTGAGTGGGAGCAAAGCTTAAAACAAAATGTACTTTTAAAGCAAAGAATTCAGTTTTAAGAAATTATTTTAAATTAATTTCATTCACTTTAAGTTCTATATAGAAAATGTTATTTTCTAAATAGGATTTAATATTTAACTGTAACAGCACGAGGATCTGTTTGACATTTGAATAAAACACGTTTCGTTAAAGAATACCTTTTATTCGATGGAGACATTTATTTATTCAACGAAGTTTCTCCAAAAAACTTAGCATATAAACCTTATAACCCAGAACATGTAATATTGCATTTATTCGTCCAATATTTCAATCCAAAATAAAATCCTTGAAAAATTTTAAACAACCTGAATTATGCAAAATTCTTTGATGAAACACGAGCCGTGGATTTCAAGGAATAAGTTTTTCAACAAATTCGCGAAACTGTTCTTTGCAAGCCATAAATTATTTATCAATAGTACCTACCTTAAATAAGTTTTATTTATATATTTACATAATATTATTTAAAATTAAATAAATGATGGCTTATAAAAATAAATTAATTACAGACAATCAGTTTTTGCAGGTTATTTATCGCTGTGGTAATGAAAGCTACAAAAGCGAAGTAAGAATAGATAAAAAAAACTTCTCCTATTAGGCCGTTTACATATTACGCCACGCTCTAGGGGAAAGCGGGGTCGGACATTTTGGGAGGTAACGTCACGAATAAACAATAATAATTGTAAAGAAAATTACCTCGATGGTCGACAACTACGTATTTTAGGAATCTCCTTGAAATCCCTTGTAGTTTTGTGCGTTTTATCCCACTTACCCGCTATAATACCTATTTAAAATTAAATATTAAGGACCAATTAAAAAATTAATTTACCAAAGAAAATAAATCAAATCATTTAAAAATCTCCTTTCGCTTTTATAGATATGTCATCTAAAATTTTCAGTTTAGCGGAGGTAAAAACCCTTCTCCAAAATACTATTAAAATATTGATGAAAGGATGTGGGATTGTTGGAGTGCCAGGACCTCGTTTGAAACTTTTATTAAATGCAATTGCTTCCTCGAAACGGTTTTGGCAACTGATCGATGGGCTGTGAGTCAGAGCCAGTGACGCCACAGACACAAATGTGCCGCGTCCAGTGGGACGTCATATAAATGATAAATATTCCCACCTGATGGTGGTGGCGAGGCGATCCGAATCTAACGAAAATATACAAATTGATGAATAAATTATGTGAGAGATGCGTTCGAATACGTTCAACGTGTTTGCAAATTGGTCTATCGATTAGAATCAACTGTATATGTATATGGTATACCTACTTACTTTTGATGGATGTTATAGAATTGTACTCAACCAAATCTAATTCCCATTCTAATCCTTAAGAACATAATTCAATGAAGGGGTTAAGTAACAATCTTAATAATAAAAGACAAAAAATATTGTAATAAATTTGGCATTGCAATTACAATAGTTTTGTCAATATAACAAAATAAAAAATCTTCCATAAAATAAATACTGTAATGGTTCTGTAGTTTAATACGTTTTACAAATATATTTTTGAATAAATTTGGAATTTCCAAATGTTGATGTTAAAAAAGGTGCAAAAGAGGTAAAAAGGCACACTTAGGTAGTAGTTTTTCGAACTTTGCTTAAAAATCTGGTGTCCAGATGATACAAGATCGATGGTCCAGTTACACGAAGCAAATAAAGGGAAGCAAGAAAACAGGCAGAAAGATTTTGGAAAAAAAGTGTTAGCGAACGGATCGTTTCTTGTAAATTTTTGCTAAAACAACAATTATTGTAAAGTTTTGTTTAAATAATTGTTAAGAGTGTTTGTGTATTCTCCAGTTGGACGTCATATAAACTAAAAGACCTCTAAAGTCTAAATTAAAAAAAAGTTACCACAAAATCAGAAATAACCACCTAGGTCTGGTCGAAACAACACCATATAATGTAGTCAGAAGCAAAAGTTTTACACAGGGAGTCACACTGAAAGAAGCGAAATTTCTTGAAGCTGCCTTAATTGGACAAAACCATGGAGCCATCCAATCTTGGATAATGTCCAATGGGCATCCCAAACATTTGGAAACCTATTTTTCAACAGAGCGGGACACATAAACTTCGTGGTTGTCTAAACATCATCAGATGGTTACGCTTGGACAGACTAAGCAGCATGAGAAGAATATCTTATTAACACCTGAAGACGATTAAAAATAATATATTAATCGAAACGTTGTGGAAACAACAAAATTAAGAAATTAATTTCGAACGTCTGAATTAAAACTTAAACCCCCATTGTCTACCACATTTAAACAAACGTTTGTAATTTTGTTTGTATGACAATTATACACAATTATTGTTTAATACGAAATAGAAAACAACCCTAACTTTATATTAAATATATTTTTTGGATATTTAGCAGTACTGCATTCTTTATAAAACTATTTAGCTGAGGTACACATTTTCTAACAAAATGGTTTATCACATAAGCTTTGTTTCAACCAATCCTAATGTCTTAACATATGTTGTTAATTTAAGGATTAATAAGTTTATTAGCAATTTATTTAAAGTTTTGATGATCTAGACTCAAGATTCTAGTTTTAATTTTTTAAATGGAACTGTTTTCAGTGGCGGCTCGTAGGTTCTGGAAAAACTTACCTACTTATTTTTGTACATAAAGTCCATTCTCCTATTTTTCATGCGAGAAACTGAATTTTCGTGTTTCTTAGACCTCTCTGCGATGTGTTTTAAATCATCTAACCCATATTTATTCCACGCACGCAATTTTTTTTTTTTTGAAAATTAAGCTCATAAAACAAAAAAGCGTATTGGTTACTAAACATCCGCATATCCACTCGTATTTTTCATAGATATTTCTGTTGAATACTCTATTGTAAGTTCGGCCTTTACCTGTGGAAGTTTAGTGTATTCGAAGATCGGGAATATGTCTCCCTTTTTTCTTAATTAAAAGTTTATCTTCAATTGACATTGGGCTTTTTAAAAGATTTTGCACATAACTTACTTCCGCTGGTGCCATTATTGTTAATAAAAAATAAAGTTTATTTAAAAAACAAAGGATAACCGAAGATCACCGAATCATACTTCACTTCAAACAGTGCCCCGGCGGCGCGCGCTGAAGCGTTGAGGAAAGAAGGTTTAAATTCAACCGTTTGAGAGGACGGAAGGAAGGTTTGAGACTACCCTTAAGTAGTAATTACAATGGTGTTACGTATAACTAAAATAATGCAAAATGCAACAAATAGCTTTTATTACTTTTTATCTGGGCGGATGGGTGGGCACGTGCCCTTGTGCCCTTTAGAACCAGCCGCCACTGACTGTTTTAAAATACATCAACCATGTGATTCACATGATGTGAAGATCGTAACTTATTTGGTTTGTTCTCATAACAATCTCTTCGTAATACACAGAGTATCTCTACCAGATCTTATATGTATTTATCTACTCCTACATTGACGAGCTGTCACTTTATGGCGTTTTATTGACGGGCTGAAGTTAACAACAGTAGCTTTTCGACATTTTACGTCACGGGCTGAAGTTAGCTTTATTATAAATTGGGAAAAAGTGAGGTTAAATTCGGGTGACAGTTGACAGATGTCAAAATTTTAACAAATAAAAGTGGCTTTAAATTCTGTTTTGTGTTCGTCGTAAATAACGTATAGTATGCAACTCGTTTATAAACTTCTCTAGACACTCGTTTTTATTAAACACTCGCTCGCAAGCTTCGCTCGTGCTTAATTAAACTCGTAACTAAAATTGCGTTTATAAAACTTGATACATAATATACTATTACAATATTATGCGGCCGAATTATGCTTGATAAATTAAAAACTACTTGTTAAAAACAGTATTTTTTACATCTTGTAAACTTAAGGGACACCTTTGAATTACCAATGCTATATGTTAAATATATTATAATATTATTTGCACCTATTTATAATAATTTTATAATTGCATATTAGTATATTATGTATGTATATTAGGTATTTATAATAATTTTATAATTTCATATTAGTATATTATGTATATTATGTATATTAGGCACGAGCGAGCTTGCGAGAAAAAAAGAAAAGTTTATAAACAAGTTGTACTCTATACTTTATTCTACAACAAATATTATTAGGTATAAAAAACAATTTATTACTTATTACTTTAAATATTTGTATAGTGCTACATTTATACAAAAATAAAATACCTAACCTGTGAACTTGTTTACCGGCTTTCAAAATGGCAGTTAGTTGTCAAATTTTTCTGTAAAGATCGAAATTTGTCTCTTGGACTAAAAACTGTTAAATGCCGATGTAGAACCAATTTTTTACAGTGAAAGTGAAGAGGATGTTTTATGGGTACTTTACCCAAATTGTTTAATGCTTTAGCGGTAAATACAAGTGTACCGCCGCGGCGCGCTGGCAAAATCAAAAGTTCAGTGCATATAAACTGTTTAATAATTTTGTATTTTTTTATTAAGATTATAAAATAATTTTCACATTTACCATTATTTTTTAAGAAGAGCACCTTATTTTGACGATTGTATGACATTTCATGACTGTCAACTAACTTAAAGCTAACTTCAGCCCGTGACTAAAAACCTATTGCTAACTTCGGCCCATGACTAAAACACCATTAAAGGTGGTATTAGAAAAATTATTATCTAATTTTGTAAAATTAATAAAAATTAATAAATAGCTAATTTAAAAATATGTACCTGTATGTATGTACGAGTATGTATTTATTTTTCAGAAGAATATAATAATAATAATATTAATAATACTTTATTGCCCAACAGATTTACATCCAATTTTAATTGGATGTAAATCTGTTGGGCAATAAAGTATTATTAATATTACATTTAAAAAGGTATATACTACTATATAGTAGTTATACCTATAAAATATAATTTTTGTTTTTGTGTCTATTTTATATTATTAACCAAATGTAAAAAATACATTTGAATTATTTAATAGAATCATCTGATGAATTCACCTTAAGGTTCTTAAAATTCCCTGGTTAATATGTTAATAGCTACCTGCCTGGGTAGCCTCTTTGTTGAGTCTAAGGCACCATGCTATAGTCTAACATGCAAACATTTTTTTCACATAATAGTTAATTTTAAATTAAAATAAAAACAGGTAGATATGTCGGAAAATGGTGGGGATTATTGTATAGTAATTGTTACCTATAAATTTAAATGATACAGACAGTTCAATTTATCTAAGGCCGTGAAAACGATTTAAGGTAGTGTGCAAGTTAAATTTTGTGCCAATAATTGTTTATTGTACGTACTTGAATTGACTAAATGGATAGCACTACCGTGACCTACAGACGCGGTTTTAAATGTGTAAAGGATAATTACTTGTTACTTTTAAGGTTAGTTAATGTTTTTAAGAAGTGTTTTTAAGTACTTAATATCTAGTTTACGTAATTCCAATTTGATATTTTCTTTACAAAAAATATTTTTTTATTTTAATAAAATATAAATATACTTTATACTTGTACATTTGGTATTTACAATCTTTAGGTTACATAATTTTTTTGCTAACGATTTTACTATTATAAAGCCAAAATTAAATGAAATGCAGAGCTGTTCCGAGTACAATGAAAAAGTACTCGAGCACTGAATACAAGTACTGTTATATAAATGTACTCAAGTACCACAAGTACAGTACCGTTGTACTCGAGTACCCATAAGTACCGAGTACACTTTAGTTATAAAATGTTGGGAGAAATGCTAGAGAAATGGAGCGATTCAGAAATTAATTTAGAATCACTATTGCAAAACTAAATACTAGCCGGTCTATTGCCTTTATCATATATTGATGTTAATTATCAAGGCCGGCTAGTATCTCGTTTTGCTTTTCCTTAGCTTTATTTTTGAATTATATTTTTGAAGAATATTGTCACCTTATTTCTACCAAAACATAAACAAAATTACATTTCATACGTAAGTAAAAACATTTCGTTCAATGCTCTTTCCTGTCTCTTTTTAATTATTGATTAAGACTGTCTTAAGGCTGTCGTGTAAGGCTTTAGGCAGCATGTCCGTAATTTGACAAGTCTGAGCAGTGTTGCCAAATTTTAAACACCCACGCATATATTTGCACATAATATGTGCACCCACGCCAACCTCACCGTATAAAAATGTACTCATTGCATACTTTGGAAGTACTCGAGTACACGGGAAAGTACTGAAGTTCATTTTTGCAATCTTAAATATATCAAGTACAAGTATAAGTACATTCAAATTAAAGTACTCGGGACTGAGTACCGAGTACACTGAAAGTTCTTGGAGTACAGTGTTTGAGTACTTGTACTCGAGTACCGCACAGCTCTGATGGAATGTGGGAAATAATAATAAAATACTATGTTCAGCACAATGGGTTATAATTAAAATTACTAATTTGACATACTTGCCAATACATTATAATAAATCATTTAGTAAATAGCACTTATTTAAAAAAAAACACTATTTAATTTAATTTACAATCTATCCAAATTAACTATAGGGTATTTCCATGGAAAGGTTTTATAAAATACGATTAATTTTCCCATATGCATATGGGAAAATTAATCGTATATGCATATGGGAAAATTAATCGTATTTTATAAAAAAATTAATCGTATTTTATAAAACCTTGAGGTATATTAATAATTTTATATTTTTGATATTTTTATAAAATCTTGTAATAGGAGATATCAGGTACTTTTGATGTATACGGATATCAAATAACGCAAATTTTGCTTAGCTGCAATTTAAATTTTATTTCCACGAACAATAAAATAATTTAATTAGTCAGGTATTCTTAATTATGCCAGAGAGTGTCGGTTCCTCATTACAAAAAGGTTAACTGTAAATATGAAAAAGAAATAAATTAGCGACGGTTGCAAAAGTTCAAGTTCATAATTGACCATCCCGGTAAAAAAAATCAGTTCGGTCGATAACGGAAAAGATATCGGGCCGTAATTCGGCTTCAATGCATAATACTTTTCGTTACGGCCCGATATCCATTGCCCGCTCCTTATTGCAAGGTTCAAAATCGTGTAAATATTAAAATAAAAATACCATTTAATTTGTAATGAAATGTTTTTTATTATTTAAAAAATGTCGCATTATGATGTACATAGTATACTTAACACAAATTTTATACAGCTTTACTCTTGCTTATGGTAAATTTTTTTTATCACCATTAAGAAATAAATCTTCTTCTGCAGTTGCTAGCCTAGCATCAGGAATTTCATCGATATTTGCGGGCCCTTTTAAACAGTGTTATATTATATTATAAAACCTAATTTTCATACTTTTACTCTTCATCAAGAACAATAAAATCATCATCTTCATTAAAGGGTAAAATATCAATTTTATTGTGTTCTTGGTATAAAAATGTAGTAAGAAATATTTGTGAATTTTAGTCTATTTTAATTTAACAATAATATAAACAGCAATATAATATAGCTATAGCTATACTTTAAATTAAAACAATATTAAGTACAAAAGGTATTATAAAATAATACTAATTATATTAACCAATTAATTAAATAAATAATACTTAATTTTAAAATACTCCTACTACTATCAGTCAACACTTTGGCTTCGATGTGTTTTTTGGCTTGTACACTATCAGGATGGATCCCGAAAAAGTTGGTGGTGTTTAACGATGAAAATATTGATGCTTCTTTAAAAAAGTTTGATATAAATTGCATGTATACATCGGCGTCTTATTTACTATTAGATTACAGATGCCATAGTCGTTTCCAACGTATAATTATAGTCAACCTTTTGACGCCAAGCGACAAAAAGAACGAGAAAAACGGAATTTCATTGGTTAGCCAAAAACGTTTAAATGTAAATTTACATTTTATATTTATTTTTACATATTTATATGTAAAATAATTTTATTATTACAAAAATTAAATGTATAATTACATAATACATGAATTATTACAGTAATAAATTAAAAGCACATTATTTTTTAGTGTTGCAACGGTTACGGTTACGGTTACGGTTAATTCACGGTTTTCGATATTATACGGTTAACCGTAACCGTATACGGCATTTACGGTTTTTCATGCTACTTTGTGAATGCATGTAAAAAGAAGATTGAAGAGTATTTAAAGTTACCAAATTTACCACATACATCAAATCCGTTTACATTCTGGAAAACGTATTTATCATACAAACCATTGTCAGTGAATTCAGAGAGGTTGTTTTCGACTGCAGGTCTTGTGCAAACACCAAATAGGAACAGGCTGATTCCGCAGAATTTGCAGATGTTATGTTTTTTAAATAAAAATTTGACTCGTAAATTTTGAATATTAACTTTTAATTTTTTTATTTTTTTAAATATATTATTCAGGTACCTACTTAGGTTTAACTTTACTGTTTTTAGGTTTAAAATGTTACTCATTTCCTTTTGTTTTATAGTTTCATTAGAAATTCTGTTTTGTTTTACATAAATTATTATTTAACATTAACTGAATGTGTTTATTAATTTCATTTTGAAGAATAAACTTTATTTTTCGTAATTCTGTAATTTTTTTTTAATAACCGTGAATTTATTCGGAACCGTAGAGCTAACCGTAACCGTAACCGTAACCGTAAAACCCGAAACCGTTGCATCACTATTATTTTTCTTAAATATACTCATTTGTATATGTAGCTACTTTATTTTTATATTCTTTTTGTAAAATAACATAAAAAATATGTATTTTACCATCATTTTTATCAGTGAGTTTCACAAGCATAGGCCATTATTGATTTTAAAAACTTAACAAGAACATTATTATCTTTTGTCAGCCAATAACTTTCGGATGAAAAAATCATAAACAAATACCAATTTAGTGATAAACGTATGATGCCGTTGAAATGCGCTTAATTTAAACAATTTTAAAGGCTTTGGCTAAATTACTTACCCGATCTATAGATCGGGTAAGTAATTAAGTAATGTATACATTCCGTTTATCAAGCTATTTTATTTAAAAAATATTCTCTAGCATTGACATGCTCGTAAAAACCAAATTTTTGAAATTTTCTAAAAAATACTATCTATTCGTATTTTAGATTAAAATTATTTCATATTGGCGGCATAATTTCTTTGCTATTAAATGTTTACCATAGAACAGATATTTACTGAAAACAACAATCTGGTAAGTTAGACAAAAAATGCGGATTTACCTCTTGGTTGGAACAGGACGTTGAAGGAATACAATGAGTATTATCAACCGGATGTTTTGCCAACAACACTGAAGAACAACTTTTAACAGTTCTTGCAGTAGCGAACTTTGTTTTTCTATAATAATTTCCACTTTTTTTTAACTTTTAACCACTGCTCTAAAAACTCTTCATGTATGGCGGCGACATTTTGAGAAGAGTTATTTTCTTTGAGATTATCAAGACAAAAACGTTTTAAGAAAGAAATAATAGCAACAAAATGGTTTACACTCATGCAAATTTGCATTAGAAAGCAAATTGATTATATTAAAGACGTATTGCTGCTCTACTAGGAGCAATCATAAAACCTTTTTACTGTTTGGTTCTGTAACATTCTTACATAGAGGAATAGTCCTAACTTAGGACTCCTAAGAACAAATGCTCCTATGAGTTGGCTTTAACAGATGCTTAAAGCCAACTTTCCGAGCACCATTAAAACCAATAGACATCTGATAAACCTTCTTAAAGCTTATTTGACTATACACTGTTCAAAATTTCATGACCATTTTAACACCAAATTAACACCAAACATGGTCTATATCTACACAAACCAAAATGGTGTTAAATAAGGTTCGTTGGCCGGTGTAAATTCAAATACTAAAATGGTGTTAATTTAACTTTCACACAGTATTAAAATAAATTTTACTTAGTGTTAATTGAACTCCTTTTCAGTGTTAAATATTATGTGTTTGTGGACAAATTAAATCATACTACACAGAAAAAAGGAAAAAAAAATACCAGTGGTATTATTCCAGAAAATGGAACCTTCAACTCGCTAGAGATAATGTTTTTAGTGCGTTGCACTAACTTAAAATACTTCAAGTATTGACAGCTGTTTCCACCTATTTAAGGTCTCTTTAGTATCGAACAACTTGTAGTGTCACACCAAAGCAATCAAATCAAATCAAATCAAATCAAATTTATTTGCCATTTCATTTGTTCACTGAAAGAAATATATACTAAAGTTAAATAAAAAAATAATTAGGGGAAATATATTTTATGTTTCATATTTGGACTACCACATACATTGCTAAAACAAATATATTCGTTTGGTTAGCAGCCTATTGCTGCCCTAGCAATATAAATGTGTTTCTAGCAATATTTTTTTGCTGTATTAGTTACATTTTATAGTAAGGGTAAGTTTATTTTTATTTAGATCTAACATATCTTCTTTACAATAAATGTATTACAAAATTTAACATACATTCATAATAAACAGTAGTATAAATGTGTAAAGCACTAGTATAAAATTTTTAGTATAAATTTGTGTTTACTTTTAGCAACAAATTTCTTTCAGTGTTGTTTACTTACTGCGGTGTGTACCGGATTTGACTTTTGGGGGATTGTTCCTTTTGTGGTTCCATTTCTGCTCCACATTTCTTTTATTTTTACGCATGTCGTTTGTTTTTTTTTTGTGGTCCTTATTTTCTTTGCTGCCTTTTTCTCGGCTAGAGGCTTCCGACTTTTATGTGTGTTTAATTGGGGGGGGGGGGTTAGAGCCTTAAGGCTCATGATTGAATATATTGTCGTTGATTAATTTATGTTTGACTCTGAATAGGGCGTTATTTTTGTTCAGTCTGCCGATGTTCTCGGTAAACTGGTGTCTATGTACTGTGATGTTAAAGAATTTTTCTGTTTTATATTCAATCATGTCCTTGAGTGGGGTGATTCCCACTGATCTGTAGAGGTCTGTCAGAGTTATATCTGACGTTTTAACTCCCTTTATTAATCTTAAGGCTCTATTTTCTAAGATATAGAGGTCTCTTTTATTTGATGTTGCTGCACTGCTCCATATGGGTGCCGCATATAGTAAAATGGATCTGAGGTACGCTTTGTATATCATGACTTTCGTCTTCTCATTCATTGGGGTGGTAAGTTGTATATACGGTTGTATGTATTTGAGGGCGGCGTAGCCTTTGCCTTTTGTGGTAGTTATGTGATCTTTAAATGTCATTGTCTTGTTTAGAGTTACCCCTAGATATTTGATTTGCCAAAGCAAAGGATTACCTAAGTTTATATATTCTTCATGTAAGTCAACAGAGGCGAGATTTAAGAACATCACGTGATCCACGCCGCCTTTGCCGCGATCGGTACACATTTTCAACCTATTCATGGTGTTATATTAACACCGCTTGGTGTTGGATTTTGACACCATTTTAAGATTACTTTTTACACCACAGATATTTTAAACAGTGTAGGCGTTTCTTAGGGACAAGTTGCCCTATAAAGCATTATTGGTTAACAGTAATAAATCAATGTTAAGATCAAACGGTTATAATTGCAAAAAGGCTTAATACTTATCTTTAAAGTCTCTCATAAAGCCTAATCATAAAGCTTCATTATCTTAAAACCAACTAGCACAAAATTAGAGCTGCAATAAAAAGCATGTTTTCATGCATTTATAAAGCTTGCATAAAACCTCATTCAGAACCTCGTAATTAGTGGTTTTAATTATACTTATAATTAACACAAAACGATCATTCACAATGCGCAAAATTAACGGATTTGCTAAAAGATTGTCCATTCTTCTTAACCTGACATAAACAATATTAATTTAATTAATTTATATGACCTTACCTACACTGGCAAATCTTCAAACTTTTTTCTTTTGAAATAAAATATCCGCGCACATGCGCAAAGGGGCTTCCGAATTATAGTTAGTGGTAAAAGTTTGGAGTTTGCAAACTTTTTTCACTAATTAAAAAGTACTACCACTAATTTTTTGGTTGTGAACAACACTGTGTATATTCATAAGACAAACTTTTACGTTAATTAAAACCACTAATTTATTCCACTAATTACGAGGTTCTGAATGAGGCTTAAAGCATTATCGGTGGCAACCCTTTGCTACTTGGGCATGAATGGTTTTTTATAACAACATTTATGCCTTGGAAAACTCATGTCTTGAATTTGAAATTTTGATCCCCGTCCCATATTCCCAATGGATTATCTTTTCCGAGTAAATTTTCTCTAAATTGTCATAATGTGCCTTCATATTGACGTCAAGGCTTAACTTTTTGAAAACATTTAAACGAATGAAAACAACATCAGATACAAACAGCAACAGATTAATCAATGATTTGGGTACACGAACAGTAATCCACTTAATAACTATTGGAAGTACTATTTAATTTCCATAATATTTCTTAATAAACTGCAATATTTAGTAATAAAGGAAAAGCAGTAATTTGTATTGTTAAAAACAATATAAAATTACTTCTGTCCTTTATTACTTAATATTGCAGTTACCGCATCTGTGTTTAGCACGGTAGTATAGTTCCTGGTACTGGCTAAAAAATTATATAATTTCAAATATTACATTGCATTGACGTTACTGTTTTATTTTCTTCGTGTTGCAAATCTACTAGGAACAACCAAACTGATTTTTTTTAAAGCAATATGAAAAGGCCTTTTTAAAACCTCTATGGACAAAGGTCTGGCTTATCCATGAAGGATAGTAGATGATTTTTTACAACCAGGTTTAGTTCAGTTTAGTTTATTACTTTAATAATTTTAAAAACCACTGGACCAACCGATTATAAAAGTTTTACAATTATTAAAACTACGAACAAAAATAAAAATGTTTCGCAGTCGGTAGGATTCGAACCTACGCTCCCAGAGGGAATCTGATTTCTAGTCAGACGCCTTAACCGCTCGGCCACGACTGCTTATATTAAAATTCGCTTTGTAAAAGTTGAGCAAAATCGAATTTAAATGTATTCTTTTTTTTTATTTCTTGTGGAACCACTTTTATTATTAATAAATTTGAAAATTTTAGAAATTTTGAATTTATATGCAGTCGTGGCCGAGCGGTTAAGGCGTCTGACTAGAAATCAGATTCCCTCTGGGAGCGTAGGTTCGAATCCTACCGACTGCGTTTTTTTACAAAATTATATTAGCAAAGTATAATTGTTTGTATTATTATAACAAACAGTGTCATTTCAAATGACTAATTTTATACCTAAAATGTATCTTGAAAGAAAATTTGCAGTCTTAATAAAAAAAGTTATATAAAAAAATACTGTTTTATATTGTTTCGACCTTTAAGGCCCATTTTCAATTAAATCTCGTGCTAGGGGAGGAGTCAGAGTGCAAGCTTGCTTTGTGAATTTCTTAAGTATTCATTCTTAAATCTCAAGGGCATAATCCGTCGTACGTGCTACAAAGGTGGAAGCTTTCGTGCTGGGTCTGGCTTGGATTTCAATATGGCAGCATAAAAACAGCTTATTGCAGAAGTGAAAACAATCCTTACTTCAAATATTTTAAACAGCTGATTCAGTGTTGCCTCATTGAGGGGTATATCCCGATTCGAGGGATATTTGAGGTCCCCTCGGGACAAAAGGATATTCACCTATTTTTAAGGGATTCTTAAGAAAAAATCTGCACCAAGGTATTTGTATTGCAGATTTTTTTATAAATATGTTTTTTTAATTATTGGACGTTAATACTAGTACCTGGTTAATTAGGACTTTTATTCAGAAGTTCTGAATCAGAACCATAAGGGCGGTGGGATTATTCGTAAATCCGCTCTACTCTAAAGAAGAAGATTGTTAATATTGTTTTTCTACTCCTATTACGGAATATGACCGTTTTAATACCACTTTTTAGTGGAAGTATATAAACACTGGTGGTGACATCTCTGTTAATTATATACTAACTTTTAGACCGATCCAACCTTATTTTCTCCCAATGACATTATTTCTCCATGGTATTTTTTAGAAACGTAAAAAAGTATAGTCTAAAACACATTTTGAATTGCACTCTGCTGCCGTGAAACCGTCAAACCCGCCTTCGGCTCGTGTGAAAATCTTTTTACTCGTATGAAATATATCGCATTCTTAACTTGTTAATACACTATTATTTATTAAATAAAATTTCCACTTAATTCATTAAGTTCCTCTATTAGCTTGTGGGCCACAATACCTAGGATACGACTCTTTTATAAGCATAGGCTGCATCATCCGCATATAACGCCGTTAGTGGTTCTTCAGGGCCTTTCGGGACATCGTGGATAAGGATGTTATGGGACAGAGGATTGCTCCCTGTGGTGCACTTGCTTATATGACCCTGGCAGAGGATAGTTCTCTTTCTACTCTGACCTGCAATTTGGGGGACCGTAGGAAGGAGTCCATCAATTGGATCAAGGCTAGCGAATAGCCTTTTTCGTGTAATTTAATATGGGTCTTTAATTTTGTGGTAATACACCATCCTTATTATATTTTGGTATATTAATCCCTACAGCCGTCTTCAATCTCTTAGGAAAGTATCTTAGCGACGGAACCCCATTGACTAGTTTTACTGTGCTTGGTATTTGGTCAATACCTGGGGATTTCTCAGCTTTCAGACGCCTAAGAGTATGACGGACTTTAAGGAGGTCCGTTGGTTCTAGGTCTGACCCAGGAACACTTATTCTCAGTCGAAGAAGAAGAAAATATTTTTGTGTAAGACATTTTTTCTTTGAGAATTTGCTGTTTTAAAAAAATTTATTGCTTCGTAATGATTTATTTTTGCTTTAAGAAATGTTTAAAGTGATATATTTTTAATAAGAAATTATTTTTGAGACCATAAGACTTAAAACCGTAAAGCATATGGGCTGATTTCCTGGTTTACATTTCTTTCTCTGGTAGGTACTTTCGTGCAGAGACTTTCAGGTCATATTTTGTTTCTAAAGGGTTTTTCAATAGAGGTGTTACGTTTTTAAATCGAGAGTGTGGCCGTATTTGAAATATCAAAATCTTCTCACTGTCATGGAAAGATACACTCCTCAACAACGTTTGGAAATAATCCAATTTTTTTTTATCAAAATAATCGTTCTTATATTGCAACTTATGGTGCACTTCCAAATTAGGGTCGTCATAATCGGCCTAGTGTGCTCGCTATTTGTCGAACTGTGTGTTTCTTTACAAAATGTTCGCATACCAGTGAGACAAAGTTCCGGTCAAAGTGAAGAGAATGTTGCTGCCGGTCGGGCAAGTATTGATATAGACCCTAATTTATCAATTCCAAGACGTTCTTAACAGTTGGGAACGTCTGTCACAACATGGCGTATTTTACGGTTTAATTTGGGCTTGCATGCTTACAAAATTGTTATGGCGCAAGAATGGTCTATGCTAATAAACCAGCAACAACTGAGGCACTAAAATTAAATATTGAACACGAAATTTGACAAATAGGTCCTAATTTATTAAATAACGTGATTGAAAATCGTTTTTAGAACATAATTGCATAGATTATACTTTAAAATAACATTATAATTTTAATTTAACATTATAATTTCTTACGCTACGTCCAGTGAACATTCTTTTAAAAACAATTTATATTTTTAAATATTAAATATTTTGTCTCAAAAAATGTTGTCCATTATAGAGCGCCATCTATTATTTTGTATTATGATTTAGATTTGGAAAGTAGAGAAAATATAGACACACCAACTCACGAGCCTTTGATGGATCCTGAAGGTAAATTTTCTAATAGAGATTCATGTACCTTAGTATTTATTTTATAGATGCAGAAAATGTTGGAGATATTGAACATTCTAAACAAAAGGAACTAGAAGAGCAGGTGCCACCCAAAAAGCAAAAAATAGATAATACTCAAAATTTTACAAAGATTATGGCCTAACAAATAAACAGAATGTGAAAGTGATAAAAGATATTGTTTATCAAACTTGCCAAATTGAATGGGCCAAGACAAAGACGAAGAACATATTCCAGAACCTATAATGTTTTTTGAGAAATATATTCCAAATTCGATATCTAATGAAATGGATCATAAAATTTATTTATATGCCAATCAACAACAGTTTTCAAGATTTGCCCCAACTGATGTTACAGAAATAAAAAAATTCATAGGAATTCACATAATTATGGGAAACCTGAATTTTTCAATAATAAAAATGTATTGGGATAGTTCAGTGGGAATATCTATAATAAAAAATAACATGGTTCTCAAAAGATTTTCTAAGCTACAGCAAAGCATTCACTTAGTAGATATTTTAGCTAAAGAAGATGGTAATTCAGATAGATTATGGAAAGATAGACCACTTTATAACTGCATTAGAAATAGATGTCTGGAACTTCCATTGGAGACTAATTTGTGTATAGATGAACAAATGGTTCCATTTAAAGGACAAATAAACATAGAACAATATAAAAAAATATACCTAAAAAATGGGGCATAAAGATATTTATTTTAGCTGGACAGAGTGGACAACTTTACGATTTCATTATATATTAGGGCCCCACAACTAAAATTAAGCCACAACTAATGTCATTAGGTTCAAGTGCTGGGATAATTATGCATCTTTGCCAAAGAATAGAATTCAAAAACCATAGGCTTTTTTTCGATAATTACTTCAGTTATTTCAGTACCTGAGCAAAAAATTCATATTTGCTGTAGGAAATGTCAGGCTAAATAGATTCTATAATCCACCATTTCCAACTGATTTAGCAATGAAAAAAGAAGGGGTACTGCTAAAACTGTGGTCAGCAAAGATGGAATTGTTATGACAAAATAGTTTGACAATAAGCCGGTAATTGTTGGATAGGGTATTTCTAATAAATTTCGTCGTTGGGATAAATAAAAAAATATATATAGACGTAAATCGAGACGAGTGTTTAAAAATGTATAATAAAAACATGGGCGGCATGGACAAAATGGACTTTTTATTGAGTTTGTACCGTTCGTCCAGAAAGTGGACTTTACGAATGATTGCACAATGCACATGCTTTCGATTTGGTCTAAGTAAATGCCTGGCTTGAGCATAGACAACAAACTGAAATTATGAGTTTTCAAAAAAAATGGACTGGATCTTTTTGGATTTCGCCAAAAAGTCGCTGAACATCTTATTCTACATAAAGGACCTCCAACACTTGGACGTCCCTTGTTAAAAGAAGTAACACAAAATCGAACTCATGCTGAAAATAAACCTCCAAATGAAATGAGATTTGATGGATTTGGTCATTTTGCTGAATACGATAAAAAAGGAAAGCTGGATGCTGTAAGCTTGGGGTTGTACGAAAAAGGTTCATACCTTTTGCATAAAATGTAATGTAAATTTATGTTTAGTTAGAGGATAAATAGTTTTTTTCTCGTAATTATGTTAGAAGTATTTTTTTCCTAATTTGAAATTGAACAACATTCTTTATTTATTATTTTTATATTACTTTATGTCTGAATGGCAAAAAAACCTGGTTTAGCAGAATTTTAAAGGTGTACTTTTCCTTTTTTCTTAAATCCTACATAACAATTTTCAAAAAACATTATAAAACGGTCTAATAAAATAAAGTAAAAGACATAAAAATATATTTAGGTATTTAAATTTATAAAACTTAGTGAAGATGTCTTGTCACTGGAAAAACCAATAAAATACAAAACAATATTTTGAAATAAATTATTATTATATTTTTATTAAATTATGTGGTTTGTTATTGTTTGGTATTTACGAAGCAACTTTTAAAACCCAATAAAATGTATATCCCCGACTTTTAAGTTATATGTTTCTTTTAAAAACAAAATATAAACATGTATTCTTTATTGATTTCAATTTTAAAAACTTAAATTTATCCATAAATTATAATAAAACCCCAATGCGAAAATTATCAAAAATAACATCCTTATTTTTTATTTAGTCATGAAATTACGTCGGCACACAAAAAAGTAAAATGTCGAGTGTGAAGACCACATAAAAGATTAATTTCTTGTGATATATCTTGACCAAAAAGCAATCCTATATCGAGATTGCCTCTTGCTTCAATTTTTTAGACTATTAATGTCATTTTTTGTAATTTAAAAGTTATGCGATTTGTGAAAAGATAGTAACTTAATTTATTTTAAATAAACTTCTATAACGTTCATTGATATTAAGGTCTTATGCGACCAATTACTAATTATAAATGAACATTTTATAAGTTTGTTTAAAAGAAATTAATCTTTTTACAAACCAAAGAACATTTAAACTACAAATATTAAAAAAATTACCATATAATGAAATCAAAAGAAAATCTCGAAATAGGACTGCTTTCACAAGAAATATATATAATCCCAAATGTGGCAGTCTTCGCATTCGACATTTTTTGTGTGTGCTAGTGTACCAGGAACACTGTACCTAATTGTTTATTATATTTTTTCTACTCCCACCTTTAAAACGCCCTTTATCGTACATGTTTCCATGACACTAAGTGACCTTTTAAATACACATTGACAAGTTGTGGCTTTATGGCGCTTTAGTCAAGGGCTTAAGTTAGCAACAGGTTTTTAGTCACGGGCTGAAGTTAGTTTTAAGTTAGTTGACAGTTGTCATACAATCGTTAAAATAAATTTCCTTTCTTGTAAAATACTACTAAATGTAAAAATTATTATATTCTCCCAATACAAAAATACAAAAGTATTAAATAGTTTCTCAACGCCAATATTTGAAAAGTTTATATAAACATTGTACTGACCTTTTAATTTCGCAGGCAGTAAACTATAACTTAAATTCGGACACGGACTCCATTGTAAAGTGCTCATAAAACATTTTCTTTACTTTCACTGTGAAAAACTGTCAATTTTCAAGAAATACATTTCGATTTATAACCTTTATAATCTGTGTTTATAAAATAAAAAAATTGACATTTGACGGTGACACACAGATTCCCCTATTGTTTCATAGATGGCGCTCTGTACAATTTTTTGTTTTAAATCATTTTAAGATAATAATAAGTATTTGTCGTAGAAAAAGTATAGTATGCAACTCGTTTATAAACTTTTCTATACACTCATTAATTTAAGCACTTGCTCGCAAGCTCGCTCGAGCTCAAATTAAATTCGTGTATAAAATGGCGTTTATCAAACTTGATACATAATATACTATAAACGCTACTGGACTATAAATACTGACCTAATAATATTATAGTTAAAACGATAAATTCTCGTATACATATAGACCATAAACGTTATCAAACAGGTGTTAAAAATAATCGATTGAATTAAGATAAAATAAATCGTATAATCGTATTTACTTTACTTCTTAAGAGTAAAATAAAGCAAGCAATGTTTTACCTCAAATAAAGGTTCTTTATATGCTATTTTTTGACTGGGATTTTACAAAAATAAGCAAAGATTAGCACACAACAGACGGTCTAAATAAATGTGTGATACAATCCATATAAAATCAAATTAATTTTTAATAGCTTTTTTTTTAAATAATAATAATAACGTGAAATCTCTAGATATTTAGTATAATGCTATATATGTTAATTTAAGTTTATTTGCATGCATCCGGCGGCCACTTTAGATTTTTTTTCAAAAAGATATAGGCATATAAATATTCTAGATCAGACAACAAAACCTAAAAAATTAAAATGGTGTTTTTTTATATCTTAATACCTAACTAAGTAACAATTGTCACTATTATAAAATACTTGTTAATTAATATAGCTTAGTTCTATTATGTAGGCGCATTTTATAACTTCCTTCATGATGCTGTATGCAAAAAGCCTGATAAAACTTCCTCAAACAGCAAAATAATTCAAGTTTTGGTCTACGGTTTTTTAAGGTCGAAGATCCTTTTATCAAAATCGTCAGCACACACTTGAACATTTAAAAACATTTCCTCGGCTTGTTCAAGCAACACATTAAACACTCGTCAGTCAGTCGGTTTTTAACATAACGCGGGACGCTTCGAATTTACTCGACTGTTTATTGCATTTTTGAAGCGGCTACTTTCGTTTGTTCATTTCTTCAACTAATTGACAGCTGTGTTTGTGCTTCTTCATAAAACAATCTGTTTTAATAGTGATAGTGTTGTTTTTTTGGTGATTTCAATTAGGTTTTAATTCATTGTCGTGTGTTTATCAATTTATCGGTGTGAAAACTCAGGATAAACACGAAAGTAAGCCGTTTATTCTAACCTCAATATGGCGTTTAAAAACATTGTTTTTTTACATTTCTGGTGCAAGATTATTAAAATTAAAATATATATTTATAGTGCCATGCAATTAAATAATCTTAATATTATCCATCGTTACTTAATTGAAGATGAATAAATAAAATAGCTGGTATTTTAATAACTTAATTTATAAAACATGTGTTAGTTTTGGTTGTCATAGTAACCAAAAAGAACATGACATAGTTTTAAAAATAATGTAATATTTTTTAAAATTACCATTACTATTATTGTTTTAATGATTTAGAAACTTATTAAATACATAATAACTAATGGTTTAATTAAAAAATATTTAAATAAATACCTTGACGTAATTTATAAACATTTTTGTCATGAATTACGCTTTGAAATGGAAACTAGTACCTATCTAATATTTAATTTTTTAACAAGAATTTAATAATATATTTATAAAATTATACATCTATACATCTATGTATAATAGAGTTTACGAATGTAAAGTATTAATCATTAATGCATTTATTTAATTGTTTATTTTTGCGTTTTTATCAATATTTGTGTAGGTATTTTTGATAAACATTATAAACAATTATTTATGCATATACCTACTTAGGCATACCTAATTTAAAACCTTTTTTAAAAGCTGTATTATAAATATAAATACAATTTTATTAGGTAGGTATATAGTATATACATATACATACATATACCTATATATAAAATAATAATACAACTTTTAAAAAAGGTTTAATATCATGGGCATATGCATAAATGATTGTTTATATTTTTTTAATATATCAATGACTCGATAAATGATAATCATTTTTATATTTTGTTTAATACCTACATATTACATATATAATATTATTGTAATTTCCAAATGTATACGACTAGAATGCAAAACAAATACCAAAAAATATACAAATAGGTACATACATCAATTGTTTGGAAAAAATATGGATATTAAAATTTTTTTTATACCTACTTACAGTAAAAAGTAAATTATTGTTGAAATAATGTAAAGAGCAATTATTTATACAGATCTGTTCTGGCGCGTGCTGGGATGATTTTAGGGCCCGGGAAATAATTCCCTTACAGGGCCCTCCCACGCCTTAAATTTTATGTCATTTAGATAAAGGGCTGGGGAACTGGTGGGGTTTTGTGTTTGTGTTTTTAAAATATTACGTCGTGTGCTGGGCCCGTCACTACTCACTAATAACCAGGGACTTGTAACGCGTTTCTGTTACGGACCGTAACTTACGGTGTCCGATACCGTGTATCGTTTTTCATGTAAGAATCGAAACTAAATTTAATCGAAACATGCGCTTCCGAAAATGATAACAAAACAGTGAGAAATAAATTATTTCAAATAACGCAAATTGAGCACAAACGATAATAAACGAGCATAAACGAGCTAAAATGAGAAATTCCCGAGAATTTAGTAACAGCATATACGAATTAGGACATTGCACGTTTTTTCTCAATATTTTTGAAAAGATTCTTAATTATCTCAATATTCTCGAGAAGATTACCTTTTTTCTGGGTATTAAAATCTTTTCTTTATAAAAAAACTTTTAATTTAAATGAGTTAATCGAATAGATACATAAAAACATATTGAGTATGAGTATGAGTATAAGAGACGTATAACCGGCCCCATTGCCTCATCACTCCCGGGCCCCGCAAAGGCCTCTGTTTTCTTTCGCCACCAGCAACGGCGCGGCTTCACCCGTGTTTGCTGGTTGCGAATTTCCATTGCGTCCCGTACTGTCCCCTAATTAGGGCTTGAGAGCGAAATGCCAATAGTTTTAGTAGCTATTCCCGGGTTCGCCGAGCCGATGCTATACGTCCAGTATGTAATGAAGGAGGTAGGACGGAAGGGATAGACAATTTGGTGTTTGGGGGACAATTACGACGACTTAAATCTAAGTACGACGCGGTACCCCCCTAGACCAGGCAGTTAGTATTACTCCAAACATTTGGGATTACTGTATGGAGTTCTGGAGTTGTTATTTTTCTGCAGGATCCTATAGGACAGGACGTATACGTCTTGGTCTAAGTTTTTGTCGTTATTGTTCGTGTCCAAGTAGGATTGTTCCTGCACATGTGTCTTCAGTCTTGAGGCCGGAAACCATTAATAGATAGTTCAGTAGCTGGGTATGTAACTTGTAGCTTTTGATGTTTTTTTTTTAATTGTTTATTGTCGCAGTAGTGCGAAATTTCTAACAATTTTTTTTTGTTATTGTGTTGCCCAAGCACGTTTTGTGGTAGAGTTTTGTCTTTTTTTTCAAAAATTCCAAAATTAAGTAGGTATTGCATTTATTTATTAGTTAAGCAAATGACAAGCCCAATGGAGTAATTGCATCAAAAATGAAAATCCCTAAAAACCTTTTTAATGTAATCTAGGGGTAAAAACACATTGCGAAAACATTTTTTTATATTCCAAAAGTTCAACCCGGCCCCAAAATATCACATTGAAAAAAAGGTACTTTTCAAACGTTCCCGAACTCCCGCCATATTGCATGACGTCATAAACCTACACCAGTGTCAGAAATCAAGATGTCAACAAATAATAAACACCGATAAAGTTTATGTTTAACATGAAAAACGCGAAAACAAAAATTGGTTGTGAATATTGTTTTGTGCCTTGTTGTACAAATACAACCTGGAAAACTCCTGGGAAAAGGTTTATCACCGTGCCAAAAGGGAAAATAAGGATAAAGTGGATTAAAATAGCTTGGCGATATCAAAACATCGTCACCGCAGTCAACATTTTATTGCTGCGAGGATCATTTTAATGTAAGTAAAATATAATGTCGTTTACTAGGTATATGGTTGGAATAGGTATGTTAAATAATAATAAACTCAAGAAAATACGGCTGAGCCGTAACTGCGCTCAGTGTAGGGTCATAAACTTTGCTTTTGATAATTGAAGGGACAACTTTCCCAGGAGTTTTGCAGGTTGTATTTGTACAACAAGGCACAAAACAATATTTACAACCAATTTTTGTTTTCGCGTTTTCCATGTTAAACATGTAAAACATCGGTGTTTATTATTTGTTGACATCTTGATTTCTGATACTGGTGTAGGTTTATGACGTCATGCAATATGGCGGGAGTTCGGGAACGTTTGAAAAGTACCTTTTTTCAATTTGATATTTTGGGGCAGGGTTGAAATTTTGGAATATAAAAAAATATTTTCGCTATGTGTTTTTACCTCTAGATTACATTAAAACGTTTTTAGGGATTTTCATTTTTGATGCTATTACTCTATTATTCTGTTATAATCTAATGTGTTTACAAATCCAATAGAGTTTGATTAGTATGCTGTTTTTACTATGTTAATGTTTTAATGATTTATTGAGTTTATATTCTGTGTGTCAAATGTTTATTATTGGTCTCGTTTGGGTTTCATGCCTTACGCATTTGTTGACAGATTTATTGTCCTACACAGCTTTGGTGTATCACCGCGATAGTTCGATTGGGAAGATTTGTTTTTTTGTTGTTTGTCATTTTTCTTTATTATTTTAAGGTATTTGGTTAGTATTGTCTTTCTAATGTTTCTATTGTTACTGATGTTTATTGTTTTTTTCTAGAGTTTAAGCAGTGTGCCTTTCTTAGGGTTTTAAAGATATCTGTCGTGTTTAATTTGCAAATTATGTGTTAGGTCATGCATATGCTTAAGGATACTTATCAATTTTTTGCGTATAGCCACTTCTCCTCATGTTTGACCTCTTTTGTTTGTCTAGTGAAAAGCGTCCAATGACAGGTGGTATACCTATAGAACCAGAAGCTGAAACTTGTCACTTAACTCTTTCTTATCACTTAACACTTCACTCTTTTTTGACCGTTACACTATTTTAGATGGCACTTTATGAGAATTGTTTGTTGAAACAATATATATATATATATATATATATATATATATATGTACATAAATATATATATGTATATAAATATACATAAAAATTGGAATTAAAAACATTGTACAATATGTATTATATTAAAATTATATTGTGCGAGTTTCCTCCTGACATATAAAACTGTCAAACATTTTTAACCTCACTTGTTCAATTTTAACCTAAAGCTAACTTTAGCCCGTGCTATTTCGCCCACTAGTGGCGCAAATGAATCACGCGGGTGACTCGCACGGGTAAAACTCGCGAGTAAAACGCGCAGGTAGAGTAAGCGGGTGAGTCGCGCGAGTGGGATTCGCAAGTGAGGAGCTCAGGTAAATCAGGGTAAAACTCGCGAGTGAGTCGCACGAGTAAGTCGCACAGGTAAATCAAGCTTGTAAGTAGCGCGGTAAATTGAGCAATTAAGACCTCAGGTATACCTGATGACCATGTCGCGCAGGTAAGAATATATATTTCTTGGGGTAACTGAATAAAAAATTGTTTGCGACTTTTAGCGTGTTACTAACTATACGTTTGAGGGATCTCCTCTTTTCTTACCAGTCTAACAATATACTAATATTTACAAAATTATAAGGGCATTTATAAGTACGCTGCTTCATTTATTTATCAACAGAAAACGTTACTAGGTAATAGTTTTCTTTCCATTTCATGCGGTTAGTTTACAATTTCAATACTCAAGGAACGTTACTACTTTAGTTTCTGTACCAAGAGGCTTTGTTACGATTTCGTTACTCAGGAGGCGTTGCTGGTTTCGTTTACATACGGTGCTTCGGTTATGCTTATAGTTTTGCTAGTTTTGTTACCTTAAGTTTCGTTATCCTTATGTTAGTTGTTGGGAACGATTAAATTTTCCAACGTTCCGTTTCTGACTATGTTTTATTCTTTTTATGTTATTTTTAACGATTATGCGTTATATTATATTATATATTAAGTCTAACCCAAAACAGTTATGGAGCTTCGTTAATAATAAAAAGAACTCTAGCAGAATTCCTAGTGAAATGACGATGGACGGAAGATCATGTATAACGCCAAATCAAATTGTCAACGCTTTTGCAGAATATTTTAGTGAAGTGTTTGTACGACCGGTTGCCAATGATAATTATGATTTACCCATGAACTACGTACAAAATTTTGATCTGCGTCAGATTAGTGAGTTAGATATATTAAGTGCGGTAAAAAATATATCTTCAAATTTTACCTCAGGACCTGATTGTGTTCCAGCCTTTTTTGTTAAGAATTGTATTGATTTTCTATCTCTACCATTAAAGTATATTTTTAATTTAATCCTGGCAAATAATACATTTCCTGAACAATGGAAAATTTCCAGAGTAACACCGATTTTTAAATCAGGTGACAAATGTTGTATAAGAAATTACCGTCCAATAGCAATTATATGTAACTTTGCCAAGATATTTGAAACTATACTAACAAAATATATTAATTTTCATATTTCTACCCTTATTTCCCCAGCTCAGCATGGTTTTGTTAAAGGTCGCTCCACGGTCACAAACCTATGTAATTTTACTGAATTTACATCATATTCTTTAAATCAAAAACTGCAAGTTGATATAATATATACCGATTTCACTAAAGCTTTTGATAAAATTCATCATAATATTCTTTTACGTAAACTACGCTACTTCGGTTTTAGTGAAAACATTATTAATTTATTTAAATCATACCTGCACCAAAGACTTCAATATGTTGAATACAAAAACTGTAAATCGGAAGTATATTGTGCAACTAGTGGCGTTACCCAAGGGAGTAATCTTGGACCAATATTGTTTTTAATGTTTGTTAACGATATAACAAATGACATAGGCTCAAAGAATTTACCTCGGAATTTACTATATGCTGATGATTTTAAAATATTTAGAGCTATTACCACGTACGATGACTGTGTATACCTACAAAATAATCTTAATATTTTGTATAGCTGGTGTGAAAAAAATCAATTATATTTAAACATTGAAAAATGTTACGTTATGAGGTTTTCCAGAAAAGTTAATAATATTGTTTTTAATTATAAAATAAATAATGAATCTTTAAGAAATGTTGAAACAATTAAAGATTTAGGCATCACTTTTGATAAATCTCTATCATTTGTCCCTCATATAAATTTGACAATCTCGGCAGCTAACAAAATGTTGGGTTTTATAATACGTAGCACAAAAGAATTTAAAAACCTAGATACTTTGAAAGTCCTCTATAATGCCTATATTCGTAGTAAATTTGAATATGCCTGTGTCATTTGGTCACCATTCTATGATATCCATATTGATAACATTGAAAAAATTCAAAGAAAATTTTGTAGATATTTGTGTTACCTAAATTATGGTTACTAGCCCGTTTTTAACTTTGACTATGTTAGTGCTTTAATATCCTTTGGCATGGAAAGTTTGGAAATACGTAGAAGAAATGCACGCTTAATTTATCTATATAAAATTGTCCATGGTACTATTTTTGACCCCGATATTCTCTTAAAAATAAAATTTCATGTCCCAAGACTAAATTCTAGATATTGCCAAACTTTTCATGTGGAAGCTGCGAATAATAATGAAAGAAGGAATTCTCCTCTAATTTCAATGTGTCGGAGTTACAATCTAATTGAAGAGAATTGTGATATTATCAACCTAACTTTAAATCAATTTATTAGAAAAATAAGAGCCTTACCTTAAAATGTACCTTTTTAGGCTGTATTTATTTAGCTTTAATTAGTTACATCCTTTGTATGGACGTTTTGTCCGTTGGATTAATAAATGATTATTATTATTATTATAACGCCAGAAACGGAGTTTCATTTCCATACGAGGTTTTGGACATGCCAATAACAGCTAAATTAGATTTTTTGTCGAGTGGTTTATAATGCGCCGATTGTATTCGCATTTGTTAATAATTATTGACATTCATTTTTCCCGCTGTGAACAATCTTATTCATTCTCCTGTATATATTTTCATTCCCTTCCGCTAATCAGGTAAGAAATGTTTCATTCCCTCCATCTACGTCAGAATTAAATTAAACGTCGCGACGTTTAATTTAATTCTGACGTAGAGGGAGGGACGCGTCGGATTTATATAATTTTGAAACAAGTTTTTTTGAGGATACCCAAATTGTGTATTTTTAAGCGAAAGTAAGCATTTATAGAGTTTAGCTTAAATAACTTGAAGTAGGTAAGCGTACTATCTTAATTGGAACGTTAGGAATGTAAACGTCAGTTTTTAAATACACGTTACTTTTTTCATTTTCTAACAATTAGGTAATTAATAATTAGCACAACTCGACAAAAAAGTATAGTGTTTACCTAGCGTGGTATCGCAATTATACGGGCGTAGAAGGGCCAACAACAATAATTTTTTTTTAATACAATTTTTAATCGACAATTGTCGGAAAACCATCAATACAAACATTGTATATATATATATATTAGGGTATCCCTTATTTTTATTTTTTTTACGCATACCCTCTAATTATATTTATTACGTGTTTATATACTCCCAGTAAAAATTTCAGTTCATTCTATAAACGGGAACCCGTGCCGACTTGCATCTGAACGCTCCGTTAGTCAACGTTAGGCGCGCGGTATTTTGTAACACGGTTGGTCGCGAGGTCTTCGATCGTAAGTCATTTTGTGTTTGTTATTGTGTGACCCTTATATTATAAATTATTGACAAATGTTAAAATATAGTTTTATTTATGTGTATACTTTGATAAAAATGTATATTTTCACAGGAAGTGGCTAGTTACCGGGAAGGGTCTGGTGAATAGGCCGTAAACTCTGAAATTGATAAACTTAATGGGTTTTACTCTAAATATCTAAAAGACTCTATTGTGAGAGATGACTACCGAAAACTTATTGAACTGTCTGAAATATTTTTGGGAGGACATCAAGAAAATAAATGCTTATAAAAAGCTGAAATTTCATATAACAGTATATTTTAGCAATACTAATTATTATATTAATATATTTAAGGTATAAAATCAACTAAATTAGTGAAACAAATGATAGAAACAAAAGCAATAATATTAATTAGTAATCATATTTAATAAAATCATTAGAAAAATACAGTCATGAAGTATATCTTCTTTTTAAAGTGTTTCGTGTTACAAAATACCGCGCGCGCCTAACGTTGGCTAACGGAGGGTTTAGATGCAAGTCGGCACGGGTTCCCGTTTATAGAATGAGCTGAAATTTTTACTGGGAGTATATAAACAAGTAATAAATATAATTAGAGGGTATGCGTAAAAAAAATAGAAATAAGGGACACCCTAATATATATATATAAAAATATATATATATATATATATATATATATATACAATTGTCGATCCGAACGACAATAATTGTCGATCCGATGGACAATTGTCGATTAAAAATTGTATTAAAAAAATTATTGTTGTTTGCCCTTCTACGCCTTCGTACAATTACTCCCTCAATGAATTCCTTCACTCGCCTGTCGGCTCGCTCGAAAACTTTCATCGTCGGGAGTAATTGCCATGATTCCACGCTCGGTAAACAATATAACATTATCACGCGTCGGGGTTTTGGGGGCCCCTCGGGGGGGCCCTTTTGGCCAATTTATGAGGGCCCACCCGGAAACTCCCGGTCGCCCGGTGGGCCAGCGCCAGCGCCTGGATCTGTTTAAAAAATCTTGTAAGTATTAATATTTGTATATTTCAATTTAAATTAATATAATAGTTAGAGGCCGGAATATTATGCGCTTAAAAACAAAAAAACAAATAAAAATAATAGTATTTAATTAATTTTTAAAATACCCTCATTAAGTACTTATGCATTTTAAGCCTGCGTGAGTTATTAATTAAAAACAAACATTTTTGCAAATTTAATGGAAAATTAGATTAGTAATAGATATTATGCGATTAAAAACAAGAAGCATTTTTTTATTAATTAAATATTATTGTTTTCATTTCCTTTTTTAATTCGCATAATATCAATGGTTACCAATTTCGCATAGAAACTGTTCTTTACTAATAAATATTTATTATAATTATAAACTATAAGGTAGGTATACAGTTTCCTTTAAACATTTACTAAATTTTATAAAAATTATAGTTAATTTTGTAATTAAATTTGAGTCGCTTCAAGAAAAGGAACTTAAGCGTCTGGTGCGTTCCAGCGCATTACCTACTTCAAAACCATTTTCATATTTATAAATATATTTCTCAAGTTTGGTGTAAGAATGTCATATTCTCGCACGCAAAATCGTTGAAGAATGAAGCTAATTGTTGAACGATTTTTGGTGACATTTAGTTTTCAAGTATTGGTATAGGTACTATTTTATAACCTCAAATTTGTGACTTTTAAGATTAATCTATAATTATCTATATTATTTTCAACAAACATTGACAAATAAATGAGCCCTTTTACGCCACTAAAAGTACAGTACCAAAATAAAACTTTCAGTTGACAGTAGTAAGTAAAATCCACCTGTAACACTAAGTGTTACCAATTACAATTTGCGAGAAAAATCCCCAACTAACAACGACCACAATAAATTTAAAAGAACTTTAAATAAAAGCCAAAATCGAAGAAAAAGTATAAAACGCACGTTGCAGAAGGCTATTCTAACACTCTTCGTGCGGTAATATGTGGCCTTCTGCAACTTGTACATACCTACTTGTAATATACTATTGTGTGAAACAACAAATTGATTGATTAGAATTTATTTAAATATAGAACTACCAATAACATCGAATTAATTAAAAAATACAAGCATAGAACCATTTACCATTATTAATTTTACACAAATTAACCAAATATTAATAAAGGCTACAGTTATAACTATAGAAACTGCATATTGCATTTGGGTTTGCTTATTTTGGCACATTTGCACTGTTTACTGGGCAGTATCCACTGCAGTAACCTCGGTGGTCGTAAAACGTTTGTTTCCAATTTATATTTGATTAAAGGGGGTACCTCCCACACTCTTACAAAAGACCGGGGGGTAAACCACTGATTTATTAAAATTAAAAATCGCATACAAAATTTGTATGCGATTTTTAATTTTAATTAACTGCTAAGGAAAATAATGACAAGGGTAGTCATGCGCAACGCGTCGCTAAGAGAAATTTCTTATTGATAAGGATTTTTCCTTATTGATAACGACTAATGAGGAAAAATCAGAACACAGCGTCCACATAACGTTAAACCATTGATTAAGGTTCACTCAACTGTTGAACGTTGGTCTCGCTAATTTTTAAGTAGTTTACCCCTCGCAAAAGACATAGAATAGGTATAGAATTATAAAATATATTAAATATTTACAATAACAAAATTTAAAGGAAAAAATTAAAAATTATAATTGGGGGTATATTATTGCATATTTGCATACTAACCTGCATAGCACTTTTTATGTTGAATATAATCCGGTCTCTAATTATAACTTTAGCACGTGTGTTTTATATACTTTAATTATTAAACTGGTGCAATTACAAAAAATTTGTAATCCAAAAGACGTAATTTTATGTAAATTTATTCAAGTAGATAATATCTGAGTGACTATTTTTAATGAAGTAATAAATTAATGGGCAATTTAGAATGTCATTTAAATAACCTACATTATTCAAAATATATTTTCAAATTATGCAGAATTTGCCATACTTGTACTTAGAGTTGGGGGTGGTCAATTGACCGCGGTCATTTGACCGGTCAAAATATATTTAATTTTTGCAGCATTTTATCTAGGTATCAAGAATTACATGTGAATCTCAAAATTTTTGCGATCGTGCAATATCGACATCAATTTGGTGGTTCCCCGAGTCGCGGGGTTGCTAGGCCGGACTCGGCGCTTTGCCCTTAAAGCGGGACATATCTTTTTTAATAGCGAAACATAACTTTTTAAAGTCGCACAAACGTTTCTAAAGATAACATAACTTTTATAATATTTTGATATTTTATTTAATTTTATTTTGGTCAATTGACCAAAAACAATTTGACCGGTCAATTCAACAACCCTGCAAGTACCCTAAGGTTCTACAAAAGTGCACTTTTGTCCATGGTCAATAAAAAATTAAATTTTATAAATTACAAAAAAGTTGCAGAAGGCTTAATTAAATTGGGCTACAACGGTAGCCCAAGCCTTTTTAAACAGTTGTAACTTTTTTATAACATGTACACATTTTTTTCAGTAATTGTTAAAAACCAAGACTTACACTCTTAAAATGAATTAGTCAAAAATAACTAATTATAAGTCATATTTGACTAATTGTCATAGGGAAAAAGCAGTCACTAATAATTAGTTAAATTCTACTGAATGAAATAGTCAAATTAGTAGATTTAAATTTAAAAAACGTTTTGACCCAGCCGGGGATCGAACTCAAGTATGTCACTTGTCAAGCTTGTCAAGCTATTGTCATAACCCATTCGGCTGTCAGCCGCTCTTATAAAAATCAATTTTATTTGTCAATAAATATTGTTCATAATATTTTAAAGTTGAATATATTATTTGTGTTGCTGTTTTAAGCTAAACTTTTTGCATCTTTATTTGTTTTTATGGGTCATTTAACCATGGAGCGTTTAATTCAAATAATACTTTGTTGTTGGCCGCAAAAAATTAGTTACTTTTAACTGTCAGACATAGTCAAAGATAATCTTAAATTAGTCCAACTTTAACTATTTACGTAGTAAAAAATAACTATTTAAAAGTGAAAACGACTATTTTATTAGTAAAAAATGCTGGTACTAATTCAAATAGTAGAATTTTGACTATTTTATTTTTAGAGAGTAAACATATAGAATTGACTTATAATCAGTTAAGTTATATGTTGGTTCAAATAATTTAGAGTCAATCACGTTACATTTTTTGGCAAGTAATAATAAATATATGTAAATTATTTTTTGAACTGTTAAGATATTGTTGTGTTATTCTTTGCTACTACATATACTATGCTGCTTTGGAAGATTTTCAATGAATTAGACAAGTACTATTTTAACTAAAAAATGTGTTGATTTTACTATATTTAGTGTAACGAGCACTTTTGGGCAATTTCCCTTCCAGTTTACTGGTGTGCATTTTTTCATTGTTTGGAATTTCATTGTTTGGAATTTAGCAGTTTGGCGTACCTACTTAAATTATAAAGGCCGTATTACAGCCGGCAAATCTTCTTGCAGCAATTTTTCTTGCCATCAAGTTTTTAAGGCCTGTTGTTTTACAGTCAGCAATGGCAAAGAGTAAAATGGATACTAGAACTTTGAAAACAATGCCAATCATAAAACAAATAATCTAAAAACTATTTAAGTCAAACAGCGTCTCTCTGGGGAATTTGTAGTAGGGTTGGTAACATAAAAGTTACCAATTTTCATCCCAGAATTGCCGTTAAACGGCAATAAAAGTCCATCCGGACCGACGTTCGGCAATTGCAAGAGATTCATCGAAATGTCTCTACCGCGCATGCCTACGGCAATTTGAATTGCAATTGCTGAAAGAATTGCCGGCTGTAATAAGTAAGTAAGTAAGTAAAAATGTTTTATTTATGCCTTTGGAGTTTATCAAATAGTTATATTAACTTGAACACTATTTATTAAAGAAGAACTTAAGAACACGTATGTTAACATGTTCCAAAAATATAAATAAAACAATCACGATTATGTTAAAAATAATAAAATCACTTTAGTTTAAATTGCTTCTTTTTAACATTAATCCTCACCATCGACATGTTAGTAAGGGCTATTCTTATAAATAAAAATTATGTACTGTTCTTGTTGTTTTATATGTTAAGGACCTTTGTACCTTCATGTTCTTTAGTATGTAGGTACTTACTTTACTAGTTTATAATAAACTTTTTATAAAAAATGAAATGTTATTTTTGTCTATGCCATTAAAAAACACGATTTAAATTACATCAAATATATTTAAATGTACTCTACAATAATTCATTATTTAATCTATTTAATAGCATTTCTTAAAAAATTACACATTTTTAAACACTCTTTACAATGCACTTTTATGTTATTTTAAATAAAATTAAACACTATTAGTATAAATAATTTAACACATATATTTACAAAACGAACAAATATACAATTATATTTTTTCTAATAAACTTTTAAAGTAATCCTGGTTTTCTTGATAAATATCTTTATCATTCCGTTCCAAAAATTTTATAAAATACTCCACGGTGGTTTTTATTCCGTCAATTGAGAGATTTTGGCTTTTTAAAATTTCTTCTACTCTTTTTCTAATTTCTGGTGGACCAGTAACACACAGCTCCAAAATAATTAAATCTATGATTTGTAATGTATTTAAGCCCTCGTTCCTAATTTTCTTACAAATGACGACATTATTTTCTGATGCCTCACTTTCATTATCAATTTTTACCACATTGTGATAACTGGTTACTTTAAAAATATATTTTTTGTGCAGTTCCAGTAACCGGTTAGTTTTTTCCATATTATTTTCTGTAAACTTATTTATGATCCTCATGTTGTTATCTCTGTTTGCACACATTATGGACTGAATAATAGAACAAATGTGGAACTCAAGATCATTGTCATCGATATAGATATTATTAAACATATTACTTGGAGTTTCCATAAATAAAGGAAAAATAATACCTAATCCAAAGGGATCGGAAAATTTCTTACAGTTAAACTTTCCATATCTACCGTACATAGCCAAATCAATAATTTTCAGGGCATTACGTCTTGCATAAATATTTTTTCTGGCTAAAAGCTGCATAATATGAATTCCCGCAGCCTTGTAAAAACGAAACTTGTTATTCTTGCAACTTAATGAAATCTCCATACAAGCAAATAAATTTCTTACAAACTCCCTTTCTTCCAAAGATTTTGGTTCTTCCTTGGAATAAAAACATAGCTGCTTTAAAAGAAATTGAATGCCTCCCAACTCACTAAACGCCGTCAAATTGTTTTTGTCATCAAGAAGATCGCGGATGATCATCGCAATGTACAAATTGTTTTCATAGAAGGGTACTACATATTTAAAATTATTAGTCACCCAATCTAGTAGGCCATTGTCCCTTGCTTCTTCCAAAACGTCCTGCTCGTGCTTTTTCATGCAGCATTTAATTATAAAAAGAATATTCATTAAAATATCGCTCTCACGTAGCAAGTCTTCATCCATGTTCTTTAAAATATTCACCAGAAACTCAATTAACGAATGCTCCAATAGTTCTTTAATGAATTCCTCAGATACGTCGTGTATTGCATAGTTTGTCAATTCCAATAATAAGTTGGTTGTAAACAAAGCTATTTCAAAATCGTTGTAGGAAAGCAATCGTATAATATATGGCACTATATTGGTGGATTGCAGCAACTTGTAGTCCGGTTTTTGGCATTTCTTCCTTAAGTTTTTCAGGCTTTTCAACAACTTAATTTCAGTACTTAAATACTCGGTCGATGAATAGTGGTAAAGTCGTTTTATAAAATCGAATAGTCTGCATTTTTCGGTTAATTTTAATAAAGCGGTTTTCATGATCTTGTTTTCTTAAATAAAATATATCTAATAATACAACATATATTGAGGATTGTATTTTAAATTAAATGTTTATACCTATAATATACCTCTATAAAAACATCATTATTCCAATCGTAATACCTGTACAAAAATTTTTCACCTATATTTAAACGCCATTATTTTAATCCTAATACCTGTAAAATCTTTTTCCAAATAACTTTATTTCTAAAATTGTTAAGTAAAAATTTATGTATAAATTGATACGATGATAAATGATAATTAAATTGTTTTTTTTATTTTAAGCATCTTTTAATAAGGGTTTTAGTAATGTACCTAGTTGAAACAAATTAATGTTCCTACGGCAAAAGTAAACACAATTTTTAATGAATCTATGAATGTTATCAATAAAAAGGTATTTATTACAAATAAATTTACCTTTAGTAAAAAGTATCTTATATTATAATGTAACTTAGACAAAAACAGTTTTAAATAATGTTTTTTTGTCCTTTTTTACTTAATATTGGAGATACTGCCTCGTGGGGCAGTATGTAATTACATTATAATATAATGTAACGATTTATCCTTATTAACAATAAAAATTGACTTGGTTAGGAAAATCTGTTTAATTTTGTTTTTCTGGAGATCGATTTTAATTTTCAATATTTATTAAAATTTCCGTATATAAATAAATATGTATAAAAGTACCAGTAATTGCAAATACTAAAAAGGATTAAACTAAAGCGGTATCTATCCTTGCCATTCTCTTTTTTGATTTACCTTTTTATCTCTTTGATTAAAGGAGATACACATTATAATAACACTGCATGTTTTAAAACGTTCAACGGTTTCCAAAGTACCTTTATTTAAACCATGTTAAAACAGGTTAAAAGGGACAAATTCCGATTTTCTTACTTAAAAGCAGTTTGTTTTTTATAATAATTTTTGTTCAAAACCGTTTATTCCAACAGCGATCCAATCTGGCACCACTACTCTTTCTTGTCTTTATCAAAGATTTGTCTTCCAAACTGCAGTCATCTCTTTAATTGGTACAATAAATATAATATTTAAATCTATGATATTTACGAAGGAAAAAATGCTATATTTATGCTTTATTAATCTGGTATTTAATCTATTATATTATTATTGAATCCATTTTGTTTTTGTATAGGTTGCTTGATTCTCAACATAATTGTAACGGTTTACTTTCACAGATTTGTGGCAATTGATTAGCAGATTAACACAATTAATTTTTTTTCAAATAATATTGGTATACCAATACCAAAAAATTAATTGTGTTAATCAGCTAATCAATTGCCACAAATCTGTGAAAGTAAATATATTTATTTGCATTAATATAAAAAAACGTACGATATTTATGTCTTGTACTTTATTTAGTAGACAAAAATTTAATACAAATCTCCATTATTAGAAAGATAAAGGAATCGTCCGTAAAGTACGTCAAACCGTTTGAGAGAATTTCAGACCCCCTTCACCCATGTCACCCATAATCGCATTTCTAACGTAAAATATGTAATTTTTTGAAAGTTTAAAACAAACCCATTCAATTTTACGTTTTACTAAAAGGAAACAAAAGTATTTAAAAAATGCGATTGCGATGTAGAGGTTGTACAGCTGCGCCGTGACCGTGGCCAAGAACCGCCAATGCACTAGGTCAAGATCAGCTGATTGGCCCCGTCAGCGTGGAGGTGGCCAACGGAGTTGGTAGAGTGGAGGTTATGCAAGCGTGTCTTCAGGCACGCGGCGCGCATGCCCGACCATCAGAGAACCGTCGCCGCCACCGATGCTGCCGTCGCCACCGCTTGCTAAGAAATATTATCGCCACTTTTGCCGGTCCGTTTGAAACGCGAGCACCAGCAACGAATCGAGAGCAGATAGTTCGCGAACACTGATTGATTACACGAGGTCCGGTGCAAAAAGTATCTGCCAAAGTTTTTGTCCGGCTTTTTCGGTTTAATAGTTGGGAAGCTCCTGGAAGGTGACGTTAATTAACTATCTTTGTAGGTTTTTTTAGTAATGCACTTTTTTCTTTTCACGCACCTCATTTACAAATCACCATAAGGAAAAAGAAAATAAATTAAATTAAAGTTTAAATTGTTCAACAAACTAATTCATACGAAACGAATGAAAATTAAGTATAATTTTAATAATAGGTATAATACCTAGTTTTTAAAAAATATATAATATTATTTATGAATAACGTTGAACATAATAATATTTGTGATAATTATGTTAAATTAGACTTATCTTTGAACAGTATTTTATAAATAGTTTATTTTTGATTTTATGGTTGGATACAATAATATTATGTATTATATATATTTAGCCGTCAAATTTTTAGCAATTTTAAACTTTTTTTCTACTCCCCCATTGGTAAGCTTTGTGGCGTTTTAGTCACAGACTGAAGTTAGCAACAGTGTCTTTTGGGCATTTTAGTCACAGGCTGAAGTAAGCTTTATTATAAATGGAAATTGGAAAAAAGCGAAGTTAAATCCGTTGACAGTTGACAGATGTCAAATTTTTAACAAATTAAATTGGCTTTAAATTCTTCTGTGTGTTCGTCGTATATAAAGTATACTATGCAACTCGTTTTAAACACAGTAAAAAATTTATATGTATATTTAACATATTTCTTATGTCCCAGAAAGTCCACTCAAATTTTTTATTTATTTTTTATTTTTATTACTTATGTTAATTTTTAACACAACAGAATGTGTAAAAGAAAATTAATATATGTTATTTTTATTACATAACTGCAAATATAACTTAACAAATCGTATTGTGTCAATTTTTTTTTAAACAATAAATATGATTTAAAATCTGTATAACTTTAACATAATTAAATATGTTAAATATATTTATATTTTATTTATTTTATACAAAAAAGTGTTACTTTAACATATTTAATTATTAACTACGGTTTCGCGAAAGGATCGAACGGTCGATTTGCAAGGGTTCAAGAAATCGATTGAAACTTTTTTACCTTATTTCTACATCTTAATGCAGTACTTTTTTCAAAAAAAAAATCTCGTCCATTGACAACTTTGTTTTTATTTTAATTTTTTTCTTCGCTGTGTTAAAAATGAAGAAATTTCATTTTTTTAAATAACTTTTTTATTTCAAAACGTATCGATTTGAAATTTGGACAAAATGTAGATCTTACTAATGACAATTAATCCATGAAAAAATTTTGTTTAGATTATAACGTACAGGGGGCGCTGGTGATAATTTAGTTTAAAATTTGACAATTTTTAAAGGGTAAATAATCGAAGAAGCAACTTTGTTTTATAAATTTGAGTATAGCACGTGAAAGTATTGATATTTGACTATTATTTGATATATTAACTTTTTTATGCAAATTATGTTTCTGTGGCCAGGATCAGTTTTGAATTAGCAGTAGCAGTATTCATAAATGCTTAGTTTAGTACATTTTGTCATTTTTATACAAATATTGTTTTATCTTTTATTAATAATTAAGTAAAGCATAACACATAAATGACGTTTAATATACAGGGTGTTTCACGTACTTAGTCCGTTGGAAGTTTCTAGGGAATCGCGAAAGACATCGATTTAAAATTTTAATAGCGTAAATTATTCGCTTTAGACTCTTTTCCTAAATTATTTTAAACAAAATAATACTTCCTGTTTTACCGGAATACCTCATATATTTTTACATTATTTAATTCTACATAAAATTCTGAGTAAAATGGCTATACCATATCCTATACCTAAAGTCAATATTTTTTGAGTTATTATTATTTTTTCAATCAAATATTTTAATTAATTTTAAACAATGACAGATTTGGTGGTGATATTGTTACATTAAACCACATGTAGAATTTCAGAGGTTTGTTGATACAAAATAGTATTGAAAATATTAGAAATTGTTAAATGTCTCTGAAATTTTAACTTTAGGAAAGAGTTACTATAATACCAATCGAAAGATTCTTTAATGTTCTATTTGATTATGTTAAAACATACAGGGTTTTACATTTATAATAAAAACGTTGTTATTGTTTGAAGTTTGCCTAATTTCAAGTGGTTTTTCTCAAGGTATTTGTTGAAAAACCTTTAAAAAACTAAACAATGTTTTAATATTCCAAAAATTCCAACCCCATGTCAACAAACAAATTAAAGGCTATTTTGATTAACGTGCATTTTAACGAAAAAAATTAATATCTTGAAAACTATTGACTTTATGTATAGTCTAAATCAAATTGTATATTCTATTAAAATTTCAAATCCATACCGTTTGCGTTTCTCCAAAAACACCCTGTATAGCATTATATTAAATATAAAAAAATGCAAAATAACTAATTACAAAAAATCGAAAAACAAATGAATAAAAATATAGGTAGGTATATCTAAATAGCCGATTGCAACATAAAAAGTCTTTATTCTAATTTATTTATTGGGTAAATATTACTTTCCTCAGTTAGGAATTAAAATTGAAGCTTGTTTATCGAGTAAAACATAAATTGAAGCTTGGTTGTGGAGCAAAAAATAAAATTAAAGTAGGTTATAATTTCTAACTTGCTGATACCTACTCTCTATAATTATTATTTAGTGTATTCATTTTAATAAATTAATATTTTAAGTTTATAGTACACTTATAAATTGAAACGCAATCAGTCATTTGCAACTTATAAACTGAACTGTTAAATTATCTTTCATGCTTCCAATGGTAGGTTACCATAGAGATAAGTCTGTGATGCCTACTATGATCAAAATTAGTAAACTTAAAAAAATTTAAAATTTATAAATAAAACTAATTTTAGCTCCATCTATGGCGATTTTTTAAAATAAATATGTAAGAATTGTATGTTATATATAAAATATTGTATGTAATATATAATACATTATCTTATAAAACTAGTTAAAAAAATTTATAATTTGTAAAACACGTTAGTATTGCGCTCTTTGAAGGCTTAACTTAAAAATGGTGTCTCTCGTAGAAACATAATTTGCATTTAGAAGTTTATATATCAAATAATAGTTAATTATCAGTACTTTAACGTGATATACTCAAAATTATAAAACAACGTTGCTTCTTCGACTTTTTAACCCTTAAAAAATGGTAAAATTTTAAATTAAATTGTCCACCGTGCCCCCTGTATATTAAAACCAAAAAAAAATAATACGTGGATTTATTGCCACTAATAAGGTCTACATTTTATCTTAATTTCAAATCGATACGTTTTTAAATAAAAATGTTATTACAAAATATCGAAATTTATCTATTTTTAACACAGTAGAGTGACTTAAGGCCTGAAAACCACAGGGGTCAATGGATGAAATTTTTTTTTTGAAAAAAAAGTACCATTTAGATGTACAAACAAGGTAACAAAAATATATTCAATTCTGGCATCACTTGCAAACAAATGTCCAAAATTTGTTCGATTTTTACGCGAAACCATAGTTAAGTCACATCTATTCTTAACAGTTTTGTTGTGGAAAATATGGATTTTTTAAAAAAACATTGCAATTTCCAATATTTTTTCTGTACAAAGAACTACAGTTGCTATGGTCTATCCATAGGCTATGGAGGCCGACAGTGACAGTTTTGTTGAATCATCCAATACTTGGACATGTCAAATACGGCTTTCAAAAGCAGAGTGTTTTTTGCAAATTAATGTTTAACTTTTGAGGTGTCTTCTTACTTTTAAAAATGGATATGTCTCCGACTGATGTTGCCAGAGCCATTGATTTAATTTAGGATGGACGGTCACAGTATTATGTGGCAAGTGTTTTAAACGTCACAAGAAGTAAAAAAATGTATCAGTCGGAGACATATACATTTTTAAAAGTAAGAAGACACCTCAAAATTAACACATTAATTTACAAAAAACAATTTGAAACATTTTGAAAGCCGTATATGACAGGATATGGGATGATTTAACAAAACCTTACTTCTTCGTACAGAAAAAATATTGGATATCCATATTTTCCACAAAAATAAATATATCAAGGTGAACCAAAAACAAAACTGTTAAAAATAGATGTGACTTGATAATTAAAACTTAATTTAGAACAATATACGGTTTTGCCACTCTACAGAGTGTCTTAAACTTATGGTAAAAAACATCTTTTTTTAAAACCTGTATATTATAAACGTACCTACGTCTGTTTTTTAGTAATTTTAAATGTGGGCGATTCTCCATTAATTTATCTACAATATTCTTTAATCGGAAATCAAATAAAAAAGTTATTTGCGATTGAATTTCATCGAAAATTTGTGTTGATCGATTATTTTGCCTGTGAGTGTATCATAAACCGACTAAACGCGGTTAGAAGACCAAGGGCCTCGCAGGGTACCGATTTTAATCGAAAAAAGGTGAAAATTAGCAAATTAGAAGAATATTATTTATATTTAAGTTGAATTGAATAAAAAAAATACTCAATTGTTTTAATTTTATTAAAAATTGTCTATACTCAAATAGTTATTTTTCAGTTAGATTAACACTCGTTTAGGAGTTATTTAAACAAATGTATTATATTAAAACTAACATAATTTTCTCATAACATTAACTATATTATTATACTTAACATTAACATTCCTATTTGTGTAGGAGGTACCTTTTAACACATAAAGGTTTGTTAAATCTTTTTTTAAGATTTTAATTATTATAATTTTTGTATCAAGTAACATATATCATTTATGTTATAAACACTGGGAAGTTTATGTAAATATTAACATTTTTTATTTAACACGTATTATTTTTAACACAAAGTTTATTAATTTTTAACTGTGTTAACTTCTCCAGACACTCGTTTTTATTAAAAACTCGCTCGCAAGCTTCGCTCGTGTCCAATAAAACTCGTAACTAAAATGGCGTTTATAAAACTTGATACAATATACTATTTTATTTATATTAAAAGTACCTACTAATTATATAATTATTATTTCCCTTTTAGCCTAATGTTATTATATTGTAATAATATTAGGCTTAAAGGATAATAGTAATTAGGTATTACTTTTAAAATAAAACCTTACCAGGGGCGTGCTGGCTATATCAGACCGGCCCGGGAAATTCAGAAAAATCGGCCAACTACACACGAAAAATGAGGGTGAACAAAACCAAGTTAAAAAATTTCAAACATTTATTAATAATTAATAACATAAAGTATAAATTAAATTCTTGAAAAAAAACAGGCAACAAACACAACCAGACAATATTTTACACAATGCTAAAACATATAGCATTGCACTTAAAATAAAAACTAATACAAATTATCATCGCTCAGGAAACTTATAAACAATATACAATCTCGAAAAAAGAAACAAAGCTGGCAGGCTGGCATGCATGGTATGTGTAAAATAATTATGATATTTATACATAACTCAACTAAAAAAGTTTTTAATTGACCACGTGCTGCGGCATGCTGCCTACATAGCCCTCCGGCACACCGGCCCACTTAGCCCTCCGGACCACCGGCCCACCGGGATTTCTCCCGGTGTCCCGGCGGCCCAGCACGCCCCTGAACCTTACCTTACTCTTTTATGAAAAAAAGAACCTAAATTATTATATTATAGAAATAGAAGATCAAAAAAGGTCGACAAACACAAATATGCCTAAGTAAAATGTTAATAATAACCGAGATACATGATGATAAAAGTGAGATGAAATTTTTTAAAATTTGTAATATTTAAAAAACAATTAAATTTATCAAACTTAAAATTTGTACTGTATAGAGAATAAGAAATTTAAAACATTACCATAATTTTTAATAGTAGACTAGAGGGCGATAATGACGTCGAATCGGGGGTAAAAACAGTTTGTGATTATCGCCCTCTAGGAGTATCATAAAAAATTATCATACCTACATTTTTATTTATTGTCCTTAAAAACTATACAAATTTTGAGTTTCATAAATTTAATTGTTTTCCAAATATTTCAATTAAAAAAAAAACATCTCACATCTACCCCTCTTTATCTTGTTTATTATCACATGTGTCTTAATCGACCTTTTTTAACCTTCTATTTATACAGTCGCTGCATTGTAAATTAGTTATGGAATACCCTGTATAACTTATTCATTAGAAGAACGGAAAAAGTTATCGATTCGAAATTTGCATGGCAATTATAAGGCAATGTAAATTATTTTTTTAAATTATTTTCCATGCGTTATCACTTCTGGTTAAACCGGAAGTGATATCAACGTTGTTATTTCAAAAGGAACCATATAAATATTATTGCATTTTTAAATTCTTCGTAAAATTCCTGAAATACTAAAATTTGATTATTTTTTTATTTTTAAAAGTTTTTGAGATATTAACTAATATGTCTGTATTACCACTAATTTTAATGTTAAAAAGTTAATTTTTGGTTTACCTGTTAAATAAGGAGCACTCTATCGAAAGCCATTAATAATATTTAAAAATTTTATACAGGGTGTCTGGTATTTACGTTGATTTTTTTGTCACTTTAAATACCAATAACTTTCTTATTTCAATCGAAACTACCAAACAATTTTCTCATTATTCGACACGGTTTAACCGGAAGTGACAACGCATTGAAAATAATTTAAAAAAATAGTTTACAAGTATTTATATAATATATTATGTATTTCATATCTTTCTTTAAAATAACCTTAAAGATATTTTAAATAAAGTATAATTTGTTTATAAAACAATCTTGACTTAAAAAATTAATTCTACTGGCCGTTAATGTAAATTCACCGCCAAATAAATATTGATACAAAAGAGTTTATTAATATATTTGCAGCAAAGAAAGACAGAAGACTTAATTTGGTCATGTAGCTTCCTAAAAGGAAAATTTTAAACATATTTGCCGTAGTGTAAATTACGTATGGCAAGGCATTTAGTAAAATGCCTTGTATACTAAATCCATTGATCCTTCACTCAACTCTAAATCTGTATTTTGTAGAACCCGTTTTTTTATTAACCAATTCCTCCCCGAAACTTTTTTCTAGGTATAGCTAGCCGTATACGGCCTTGATCTGGCCGATATAAAAATCAACTTTTATTAGATAACATATCTATTGGGAACTGGTTATTAACTACTTTTTTTAATAAGAATTCCTTTAAGAGAATGTAAATTAACATATTTTTATCTAAATTTACTATTTTAATTATTATATATATATATATATAAATAAATATATATATATATATATATATATATATATATGTATAATATACATATACATTGTATATATATATATACAGGGTGTTCCAACGAAAACTTGTACCCCCCCCAAACGTTTTATCGGATGAGTGTGGACAAAATTCCTTGGACACGTCAATTTTTATTTTTAGGGGGACGAATTTTGATGTATGTTTCACGCCCCCACCCGCACCCCTACACGCTCCACCCCGCCCGCCCCCTAAATTTTAAATTGTAAGGGGGGTTGAGTGATATATCATTTTAAAGGTCTTTTAATTCTTTATAAGGTTCTGTAATTTTTTTAAAATATGTTGGTTAGTTTTGGAGAAATTGCTATTTGAAGTTTTAAATTTGGTAAAACAAAAAAACTGTAAATCAACGAATGTATTGTTCAAAATGATTTCCTCCAACCTCCATGCAATAGTACAGACGTTAATTAAAATTATTTCTAACATTTTGAAATACGTCTAGCGTTAATAACCGGCATTCTCTAATAATTATTTCCCTCAATTCCTGAAGAGTCTCTGGTGGAGTGGCATAAACTTTTGATTTCAAATGTCCCCACAAAAAAAATTCTAACGGTGTTAGATCAGGAGATCTAGGCGGCCACTCTATAGGACCCCTTCTTCCAATCCAACGTCCTGGAAAATGTCCGTCCAAAAATTGTCGTACCTCAAGAGTATAATGCGGAGGTGCGCCGTCCTGTTGAAATGTAATTTGATCTTCAAATAAATTATTATCATTTTCTAGAATTTCGGTAATCATTGGATCAATAAGATCTCCAACATTTCTAGATAAATGTCTCCATTGAGGTTGCCGTCTATGAAAAATGGACCAACAAGATGGTCCCCTAAAATTACGGCCCAAACATTTAACTTTTGGGGAACTTGGGTGTGGGTTTCATGGAGCAAATGTGGATTAGTATCGCTCCAATAGCGACAATTATGTCTATTCACTTGTCCATTTAATATAAAAGTGCACTCATCCGAAAAACATGTATTATACAAAAGATTAGGATTAATAATCAACTGCTCACTGAAATATTCGCAAAACTGTAACCTGCGATCAGGGTCATCTTCATTAATTTCTTGAACCAGCCGAATTTTAAAAGGATGAAACTTGTTCATTTTCATGATGCGAAACACACTGGTGGCGGATACGCCAGAGGCTTGAGATAATTTCCTGATAGACTGTGTATTATCCATTTGTACATGACCCAACACAGCAACTTCTATAGGTTCATTTCTTACTGGACGGTTTGCCTCACGTTTTTTGTTGTGGGCGGAACCCGTAGTTTGAAACTTAGCTACTAATTGTTGAACGTATTGGTAACTTACGTTTTTTTCGGGATGATTATTATTAAAAATTCGTGCCAAAGCGTTTGCACAATCATTATTTCGATAATAGGTTGAGAATACGTTGTAAGGTTCACAATGTTAAACTAAAAAGGTTCAGAAAGCTAAACTGATAACGACTTATTGAACAGAGCATAGGCATTTACTAATTATTCTTGATAACTGCATTTAAATAAATCCGTGTGGCGCGTGCGCGCGTTACCATGGCAACCTCATAAAAAAATGTCATGCATGCATGTAGTTTGAACATTAAATTCTTTAATTTATAATTTTGTTGTTTTTTTTATTCATCAAATTTAAAACTTCAAATAGCAATTTCTCCAAAACTAACTAACAGATTTTAAAAAAATTACAGAACCTTATTAAGAATTAAAAGACCTTTAAAATAATATATCACTCAACCCCTCTTACAATTTAAAATTTAGGGGCGGGCGGGGTGGAGCGTGTAGAGGTGTGGGTGGGGGCGTGAAACATACATCAAAATTCGTCCCCCTAAAAATAAAAATTGACGTGTCCAAGGAATTTTGTCCACACTCATCCGATAAAACGTTTGGGGGGGGTACAAGTTTTCGTTGGAACACCCTGTATATATATATATATATATATATATATATATATATATATATATTAGACTGGTTCAAAAAAATCGAATATTTTTTTTTCTTCAAAACCCGCATTAAAATATCTTCCTAGTAGTAAAAAAAGAAGCCTTAGAGGTCGCTCATCGTGAATTTCTATTTTACGTTTAAATAACACAGGAATTCTTTTTTCTTAACTTTGAAATTTTATAACTCGTTTTTGAGTGAACGTATTGGAATGAACTCTATATATTTTTGAAGAAAATTGAACGTACTACAAAAAATGTCTCTTATAATTTTTTCGTTAATTCACTCCTTTAATAGTTATTCAAGGTTGAAATTATTCCAATATGTCCACTGAAAAAAAAAAGTTATAAAATTAAAAGTTAAAAAAAATTCCTGTGTTATTTAAACGTTACATTTATTATATGTCTAATTTCAACCTTGAATAACTATTAAAGGAGTGAATGTACGAAAAAATTATAAGAGACATTTTTTGTAGAACGTTCAATTTTCTTCAAAAATATATATCTATAGAGTTCATTCCAATACGTTCACTCAAAAACGAAACGAAAAAAGAATTCCTGTGTTATTTAAACGTAAAATACAAATTCACGATGAGCGACCTCTAAATATTAATATTAAGAGGTACAATTTTCACAGGCTTCTTTTTTCACTACTAGGAAGATATTTCAATGCGGGCTTTGAAGAAAAAAAAATATTCGATTTTTTTGAACCAGTCTAATATATATGTATTAGTGGTTTTTCGGGATCTGCTCCGTGTTGTCGGTTTTTGGTTCTTAAAAGAACCGCATGTCTGACGAGGTTTCGGTACAATCTCATGTACCATTTCCAGGTCTTATCTGCTATATATATATATATATATATATATATATATATATATATATATATATATATATATATATATATATATATATAAATTATATATTACTATATTTGCAACAAATGTCATCAGATAAAATTAAATTTACATTTAAATTGTAAAAAACACGTACTAACGTATTAAAATATATGTTTTTTTATATTTAAGATTTTTAATAATATGATATTATTTATTTTAAGGTAAAATACTAATTTTAAAAACATTATAAATTATAAAATCACCTTGACTATCGCCTATGAGGCGCCGTTTGTGTCAAAATTAAAAGTGCTAAATAAACTTATTTTGTTTTATAAATAATTAATTATTATATGCTTTATAAAATTATTATTACTTTTGATTCGCAGAAAATTATTTTATAAAAAAATAATTTTATAAAAAAAAGTTATTTTATAAAGAAATAATTTTATAAAAAAAAAATATTTTATAAAAAAAAAATTTAAAAAAAAAAAATTATTTTATAAAAAAAAAATATTTTATGAAAAAAAATTATTTTATAAAAAAATAATTTTATAAAAAAAAATTATTTTATAAAAGACGACGGGCGCATTTATAAATTAATTTTTACAGCAGCCACCTCTCTTTGTTTGTAGACACTCGAGTAAACCCGAGTGAACCCGAACGCCCTTCCCCAGATACAATTTTATGACGGACTCTCGGCTTTTGTTTGACGAAATTTGGGGAAACGATTGAAAATAATAATTTATTATTTTTATTAATTGATGAATTAATTTTTTTATCTACATTTATTTTGATTTTTAGGTTTTAACAAGAATTCTTTATGTTTAAACGTTTTTTATAAGAAAGCAAAACTAATAATGCAAAACAAATAATGATTTACACCTTTATCTAATAATTAACTGTTAAAATTGATTACCTTACATTTTAAATATCTAAATTTTTAAAAGTAAATGAACAAAAACCTTTAATTCGACACCTGAGTCCCCGGGACTCGCATGCGAATTTTGTTGGCGTCTAAAGCCTAATTTAAAGATTGCCTTCCTCCTTTCTCCCTTCCTCCCGTAAAAGATGAACAATAAGATCACCGTAGTGCTGTTTATAGAGTTTAACAGTTAATTATTAGTTAAAGGTGTAAATCATTATTTGTTTTGCATTTAACTAGAAGTGCTTTCTTATAAAAAACGCATATACCTATAATTATAGGTATATGAAAAAACGTTTAAACATAAAGAATTCTTGTTAAAAACTAAAAATCAAAATAAATGTAGATGAAAAAATTAATTAATTAATTAATAAAAATAATAAATTATTATTTTCAATCGTTTCCCCAAATTGTGTTAAACAAAAGCCCAGTCCGTCATAAAATTGTATCTGGGAAGGGGCGTTCGGGTTCACTCGGGTTTACTCGAGTGTCTACAAAGAGAGATAGCTGCTGTAAAAATTAATTTATAAATGCACCCGTCGTCTTTTATAAAATAATTTTTTTTTATAAAATTATTTTTTTATAAAATAATTTTTTTTTATAAAATATTATTTTTTTATAAAATAATTTTTTTTTATAAAATTATTTTTTTATAAAATAATTTTTTGTATAAAATAATTTTTTTTATAAAATTATTTCTTTATAAAATAATTTTTTTTTATAAAATTATTTTTTTATAAAATAATTTTTTTATAAAATAATTTTTTTATAAAATAATTTTTTTTTATAAAATTATTTTTTTTTATAAAATAATTTTTTTATAAAATAATTTTTTTATAAAATAATTTTTATTTATAAAATTATTTTTTTATAAAATAATTTTTTTTTATAAAATAATTTTTTTTATAAAATAATTTTTTTTATATAAATAAAAATTATTTTATAAAAAAATAATTTTATAAAATAAAATTATTTTATAAAGAAATAATTTTATAAAAAAAATTATTTTATAAAAAAATAATTTTATAAATAAAAATTATTTTATAAAAAAATTATTTTATAAAAAAATAATTTTATAAAAAAAAAATATTTTATAAAGAAATAATTTTATAAAAAAAATTATTTTATAAAAAAAATTATTTTATAAAAAAATTATTTTATAAAAAAATTATTTTATAAAAAAAAATTATTTTATAAAAGACGACGGGTGCATTTATAAATTAATTTTTACTGCAGCCATCTCTATTTGTTTGTAGACACTCGAGTAAACCCGAGTGAACTCGAACGCCCCTTCCCAGATACAATTTTATGACGGACTGGGCTTTTGTTTAACGCAATTTGGGAAAACGATTGAAAATAATAATTTATTATTTTTATTAATTAATTAATTAATTTTTTCATCTACATTTATTTTGATTTTTAGTTTTTAACAAGAATTCTTTATGTTTAAACGTTTTTTCATATACCTATAATTATAGGTATATGCGTTTTTTATAAGAAAGCACTTCTAGTTAAATGCAAAACAAATAATGATTTACACCTTTAACTAATAATTAATTGTTAAACTCTATAAACAGCACTACGGTGATCGTATTGTTCATCTTTTACGGGAGGAAGGGAGAAAGGAGGAAGGCAATCTTTAAATTAGGCTTTAGGCGCCAACAAAATTCGCATGCGAGTCCCGGGGACTCAGGTGTCGAATTAAAGGTTTTTGTTCATTTACTTTTAAAAATTTAGATATTTAAAATGTAAGGTAATCAATTTTAACAGTTAATTATTAGATAAAGGTGTAAATCATTATTTGTTTTGCATTATTAGTTTTGCTTTCTTATAAAAAACGTTTAAACATAAAGAATTCTTGTTAAAACCTAAAAATCAAAATAAATGTAGATAAAAAAATTTATTAATCAATTAATAAAAATAATAAATTATTATTTTCAATCGTTTCCCCAAATTGCGTCAAACAAAAGCCGAGAGTCCGTCATAAAATTGTATCTGGGGAAGGGCGTTCGGGTTCACTCGGGTTTACTCGAGTGTCTACAAACAAAGAGAGGTGGCTGCTGTAAAAATTAATTTATAAATGCGCCCGTCGTCTTTTATAAAATAATTTTTTTTTATAAAATTATTTTTTTATAAAATAATTTTTTTTTATAAAATATTATTTTTTTATAAAATAATTTTTTTTTATAAAATTATATTTTTATAAAATAATTTTTTTTTATAAAATTATTTCTTTATAAAATAATTTTTTTTATAAAATTATTTATTTTTTATAAAATTATTTATTTTTTATAAAATTATTTTTTTATAAAATAATTTTCTGCGAATCAAAAGTAATAATAATTTTATAAAGTATATAATTAATTATTTATAAAACAAAATAAGTTTATTTAGCACTTTTAATTTTGACACAAACGGCGCCTCATAATCGCCGGTTTTTTATTCAATCACTAAAACCAAAAAGAATATTGAATGACTTTTTCTAAGCTCCCATTATTATAATTTTGTAATATTTTCTTTCTAGGACTAGGTTCTTCTCCAACTATCGGAAATTCTAAAAATTTATATAATTGAAAATTGCGTTCTGAAACGTTTGATACCTAAACTTTAGGTCCTAAAGTCTGTTTCTTAACCAAACAGCTCGCCAAACAGCGATTTTATCCTATTCTATTACATTATAGATTGATGATGCAAGTTTAAAACATTCGCCCATTATTATGAATTAAAAAAAGTAAATAATATCTTTTTAAAAAGTATTTCTGGATATTTTTTTGGTTTTAGGTTTGTCGGTAAAAATTGTTAAGCAATCCGAAGAAGATATCTCAAGGTCATTAAGTTATTCTATATTTAATAAATTTTTTCTACTCCCACCATTAAAATTCCCATTCTAGTACATGTTTCCATGACATTTTAAATACATATTGACAAGCTGTGTTTTAGTCACGTGCTAAAGTTAGCAACAGGTTTTTATTAACGGGCTGAAGTTAGCTTTAAGTTAGTTGACAGGTGTCAAATGTCATACAATCGTTAAAATAAAGTGCCCTTCTTGTAAAATAATACTAAATGTGAAAATTTTTCATTACCTCAATACAAAAATAAAAAAGTATTAAATAGTTTCTTGAAGCCATATTTTAAAATATTATATGAACGTTTGTACTGTCCTTTTAATTTCGCCGTAGTAGTGCAGTTAACTAGATTTAACTGATAAAGCTTTTTAAATTTTTGCGTACAGTGCCCATAAAACATTATCTTCTGTTTAACTGTAAAAAACTGCTTCTATATCGATTGTTAGTATATTTTCAAGGTATAAATTTTGATTCCCCAGTTATAAATTCGAACGGGAATTAGATGTCATGAACTATTTAAACCTCAAAAATCTACGCATTAAAAAAGTCTTAGCCTTAGAAAAATAATAAACATAGGGAATTTACGAGTATTAAGTATATTACCTGCCTCTCAAGTCTAGCAATCAGAGGTAAACAATGATTAATGATATGTACAAGTTTAATAAAAAACAATGCGTTATAATCATTAAGTATTTTTTTGCATCTATAATTATAAGCGTAGAACAACTTACATGGAATCTTCAAGTATTGTACGGGATCAATTAATGGATTCTTGTTATTTTCAGGTTTTATATATTTAACAAGTCACGACTTGACACAGTGAATGAAATGAGGTTATGACACAACACTCCGTCAAACAATAATTCTATAAGCATCATGGCAATCTTGGTTTAGTAGTACTAAACCAAGATGGCACTTATGTACTAAAACTTCCCCATCCCTTGTATATGCTAATGTATTTCGCCTTAAAAATTTGATTTTAAACAAAATAATTCACCAAGTTTTTTTATTTAAAGCGATTATACCACAATGATGATTGATGATTTGGGGAGCTTTTGCAGGCAGCACTTGGGCACACATATAACCCATTGTGCAAACCCCCTTTTGGTGAAGCCCTGCTTTACCTTACGATCCCGCAGCTTTTAAGAAAAGCGCAGACCCGCTCTGGTCGGCATGCATTTTTTCCTCTGGTTCCAAATATCTGTCCCCTAGGTGTCTTAGTCTACTATTGACTAGAGCGTCGCATTCGCAGACTATATGCTCTGTAGTTTCGTCTACTTCGCTGCAGTGTCCTGTTAGGACTCCTGAGATGGCTCTTAACTGCTTCCTATTAAGTTTCAGGAATCTTTTTGTCTCTTTGCAGGTAGTAGGACTTTTTATAAAGACCCTTGACTGCCTGAGGCCTTGTTGTTCACGCCATTTGTTCTGGAACTGGTCGTTAGTCCAGTTCCTGATCTTGGTTTTTACCAGACAGGAGGCGACCCCTATGACTGGCCCCAAGAAGGCCGTATTACTGCCCTCACGAGCCAGCTGGTCTGCTTCCTCGTTGCCTTTTTAAAAGAAACGAGGATAGACTGATGGGTCTATAGTCCTTTGCCGTCTCGTAGTTACAACGTCCTGGCTTGGGGATAAACCCCACTAGAACCTTTCGCCAGAATTGTGTAACGTATCCCCGTGCCAGGCAGGCTCTGAAGAGGGGTATTAAGTGCGGGGTCAGTGGTTATAGTCCATTTTGTAAGAGAGCCAGAAAGATGCCATCTGTTCCCGCGCTTTTAAAAGATCCAAATGAGTGGATGGCCCACTTTATGGAGCTTTCTGTCACTACCTTTGCAGCTAACTTCCAGACAGTCGGCCTTACGCCAGCTGGTGGAGCCTGCCTTGGTGGTTCAACAGTTTGCAGGATTTTTGAGCCCGGAAAGTAAGTTTCCAGGAGCCATTTAAGTGTCTCCTACGCGGTGGTACTATAGTCACCGGAGGGAAGTCTTAATGTCCCCAGCTCTCGTCCTGGATCCTTTGAGAGAATCTTTTGAAGCTTGGCTGCTGCTGGAAGCTCGTCTACGTTACCGCAGAACGTCCTCCAAGATTCTCTCTTAGACCTTCTTATGAGATATTTGTACCTACGCTGAGACTGATTGTGGCTGTCCCAATCCGCAGGTGATTTAGACCGCATGGCCCTGTTAAAGAGCCTGCGGGTTTCCTTGCGAGCCTTGTCGAGGTCAAAGTTCCACCAAGGGGTTTTCTTTTTTCCTCGATAGACCCGAAGCTGGCAGCTTCGTTCGTACGATGTGATGATTGCATCGCGTACGAATTCGGCTGTTTCCTCCACTTGCCGAAAGCTGCGGCACGTCATGGAAGAGTCCACTAGCTTAGTCTTTAGCATCTCAACATACTGGTCCCAGTTAGTGTTCCGGGGGTTCCTGAACCTACTGAGCCCAGCCTCGTGAGTTAGGTCTAAGCTAAAGAGAATGTGTCTGTGATCTGACAGGGATGGCTCTTCAGACACCTTCCAATTTCTTTTCATCGGACCATGGAGAGCCCAATGTCAAGTCTATCACCTCTTGTCTTCATGACGTGACAAAGGTCGGTGTAGTGCCGCGGTTTAGGATTTACAGATCCGTAGTATGTAGATACTCTAAGAGGCTGAGCCCTCTCCGATTCGTGTCGGTGCTTCCCCACACCATATGGTGTGCGTTGGCATCGCATCCGATAATCAGCGGGAGGCCCAATGTGCTGCAGTATTCCACTATATCGATGAGCTCCTTTGTTGGAGGATCGCCTATCGTCATAGGGCAGATAGGCCGAGCATACCACCAAGGATGTGCTCTCTCTTGGTCTGTCCTTAAAGCATAGTTTCACCGCTACTAAGTCCCTAGAACAGAAATTAGCTATTATTTAGGACTCGATCCGTCTGTCGACGTAGATACAAGCCCTTGGATTTAGTTGGTCGTCCCTCTTGTAGAAGAGGGATCTTTCCCATCTACCTAGGCCTCTTACGCGACCCTTGTATGACCAAGGTTCTTGTAGGAGATATACATGTGTCTGCCCCATAGCTATGTGACGATCTATTAAGGAAATCGTCACATAGCTATACCACAATGAACTTTAAATTCCAATCTTATTTGTTTGCTATTACACATGAAACTTAGTTTAAAAATAAAATTTATTTAACAGCACCCGATCGTTAGAGATAAAAATAAAATTTGTAAAAATTAAATTTTGAAAAAATTCCGTATTTTTAATTTTTATCGTATTAAAAATTATCAAAATGAATTTAAAATTTTTGTTACTTTTAATGAAAAGTGTAATAAGTACAAGCATTTTGCAAGTTCAATTGTCAAAATCGGTCAATTTTTGAAGTTATACGCATTTAAAAAAAAAGCTTTTTCGGTCAAAGTAAAAAACCGATTTTTACCGCAAAAAATAAATTGCCAAAAATCAACAAAAATTTTTTTTCGCCAAACAAAAAATACGTGTCTTATTATTTTGACCAAAAAACAACATATTTAAGTTTCATAGAAAAAGAAAATCATGACCCGCTCGTTTTGAAATGGAAAGACCCTTATGTTTTAAATAGTATATTCTGAAACAAGTTTGAAATACGGCATATTCCGATCGAGTGAAAAGTTTGTCACACGAGTCTAAGGCTAGGGAGAAAGTGAGGTTGAATCGGCCTAAAAGTTGTTAGATAATAAACACAGAGATGTCGCCACCAGTGTTTATTCCGTCATCGGGTGATAAAATAATTCATTCTGTAACACTTTCAGGAATAGGTAATATATGTAATTTCAAATTAAAAAGTTATATTAGAACGGTCATATTCTGTAATAGGAGGAAAAAAAAGTTTACGAAATATGACTGATCTAATATTACTTTTTCTTGCAGAATTACCTACATTATGTAAGGTGTTGCAGAGTCCCTATACTTTCTGTTCTGATATTATTCAATAAATAAAATTATGTATTGTAACTGTTTTTTGAATACGAGATTTCCATTTGAGATATATGGATCCGATAAGAGAAGTTGCCTTATCCCCTATTATCTTTTCTTGCATATAGAGTACATCTTGGACTCCAAGTATTCTCATAAAAACAATCTGGTAACAATGACTAAATAAAATGAATTAAATAAACTCTTTAGAAAATTTTAAAAGTGATTAGGGTATTAAATATTTTTTATAGTTTAATAGTATACTAGTATAATCTCTATTCGGAAAATACAAATTAAACGCTTTTTTTGTTTTGTTTCCAGGGACGGAGGAGCGGGCACCGACGGTTGCGGCGATCGTCGTTCGTGCGGCGGTGGTGGCGTGGGACGTCGCGCGCCAAGCCTCCGCCTAGCGAACGGCCGGGTGGCAGCGGCGCAGTCCGAGGAGGAGATCAGGTCGCCGCCGCCACGCCGTCTTGCAAAAGATGACTCGATCAAGATCAGCATCGAGAACACCAACACCTGCACCGACTCGCTGGTGACCGCACTCGATGACGAGACCCTGCTCATCGCCGACTACCTATCCAACGACATGAATTACAAAGTAAGATACAGCACAACTTTCTCACTACAAATTCGGTACTGCTAGTTCTGTATTAACCCGTAACCGGTACGGTGCGACTTTCAGGTCATAAACGGTACTAAGGGGTCTGAGAGACACCTACCTTTTAAAATTATTATTTAAATTATTTTTTTGATCTGAGGTTTTGGGGATTCTAGGGACTATATATAAAGTTAGAATATCACCAAAAATAATACCTAAATAAAAGAAAAATTTGAACAAATAGGTTTTTATCAAAACATGTACAAAAAGTGCAGTAGTGCAAACTTTGTGATTAAACTATAAAAAATATGAAACCAAACAAAATAAAACGATCTTTATTTCGAAAAATATACCTTAAAAAATAACATAAACAAAAAAAATTCTAATATATCTTTTTTTAACAACAAAAATAACTGCTTCAAACTATAGCTGATTTTTACAATTATTTTTTCCATAGTAACTTTTTTGTTTTTTTTAAATTTTTAAAAAATTTCAAATTCTTCACTATCTGATCCTATAAAATTATTTTCTATAGAATTTTCACAGACAAGTCCTGAATCGCTGCTGTGATTATCTTCAACGACATAATCACTATAATGGTTATGTAGTATACTACATCATATATATATCACTTATATCGCTGTCGATTTCAAAAAACCACTACAGTGCAGTTTTCTTAAAGCCCTTCTTATCACTTTGTACATGTTTAGAAGGCCCTTGTTGCGAATCCATAACGAATTAATTGTTTTATAAAAATAACGTAAACGGTACGCAGTGGTCTAATAGACCCCTCAACACTTTGACTCCTAATAATTTGTCCGTTTGACAATCCAACCTGTTCAAAGTCTAAGAGCATATTGATAACTGCCCAACTTAAAAGTATTGGAAGCGACAGATTTTTAAAACAAAAGGTAAGGGTGTGACAGCGCTTTGTTCGTTGATGAGTGTCTCCCAGACACCACAGTACCGGTTACGGGTTAAGACAGCGTGGGGCCTGCACCAAATCTCGTTAAGTCCCTTGCTTAAATTTAGGAAACCTAAAAAATATGAGAAAATTACATTTAATGGAGGGTTTTTAACACAATCATCTTCAGGATATTATGTTTATTAACTTATTTATAATACGCTTTAATTTCCGTTCAGTTAATATTGAAAAATTCCACAATTGGAAATCAATTTAAATTCATCGCCTAGGCTTTTTAAAAAATCTTCTTCGTAAGCTCCGACTACCTCAAGATCTCTTCTTCCGAAGAATTCCATAAATAACTTAATGCTCCCATGCGTTTGACTAAGAATAACTATACATTATTTAATTTTTGTTTGGAGGTTAAATTTTCAATGGCTTCATCAAGCGCTGAAGTTATCGTACCTAATGATTTTTTTACATGTTGGGCTTGGCCTCAATATCTGAAAATGCAGACCACATCGCTAAAACATATCCGTGTAAAGATTCTTAAGGGACATATCCCGAGGGTTGATCCCTTGTCGTTTTACCATTCTATATGAAAAAAAGTTAGGATGACCATCTGTTGTCTTTTCAAAAAGTTTCGAACCTGTATTTTTGGAATATTTAAATAAATATTGTTGTTCTAGCAGTAGTTCTGTTGATTTGCACTCCCTCATTATTTCACTTATCTGGTAATCGTTTCTACTGGGTATCTAGAACTAAGTAAAAAATTAGGTATTTAATTAATTAATCAAAGGCATTTTGGGTCTAAATCGAATTTCATTTAAATTCTTCATTGACTTCTTAAATCACTCCACGGTCGTTCTCAGAAACCTAGATATTTAAATTTTTAAAAAACCCGAGAAAAAATTTGAGAGGGTTAAATAATGTTTTGCCATTGGTCTCGTTTAAAATCAGTGCAGGCCTGGACCGATTCATGGGAAAAATTACAAAATTAAGTAAATGTACAAAGTTTGTGTCCGCAAAAAGAGTATAGAAGACTATTTCCTTTCTTCTATAGAATTAGGGAACCAAACTTCATCCAACTCCATCGCGAGATATTTTTTTAATTAAAATTATTGATACAGTCAAGTTAAGGGTACAAATAAGAAATACATTTACATTTACTTAGCCCCCCTTTCATGCGACGGACAGTGGTGGGAAATAAAGAGCGAACTTCTTTGAAATTAAATACCTTTATGTTTAAAATGAGGTCAAAATATTAAAAAACAAAATGGCCGCCACAAATAGGCGCACCAACTATGAAAAAACTGACGTCACGTCCACAGAGTATATAGAGAAAATTTGTCTTGAGTCTTCTGAACTCTTACTGACCAGCCACGAGTGTTCGTGATCAATGAGCGTAAAATTTGACGTTTCGAAACGTCTCGCTCAGGTATGGCTCGCTCTCTCAAAGCCCACATACATAAAATATAGCCACAACCTTTTGGCAGTAATAGGTTCTTTATAGAATACCGTATTTTGTTTTACAAAAAAACATTTTTGCCAGCTTTTCCCCTTTCCCGACCACTGTGCGATATGATGATAAGATTCATATAAACATACCCTACGCGTATCGCGCGAATATAAAATAGCCAAAAAACCCGATGAGTGACAAGGGCGAACATTGCTCACTACCTTCCTTTTTTAACTCACTCACTCCAAAAAAATGATTCCCAGAAAAAAATAAAAATTGCCGTTTTTGAACATCAATGCATTTCTTACAAAAATCAGCAAATCAGTGCAGTAGGCCGAAAGCAGTGAATTCACTGCTAAATCAGTGCTTATGGCAACCCTAGTAAATGTATACATTTAAGCATATAGGCTCAATGACGGCTGATTTAAATTCGTAACATTGTGTTTAATAGCGCGCTCGCCTGTTCTTTCCTTTATCCTATAAAATTACCGCTGGGACGCCCAACGCGCTGGGCGCCTTTTTTGGAGCCCGTCAAGTACACATACTCATTCTCATTTCATTGCAAATCGGAAATTAAAAGTGTTTATACTATACTAATAAAATAATTTAAACCTACAAAACTTTTTAAAAATGACTTACTACCAATATTTCAATAAGCAATAAAGAACCTAACTTAATCTGATTAAATACTTACCGTCTAGACCAAAAAGAAGTAGCTAAATATTTAATGATGTAAGGTCTTTTTATATATGTTAAGATATATCTTATAAATAAGTACTTTCTGTATCTTTTTAAAATTCTTGTTATTTTATCAATAATATTATGATTTTATCTTTAAGCGTTCTATAACTTCAACTTAATTCTTGTCAACACTCACTAATAAAGTAATTGATTATCGCCCAGGCTGTAAAAATAATTTAGACCAATCGAGTTGTTTTGTCTACAACCAATCTAAACATACGTCACTTTATGCACAGTGTTTTTTATATTTGGTCGATCGCAGTTAGGGAATTTCATGCGATTGAGTTGTAGTTATGTATGTATTTATAACAGTTATGCTAGGAAGTTTTTGCTTGTTTGGTTTGTTACTAATGTTATGTTGACAAAATTAAGTAAATGACAGATCAGAACTGTCAATTTCAAATTTAAAAAATTCTAAAAAGGTTGAAAATGTTTTGGTTTAGATAAAGTAATTACGCACTTGCGGAACTTCTTTCGCTTGTAAGTAAATTGCTACATACCACTCGTGTTATGTTAACTACTATTGCCTCCTAGTTTGTAAAAACCAGTTTCGCTCAATTGTAGCCTTCGCTACGCGTGGGCCTTTAATCTTTGAGCTCAGCACAAAAAGACTTCTCAGTCATAAACATAAATAACTAATATGTTTTTTTAAATAACAAATTTTATTCATTTATTTAATTTACATTTCAATTTTATTTAAGTATTTTCTGGCAGTTGCATTTTGGTCTCTGTTGTCTATGGAAATTTTGTAGTCCCCTAGTTAGTAGTGGTGGTTGAATCATTTTAATAGTAATGTATCGAAACTGTGAACATAATTTATTCTTTTTGTGTATAATAAACAAATAATTCGAGAGGTCGAGATATAATCTCTTTATCTAAAAAATTGACATTGCTATTAATTTTTAAGCGTTACTACACAAACGCCTATGCCGCGTAAACTTTAATCTCTTTTTCTGTAAAAAATGATTTTGGATACTAGGCCCCTTTTTTGGAAACGCGTCAAATTTTGATTTACATAACCAAACTTATATGAAATCAAGCAGTAATTACGTGAAACAGTATTTTAATTAGAGGTGGGCTGTTCGATACGATACGTATCGATACAAGTGATACGAACGGGATATCGTTAGAATCGATATAAATTTATGTATCGAATACATTGTATCGATTATTTAGCTAATTATAATTCATAATTATGAAAAGTCCTTAAAATGCCATATATGAAAATTTGATTTTGCGGTTATACCGTATTTTTATTAACCGAAATTTTGGAAGTTTGTTCGATCAAGGCTGACAGTTGGTATTGCAGCTGACTTTTAAGTGGCTATCACAAAACTAGTTTTGACTTTGGCTTGGTACTTTTTCTGGGAACAACACGTAAGGTCTAAACTCGTTCGAACTAAAATTTAAAAGCACAAATGTTGTGTGGATTGTCCTTTTTCTTTGGTTTGGTTGGGTTAAGTTATTTCAAGTTATTTTAAGTTTACATTGTAAACAATTGCAAAACAAATTGCAAATTTTCATATACCTATATTTTTTTTTCGTTACCTTCCTAATAATTAAATTCATTTAATAAAAGATTTTATCTTTCGTTCCATTTTTTTTTTAAATCTAACCGTATCGTATCAAAATTGTATCGATATAAGCGATATTTTGAAAATTATACCGATAACGTATCGATACGGCTTCTGTATCGAACAGCCCACCTCTAATTTTAATTGAAAAAAAAAAGTGATTTGAAAATAAAAAGCATCTTATCCGAACCTCATAAAGAAAAAATTTTAAAACAAATTTTATATTAAACAAACAAAAAATGTAAAATTTTCTAAAAATAAACTTTTCCTTAAATTAGAAATAAAAAAATATTACGCTTTAATAATAATCAGTGTTGCCTCCTCTAGCGTCAATGCAAGCACGAATTCGACGAGGCATGCTTTCTATTAGGTTATTAATTTTTGAGGAATATTTCGCCACTCCTCTAAAACCTTATCCCACAAGTGCGCAATAATTATTGCAATCACACCTTCCATTTATAAACAATTTTTGGCAACTCTGCTAATTATGAAGGTAAATTATCCTGCATAAATATAAAAAATCGCAAAAAGCCCCTCTTTACAGCCTTACTAAGGGTTGTAGCACTATATCCACATATCTAGAGGTTTGTCTTATAAGACAAACCTTAACACGTCTAAGAAAAAAAAATACCAATGTCACCACTCCAAAACATTGCACATCCTCCTTTGTATTGGGTACCGACCGGACAGCTCGGAGTTTAGCTGGTCTCCAATTCACTGGGCGTGATTGTAGGGCACTTCTGGTTTTATACGAAAGTAAGAATACATTTCGCCGTCTTTATTGATAAACAATTATTTTCCAGTTTTGATGCTTCAAACACCAATTTAATGGCCAACTCTATTTTGCACTAAATGTTGTGGAACCCCTTAATTGTCTTGGGAGATTTTTTTTTAATAATGCCTGATAATACACCCCCACATACCAGCAGAGTTTCCAAAAATGATTTGTGGAAGAGCAGCAAATACATGCTTTGTATAAGCTGAACTTCGCCCATTTATTGTATCTTTTATAATCATGATTGATAATTATTGATAGTATTGCAATTCATTATTATTATTATTATAAATGGAAGCTGTAACTGTTTTAGAGTGGCCTTCTTGTTCACCCGATCTTAATCCAATTGGGAACTTTTAAAATGACCTTTTTTTCTTTTTAAATTTTAATTTACCGTAAATTTTTTTCTTAGATAAATTTACATTTTTGGTTATTTGTTTTTCATGAAATTTTTTCATTATTTTTGCAATAAAATTGGTTTGGATAATAAACTGCTCTTTATTTTTAAATCAATTTGTTTCAAGTGAAATACTAAAAAAGTTTTTCTGTCTTTGTATATTTTTGTATATTTTGTATATTTTTAATTATTAAGCCCATAAAGCCAAACTGTTATGTAATGTATTAAAACTGTGCACGGTTGGAGTTCATCGATTTTCGCATGCTACAATGCTACTAAGCATGCTGACTAAAAAGCTTCATGGTCCTTTTATAAACCCCGGTTAGTAATTATTATAACCAGCTGGTTTTTCTGTTACAGGGCAGCGGTAAAGTTCACTTCGGCGTGGACGATGTGTCGCTGTACGGCACCCCGAAGGAGGAACCCGGGCCGACGCCACTGGGTTCTGCCGAAGCGGGAAAACAGAGCTTCATCAAGAACCAACTGCAGGCCCTCTTTCAGCCCACCGACAACAAGCTGGCCATGAAACTGTTTGGGTCCAAGAAGGCGCTGATGAAGGAACGGATACGACAAAAAGCGGCTGGACATTGGGTCATACATCCGTGTTCCAGTTTTCGGTAAGTCACAAAAAATAGACATGAGGCAATTTTTGTTTGTTATCTAAAATTAAAACTAGATAAAAAATAAAATGGACAAATTTTGTATAATCGGTATAATTTTATTAATTATTACTTTTTATATTAAATTTTTTAATATTTAAGTAATAATTACATAAAAGTGTAATGGGAAAAGGAAAACGGGATCTCTTGTCGCTCAGCTAAAATTGTAGTCAGCTCAGCTAAAATTGCAGTCAAGGCAACATCGATCAGGGTCGGTCCTTAAGCCTATTAAAAAATGTCCATAAATTAATGTATTATAAATATTGAGTGTATTTTTAAAGAGAAAAAAAATATGATTTGTAAAAAAATATACCCAGAATCTTAAATGTTAAGATTTTCGAACATTTTAAACTAATCATTGATAGTTAATTTTAAGATTTGTAAAATATAAACATTTCGAAATTAAACCACGCGGCTGATTTGGACCCAAATTTTATCATGTAAAAGCCAATGAACACATAATATATAAATTCATAAATCAATTTTCCATACAATACCTAACATTATATATCTTTTGTGATCAAAAAATAGAAATAACTCATAAATTCAATTTATTTTATTGCTTGTCTTGAATTTCCCAGCAAGTTCGCCTTTGTTGTGACCAAATCGGGTTAAAAGATGGAATTTACTCTACATGCCATTTCGGAGTATACATTTTACATCATTTAAGTAACTTAGAGCTTAAACCATGCCAAAAACTAAGTACCTAATATAGAAAATATTTATAAATACTTGTAAATGTATGTACATTATGGTGATTCGTTTTGAACGACCTTTTTTTAATCATATAACAATTTTTATTTAACAGTTCAAAAGTCAAATTATTTTACACCACCGTGCAATAATAAAAAACATTAAAATTACATAGAACGAGTGCATTTATCTCAAAATTAGTGTATACGCCTATACCTACCTATAGGTAACTAAAAATTATAGGTCACTTCCACACTAAATTATGAATGTATAAATCGAAAAAAAAACATTCCCTTTAAGTAGGTCTTAATCGTACTTTAGTTTTGATTTTTTTTGTTGAGAATAACAGGAAATAAAAGTCTCTTTTCAATTTCCTATAACTTGGAGAGATTTTACGCTACTACAACTTACATTTACAGGTGCGATTTGTAGTCTAGATGCTCTTTACAATTGTACTTAAGTAATATATTTAAGTAATATGTATTTGAACCTGTTTACGTCACCAAAGTAATATTTTTAATAAAAACAGTATTTTTTTTGCAAATCGGTTAAAGTTACAGGTAAAAAGAAGAACATATTTTATTTTTATTTTAAATTTCTTACAAAAAAGGCACAAAAAGACCCGTCTCAACCGAATGACATACAACATTTGAGGAGGTCCATTCCCAAACTTGGCTTATCCACTTTTTGATAAAAATGAGTTTATGGTGTCTGTACATTTAATATGTAGCCCCTATACCCTAAAAGCAATTTGTATCCCGGATATTTAACAGCCAATTCTTATGTAAAATTCTTCCCTAAATCAGAAAAGACCGTCAAAAATTTTGACTCAAAAGTTAAGAAAGTAAAGGAGTTTTTAAGATAAAGTAAATTTCATATTATATGAAAAATTGACTAGGTATATCTCTAAAAATTTTCTAATTTTATAACTTTTGACGAGATTATGGCATTCAGCGGACAATTTTACATAGGAATTGACTGCTAAATGTTCGAGGTACAAATTGCTGTTGACAAGAATTATTAGTGGCTGCTTTTTTGCATGACAATTAGTCATTTTTGACTAATTCATTTTTACAGAGTTGCCTATTATAATATAATTATATAATTATAATAATATATATAGTTCTAATGCATTTTATGCCTATTATAATATAATTATAATAGTATATATACAGTGTGTCCGTAAAGTCCCGGAACATGTGATTATTTTGAAAACGGTATTTAAAAAAAAAAACGCTGAAACACGTCAACTTTGTTATTTTTCTAGCAATATTTTAGCATATGTAGTTGTTCCAAAATCTGCCGCGTGGCGGCGCCCCAATCGAAGTAAGTTTTTTTAAATTACAACCCTTAATTTTTGTTGCATTTTTGGATAGCTACCGTCGTCCTGAGTACATTGATATGCTACATGTGGAGGGTTACATAAGAAAATTTTTGAGAAAAGTAGGTTTTTGCCGCTGATTAAGATTTTGGTTTTGACGAACTTATTCGCTGTTACGGGGCACTATGCATTGCTAGTAAGGGATTATTTAAATCAGGTCTTTCCCAATCGGTGGATAGGTCAAAAGGGTCAAATTGAGTGGCCAGCGCGATCGCCCGATTTGAACCCTTTAGACTTCTTTTTATGAGGACATCTTAAAAACCGCGTCTATGTAAACAGGCCTTAAAATTTGGACGACCTAAGACACCGAATTCAAGCCGAGATCCAGATGATCACTCCAGCGGTACTGGCAAACGTACAACTCTCGTTTGTAGACAAGCTGTTCCATTGCCAAATAGTTTACGGTGGACACTTTGAGCAACTGCTCTGATTGGCTTTCCAAAAAACATTAAGCAACGCATAGATTGTGTAAGTTTGACAAAATACCAAAATCTCATTCGGCGGCAAAAACCTGATTTTCTCAAAAATTTTCTTATGTAACCCCCCAGATGTGGCACATCAATGTAATCAGAACAACGGTAGCTATCCAAAAATGCAACAAAAATAAAGGGTTGCAATTTTAAAAAAACTGACTTTGATTGTGGCGCCGCCACGCGGCAGAATTTGGAACAACTACATATGCTAAAATATTGCTAGAAAAATAACAAAGTTGACATGTTTCAGCGTTTTTTTAAAAAAATTACCGTTTTCAAAATAATCACATGTTCCGGGACTTTACGGACACACTTTATATAGTTCTAATGCATTTTATGTTATACAAGAAGATCCAAAAGTAGCTTTTTTGCCACATTTTTGAAAACTACAGAAATATTGGCCAATGAAATTTAGTTTTTCTATATTTAGTTTATTAATTCATTTATTTATGAACATTACTTTAATTTAATTCAATTCAATTTTAATATTTTATTTTTATATTACGTAATTAGGTACTTAATATTGTAGATGCTGCATTTTTGCTTAGCAGGGCAGAATTTAACTTTAATTTGATTAAAATATTTTATTGTAATTAAAATTGATTGCTGACGATTTATGTATTTCGTATAATGTGAGTTTCTGGTTTGACTGGTCCAAGCAATAAGTAAGTAAGTAAGACCACAGACAGGTCTGTGAGTAAGAAAGACTTTGCAAGCGGTTGATGAAATCGTAAAACTCTTGCATATTACATTGCTGTAGCCTGAGCTAAATTTACAACTTCAAGTTTAATGTCGCCCATGCTAAAAGGAAAAACAATCGATATGACAAAATAAAAATGAACGTTACCTAATCGTGTTTTGTAAATTAAATGAAATTTTAACATTGGAATTTCATCAAAGTTGTAGACAGTTTGCCAAAATATGAATTCCATTATATCCAAATACCAAATTAAAAGTATAGAACAATTCAATTCTGAATGTGCAATTTAACTACTTTAAAAATACAAACTATAATACCGTATTATACGAATAGTTTATTCCGCAATGCTTTTATTGGCATACACCACGTTTTTCTAATCATTTTTGGCCTTGAACGTAATATTGCTAATATATTATTAATTATTACATCGGTCGCGATTGCTACAATTAAAAATGAAAATTGATGGTTCTATTCAACCCAAATGCATTAATTAAAATTATTTGCATTCACCAGTTTTTGCTCGATAAAGAGGGTTATTCTCAATTTTAATGAATACTACTACCAATAAAAAAATCTCAACATAAAAGTTTGTACAAAATAAATAAAACATTATTTTTAATAAGTACTGAATCGACTCGGTTCCGTCGATCGGAACTTCAGCAAGCACCGCGCACTGAATCGGCAGTTTATCTTTAGCAAAATGAGCATAATGAGCTCGAGTTTATCAGAATCTAACAAGAATGTTACACTCATAGAAAAAAATTTGTTAAATCAAAAGTTTTAGAAATGTTATGCCTTTTGATATTTTAATATTTTAAAAAACAATAAACATTTTGTTAACATAAACTTAAATTTTACTTTCAATTAGTATTTTGAGAATCTCAAATGTCAGTATATCAACACTAAACGTGTATTGAATAAATATTGCTAAGAAATTTGATTAAATCATTTTTCTATTACCTAGTTAAATGGATACAAACGCAAACATTAAACGTATATGTAAAATTATTAAAGCGATGTTCTTTTGTATTTTTCCTTTACAAACTTAAAATATTAAGTCAACATATCTTAATAATTAAGTATTCTAAAATTGCAAGTTAACTGTTAACATCTTTATCTTATTATTTCAATGTTAAGATAATTCAACCGGGGGTAAGACTGTTAATTTAACTCATACGAAGATTTAAATGAATTGCCTAAATGTTGTATATTACGTCGTTGTATAGCGCAGCATATTCTGCCCTTCTCTTTTTCTATCTCTGCCACCACACCTGGCCACGCCATTGTTCGTTCTAGTGTCGTTTGGGTGCAATTTTACAGTGAAAAAACTTTTACGGTACAGAATGCCTCTAATATTTTAATATTATTATTTTGTAATCGTTGAAGACAAAGCTAAGTTTATAGTAAAATTTTTTCGCGTTACCATGCTTGTGACATGATTATTACCTGCCTACATGTAGGTACATGTTTTAATATAGCATTCATAATAATATACTAAGTGTTTCATAATGAACTTTTATAACAATGGAATTGTTATTAGACAAATGAGGATTTGCCAACCTAATTGATGTTTATTTAATTGTAGTATTATTGAATCAAAAGATATTGATGAGAAAATGCTTTCAAATATAAACGCCGAAATTTTTAAAGCAGGTCCTTAAATAAGGTTTTTAAATAAATAAGAGAAATACAAAAAATGTTAAAATATTTTTTCTAATAAAGTTTTTTTTAATAAATTTAATATTTTATTCATCCGTCTTCAACATTCTTTTTTGAATGAATAATTTAATTATTGGATTTAAGTAACAATTAATTTTTTACCCTTTAAATGTATTAATCCAAGTAATTTTAAACAATTAAACTGCTCCTATTAGTTCACTACTAATTGTGCATTAAATTAATATTTTGAATAATTTATTAAATATTACGATAATATTATTTTAATAATCCGTGTATTTTATTTTAATAACTTTAGTGGTTGGTCAAAAAAAGGTTTAAAGGTTAAAATAAATTTCTAAAATTTTAATTTAATAATTTTAATTTGTTAAAACAAAATTTATATTTTAACATTCATAAATGGTTCTTATAACTTCAAGTAAACATTGTTTGTATTGAATGTACAAAAACTGTTAAATTAACCATTTATTGGTTTATCTGAAAATAATCTTTTTCCGCAGGCAGCACATACTTTCTTTCTGTTTATAAATAAAAATATCTAACTAAAATACTAACCAACTTACAGTAATGAAATGTTTGTTAACTTCTAATAAAAGAACATTTATAGTGCCACGTTTTATAATAAAATAAAGACATAGTAAAAGGGCCGCAATTTGGTGATGTGGTTGGCTGTAAAAGGCGCGTGGGTAAGCAATCTGAGCGGTGAATGTTTTCTGTTGCGTTATCAATTTTTGAACTAAGCACAGACATTACAATAATCAGTTTTCTTTGTATAGTCGCCGCGGCGTATGTGGTATGTATGTCACACGTATGTCGACAAACCGGTTTTTGACATTTAAAATTGATGAAGCAACAAAAAACATTCGCCACGGCAAATATATATAATTTTATTTCCCACACAGTTAAGCCGGGTCTACAATTGTCGCAGGTCGCAGATCGCAGAACATAAGCTTGCGCAAAGCACCCAGCTGACAAAAGAACCTTGGTCCATCGCCACGTCGCGGGGTGCTTTGCGCAAGCTTATGTTCTGCGATCGGATCCCTGCGACAATTGTAGACCCGGCTTTAAGCCAGGTCTACAATTGTCGCAGGTCGCAGGTCGCAGAACATAAGCTTGCGCAAAGCACCCATCTGACAAAAGAATCTTGATCCATCGCCACGTCGCGGGGTGCTTTGCGCAAGCTTATGTTCTGCGATCGGACCCCTGCGACAATTGTAGACCCGGCTTTAGGTAGGAATAGTTGTCGCGGCGAATGTTTCAAATTGCGTCATCAAATTCTGAACCAAGCACAGACATTACAATTATTGTTGTTTTCTTTTACGTATATAATCCAAGGAACCGCTTCGTTAACCGTAAGTCGAGAAATCGGTTTTTGACATTCGACATTGATTGAGAAAAATGCATATCAAATTAAAATGTATCAAAAAATAATTAATATAATGCCTAGACATAGATTTAAATAATTATTATTATGCCTGTAGACATAATATTAATTCGCTACTTTTCCTATCTGTTTCCATTGAATTTGAATTAAATTTCTGCTTAACATAATTTTATTCAATAATTATTATTATGTCTGATATTTAAAAAAATGTACATTCCATAAATTAAAAAAAAACGCTTTAATTTTTTTTACATTTAAAACATTTAGGTACTATTAAAAAGTGAAACGGCGTGCTAAAATGAATACAATTTTACAGTTTTAACATAATTAAATTATTATGTATTTAATTTTTCCAACAAAGTTAACTTTTTTTATTGGATATTTAATATTTTAAATATTAATGATTTATTAGAAATAACACATGGTTAACCAATTAAAAAACAGTTTAAAATTATTATATTTGTAATTTTTAGGTTACAGGTTGTTTTTATTGAATATTTAAAAAACTAGCAAAGGTCGATTAAATAACGCATCAATTTCATTAATTTAATTTAAAATAAAAAATAATAAAACTGCGATTTTAATGACTATTGTGTTAATCCCAAATGGATATATGGTGCAACATCACTAATTAATTTAATACAGAATTTGTCATATGCAATTTAAACCGCGTTTTCCGCGGATTAAAATAAAATTAATACCTTAAACTACAAACATGAATCAGCAAATTACTATGAATTAACCTGGCTAATATATTTAAATTATATGGATTTTTAATTGGATTTTTCAGAACAATTTAAAATTTTTAGTTGTTTCCTATTGATCTGGGTATTTACAAAGTTTATTTAATATTTTGTTTGCAAGTTAAGAAGAATGGAACATTCAAATCCTTTATGCACGAAATTCTTTATAAATTCAAAATGTCCAAATTACTAATTTAAACAAAGTTGGAACCAGGCCAAATTACAGACTCCCATTGGGAATTATACGTCTTCAGACTGGTTACATTGTTTTATTAATTGGATGTTTTATATTTGCATGTTTTCTCTTTGCTTTTCAAAATTTTTATTTTAAAGTCTGGCAATTATCTGACCAATACGTTTTTATTATTAGTAATTCCCCGTGGAAATTTTATCCGGGATTTAAAAGAGTATTCTTTAATAAAGTGCAATTTGATAAAAATATCACGTGTCCAAAGTCATTTGTTAACAAAACGTGCCTTTATATTAATACCAGTCATTACCCTCTTTTTTTCTATTTTTGCACAATACGCATATAATAGTTTATTTAGACGGAAACTGGATTTTCTGCTTTATATGTACCCAATGGAAATAACTACTAGCTTTGAAGGTGCCCATTTGGCGGATATCATGATAAAAAAATTGCATTTTTGGTATATAAGGGAACAAAACTTAAAGGTTTAAATAAAAATACTATAAAAGAAATCATATGTTTTTCATTTTAGGAAAAAAAATATAACCAAAGCAAATAGGATGATTCTTTTTCGCCTTGTATACGAGAGATAATGCGCATTCTTTCGACTTTAATACTATGCTTTTTCAACTCCAATTAAGTAATTTTTATTAATAACAAAATTTATTATAACCTCACTTTCTCCCAAATTTATTGATCATTATAGTCGCCCCCTAGACCAAACATCTGACGGTATAATTTTGATGCAATGAAGCGCCCTTATACGGTTATGGAGGAACTAAAATGCAGCGTTGCCAAAAGCGACCGCGTATATTTAAATTTTAAAAAATTATTTTATTATTTGAGATTGTCAGCGTTACCAAATTCTGTCAAAAAAACGTAGATTTCGAAATAACCTTAACTAATTAACTAAATATTTTACACAATCAACAATAATTAAATATCATAAAACGACAATTTGCATTTTATCATTTTTATAGTTATAATACAATAAATAATATAATCAAACAAATTAAACCTTTTTTTACAGAATTGGGCCACATTGGGTCTATATATAAAAATTTAATTTTAAATATACAAATTAAAATAAAAATAGTTAAGGGTATAATTAAAGTAATTTGAATTAGAAATATTTCTTAATTATTGTTGAATAGGTCATTGAATAAATTCCACAGATTTATTTTGTGTATTTTATTAATATAAAAATTATAAGTAAATTGGTGGGTTACAGTTTTACAAACGTTCACTTTGAGAGTTATATTCAGACTAACAATTAAAAGACATCACAGATGCCTTGCTTACAAAAAACTACCTGAAATATTATTATTTTTCTAAGAGAGGTACATTTCCTTTGTAACGAGAATTACATAACAAAATATTTTGCCAAAGGTTTAAGTACTAATGTCGGGGAAAAACTAGAATACAATAAACTGAATATTTGCACTATACAATAATTTTATTGCTTCGTTATCTAAATTACCTCTCTTTTACCTGACTTAATAGTAATGTTGTACACTAACATTCAAAATATATTTAATATTTTAGCTAAAATTCAACACTCCCACTTATTTTGGAATGTTAAGAATATTTAAACGTTCACACAGAAAATCAAACTGTTGTTTTGGTAGCGATTTCGTAAAAATATCAGCTAATTGTTGCTTTGATTGTACATAGTAAATTTCAATTTCTTTACGGTCTACCACATCACGTACAAAATGAAATCTTACATCTATATGTTTGGAGCGCTTGTGGAATTCTGTGTTACTCGCTAACTTAATTGCAGACTGATTATCTACGTAAATTGGTACAGTTTTAATAGAAATTCCCAAATCAGTTAATATTTGGCGCAGCCAGATTGCTTCTTTTGTACCATGTGTCAATGCAATGTACTCAGCTTCGGCTGTTGACAGTGCAACTACATTTTGTCGCTGGCTGGACCAGCAAATTGGTCCGCCATATAGCAAAAATACAAAACCGCTTTTAGATCTACGCGTTTCTAGGCATCCAGCATAATCTGCATCTGTATACCAATGAGATCAGTACTCCCACTATCTCCTAAGATTATGCCATGTTCTCGGGTGCCTATTAGATAACGAATAATTCGTTTAACGGTTTGCCAATGATCTTGAGTATACGAATTTAAAAATTGGCTCACATAATTAACCACGTATTCAATGTCTGGGCGAGAGACTCTAGCCGCGAATAAAAGCGAACCAACTGCTTCGCGATATGGAATGCGATCTACGTCATTATGTGCATTAACACTCATTGTTAAGCAAAGCCCAGGATCCGCAGGAACACTTACAGATTTTGCATTAGTCATTCCAAATTTACTACAAATTTTATCAATATAATTAGATTGACTAATCTTAATTATACGCTTAGCTCGATTGCGTTTGATTTCCATACCAACGAATTCATTTGCTTCATCAACTGTAATATGGAAATTACTTTTAAGATATGTTAAAACTTGATTAATTACGTCCTTACTGTTACATATAACTAAACCATCGTCAACATAGAGTCCTAAATAAACTTTGTGATTTTCAATCTCACCTACAAAAACGCATTTATCACTTTGAATGTTTTTAAAATTGAATGCACACAAAAATTTAACAAACTTTAGATTCCAGCAGCGCGGTGACTGCTTCAGTCCGTATAGGCTTCGCTGCAACTTGTAGACAATGTTGTTCTCTTCATGGTAACCATCGGGTGGGCAGAGAAATATTTCTTCTTCTAAATTGCCGTAAAGGAAAGCAGTTTTTACGTCAAACTTAGTGATCTCTAGGTCTTCTTTCGCTGCGATCGACAGGAGTATTCTTATTGACTCATAGCGAACTACAGGTGCAAAGGTTTCGAAGTAATCAATTCCTTCTCGCTGGGAAAAACCTTTGGCTACGAGTCGTGCCTTGTATCTGCTGCTGTTATCGTGCGAGTTTTTCTTTATAGCAAACACCCATTTGCTTCCGATGGCTCGCCTACCTTTGGGTAAAGGCACAGAAATCCAAGTGTTATTTTCATGTAATGCTTGCTTTTCTTCTCTCATTGCTTCTTGCCACTTTTCTGCATCCGGGCTTGATATTGCCTCGCCGTAGGTCAGTGGAACAGTCTCAGCTAGATATGCTAATGGTGCTCCATAACGTTCAATGGGGTTAAGCTGATTTCTGTTTCGCAATTGCCGACCTTGGTCCTCCGGTGGAACGATGATTTTCTGATCTTCTTTCTGATTTTTGCAGATTTGTTGTTGCTGGTTATCACCCTCTTCTTCTTGAACTTCATCACAATCTAATCCAAGCTCGAGTGGGTGGCGATAACCATTCTCTATTTTATGTTCTCGCTGTGTCGGTCCTTTTTCGTTGAAGTCAACATCGCGATGTTGATGTTGATGCATCGCTGCTCAAATGAATTTTATGCGTTTCTTGGTCCCAGAGTCTATAATTTTTCGATTCACCTTCATAGCCAACGAAGATAAGCGATGTTGATGCATCGCTGCTCAAATGAATTTTATGCGTTTCTTGGTCCCAGAGTCTATAATTTTTCGATTCACCTTCATAGCCAACGAAGATAAGCTTTTTGCTTTTAGCATCGAGTTTGCGGCGTGTTTCTTTTGGTGTGTTAAGGTATGCATCTATACCAAACGTACGCATATGCTTGATTTCTGGCTTTCGTCCGAAAAACTTTTCAAACGGAGTTAATTTTTCCTCGTGCTTCATTATGACAATATGTAAAAAAAATATTTTTTAAACCGAGACCAACAATAAAACCATTTTATTAAAGGGGAAAATAAAACATTTTTTTAGATTTATCGAATTCTTCCCCAAACATGGAATTATCAAGGTTTTAACCAAACCTTTAACTTTGACATTTAATTAGTGAGGGATTCATAGGGTTTTGTTCTCCGTTCGCGAGCTCCTTAATTATAAACTTTTTTTTTAATTTAAAAACCTAATATTTTCCCTTAAAATTTAGCAAAAAACTTGTATTAAAAAAAAACAAACCTCTACATTTTTAAAACTAAATTTAATAAAACTTAAAAAATACCTGGTAATAATTTTGTTGGGTAAGCCTGACGATTAAGCCTTCTATTAGCTATAAAGTCTTTCTCAGCAAAATGCTTTGAACACACTCTGCAGTTTTTGAAGACTTTTTCAGGTGTCGTTTCAAAAAGTCGTTTATTTTGACACAACTTAACCCACTGATTAAACAAGTCCATATGCCAAGGACGTGACGTCATTAGACACAGCGACATCTGTAGGACATGGAGAAAGTTTATTTTAAAATAACCCCCCCCCTATTGAGATATTCGTCTATTTGGTTTGGCCTAGGAGTCGCCCGTCGTATCTGACATCTGTCCCAACCTCAATTTTTCCAAATTTGTTCAAATCACGTGAATAATAAGTTAATTATTACTGTTTTTAGGCAGGGCGGTTATAATGGTTAACATTATATAGGGCAAACCTCAAATAATGACAATATTATGCAATGGGAGTAGACATTTTTTTTATAATTTTATAATAAATATCAAATCAATACAATATACAGGGTGTTCCAAAACTTGCGCACCAACTGGGTGTATGATCTACTGATATATTCCTACATTGACGAGCTGTGACTTTATGGCGTTTTAGTTACGGGCTAAAGTTATAAATATTGGCTTTTGGGCATTTTAGTCACGGGCTAGTTAGCTTTATTATAAATTAAAGGGGGCTTCTAGGATAAGGTTAAATTCGTTGACATTTAGCAGATGTAAAATGTTTAACAAATAAAATTTAGTATTCAACTTGTTTTATAAACTTCTCTAGACACGCGTTTTTAATAAACACTCGCTTGCAAGCTTCGCTCGTACCTAATAAAACTCGTTAAAAATGGCATTTATAAAACTTGATACACAATATACTATTAAAGCAAAGTTTTATTGAAAATAGAATATTAAGAATTTTATAATGGAATGGGCGGTTGAGAAGCATTAATTATAAAATTAATAGGGTTTTGACGGTATCAATTATAAAACTGTTTTGTAAAACTATGATGCAGTGTTATATTCAATAAATAAATAAAATGGCAGCATATGCAATATAGCGATAGTTTAATTCTTGATTATTATGAATTAATTGTTTTGATAATCAATTGTTGGCACATCATATTGCCAAACGCATGCGTATTGTTAAATTAAAATTCTAAAATTTATTTTCTTAAAAAAGATAAAATATAAATTGCCAATAAAACCATTGTTTAATAGTATATTAATATACGAGATAATACGCATTATCTTGAGTGTAATACTACGCTTTTTCTACTCCAATAAGTAGACGACAATTAAATGATTTTTAAAAATAAATAAATAAATCTGACATTTATCAAATGGTTAACCTCACTTTTTATCAATTTTAAATGTTATTATATTCGCCTTCTCCCAATTTAATCCCCGATTGGTTCATATAATAGTGAATATTAAATTCGGCCAATCACTGATGCCTAACAACATGAATAATGAGTTTATTATTGCCGTTGTAAGGCAGGAAATTTATAAATGTTTATTATTCTTCACCGAAAAAAACCCAATATTATGCAATATGAGTAGATAAACATTATTTACATTAGGCCTAATCTCTATAATAAAACTTATAAGCAAGGTAAACCAATTATTCTTTTAGTTTAAGACAAGAAATTTGATTGGTCAGAGCCGGCAGGCTTGCGTATTATAAGCGCCTTCTGTTTGGCGTTCTATACTTGTTATTTTCACGCGGGTATTGAACAACCATCCTTCCCAACTCGGTCGGACTTGAATTTGCAAGCACTGTATATATTATATTACAATATATTATACAATTATTGTATAGTTTAAAATATTAAATCGATAGTTTTGAGCTAAATCGCCGACGGTGGTCTAGGGGTTAGTGCTGCTGACTACAAGCCGGAGGTCGTGGGTTCGAATCCCACCAGGGGTATGGCTGTTTATTTGTGATGTCCTCTTGTGTAATAGTCCTTCGGAGGGGACTTTAAGCCCGCGGTCCGTTCCTATCCCTAACCCGCACAAGCCATTCAGTTGGCTTATGGGACTTTTTAAGAAGTAAGGGTGAAACTAAAAGAGCACTTTTGTATATAAACTTTTTTTTTGTAAATACCTAATTAAGATATACCTACAATGCATGTTATACATCCTTTGGCACAATAAATTTAAATTAGCGATTAGTTAAGTTATTAGGCTTATTAAAAATAAAATAAATCTCGTGATTTATCTCCACTGTATAATTCAGAGACCGGCAATTTTAGCGGAATTTCAATGAGTGTAAATAATTAATAGTTGTCATTTAACTTAATAAAAAACAATAAGAATTTAAACAGTTTTCTTGCACTGGTGACGCCATCGACAAAACAGCCTTGACATTGATTTTAAACAAATGCATCAAAATTGTAACAATAAAATATATGGAATAGTATTTTATGTTTTAATTTAAATACTTTTTTCTACTCCCACCTTTAAAACGCCCTTTATCGTACATGTTTCCATGACACTAAGTGACCTTTTAAAAAAACATTGACAAGTTGTGGCTTTAAGGCTGAAGTTAGCAACTGGTTTTTAGTCACGGGCTGAAGTTAGTTTTAAGTTAGTTGACAGTTGTCAAATGTCATTCAATCGTTAAAATAAATTGCCTTTCTTGTAAAATAATACTAAATGTAAAAATTATTTTATTATCTCAATACAAAAATACAAAAGTATTAAATAGTTTCTCAACGCCAATATTTAAAAAGTTTATATGAACATTGTACTGACCTTTTAATTTCGCCGGCAGTAAACTATAACTTAAATTCGGGCACGGACTCCACTGTAAAGTGCTCATAAAACATTTTTTTTACTTTCACTGTGAAAAATTTTCAATTTTCAAGAAATACATTTTGATTTATAACCTTTATAATCAGTTTATAAAATATAAAAATTTGACATTTGACGGTGACACACTGATTCTCCTATTGTTTCATAGATGGCGCTCTATACAATTTTTTTATTTAAATCATTTTAAGATAATAATAAGTATTTGCACCTCGTTTATAAACTTTTCTATACACTCATTAATTTAAGCACTCGCTCTCAAATTCGTGTATAAAATGGCGTTAATCAAACTTGATACATAATATACTATTATTTGTTTAATGTATTTGTAATGCATATGCTTTACATCAAAAAGCCCCATCTTGACATTTTAATACAAATCATTGAGTTTAACGCTTCTTTAGTTTTATTTTCTAATAATAATACAAAAATTCCATGAATTATATTATTTTTAAGAAATAAGACAAAATTAGCGATAAACTGATAGATAGATAACCTCAATTATTTATATTCAAATGTCAAGGGCATTTTTTTAATTTTTTGACTAGCAGCTTTCGACTAATTAGGCATTTAAGTTTAAAAAACTTTGTATAACACATCTATAAAGTATGATTATTGAAACAAAATAAACAAGGCTTCTAGCATGCTATAGCTGCAGCTATTAGAAGTTAACATGCTCGATAGATGTATATCCTGACAGTTTTTATTAATAACAAATTTTAACTTGTTATTTTTGAAATGTCATAAGTAAATAGTGTTGAATACTTTTATATAAATAAATATTTTGAAAAAATAAAATTAAATTTTATTCAAAAAAAGGTAGATGGTCAAATAAATACATTATGAATTTTAGAGTATTTGAGCTCCTATAAAAAGAAAAATAAAATAAATTGAATGTGAAAAAAACGACAGATTGTAATAGTAGACTTATAAAATCAAATAACCATTTATTATTTTCTTATTTGTAATCAATAAAAAACTATTCTAAATCGGGTTGTAACACAAATTTAAAAATTAAGATTAAGAGCTCTAAATATGTGGGTTATACGTTCAAAGACAATAATTATAATATAATTATTGTCACCCATAATATAACTAGTGGTATGATTATCATCGATGATATTTTCGAATTGAAACCGAGCTGCAGATTTCACGAGTCCGCAGGACGAGTGAAATGTGCTGCTTCGGTTTTAATGAGTAAATATCATCGATAATTAATCATACCACGAGTTATATTTAGTGAGAAAATATAATGAATTTTAGGATTTAACGAATTTTTAGTTTGACATTTGAAATTAAAATGTGCTTTAAAATATAAAAAGACTTTAATAAACCTTATTTATTCAAACTTACCTTAATTTTATTATCGTTTACACCAACCCATCGATCTTTTAGAGTTTATAATTCATTATTTTAATAATTTAGGTAACAAACACAGTATTTAAATGACAACAAATGTCAAATCAAAAAAACGTCAAAGTTCATAGTAACGTGTAAACAAGATGATAAAAATTATTGCCGCTGTGATAAAATACGTCACTATGGAATACTGGCATTTTATTGGTTCTAATATTAATGAAATATATATTCACACTATTAATATTGTGGTGTTGTCAACTGGCAATATACATAATATGTATTATATGGCGTGGTCAGCGCTATCACATCTTTCTATTGGACTTTCTATTGGACATTCCTATCTGAGATTTTTTGCCCAAAGGCGCGAGGCCCCCAAGGGCATGTTGCATTGATACCTACAATTTTAATTTAATAGATACCGAAAAGTATATTTCCAAGCTTTTAATATTGTTGTTAAAAATTAAAAAGAATTGAATATCTACATATAAATCTAGATGCTTTACTAAAATAATTATTTACAATTTTAAAATTACCTAATATGTAGTAAGATCACGTAAAACAGATAACATTACCGAATTAAAATAATAATAAGAAAGAAATCGATAAGCCATTGTCTATTGATAACAAAAAAGACGTGGATTGTAATTTATGTTTTTTTATTATAAAAAACAGTTAAATTAAAAGCAAAAATTTGATGTTTTAGCATAAACTAAATTTTTTATACACTGAAAGAAATTTATGTTTCATATATGGACTACCACATACATTGCTAAAACAAACATATAATATATTTACCTTAACCATTTTTATATTTAGTTTTAACATATTATGTTAAAACTAAATATAATATATGTTTGTTTTAGCAATGTATGTGGTAGTCCATATATGAACCACAAACATTGCTAAAACAAACATATATTTCTTTCAGTGTACAAATTTATAAAAAAATACCGCTTAAAATAACTTTGTGGATCATTATAAAAAATGTAACTTTTTAACAGTTAAAAAGTTTAAAAAAAGTCAACATTTTATGAAATTAAAGTAAATTTCTCAGATAAAGATAACCCTGAATTAACTTAAATTGCTAATTAAAATTAAAATCCATTAAAGTTAAGGCAGTAGTAAAAAGTTCACTAAACAACTGTTTCATTGTCCTTTTACACCATACCCCACACTACTCTAAATTAAAAAGTAAAATACTTGTTTCGTTTTTTTGCCCAGCTCCTTCAAAATTACCGTCATGGGTAACACAATGTGAATAAAGATAATGTAAATAGAAAGAGGAAATGTTTATTTAAATGGATTTTTTGCTTTTCAGGCAAACTACTATTTGAATAATTCTATATAAGGATGAGATTTAGCGCAAAAAAATATTTACAAACCTTTCAAAATTTAAATGGGGAAACCATTTATTAAAAAAAAATAATACCTGTAGAATATTTTTTAAACGCAGTCACAATCGATTGAAAATTACATTTGGTTTTATGAAAGAGCAACCACAATATAGATGTATTTTTCAAACTTTTCCATACTTTTTGCCTTTATGCTCCTGCAAGTAAATAATGAAACAACTTTTATGTTGATCGTCTTCGAAATCTTGTAAAAGTTTTGGATTACTGGTACTTGCGTAGCAAGTTTTTAAATAATGGCGATATTTTTGCTTGATGAGTATATAAATTATCATTTTAAATGTTTTCGGTGAATTATTTTGGGAGTCGTCAATTTTTGTTTTATTTAGATTACAAAAGAAGTTGTAAACGATCTGATACGGTCAACAGCAATTATGCTACTAAAACATAACAACTTCTGACACGCTGAATTCGTATTAGCTTAGCAAATTGTTTTATTAAAATACAACTTTTAAGCGAATTCTATTAGATAAATATTGACGACAAAATTACTTAAATTGTTGATGAATGGTCATGGATTCTTTTGAGATTAGTAAAATGCCCATGACTTATTTTTCTGTTGGTTTTCTATAATATATGTATGATTACCGTAAACGTCTATTGTTTGTTTCATATAACACTGCCTTTATAGGAGGCAAACTCTAGACAGCTTAAACAAACAATTTTAGATTTTTAAATACAAAGCAAAATTATTTGCATCATTTTTACTTAAAACATTAAAATTTCTTCTTTTAAGTCATAATAAGCCTTAGTTTTTTTCCATTTAAAAAAATGATGGGTTGAGTATTGGTCAAACTTGTAAAAAATATTATCGTAGAAATATGCTGTTACACTGTTGGAGACTCGGTTGAAGATTTAAAACTGATTAAAGAATATTACAAATCTTATAAAATACTAAATAATTAATAGTTGTCATTTAACTTAATAAGAAACAATAATAATTTAAACAGTTTTCCAGCTTGTAGTGGTGAGGCCATCGACAAGGCAGCCTTGACATTGATTTTAAACAAATGCATCAAAATTGTAACAATAAAATAAAATTTAGTTGAGATTTAAATATTAGCTATATGGAATAGTATTTTATGTTTTAATTTAAATACTTTTAATTGTATAATGTACTTGTAAAAGCCCCATCTTGACATTTGAATACAAATAATTGAGTATAGCGCTTGTTTAGTTTTATTTTCTAAAAATATTACAAAAATTCCATGAATTATATTATTATAAAGACTGCTTAAACAAAAAATTTTAGATTTATAAATACAAAGCAAAATTATTTGCATCATTCTTACTTAAAAATTAAAACATTAAAATTTCTTCTTTTAAGTCATAATAAGCCTTAGTTCTTTTCCATTTAAAAAAATGATGGGTTGAGTATTGGTCAAACTTGTAAAAAATATTATCGTAGAAATATGCTGTTACACTGTTGAAGATTTAAAACTGTTTAAAGAATATTACAAAGCTTATGTAATACTTACAAACAAGGGCATCGCCAGCCAATGGTACAGGGGAGGATAATGAATATGAATTGTTGATCAAATAAATACACGACTCGGATCGGTCGACTCGGATCGCGATCGGCACGTTTTGCTATGAATGAAATTAAAGGGGTCGCCGCGCACTGCATCCGGGTTGCCACCCCTATTACTCACAGTGGTCCTGAACGAGTCATAGGTAACATAAAAATAACGCCAAAAACTGACTGCAGTATTGGAATAAGGATGTTCTCTGAAGTTTAAAAATATGTTTTTCAAAATGGTAGCTGTTCCTTTTTGAAGTTCTGCCTAACAATCCAAATATCGAACGTTATTTGGTGATTCATTTTAGGGTTTTACTATTACCTTTAAAACGAAGGCCTTTGCAAAAAAATTTTAAATAGGGAAATAAAGGTGACTTAATTATCTATTAAATCATGCTTAAACTAACTATTGGCTTACGAAATCCATGGACGTAGTCATGAATTTTTTATGTTTAACTGGGTATGTTATGTTTGTTTGTGAATAACCTGCCATAGATTACTTTCAACATTGCAGCATCATTTTTCTTTAAAGAAATATAACCTATATAAAACAAAAAAGACAAATAAGAACTTTTCAAATATTATTTATTAATCAAGGTAATGTTATCAACATGAGAAAAAGCATTAAATATTTTTATATGAAAACTCTACAACTGCTCTTTTTAACGACTCTTTGAAGTTAGGATGTGCCATGTTGTTATTGTATTTATTCAAAAAAAAAAATGTATAAACTCGCGGTGAACATTCTTCCAAGTGATTAATTAGTACATGAATTATTAAAGTTTCAGATATATCAGCAGCTTTAAACATAACTACTAATGTTTGTTTGTGAATTTTTCATTTTGGTGGAAAAATTCTCAACTAATTAATCCAGTCTTAAATTTAACACTGGATAAATTAGTATGGTATATGGTAAAATAACCAAAGGACTAACAATTTGCAAAAAATATTTTGTTAGAAGAGTTTCAGGATGCTTCAGAGACCAAATTCAGTGTTTTAGGCTATCTCAAAGCCTGTTCTTTTCCCAGAAGTTTCACTAGTCCGTTCAAAAATACGTAGGCAAAAGTGTTGTCTGGCAAAGGTAATGGCTAACTAGATTTCTTTATTTACTCCTTGTTATCAATTTAATGTAAGCAACTGATAGTAGTATTATTGCGAAAGCGAATACCTCAACTGAATATACATTACTTAGGTACTCAATTTATTTAGGGGCGGGCTTTTTTTAAATACATAGTTTTTTAATAGATAAACCATTTTCTGTAGTTTTTAAACATTTTGTGTTTAAAAAAATATATATCTACGCCAATGGTTGCGGTTGTTGAAGCATCGTTTAATAAAGGTTTTAGAGAAAGGACTCAGTTTTATAGAAATTCGAAAAAAATCTTAAATAAGTCACTAAATTACAGTTGGTATTTGAATTAACTTCAAAAATTAAAAAAAGGAAATTGCAACATAATATTTAACATAATCAATGATTGTAAAATAATTTTAATTTTATATAAAAAGAATGGGTATAACCTAAAAATAATATTTTTTTCATCATTAATTCAAGACGTTAAAAAGTTGGAAAAATGGAGGTGAAATTAAAGAAGTGCAACAATTTTCTTTTTTCTATTTTGGAAGGATCTTATGTCAATAAGAGGACTATAGCGGACTATAGCCCGCTGTCTGGCCAAAAAACATACAGACCTAAAAAGTCTGTCATGTGCGTGTTATTTTTTTATGCAATTCGCTACAATGTCTGTTAAATTGTTTAGGGGCTTAAGACCGTCCTGGTGGATGGATCTTACATAAGGGCGCAGCAGTGCCCGGTGAAGCCCCAATTGTGTGATTGTGCAAAGCACTTTAGTTTGCAGTCGCTCTAAATGCATGTTTCAGATATGCTGCACCAAACTGGGGCAGCATATGCTAGTATTGGGCGCAATAATGTTTTATAAGGCAGCACTTTGGTTTGCGGTGTAAGCGCGTTATTTGGGGAGAACAATGGGTAGGTGATCTTTAGTGCCCCATACATTCCCTCCCTTGTATACGTAATTTGATGCTCAAAGTTGAGTTTTATATCTAGAAAACTCCAAAATATTTGGCATAAGGTTTTTCCAGCGCTGCGTGCCCCTCTATCTGTGTCGAATATTTTGTTGTTAGTGTATTTTCGCGAAAAATTAACCAGCTCTGTTTTTGCAGGATTTATCTTGATCGACCACCTGTCCCAGTAGTCTTTGAGTTGAATCTGTACTTGCATGTTCGCAACAAAATGGGAAATATCTCTGGTATATAGAGCAGCAGCTTTAGGGCAAGCATTGTGCCCTGTGGAGTACCAGCCTTTACTGTATACTTAGAAGAGAGTGTATCGAGCACTTTTACATGGAATGTTCGATCTCTTAGGTAAGAGTCGAGCAGTTTGGTGATGTATACATCTATAGATGGATAGACCTATTAAGTCTTATTTTTGGACCGGGCTGTCCGTCCAAACCGTATCGAAGGCTTTTTCCATGTCAATCAGTATCATAACCGTAGACTGGTCACGGTTATATGCCTTGACATCGTGAGCTATTCTCTCGATTTGGTGAACGGTTCTGTGTACAGGTCTAAATCTAAACTGCTCTGGAGGAGTTAAACTTAGTTGTTTTTCTAGCTTACTGACCCTGGCGAGTATTAGTCTTTCGGCTACCTTAGACTGGGTGTTCAGTAGACTTTTTGGTCTGTAACTAGTCGCGGCGTTCTTCCACTGTCTTGAAAAGTCCTGCTTTTTTAGTATTGCGTTTACGATGTATGTCAGCTAAACTACTGCTTTTAAGGGAGATTTTTAAGCAGAATGTTATCAATGTCGTCTTGTCCTGGGGATTTAAAGTTAGGTGGTTTAATTCCTCTTGTGACTTTCCACAAGCTGAAACTGGTATATGATTACATTTTGTTGATTGCCGTGACATGCAGAGTTTTAATTTCGTTTGTTTGTTTTTTATTAATATAGCAACAGCGCCGCTAGCTTGTCCGGTTACTGTGGGTCTGTCGCGTTGTATAATTGTTAAGGCGGTATCTTTGTCAGAATCTGTTTTTCCTATTGTCCACCATCACGATATTGTCTAAAATTTTGCCAGAAGGTGGTTCAAGAAAAAATAAAGTGAAATGTAAAATTTTGATATAATAATATATTTTTGATATTTTAAAGTTAATGGTTTTTAGGTTATTCATGATAAAAAATTGCGCAGAGAAATATTCGAAAAAAAAAATATTAAATAATAAATTTAAAAAATAAACCATGTTGTAAAGTATTTTAAAATTTGATAACTTATTTCAAACATAAAAAAATATATAAAAAATACACGAATATTGAAAAAAATAATTTTAAATCATTTGGCTTTCCTTCCTCACTACCAAATATATTTGAAAAAAAAAATGTGCGCCCTCAAAAACATAATAAGTCACGTGTTTGGAAAAATATTTAAAGAATAATTTTTGCCGCGTAAATTTACTTCTCAGAGTACTGTTTTTTAAATCCATTACTTTTTCTAAAAAAATCTAGTACAATCCCCAATATAGGTACTACCACGAACTTATGTAGTTTCTCTCTTAACATTCATGATATGTATCGGATCCAGAATCTTTGCTTCCATTTCTTCCCATGTGTAGACAATCATAAGATCCTTGTCAGATTCTGTCGAGCTCCTTGTCAGATTCTGTCGAGCTCATTTTGCTTATTTTTTAATATTTTCCTACACTGAACGACTGCTAAATACAAACTGCAGATTCAGTACTCGGTGATTGCTGACGTTCCGATTGTACCATTCCAAATCGACAGAATCCAGTCGATTCAGTGTGCGTCCCCCTTAAAATTGAACCGAGGGTTTAGCCAAAGCCATTTACCAGACTGCAAATCCCTAAATTTCCTAGTAGGAAGTAGGCTTCTGCTTAAACTTCGGCTCAATTCTAGCTGAACCTAAATGTTTAGCCGAAGGTTCCATTTTTTATACAATTATTTAATAAAATCATAAACCTTCGAAGACGAAGGTCTTAAAATAACCGAACATGGGCATCGGCCGAAAAACTCACCTCGACCAGGGACACCGAGACAGGGTTTTTTAAAATATTTTTTTCATTTAAAAAAACTTATTAACACCATTTAGAAGAAGATGGACAAAGTTGATCACAAAAATGACATATCAGGACAAATTTGGATATCATATTTTTTGTAGATTTTCAGGGAAAATGATAAACTTAAATATTAATTAAAGAAAACATAATATTTATTTCCAGAATACAATAATGAACTAAAACTCTTTTAAAATTAATACACGGAAAAATAATCTACTTATATCACATAAGTCTGTTAAAAACAGAAAGCAATAAGAAGGCCCTTTTCGTTATTCCAACTGACATATACATATTAAGTATCCTACGAAGGGTTAGTAGTCTGTAGATTTGTTATACCCAAATAACTTTGTCAAAATTTAATTTTAGATAATTTTACACACTTTGAGAAAATGTAAATATCTTAATTTGTTGCGGAAACGCTATTTTTACCAAGGATAAGTAATATTAATAATAATATTAATATCCCTTTACCAAACTGTTTAGTTTTAGTTTAGTTTATTTCTTTTTTCCAATATTACATTGTGTTGGACAAGTAAAAATCACAGCACAAGCTTGCTTGAAAAATTAAAAAACAAGACATTAAAATAAAAGAAGAAAACAAAAACATAAATCGTACAGTAATGTTCGAATCGATCCGAAAATGATAACACAGTAATCGGGCCCGAGCAAAGTTCCAGCAACATTTTAATTTCAAACATTACCTCAACATCGGTTTTTAAGTTTGGCTTTAATAACATTGTTGCGATATTTCGCAGGTGATATCGCATGCCGATAGGCAAGCCTAATGTAATATTGCATGTATTGCATGTAATTTGCAAATGTTAAATTTTATCATTTCAAAACCCTTACAAAAGCAATATTGTCCCTAACTTTAATGTTAAATGGGTCAACGTGTATTGTCACAAGTGTGCTTTGGTTGGTTTTAAATTTCATATTTAACAAATAAAATTAGTATATTTTAGAAAAATAGATCACATCGTACTATAGCTGCAATAAAAAATTTCATGATGTCTTTTTTATTTCTCTATAAAGCTCCAATAAACCAGTTAGGTGAATTAATCTGTATAATTTTATTTTATTAAAAAATGATTGTTTAAATACATAACACAAACATGTTTTACATTCTTTATTTTTTTTTTGAATTAAATAAAAGAAGTTATTACCGTCCATTGTTTTTCGAATTGTCAGCCGTAAATTTATAATTTAAAAGGCCGGGTTTACGGCCGACTTTGAATTACTAAAGACAGCAGTACATGACATGGACTCCATGTCTGTCTAAGCACTACATGTTACGATGTAATACAAAACAATAATTACTCAAATTAAGATTTTACAGCCTTCCCATTTTTTTGTACACAATGTTTTGTTAAAACCGCAGCATTCAAAGGGACTATTATTATTTATTAGTATATTCAGAAAAAAAACTTGATAAGGATGAGACTTTTATAATTGGAAAATTGTGTCCGGTGCAAAAAACACAAATTAAATTAATATCGCTTTATTTAACAATTGCCCAAAAATTGAATTATCTGGGTTAAGGTCAAAACCAAGGCTACACAATATCATGCTGTGCTAATTTATTTTTTGTTTATTAATCAATCAATACCCAAATAGTTGTATGGACATGTTTTTACAAAAACCTGTTTTAATAAGTATCTATGTGTAATTTATTTAAAATTTATTAGAATTTAATATAAAAATAAAAATTGATGCATTTATTCATACCACACAATTTGTCAGAAAGAAGCCTGTTGTTATAGGGTAGCGATTTGTATTTAATTTTACAGAATTTCACTGGTTTAACGTAAATCGGGTTGCCTTTAAGTCGTTAATGGGGTTTCTGTTTTCCTGGCATTTTTAAATTTTCGCCATTATTTAATTCCCGAGAATTCCCGGGAACCTGTGAATTCTTAAACTTCACTTAAAAATACTTAGAATCCAAAACCAAATCTTTGGATATTTATAATGGCTTTTTTGTTTACATTGCATTATTTAAATAGAATTTTACTAAAACTTATTTTATTTGTAATTGTAAAGTAAGCTTCAGAAAGTAACAAAGAAAGACGCCACACTAAAACTATCAAACGAAAACCACAATCCGCAAATAAAAATAGGACAATTTTTAAATGTAAATATTTATGTTTTTTAAACAAATAAAAAAAATAGTTATTATTCATTAAAGAAAACACAAAATGCACTTTCTGTCAAACATAAAAATTATTAATAATATAAAAAAACTTACAGAACCAGAAGAAGAATCTTCATTTCGTTTTCAAGGTTTAAATAAACTGGTCATTTCTAAGTTCAGTCTTAAGTGAGTTCTCCTTCTCCATTTCCTCTTATTTCTCTTCTTCCCTGATAATTTTCATTATGAAAACAGGGGCATTATTGATGCGTCCGAAAGACTACTTTTTATTTTTGTAATAAACGTATAATTATTATGCCAATAATTCACACTTCCGTTTATAAACGCACTTACTAAGTTAAGCTGCATTTACAGCGTAAGAGCAACCAGCTGAGCTGACTAACTTATGGGCATGCCCTTGTCCTGGTTTTAGATTCGAAATAATTCCCAAGAGTCTAGCTGCGGCCCGCCAACCCTTTCTTTGCGGCCCTAAGCCTAGCCACAGTAATTTTTAGATAAAAAATTGACCAGATAATTTAAAACACTTTTTCTTACACAGTCTTGTGATATGACGCGATTTTTATTGCTCGTGGCGCGGCCAAGTACAGTGGAGTCTTTCCAACTTTGACTGTGATGAGTCTAAAATTTCTGGTATTAAAGTTATAGATTACACGGTGTTAGACGTTTTTGTAAAAAATGGTGGAATTTTAAGCCGCGGGGCGCGAGTAGTCTTCGCAAAATGTCATTTGTTAATATTGTGTTTGTATAAAATCCCTGGCTGCTGTATTGGGATTTGACAATGCAAAGTTATTGAATAAATTTATTGAATTTTAAACCAACTTAAATCTCGTGGAAATTTTTAAATAAAAAAAGAAGTTAAACAATAGGAACAATTTTGGAAATTAGTAGGTTCCGTCGAGCGTAGAGCGTCACTACACAAACGCATATGCCGCGCTTCTCTCTTAGAATTAGTCAAAAATGACTAATTGTTATAGTAAAAAAGCAGTCAACAGCAATTTGTATACCGGACATTTTTAGTCAATAACTATGTAAAATTGTCCGCTGAATTTAAAAATGTCGTCAAAAATACACAACTAGTCATTTTTGACCAATTCATTTTAAGAAAGTAGGTCTCTTTTCTCGGATCGAGTCACATACAGGCGTGCTGGGATGATTTTAGGGGCCGGGAAGTAAATCCCTGACAGGGCCCTCCCACGCCTTAAATTGTATGTCATTTAGAGAAAGGGTTGGGGAACTGGTGGGATGTTGTGTTTGTGATTCAAACGTTAAGTCGCGTGCTGGGCCCCAGCAACTGGTGCCGTCACTACTAACTAATAACCAGGGACTTGTAACGCATTTATGTTGCTATTCCGCCCACTAGTGGCGCGAGTGATTCAAGCGGGTAAAACTCTCGAGTAAAACGCGCAGGTAGGTAACGCGGGTAAGTCGCGCAGGTAAATCAGGTTAGAAAGCCGCAGGTATGTGGCGCGAATAAAACTCGCGAGTAAGTCGCACAGGTAAATCAAGTAGCGCGGGTAAATCGCGCAATTAGGACGCGTGGAAATAATATATATTTCTTGCGGTAACGGAATAAAACATTGTTTGCGATTTTTGGCTTGTTACTAACTTCACGTTCGAGGAAGTTTCTGTACCAAGAGGCTTTGTTACGATTTCGTTACTCAGGTGGCATTGCTGGTATCGTGTCGGTTCTGCTTAGAGTTTTGCTAGTTTTTTTACCTTAAGTGTAGTTACTCTTCTGTTACTTGTTGGGAAAGATTTTCAACGTTCCGTTTCTGATTATGTTTTAATCTTTTTATGTTACTCGGAACGATAACTCCAGAAACGAAGTTTCATTTTTAGACGATGTTTTGTTATAAGTCCTGCTAATAACAGCTAACTTAAATTTATCACGCGTCGGGGTCCTGGGGCCCCTTATGGACAATTTATGAGGGCCCACCGGGAAACTCCCGGTCGCCCGGTGGGCCAGCACGCGCCTGGTCACATATGCAAAAAATGAGTACAGTAGTCAGCTTACTGATTGTAGCCGGATTTAATTAAAATTGTTTAGGTTTCCCAAAATGACAACAATCAAAATGTCATTTATTTAATATTTAAATATTGAATTATATATATATAACTATAGTTGCGGCCCGCCTGATGTAGCATAAATTCTCGAGATTTTGTTTCCCGATTTCCCAAAAGTCGACCCATTAAAATTGATGGAATTCCAGGGAATTCTTGTCATGAGAATTCTCGGAATAGAAACCCTAGTCAAGAATTTAAAGTATTAATTTAAACAAAAACTAACGTTAAAAGCCCAATTTATTAAACAACTTTAAGCAATTTAAAATTGCATATCACATGTCTAAAAATGTAGTCAATTATTAATTAAAAAGTAACGGCCCTGACTGTCAGTAAAACTCAAAGTGGCGATAATATAAAATTTAAACCGACATTTTTTTACGCCGAGTTTTCGTTACTAACCATGGTTAGTAGTGCTCTTAACCTTCTTGGTTGTACGTTGATTTTAATTTTTTTTTAATCATCATTTTAAAATAAATAAGTTTTACTATTTTTGTAATGCATTGTTGCAAGGTAAAACATATTTGTTTTACTTTAACGAATGAATTTTAAATAAAATAATAACTTAAGCAATACTTACTGATGGGGAATTTAAAGGAATTTCATATTTTTTATCGATTACAATGTTAACATTGTTACATCAGTTTGGAATGTTGTCTGTACCTAAGCCAATTAAAATTCTACCAAATTAAACCCGCATCAGGGTCAGCTTAAATCTCTGCATCATAACTTTATTAGGGATTTCATAATGTCATTCAAATTATAATTGGTTAAAATCATTTGTTAGCAATTTTAATTTAAATATTTGCTGTTAAATATTTTAAAATATAAAATAATATTAAGATATAATTTTAATAATAATTTACCGTACACTCTGGTCCTCAACTCGCGTCCCACCGGGAAAGGGCTGATGGTAAAGACAATAGAGATGCCAAAAACTGCAGCTGAAGAAGTAAAAAACCTCTTCGTTTGGTAAATAAAGAGGTTTAAAATTGACCAATCCCAGTGGTAGTTCAAATATACAAAAATGATGTAAACAAGCCCTAACATTAACAAACTTTGTTTAAAAAAAGTAGCAGTCTTAAGCTGTTGGTTTTAAGTTTTTTTTAAGTAAAACGACCGTTGGCACTTCTAAAAAGAACTGTTTTAATCATAACAAAACTGCGTAAAATAACATTGTGAACAACGAAAAAATTAACAACACTAATAAAACAATTTTTTTCAGGAGAAAAAACGAAACATTTAATAAATAAAATAAAATGCAAATTTAATAAAAATATAGAAAATATCTAATCTAAGCGTAGCTGCTTAACGCCGCGGCGGCCCAAATGCATGTCATAATATAACATTAATTAATTATGATAAACATCATAAAGGCTGTTATTCTTAAGTCTTAACACTTCTGTTACACTAATATACTATATAGCCTGTCACACTAATTTAATATTATTGTATATGTATATATTATGGTAAATTATATTTAGTACCTATACATACATATACCTATAATAATAATATTTATTAATCACAGAGTTTTACAGCATTTAATTCCATAAAACATATTGGATTGGTAAAAAAAATTACAAAATAAAGAAATTATGTTTAAACACTATGTACCTTAGGGTGATTCATTTCCGCAAAGTTTTTTTTTTTCGGTGCTCTAGCAAAATATCTACCTATAGAAAAAAAAAATTTCACCAAGGTAGAGCTCTTAATATCAATTTTAAGTACTTGCAGTTTAAATTTAAAGTTTTCCCATTTAAATTGCATGTAAAAAAAATGTTTTTTTTTCAAATTTCTAATGCTCGCCCGCTTTTTACAATATTGTGAATCGGTTTTATGGACCTTAAAGGGAATTTCACGCTCTTTAAAATTGTCCTTGTGTTTTTTTTTGTAACTCGTAGTGGTTCGCCAGTAGGAGTCATCAAAGTTCAATTTTTTGAATGAACATTAGTACTATAGTACTGAAAGTTATGTTGTACCAAATTTCTATATAATCTGATGATTTTAGAATGGTGTGTTATTTAATTTTGTGTATGTTATTTTTGTTTTCATTTATGTAGGTATGTGTTAATTATGTTTTATTTAGAAAATTGTTTAATAAAGAAACATTTCTTATAAAAAAATTTTTTTTTAAGTTCCCAAGTAATTTTGATACTGGGTCTACATAAAAGTTTGTAAAAAATACAAGAATTATGGTATTCTCATTGGACAGTAACTGTAAAGAAAAGTATCAATTTTTTTTAACACTTTAAGACTAAACCACTTTCCAAATTGAAAACGTATAGAAAATGTACCTACACATTATTATATGTATGATTAAAAAATATTGTTTTCACAATGATTTTTGACATCATGTTCCAAACCTATTATTAGTTCCTTAGTCATAGGCAACCCATTTGTCATAAACATCTATCAATTTCCGAATGTTTATGGTCCTTAAATTGGCATAGATATTTATTTTATTAACACCACTTAAATATTATTGAATTAATATCCCTTATTCCCTATCGCCTATTTTAAAAGAATAAACTACTTTAATGCCTCTTTAAAAATTGCACAATATGCATAACATCCTTTTATATTCATGTTCCTTTATAAATGTCATGTTAAGCAAAAAGCAACAAGATAAGAAAAACGCATTATGAAAATATGGTATGTAGGTATCTTCGTGTTAAAGTGCTAAAGGAAATAAAATATCACAAAAGAATAAGCTTTGATGTATGTTACTTTTATCTTAATAATATGTACATTTTAGTGATTTTTTTTTAACTTAAAATGATTAAAATTATTTTCTGAATAAAACAAAGAACAAAGTTTTTAATTGGGCATTTATTCAAATTAGGAATCCTTTTCGGAAGATAACATTTTGGTCAGGCGACTTAAAGAATGTAATTCTTTTGGGATTAAATTTATCTTGCTAAATTCCTAATTTACAAAAAGAATAAATGAATAAATCGAAAGCAAAATAATTACAATTGTAACAATTTTTAAATAAACACATTATGGTGTAGGTACACTTAGACCATTCTTGATGGATTGTCAAAGGGTACCTACACATTTTTTTAGATAAGATTTAATATAATTTATTTGAATGGTGTTATGCAACAGGGAACCATTCCCCATAATAAAAAAGCGGGATAAATGTATTAACGTAATGGGGCCATGTAGGGCCACCTTTTGAAAATATTTTAAAGAACATGCGGAAAAATACTGAATTAAAATATTCAAAATAATATAGAACTCTGAAATCAAAGTTTTTAAATCTAAACAAAGCATTAAGCTGCATGGTTATGCCAACTTTCCCTTATATATTGAAATTGTGAAAGGTTATACAGCCCCAAGCGGCTGGGTTAATGTTACTTTTGACTAAACGCAATATATTTATACTGCAACAAGGATCCATGCTACATGGATCTGGTTTAAGTTGAAATGTTGTATAAAAATGAACTAATGATTTTATATTCATATGTCATGACAAAATCAATATTTCCAAAAAAATAAGAGAAGATCAGGAGCATCTCAAAGCTAAAATTATAAGATTTAAAATCTATTTATCACCTTACTCCAAATGATTTATTTATTCAACAAATTTACTTATTTTATTAAAAATAATGAAAAAATATTATAAGAAATAAAAATTTAGTACTAAATTAGCGATTTGGAAATAAAATTAAAACGTTGAATCTATAATTAAGACCATAGTAATGAAGGAACCACGTAATTTTTCGGACGCTATTATCTTAGTTTTGCAACAGTAAGGGTTGGTTTCCTATTGCATAACACCATTCATTTTATCTTCAGGCATGGATTAAGGTGTGACTTCTTCACTCAACGCTTCAGGCGTTTTATAATTTAAGCTTTATTATAGTCAACGCTCACTACAAAAGTATTCGATTATCTCATAGGATGAAAAAATAATTTAGACCAATTAGGTAAAGATTTTTACATCCTAGTATGTACAAGACATGTCAGGGCCAATCAAAAAATTTGATAACTGCTGACACCTCTGAAGATATCTAACCTTACTCAGTAAAGTAGATTATCATAAAGCACTGTTTTTCAGAAATAATTTACTTCTAATTCACAAACTTTTTTATTGGAAATAAATATCAATTGTTTTCTTTTTTACTGTATATAAGGAATATTATGTATAATTAACTATATTTCAATCAAAAAACATAAAGGTTTTTAATTTTGAAATGCGTTTTTAGATGTTCATAGAGCGTCAATTGCGGAAATAACTCAGTATTTTTTTTTTGCAAAAAATATTAATTTTTTATTTTTTACATTGTTAAATAAGACTTATTACGTATAATTAACTATATTTTAGCCAAAAAACATAACGGTTTTTATTTTTAAATGCGTTTTAGATGGTCCTAGAGCATCAATGGAGGAAATAATCAAAAAACTTTTTTATTGCAAAGAAGTATTTATTTAAATTTAAATAAGACTTAATAGGTATTAACTATAGATGCTTTTTTGAGCGTAATTAACTTTTACAAAATTAGGCAAAACAATTTTTTGAAACTATTAATATTTTCATATACGGGGATCCGCCGATTTGTTTTATTTTTTTTGAAAAGTGTCCAAGTTTGTAAAAGATAGTGATGTTCAAAATAAACATTTTATGTTTAACAGCGTAACTTTTTCCACACATAGTTACTTCTGTATTTTTAACTGGTAAATTTGTTGAGTTATATAGATGTCCAAAACTTTTTCTGGCTATTCTTTTACACATTCAAAATATATTGGGCGGCACCATCTTGTAGATGACACCAATTTGTTTTGCCAAATTGTTCCAGAGTTGGAACTAAGTATTAAGGGTATCATGGATACCATGTATATGCTGGCATCTGACAATTCTTGACTTGACTTTTTTCCAGCGTATATTTTTAATTATATTCAGATTGGCCGGAAGCACCATCTCATTCCCACTTACTAACCAAAAGTAATGCATTTTCATTTTCTTCAATTTCCATAGCTCCCAAAATTCTTTTAAAGTATGGTCCTAAAGACTTTGCAAATTTACTTATGCACTTGTTTCGGTAACAACTATTTCATCTGGATAGCATTCTTTTTTGGCTTCAAGAACTTTGTAATAGGGTGGTAAAATGTCATACCCAAAATCATCTCTATATGGTTCATATTGATATTTAGACAATTGGGCATCTGCTCTCAATGCCAAAGCCTGTTCATTGGGCATATCAATTTTCTTCGCAAAATTTTCGGGGGATTTTGCAGCTACAGATATAAATTCTACTTCAATGGATTCTTGTAAATGTTTAACCTCATACCTTTAAGCACGCTCAGTACAATCCAAAAAATGCTTTTTTGGTCTCTCAACACCTGATGGACCTGGTTGTGAATCACAACTTGTGATACATCAAATATTATTTCCTTTTTCAACCATTCTTCATTTTTAATTTTAAAGTTATTTAAACACCGATGTGATATAAACCACTTTGCTTACTAATATTAAAATGTTAATTAATTTTTTTCCATAACAAGTGTAAATTGATTAAACTGAACTGAACTTTAGTTTCGAGTGTTGAAAACAGAAATTTTAATTTATTGACCGTTCTGAATATTTCATTGTTGTTTTTTTTAAACTCGTATAAATACATGTTTTAATTTATTACTCTTCACAGTGTTACAATTTTAACACAAGTTAGTACAAACATGCAGCCACAAATTTTGTTAATTTCATTAAAATCGTTGTTCGTGTAACAGAACCGAAAAATTGCCGAATGATGGTCAAAAAATATTGAGTAAACTTAGAGCTAATTGAGCAAAATAATGGTCACAGCGTGCTTTAATTATAATACAAATAAGGTATACCCTGACACAGTGTAATGGACATTTGTGACGCGCCTCGAGAAAAGGGACCTAGCATTCAAAAATCAAATTCTACAGGAGAGGCATTGGCGTTTGTGTAATATCGCTCGATAAATCATTTTTGGACGCTAGATCCCTTTTCTCGGATTTGTAGGTGAGTTGGTGTAAATATTTTGAGCAAAGAAATCTAAAAATAAAAATGATCATTAATTCGTTAACTATTATTTACCTAAATTTTAACTTCCAGTCCCTGAAAAATATTTTCAGAGAATAAATTTTGGTACGTACGAGTACGAGTACATATAAATTATATATCGATGTTGGCAATGCAATTTCATGTATCTCCACTTTTTTTAAAACAGATTTAAACCTGGTTTGCTTAAAATTTTCTCTACATGGTGTTTGGTCGGTTAGTTGGAGTGATATAAAATAGAAAACCACGTTTCTACAAAATATTACTACGGGCGAGTAAAGTTTGTATAGTTTGTTTTTTGGAATTGCATTGACATTATTTTATACGGTTAAAGGTCATGTTTAATGCACGAAAACACCCTTAAAACTGTTTAGCTGCCGCCATATTTGGAGTCTGCCATATACGTAATGTCATCTCTCAAAATAAACCTTTAAAGTTTATACAGTTATTTGGTTTTGATGTATTTTCTAGTTGGATCCTCGTCGCCCGAATGTTTTCTTTTAATTTAGCCTAGAAACTGAGACAGCTCTGCTGCATCATGCTACCCGTAATACATTCGCATAGTGTTATTTTTAGATTCCGTCTAATTCTAAATATTACAATTATTATTGAATGCATTACTAGGAATTTAGGCGTCCATGAATTATTCATCGTTTGATTAATGTACACGGTATAAGCTATTGTATTACATAATAATCCACTCTGTTGATACTGTGCCTTCCTCTATAAACATTTTAACAATATATTGTTCATATATGAAGATTAGGGATGTTTATGCATAAGTACTTCATACTAATTCTGAAAACGTTAACATTATTAATTTGTGTACGCTAACAATAAACATGGTATTAAATTATACTCATTTATTTCCAATTGATGTGGTCAATAAAAAAGAAAGTACTGCACAACAAGTCACTTAATAATCTGAATTAAACAAGTTTTGATTATGATCGAACATAATTCTTTAGGATGGTAATTTAATTGGTATAGCGACTATTGTTTTCGGGTCAGGGATAAACATTCTAACTAGTTAGTTCTTTTGTAAGTGTAAGTTAAAAACCAATTTTGAAAAATTCCATAATATAAGATTGCTAAATATACTTAAGTTTTTGAGATAATCAAAAGTATTTAAAAAAATCGCCGACGGTGGACTAGTGGTTAGTGCTGCTGACTACAAGTAACACTGTAAACAAAGACCATCAAAGACAAAATTCTTACAGCCCTGCCATACTCAAACATAAAACATAAATCAAACGGCCCCTTAATCACTTTGTGAAGGGAATGGCAACCAAAATAACTTTCAAAAAATATTCGATATTTTCACATTAGGCACAACATCTGCCGAGCGTCGCTGCACAGTCATGTTCTGTGTCAAAACAGCGCGCTTTGTCTTGCGCGATTACATGGGTACACCCCGTATGTGTTGTTGCGCTTATTACCAAAATGTTATGTATTATTTTATTTTTGTATTATTTTATGTAATATTAGTAGTAGTGACATACATGATTGTTAATGTTGAATATTGTAAACTGTGATATTAATTTTAAATAAACATTTTTGATTTGATTTGATTTGATTTGACTACAAGCCGGAGGTCGTGGGTTCGAATCCCACCAGGGGTATGGCTGTTTATTTGTCTTTGTCCTATTGGTAATAAGCCTTCGGAGGGGACTTTAAGCCCGCGGTCCGTTCCTACCCCTAACCCGCACAAGCCATTCAGTTGGCTTCTGGGACTTCTTAGGAAGTAAGGGTGGAACTAAAAGAGCACTTCTGTATATAAACTTTGTATATAAATGTAAATTAAATGCAAGCTTAAATAAAAGCTTTATTTAATAACAAAGCTTTATATCAGGATCAGAAAAGAAATACGTCACCCATTAATCCGCCATCAGGTCAGATTTTAAGGTTTCCTATGGCATAGCCAAAATTGGGATAGATCGGGAAAAATCCGTTTAATATATTATGGTTTAACTTAAAACATATTTATAAATGTCCATATTTGAATTAAATTTTAAACAAAACATGTTTGGTGCCATAAAGTCTGCAATTTTACAAAGAGCTTTAATGGTATGGTTAAATTATTTTATTAAATAAAACAATATTGTTTTAGTTTTTATTTTATACAAAACATTATATGTATACACCTATAGGTAATAAGGAGAGCGAGATCAAGGATATTTGTATTAATAGCAAAAGGATAAAAATTTGTGTGGTAAATTTTCAGGAGTAACAAAATTTTTGAAATGATAGTGAAAATGACGAGTTTCCAAGAAAGGGTAACTTAAGATTTTTTTTAACCCATAACATTTAAAAAAAAGGTTGGGAAAAACATTTTCCCAAAGCGCTAATCACTAATTGTCCTGGAGCAGATAATTGAGAAAAACTAAACATTAAGCAGTTTTAGTAAACTTTTTGATTTTAATATTTTTTAAATAACAATTATTATTTTAACATCATAACAAGCTCTACTTGCCACTTACAGTAATTAAATATATCCAATGGCTAATCAAAAAAAGTTTTTTGTAACTATAGTCCGAATTTTATGCAAAGCCTTAGTTATAATGAACATTTAGCTTTAAATCTTTAACGTTATTTGCTCTTACCCATTCCAAACATAACTATTGCAGAATTCTTCAGTCTTTAAAAAGTTTGTGAAAAGTTGCCAGCTCGTTTTTTTCATCAGTTTAAGTAATATTTTTGTTAAAAACCTTCTCCAGCTCCAATATTTTAAATTGAATTAGGTGACAACATTGTAGTATTTTGTTGCCAAAACATTTTTATCGTGATACTGCCAGCTTTCAATCTGACCAGAGTATGATTAAATAAAACAAATCAAACAAATTTTGTAAATCTGTGCAATACTGATGGATGAGCTAATTTTGATGGGATGAACCAAAGTGCGCCTATTAAAATGGTTAATATTTTTTACATTTAAAGCACAAAAGCATATCAATGTAAATAAAAGTCCATAAGAAAAAGATTCTACAAACTAAAAAACTGAATAAAATATGGCGAGCAATTTTTATCGTATTACAAAATATAGTTTATAATGGCTTGCAATAACATTATTATCTCATCGCTGTATTTAATGGCAAACAGGGCCGTAGCGAGGCTGGTGCAGGCGGTGCGGTGCACCAGGGCCCCCGACCTCAAAGGGGCCCCCAAAACTAAAAAGTTTTACTAAAAAATCGTAATTTTCGATATACTATCCTATCCTAAAGTTTTGCACCGTGCCCCTGAGTCCGTCGCTACGCCCTGATGGCAAAATTAAAACAAAATACATGTATGTATAAAACTCATTTTTAAGAATCACAGCTAGAGTTATTGCTGCAGAAAAAGTAAATTTAAATTCAAAAATTTAAAAAGTACATTCCTTTGCAATAATAATTTTTTAAACAACTTGCAAGTTGGGGTCCACTTTTTGTATATTCTAAATAAAAATGGTTTTTGAATAAAAAAGAGTAGGCTAAACTTCCTGGTCTATTACATTTAAAGAAAAACTTATTTAACTCTTAATTAATTGCATATGACATTATTTTTAGATTTTTCACTTCAGGTACCTATGAATATTTAAATCGTAGCATCTGCGCCAAACATTAATCATGTCTTTCTGAGAACAAAATCATAATGATATGTTTTTCGCAACATTATTAATATAACTTGTATAAATTATATAAATCAAAAACAGACGGGCGAAAAGTTTTTATTATAAAATGAATAATTTATACTAGAGAAGTTACATGAAATGCTAACAATTAACGCCAATATTTAAGTTTTATTTGTATTTAAGTTTTTTAATTTACTTTTTTATATAATTGAGACACATACTTCCATGGTTGCAACCATAAGATTTTGGTAAAATATTGTTGAATGAATATTCGATTAACTGGGGAACGAATTGTTAGTAGAAAGATTAAATACTATTAATAAATCTTCCATGGAACCTGCAAGTTAAAACATGGTTGCCAATTTTTTATGGTTTTTATATTATCTTAATAAAGTAATTGTCAATTTTTGTAAAAAAATATGTATGATTATTTAAAAAGTATACATAATATGTAAAATATAAAGCAGTAAAACATATACCTAAAACACATTTCTGGTTGTAATGCATTGTATTTGAATTATAACATATTATTTCCTAGTAATGTTAAAAAATTAAGTTTTAAGCTTCATATTGGTATGTGTAGGTAGTAAATTTTATATTTTACAAAATTTATTAAAAATAAATAAGATCGACAATATTTAAATATGTTTTTTACTAGTTTGGTGTTTTTGACAATTTTCATATTTCCATTTACAATATTACGTAATAGTGTCGAACAATAGGTTTTCTCGGGTTTTCTACTTAACGTGTAGTGCCAAAAAATATGGTCTTTTATCTCGTCAATGTGCTTTTGTTTCAAGTGTGCTCCTGTTTTGTGTCTTTTGGACATCATCAGTGTCGGTTAGCCATGTGGTGCGGAAGCACACTTGAAACACACTGCCCTCCGCCACTATAAAGCAGCAGGATTATCTTTACCTTTTATCCTGGCAGGATACAGCGAGAGCGATGACGAAAACATTTACTTACCACACCATACTTACCACACAAGTGGTAAGTATATGGACCAAAAGGTAATCAGCCCCATCTACCGTCCAGAGGACGTGGCTAAAACTATGTGTGTTGCAGAGTTCTGCATGCGTCATAGCGGAAGTAAAAAACATTATTGTTAAGACAAAAGTCGAGACTTCGCGAGTATCCAGTTTCGAATCTTAAAGTAAAACAACATTGAAATCTTACATTTGTACATTTTTTTAGAAAATTAACGCAGTACTATCAGCATTTAAAAAATTCAGGTACCTACCCTTTTTTTCAATTGACAATGTTGGTTGGTACGATTGTGAAACACGCGAATTAAGTCAAGTCACGTGACGCCTACGACCTCAGGGTTCTCAAAACTATTGGTTCGAGAAGGGCCATGGTACAAACAAATCGAATTAAAAACTGTACTTTTGACAGAAACCTAACGGTTTTATCTTAAATGGTTTCGGTTAAAAATAGTCTTATAACCAAAAATCTTTCTAATTTTGTTTTCAAAATAGTTCTCTGAAAGCACTTTCTATATTATTTTCAATTTTGATGTGTATTGGTAGGATATAAAAGTACATATATACATATTTTAGTAACAAAAGTTGTTCTATTGCTTCACCAGTGGCGTCTCTGCCAGGGGCGTAGCTACCGCGGTATCAGCCGTATCAATAATGGCTAGGGGGGGGCCCGATTGGCTTCGACATGCGTAACTAAAAAACTATTACCCATATGTAAAAAAAATTGAAGCATGAAATTAAATAAATAAATAATTAAAATTATTATATAATTGTTATATGTATTTATTAAATTAAAATTTTCTTGAATAATTTCCGGTTCAACGAGGCCGTGAACTCATACAAATTGTTTCTGCCCGCACCTTTCCGCTATGCGTTGTCTGCGGCGCAGTCTGCGCATATTGTCTGTGCTCTGCGCCGCATACTGAGTCTGCTTTTGCGTGTTATTATCATAGGTTAGATTAATAGAAAATTAGAAATAATTATTAGCGTTTTAATTATTTCAAATGACTTGCCTTTATTTTAACCTTTTAAAAGATGTTGAAGAACGGTTAATGTCTAAAACCAGACCAAATTTTAAAATTTACATATACATAAAAGTTATGTAAGTTATACATATATTATTTATTAAATTATAAAAAATTGGTAAATGCAAAAAATGATACCCTAAAAAATGTTTGGGGCGAGGCACCCAGAATTTTTTTGCCAGCAGCTCTTCTCGTATAAAGGCAAGATTTTTGATACGGGGCCCCCTCGAGGCTAGCTACGCCACTGGTCTCTGCACACATGTCCTCTGATATTTTTGTACATGATTAGTCTGGTCAATTATTACGTTAAATAAAACACCTGTTTATAAAACTAATACTGGTCCAATCTCTAAAAATGTATAAGGAAAAAGTGCTTATGGTTTTGTTTATAAGCCTATTTTGTGAAAACATTAATTTTAAGAACATATTATTGAAGTGATCACCTCTTTGTAGAGTGCTATTAATATCTCATGGCGGATGACCTTGGGTGCGCAAAAGTCTCAAATCCGTCAAATCGCGCTATTATAGCCTAGAAATTTTTCTGACATATTTAGAAAAATTTCTAGGCTACAAATTCTATTATATTTGTTTTAATATTATAGCGTCTCTCAAGGTCAACCGCCATGAGATATTAATATCACTCTACATGGTAATTAGTTTATACCAATTTTCAGTCCCCAAACCTGGGACATCAAGTGCCGTGGGTCCCACGGCGTGGGATTGTTGCAATAATTTTTTATTTGGGTTACATAAAATAAGTTTATAAACTTGTGACTTTATGTAACCCCAAAAAAAGTTTTACCTTCTTTGTAAAAATAAAGGTCGTCAAAAGTAATATCATCAAATTTTGATTCAAAAATAATATGTCAACATTCCTCCCTCATTAAAAAAAAATAAGGAACGATGATGCCTCCGTATAATTATCCACACTAAACTGTGATTCTCTGCAAATACAAAGAAGCCTCGTGTATCTGTTGTGGATTGGATTCACTTCAATAACGGCAATGTTGCCAATTAACGAAGCCATTGCGCAAACATGAGCCCCACCAGAGAATACGAAGTGCTTTTCAAAATGATCGTACACAAAAAAATAATCCATAGTAAACTTACTGTTCGCAAATATAGAATAATTTATTTTAAACATGGTGTAAAAGTTTGGACATCCTTATTGGTAATCCATTTATAATTTCTTAATTAATTAATGTTTCACATATACATTTCTACAGAATTGTGGGACATCTAAAATTATTAGCTTTAAAATGCAACACCTATTATAGATACCTACATATAACATGAAATTAATAAAACATTTCTAGGTGTTAGCATCTGGATGTAACCACTCTTGCAAGTTTACTTTAAAACTTTGTGCATATTTACAGCTTGTCTTTGTAGAACAGAGCGCCCTTTCAGAGATATGTAATTAATTTACTTTAAACTTGGCCATACTTTCAAGATAAAGTGTCTACTTAATAAAAAAGTCAAACAGAATGTTTAAGATTAGTACAAGAGTTGTTTTAGGTAATTAATATTTGTGCTGTCTATTTTTGCTTTTATTATAATAAATTTATGTTTCCGTTACATCGCCTAATCCTACTAATGATTTTGAGAGGTAAAAAGTTAATCGGTGAAACATTATCTTGTTTCGAAGTGAGTGTTAATATTTGTGCCACAAACTATTTATTGTTCATATAATAACCAGTTTTAGTAATCCAAAGTTTACATGAACTTTATAATTCCCAGACTTTATTAATTAATTGAACTACATCTAAAAGATTTTACTTGAGAAGGGTTATTAACCCTTAAAGATCACCAAAAACCATTCTGAAACTTTACATTAAATTATAATTGTATAATTTTATAAGCATGTAATATTTATTTAAATTGATTATATAAAACAAATAAAAATAGGTGACTTTACGAAAGGAAGAAAGGAAATATGAAAATGCCAAAATAAACCATTTCTTAAAGCTGTGAAGCATTGTCGAGATCAAGAGAAAATTTGACAAAGAAACAATTTAACTATTCGAATTGTAATGTTAGGAAAATTGCGATGAAAAGCATTTTGCAATTTTAGCACATTTGAATTACGTAATTTATGAATTGTCCGTTACCCTTTTTAAGGCGACAAAAAACACATAATTTGAATTTTACACATGCAAAATATTTCTGTGAAACATTACTTTTAAAGAATTTAAGTTTCTGCATGAATGAGAGCATAAACCATTTTAGGATATTAAAATATTTTATTTAAAAAGTTTTTATTTACAGGTTTTTACATGCTCGTATTGTCCTAAACTTGTTCCAATTATCGTCATATTAGAAATTAAATGATTCACTACTTTATATACTGGGTGTCTTTTTAAAAACGTGCAATGACGACTTATGGAGATAAGTCTGGACCTAAAAAAGATATCAAACATTTTTCAAAAACGTTTTTATGATATGTAGGAGGAATCAGTATGACCCTAAAAATGACCTTCACTAGTCAACCCCTGGGGCTGTAGCCACCCCAACTCAATGTTTTTAATAGCAAGACCCTCTTTGTGATACCTCATTGGAAAGCTCTTGAAAATTTATATTTAACAGTACTAAAAAAATGCTTTTTAAATAGATGTACAAGAATAAATAATAATTATATTACTTCGTTTGCTAATTGCTTTTCCGTTAATACCTATAGGAATCTTCAATCTGAAGGTAGTAAAATTTTAATTACAAGAATCGCCAACAAATAAAATTTTAAGAAAAATTAAACAAAATAGCTTAAATTTAATACGAAATTTATTTTTTTAGAAATCGCCCAAATTAAGGTTTTATAAAAAAAACTAGGCGCAAAGTATTTCTTAAAATCATCCAATTTACGATAAAGCCCCATAGCAAATCAAAAGGAATGATTTTGCTCTACAGTGCGTAAAGAAGTTTTACTTCAAAAACTTGGTGTTTTGCTATTAAGGTAGTATCTCCATTAGAATAGTTTGATTAATAAATAACAGTCGGCCGTGACAGATAATTCAGCGGTTTAAAATAAAACGTATAAAATATATTTTAATTAACAAATTAATATTCTATTACAAATTAAAGTATCAATAAAAACTAAAACCAACATAAAAAGTAAATAAATAACAATATAAATTTTTAATTTTGTCAAAATGGCAAAATTAATGTTTAAAACTGATATTTTTATATTTCTTAGGTTGGGAGCACGAAATTTGAAATGACAATGTTTAAAAGTGCTACCACCACCTTTAAAACCCTCATTATCGTACATATTTTTATAATACTAAGTGACCTTTTAAATACCTATTGACAAGTTGTGGCTTTGTGGCGTTTTAGTCACGGGCTGAAGTTTTATTTAGTTGGCAGTTGTCAAATGTCATACAATCTTTAAAATAAAGTGCCTTTCTTGTAAAATAATATTAAATGCACGTTGTTCTGGCAGAGTTGCGAGATTTGTACTTAAAAAGTATTGCCATTAGAATATTTAAGTTACTTGAGAATGGAGAAAATAAAAATTATCAATACATTGTATTTTTTACTTTAAATTGATTTAAAGTAAAAATACAAAAATAATTTGTACTTAAAAAGTATTGCCATTAGAATATTTAAGTTACTTGAGAATGGAGAAAATAAAAATTAGCAATACATTGTATTTTTTACTCTAAATTGATTTAAAGTAAAAATACAAAAATAATTGTACTTTAATTTGAATAAATAATATTTTTTAGTACTTCGTAATGCAAAAAGTTTAAAGTCAAAGTAAAAAATTGATTGTACTTAAAATATAAATGAAAATACAAGTACGAAGTATTTTTTAACGGGACCGACTAAAAATAGAAAACAAATCTAATTAATAATTATAAATACTGTATATAAAATTAGTGTAATTTTTCAATATAGATATAAAAATTGAGTTAGCTAAGGAAATTTAGTGTCTTAAGCCGGTTTTCCACCGAAGCGGGCGGACTCGGGACGTTAGTTAAGGAAAAAATATCTGCTTCCTGTCCTAAGATTGCATCATTGGATGACGTCACTCTGTTAACGGGAGCGTAATAGGGAACCGTCTGACGGGACTCTAGACACGGCGTTAATTTTATCATTATTATGTTAACATAACCTTATAATAATTTTACATATTTTTGTAGTTTGCCTGAAGATGATCTAATATAGATCGAAACTAGTCGCAATAAAAACATAAACAAGCACGAAAGTATCCTTATTCACCATTCTAATCAAATCAAAAATATATATATATATATATATATATATATATATATATATATATATATATATATATATAATGTATTCTGTTCTTTATTATTTTTTAATTATAAAATAAAAAAATATTTAGAATCAGTAAATATTTTAAGTTAAAATAAAAAGTAATTGATATTTTCTCTGATTATAATTACAAAATAAAAAAAAAATTGTAATTATCAAATTATCAAATAAAATAAAAAAATATTTAGAATCAGTAAACATTTTAAGTTAAAATAAAAAGTACTTGATATTTTCTCTGATTATAATTACAAAATAAAAAAAAATGTAATTATCAAATTGGTAAAGTAAAAATAAAAAGTACTCAATATTTTTCTCTCATTACAATTATAAAATCAAGTAATAATTAGTAATAATCCATTAAAAAAAATACTCAGTTCTCCCAACTCTGTGTACTGGTTAACCATTAAAAATTTCAGGAGGAGACTCCACCATGGTGAGCCCATAAAACATGATCTTTACTTTCAGTGTGAAAAACTGCTTCTTTATCGGATTTATCCGGTTGTTGGTCAATTTTTGAGGGATAAATTTCGATTTACATATAAAATTTTGTCATTTTGACCGGTGCGCAGGTAATACAAATTCCCAAGTTACTAACTTGAAGTTAGAATTGTTACTCTATTGTTTTATAGATGTCGCTCTATAGAATTATTTAATTTAAATCATTTTTAGATAATAATATTTGTCGTAGAAAAAGTATAGTATACTATATTGCATATATGCAACCCGTTTATAAACTTTGTGAGCAAACTTAATACTATTGGCTTTGACAATTCATTAACTCAGTTTTTTACTTCTTATCTCACTAAAAGAACTCAATTTGTCTCTTATAATGGGTTGTCATTGCCATTTATTTGTAAATCTGGAGTCCCGCAAGGCTCAAATTTAGCCCCCTTTGCTTTTTCTTATTTTTATTAAGTGTAAAGTTATGTCATATTACAAAGGCCATAATCCATTAACATTTAATTATATGTTTAATAACTCTTTACTAGAACGTTCTGATACTGTCAAAGATAATAATGTAATATAACTAGTTCTTCCTTAAAAATGCTGGGATTTATTATAAGGAATTCTGATACATTCAATGATAAAAACGCATTAAAAAATTTGTATTATTCGTTTGTACGTTCAAGGCTCGAATATTGCAGCTTGATTTGGTACCCAATTTACACAACCACAGACCACCTACAAAGTTTCATTGGAAAATATTCAAAGACGATTCCTGAAATTTTTAAACTTTAGAATTAATGGTTTTTATCCTATCAGAGCTCTAGCTCTAACCTAGGTTATCCTCAGGCTGAATTACTTCGGACCTTTTCAATGGACTCACTTGAATTGCGTAGTTAAGTTTAGCATAAAATTTGTGTATGACTTGTTTCATAATATCGACTGTATGTTGTTATTATCTATGTTTAATCTGTATATTCCCAGTTTAAACTCTAGGACTAAATTAACTTTTAGGGCAGATAATGCCCGTACTAATGATTTGTTGAAATCTCCAGTCCAAGTCATAATGAAAAATATTAACGAAATATTTTCAAAAATTGACATTAATTGTTCTTCGCTAACTTTATTATTAAAAGAAGCTGATTACTTTTACAAAAGTATCATTATTGTGTAAATGTTTTATTTTATGTAAACCTATTGTATATTGTATAATTTTGTCCCTTAATTGGATGTAAATCTGTTGGGCAATAAAGTATTATTATTATTATTATTATTATTATTTTCTAGACACTCATTTGCGGCGTTTATCAAACTTGATACATAATATACCATTTTTAGATTTATATAAAAAATAAGCCACCAACATGATCCTCTTTGGGTGCTCAAGTTTAAAAACGAATTTTTTATCAATCTATGGAAAATAACAACTACAGTTGCACAGGTGCAGAAGTGTTATTTCCCACAGATTTCCAATAGATTATTTTAATAATTCGTTTCCAAACTTATGAAACAAAATAGGATGATGTTGATAACTTAAAAATTATTATACCTAGCTTCTTTTTTATGGAAATCGCATGAGCGAGCTCGTGACATACCAAATAAAAAAATGGCGTATAAAAACAAATTAAATTTAATTTAAAAATTATTTTCTTGGAATCTCTACTGTAAAAAAATCTGAAATTATTTGTGAATGTGTTCGATGACTCACAAAATCATTAAATTTTAAAGACATTCTATTGAAACTCTTTAAATGGACCTACTACCTTAAATATAATAACATTATACAAAAGCCCCAAAAAATGCTTTAACTCTTTCTTGCATTCACACTATCGTATTATACAAGCATATAAAACATTTTATTATTAGGGATGCATCCTATGTATATATATATATATATATATATATATGTGTATGTATATCGGTTTTTTCGATACCGATATATCGGCGATCAATCTTTATATCTCCTGCCCATAAAATATTTTTATGTAAAAAATCACGTCTATCCGTTGTTTTCAATCAAAAAAATTAAAAAAGTAAAAATCAATGTAAAAAATAATAATAAAAAAAACAAGTAAAAAAAATTAAACAAGTTTGTTTGTGTAATTGTCATGGACCGTCCGTATTGGAGACGCTATTTTATAACCCACAAATAACCTTCAAATTGACATTTGACAGCCCTGATAGAATAAGGTTTATTTTTTACAAAAGATGAGTAAAATGATTGTTCTTACCACTTTGAGGTCTCTTTTAAGGCTTGCAAGTCTCTCTGTAAGAAACACAAAGTTTAAAACGATTTTTAATCTGTACAAACCCAAAGCACAAGAATTGTAAACATCAAAAATGGCAGCCATTAAATGATGTGCAGTGTTGCAGTGATTTTTAGTATTTTTAGTACGAGATCGAACAGACCTTGTTGTGTGGATTGTGGTTTTGGCATAGTATTTAATTTGTAATTGTAGATAAGTGTTAAAGGAATTACATTAGTCTGATAAATTTAAAATTCTTACTAATTAAATTTAATTTGGACGTCCACCTTAAAGTAGTCTTAAAATATAATATTGACTTATAATTTATCTATATATTTATTATTGGCATAGACTAAATAATACTTCTTCACTCAACGTTATTGGTATCTCCACGGTTAACCGCGTATCGGTAACGAATCATTTTAAAATGTATAAAGATGTCGAGGTCCATCACAAAACCACTTTGCTTTCCTGTTATTTAAATTATAACAAATTTTATCGTTGCTTTATATTAAAAAAAGAAAAATGCATAACAATTTTTAATTCTATAATTGATTTAATTATTGTTTGAGTATATTTGCAGTTGTTTTATTAGTTACTTATAGTTTTTTTTTACTTTGCCTATTTAGGTTAAGGACTGAAAAATATTAAGATTGGTGGTGCCCACGTCTCGTTTTCGTGAGTATCTTCGCATGGTCTCGTCTCGTTTTCAAGGTCTATGGGGAGGCACTGCCTCACCTGACCCCTGAAAGAATACCAATTTGGTCCATATTTACTTTTTATGGTGATTCAATTCAGATTAGATAAACTTATACAAGGTTGACAGTATAAATCATTATATAAAAGGATGACTTAATAAGCCTTAACTTAGGCATATTATTATTATTATTATTAAGGGTTAATAATATTAAGAGGTATTATTATACGTCGCAACGTGCCGTCAATTTGACCGTACTGGACTGGAACAAGATTATGGATTCAGCGATAGGAGACGAAACTGGAGGCTGCGAGACGAGACTCGATCAAAGACTTTTTATTTTATCGGCGAGCCGAGACAATACTTTATGAAAGATCGTCTCGTTGGTCTTGTGGGCATCACTAATAAATATGTTTTATCCAAATTCATAACTTTTAATTTCTATATTTTTAAAATTGTGTCAGTATTTCAACGAACTAGAGCAATGTAATGCCATAATATTTGTGTGTATCTCGAAGAGCTGATTAGACTATCAAAAAGACTATCCCTGGAAAGTAGAACATGCATTACCTATTTATGATCAAAAGACGGACAGAATTTTGTTCGGTCGAACTTTACGACTCCCAATTCGCTGCGAGTTCAAGGAAAACTTTCCGATCAAAGAATATACATTCCTTGACGCCAAGTCACAATAAGAATTCGCCTAGATTTGCGTACGTCTGTTACCTGTCAAATAGCGTGTTTTTACCTACAAAAGCTTCTTACATTTTAGTTAAATTGAATTTTTACCTGAAATTTTCTAGAAATGATGATATATATTTATATATTTTATGGAAGATTCATAAGTTCGTCACCTGAGAATTATAGTGTTCTATCTGCATTTTCTTTTTTTTATTCAGGTTAGTCTTTTTTTAAGTCTTAAAGATGATATTGATCTATCTATATATAATTGGGGTAAAAATTGTAAAGTTTAAGGCTTAAACTGTACAATTTCTACCCCAATTATATATAGATAGAACAATATCCATCTTTAATACTTAAAACAAGACTAACCTGAATAAAAAAAAGAAAATGCAGAAAATGCAGATAGAACACTATAATTCTCAGGTGTGCTATGCTATGCTACTTATTAATGTATTTCTGATCCCTTGTTACCAAAAACAAGGTCAGCAATAAATAACAACATTTCCTTGTTTTTTTTTATGTCCTGTATGTCCATTCCTGTTTCGCGTCACAATTTAGGTTCATTAAAATTAAGAGTCATTTTTAACATGGACCAAACGTCCACAGTCCTCGCAGAATACAGGTATTACAGAAGCAATTAGTCGGCCTTGTTAACCGCATCCCTAACAAATTTGCTTCAATGATATAATTTGCAGCATTACAGTTTTTCATGTTAAAAAATAAAAAAGGATTATAAGTTATAAATGTCAATATATAACCACAGACCACTGTGTATATAACAGTCAATATAAAACACAAGTACAGGGTGTCCTTTCATAACAAAATATCACGCGATATTGGGAGTTATTTTAACCTTAGATAGATAGATTTAATCACAGTGCACAGCAGCGACTGAAATATGTCTTATAATAAAGCGTTTTTAAAAAAAATCGCATTTGTACAAAAAGGTATAAAAATAAAAAAAGTTTTTACATAAAAAAATGTATACCTACATGATATTAGTCTAAGCATATAAATTTATTCGAGGATTGCTTTAAAAGTAAAAAATATACAGGTATTTTAAAAAGTGGTCCTTAATTCGTTTTGATTGTTCAAAATTAGATTATGTCATAGCATTTCTGTTAAATATTGATATGTGTTTCTTTAGTAAGTAATACTCACTATTAGTGAGTCACTAAGTATGTACGTTGTGTCACTAAGTATGTACGTTGTGTTTGAAGAATGCTCAAAAAATGCAAGTGAGCATATAGGCGAGTGAAGAAATTCACTGAGGGAGTAACTGCGTTCCACCATACTTTTTTGTCGAGTGGAATCGCTTAGATATAAACAAACCGGCAAAAAAAAACCTTTGTCAAAATTAAAATCTGGCGTTTACATTCAATGTCAATCAAACTGTCGTCATGGTAGCGGGATCGGATAACACATACACTCACAGGCAAAATAATCGATTCCATTAGGTGGGGTTAAAATAGGGGAAGTAAAAAAAACACCATATTTTTGTCAATATTTGGGAATTAAAATAAATATTTTTTAATAAATTGTATATAAATTGTATAAAAATGCTTTTTAACAATAAACACAAAAAATTATGATATTTTAGTTGACAATTAGTATTATACATGGACGTATAAATATGTCTATGGTATCATATATTTTAAATTATGAATATGAATTCAGTTAACTGACTATGCACATAAAGTAAAATGATACGGAAAATCGACAAGTTTCCTTTCAAAAAAAGGAAACAAGGTAATCTTTACGAAATATATTTATTAGTACGAAATGTTTCCATTTAAAAAAATATGTATTTCCAGTATATTTTTAAATAACAAAGGTAATTTTTTTTAACAATTTTCTGGGGTTTCACACCTTTAACGCGAAAATAATAATTATTATCGCATAACCACAAATTTAGTTTATTTTATTCAATGTAGCTGATTACAGGTTTAGTTATATTTGGATTAGCCTAGCACAAAATATTAAAAAAATACTTTATATTTTTTCCTATAAAGTAATATAAGAAATTTTTAATAATATTTTTTGACTTTTTACACAACATAAGTAAATGTAAAACACTATACTAAATAAACTTTTATTAGACAAAACATTTCACTTTGTCACAGCTTAAACTACAATTTAACTTTTTAACCCATCCAAACTGATCCGTTTTTGGCTTTGCAAACAACTGTCCGTAGATCGTATCCGGTATGGCTTAATCCTTTAAAAGAACTAAAAAATAAAATAAAATGTAAACATTTTGTGTTTAAAATTGCTATATATTTGGAATTGACACCTTTACCTAAACCCGACATTAAATAAATTTTATTTGCATAAACTTAAAAACAAATGTGATGGCCTTCCATTATTCCACTGACAATTAAATAATTACGCAAATATAAAAGAATAACGTCCACTATTAAACGAAATGCTCGAAATATAGCACGAAATTACTAGTATGAGGTTAAGTTGTAGTAATATTAAATTTAACCAAACTTTTTAAAGTTATCATAGCCAAACGTAATTTTTACCTTATCATGTCTCCTGATACAACTTTACATTCGTCAAAACATAAGGTAATAATTTTAACGCAAGTAGTGTCGTAACTACAAGCACTTAAAGCTCTGCTAAACGAAATAATGAAATGTTTTATTCCCAAAAACAGTGGACACTTTTCGTACTGGTTAATATTTCCCAAAGATAATGCGTTTATAACTATTCCTCCATGGCCTTTATTCTGGACACTCATGTGCTTTATAGATTCTTTTGTTAATCGTACTAAACCAGTCTACAAAAAATATAATACAATTTATAAATACACTCACAGCCAAAATAATCGATCAACACAAATTTTCGATGAATTTCAATCGCAAATAACTTTTTTATTTGATGTCGGATTTAAACGAATATTAAAGAATATTTTAAATAAATTAATGGACATTTAAAAAATACTAAAAAATAGACGTACGTTTATAATATACAGGTTTAAACAAAAATATGTTTTTTACTATAAGTTTAACACACTCTGTAGAGTGACAAAACCGTATATTGCTCTAAATTAAGTTTTATTTATCAAGTCACATCTATTCTTAAAAGTTTGGTTTTTGGTTCACCTCGATATATTTTTTGTGGAAAATATGTATTTTTTCTGTATGAAGAACTAAGGTTGCTATGGTACATCCATAGCCTATGGAGGATGACAGTGACAGTTTTGTTGAATCATCCCATACTTGGACATGTCATATACGGCTTTCAAAATCTATCAAATTGTTTTTTGTAAATTAATGTGTCACTGTTGAGGTGTCTTCTTACTTTTAAAAAGGTATATGTCTCCGACTGATGTTGCCAGAGCTATTGGTTTAATCCAGGATGGACGCTCACAGTATTACGTAGCAAGTGTTTTAAAAGTACAAAGGGCTGTAAATCGGTTTAATCAGCATAGCGAGTACAGTAGGAGTCAATGTGGTTGGAAGAGGTCTACGAATGAACGAGATGATCGCTTTATTCGACTTAATGTTTTACGTGACTGAAGGGTAACTTCTTTGGAAGTAAAAAACGGATTGGAGAACGAACGGCAAGAGAACGATAAGAAGAAGGTTATCTGACATTGGATTACACACCACACACGGAGCCTCCGCCATGGGCGAAAAATGGTTATGCTCAAAACGTTCTCCTGTTCTCCTATAGATTCTTTGACGACCGTCTGGTGATTTTAAACAAAACATAGCTTCTTTGGTAAATAGGATATTTTTCCACTCATCAATGCCCTAATTTTGTTCCCTAGCAAATCTAAGGCGTTTAACCCAGTGGTTTCTTAGCAACTCAAGTGCGGTTGCAGGTCTTCTTGCGTGTAATTCAATGTCAGATAACCTTCTTATCGTGCTCTCGCTTACTACATTCTGTTTTTTACCTCCACAGAAGTTACTCTTCGGTCACGTAAAACATTAGGTTGAATAAAGCGATCATCTCGTTCATTCGTATACCTTCTCCTATCACATTGACTCCTTCTACTGTACTCATCATGCTGATTAAATCGATTTACAACCCTTTGTACTTCTTGTAAAACTTGCCACGTAATACTGTGACCGTCCATCCTGGATTAAAGGCTCTGGCAACATCAGTCGGGACATATCCATTTTTAAAAGTAAGAAGACACCTTAAACGTAACCCATTAATTTACAAAAAACAATTTGATAGCTTTTGAAAGCCGTATATGACATGTCTATTCTTTAGTAAATATTTAAAATGTGAGCGATTCTCCATTAATTTATCTACAATATTCTTTAATATTGGTTTAAATCAAATAAAAAAGTTATTTGCGATTAAAATTCATCGAAAATTTGTGTGGATCGATTATTTTGCCTGTGAGTGTACTTTGACAAATATAATCGTACAATATTTAACTTTATTTGTTCTTCCCATTGGGCATCCTTAATATGCTGCACATGGTTTACTACAATGTCCAAACCACCAAAGTGTTTTATGGTTTCACTAAAAACATCTGCAAAATGTTATTTTGTAATTTTTTTTATAAAAATCAATATTTTCTTACGATTTAACAAAACTTCGTTGGTCGGATCACTTTTAATAAAAGCCAATTGATTTTTTCGGTGATTCTTACAAAGTTCCTTTATTATTTCACGTCCCCTATCTTCGTCGTCTCCTGAAATCATTAGCCCCTTTTTATTTTGTCAGTTGAAGCTACTAAAAATCAGGCTTCTCTACCTTAACCCCTGACTTTAGCAGCTCTCTGGAGCACTGGAGGCCTACTCCAAATGAGCCCCCATTCACAAGGGCTACTTTGTCGTCCAGTTGTCTGGAGTAGATAGGTGGAAGGAAAATTTCGCTACAGCAACTCTGTTCCTTGCTTCTAAAATGTAATTTAAAGAAGTTAATTTATAAATCGTAGTCAAGAAATCCTACCTTTTCGCATAATTTTGTCTAGAAAACGTTGTATTTTCAAACCTTAAATGAAATTTCTATAATATTAAATTATAAATATATATATTTTACCTGGAGTGTTTGGAAATTGTATTCATTAATAAGGGCCTAAATGATTTCATATTATATTATTTAATAGATCATTTTACAAAAAATTTTGACATTTGAATGAAGGATTGGCATATTTTCATTGGATAAAATTAATATTAATATTATAGTAGCGGCCAAATCTGCATGGGTGCACGTCATCAACGGCATATGACATCAGCATTAAGGTCTATTCATACGTGTCCAGGCACAATCTAAACGCTCTTGTATTTTTGACTGTTTATAGCGCTGAGGGCTGTTAATTAAGATGGAATTATAACATAATTGTTATAATCTTCTACACTAACTAATTAGGAGTTTGTTACCGGCAAATTTTGATTAAATGTGTTTAGAGAGGACTAAAATACTAAATTACCAGAAATACTAAATTACCAGTCGTCTTTGTCGTCAGAGCAAACCAGGTTAGAGTTGTAGTCTTATTATTTCCCCAAATTTATTCTAAGGGCGCAATGTCTTCGCAAGCCTTGTAACATTATTTGCACAATCTAGTGGTAGAATATGATAAACACAATGTATAAAATTATTTATAATAATCTGCAACAAACGATGCTTACGGACGAAATGTGAAAATTACAAAAAAACGTCAAATATAAAATGACGGTGACTTATCAATAACATTGAAAGGTGCGCGTCAGCCTTAAGTTATTAGCAACTGGCACACACAAAAATTACCAAGTGAATGGTTTAAAATAGGGAAATTGTTAGGCCCAGTTGTATAAAAGTCTGTTTAACAACAGATCACGGATTAATCAATAACCTGGTTAAAGAAAATTTAGTTGTATTTACAACACTCGGTTATGCTTTAATTACAGGCCTTCCGCTGGGTCACTTTTATAGTAAAAAGTTACTTTTTGGTTGGTGGGGTTACTATTGGTTACTTTTTGTTGAAAAAAGTTACTAAAGTTACTATTCTGTCCAATATATTCTCTTATTTCAATATATCCCTGTATTAAGCATATGAATATATATTCACTCGTATGCTATAATAATATACTTATAAAATTTTGTGATAAATAAGGAATTATTAGCGATGCAACTGATATGAATCCGATTCGGCAACCCAGCTGGCGCGAACATAACATTACACGTATATGTATATCATGTATATCATGTATATCAAGATATATACCGATATATACACATTTTAAAAATATTCATATTTTATCCAGTGTATATGGAAAACTTGGGTATGATAAAAATAAATATTTTGGTGAAAAAAAAAATGTTTTTAATTCCTTTCACCGCCAGAGAGCTATCCTAAATATAAAAATTATAAAATTCAGACAAGGGCTTCTTTATGTCATAACTAACTTTTTCAAAATTGGGGAAATTGATTTTCAAAAAAAAACCGATCAATTTTAAAAATACAAATATTTTCATATTAGACATTGACTGGGGGTCCGACCATTTCGCTTGTTTTTTGTGAAAATTAAAAAAATAAAATGCAGTTGTCAGCGTTTGCATTAAGAGGACTCAAATATAAAAATGTTTGATTTAAGGAAACATAAATAGCGTGGGCGGTTAAGCTGTGCAATTGCAAATTTGCGAACAAAATTGGTTTATTGGACTAAACAAACCCTAATGTACAGGTAAAAATTAAAATTTTTTGTACTCAATTTTTAATGAGAAACCCAGTTCCATAATGGAAGTTTTGTATTGTATTATTTTCTGAAAAAAATCTGTTTTTGCGATATAGCATTTTAGCGTATAAAGACCCTAGTACCTAATCTATGGGTGGTGGAGGATAGTACAAAACAGAACCTCATAAATAAATTAAATAACCAATTGTTATGATTATCCACTTGACATCAGTAATTTATCTGTTTTTAATCTGGGTTTGTTAGTTAAAAATCAAAGACCATGCAGAGCTTCAATTTGATATATTCCAATATTTTAACCTTTTTACAGCAAATACAATTATTTACAATGAAACATCAAAATTGATTTGCTGTATTAAGAATAAATTTTCATTGGATGTATATTTGGACTTTAAAAATAAATAAACCAGGATTTAGTTGACACATGCTTTATTGTTTTTAGTTACATAATTTTAACATTTCTTTTTTTTTGTTTCTTCCTTTTTGATGTCGGTGGAACAATCTACTTTAGCTTTTTTGCTTGGATCTTCTTTGGGTTTACAGGCTGTCTCTGCTACTGCCTTTTTGTCTTCCGGCGTTGGACAGTTAGCACCGACTTTTGATGGCTTGCAGTCTTTAGCTCCTGATGATGACGGCCCGCATTTTGAGGGCGGAGCGCCTCCACTACTACCACCGCTACTTTTAGCAGGAGTACAAGACTTTGGACCTGATTTTGAGTCTTTAGCCCTCATGGTCTTACGATCTGGAATTTCCACCCTGTAGCACTCCTTGTTTTCAGATATGTATAGTTCGCCAGTTTTACCAATTTTGAGTATTTCAATTACACATTTACCACATTCATCGGGACTAAAGATTAAATATCAAACTTTTAAAAATCAATTAAAAGTATTAACTTACCATTGCGCAGGTAGTGCTCCTAATGCTTTGGCTAACTCTTTACCAGCTTCGCCAATATCCTGATAACCTCCCATATCGATCATTCTTTGATTATCTGTCATTTCTGTTGTCACAACACCAGGTAATAACCCCATTACTTTGACACCTGTCTTATTGTAAAACCATTTATCTCCTAAAAAGATCAATTTAATAATTTAAAATTATTAGGTTAAAAAGATTTTGCCGTATCGACATGCACTTTAAATTTGCATGTATCTGATATGTAACTAAACTATACTTTAGCCCAAACAATTTGTACCTATTGATCTAGTAAAACCAACACTAAAATGTTTGCTTCCTGTATACACCGGACTCCCATGGCATGGTTGAAGGCCCAATATAGATGCCACGTTAATAATAACACCACCATTGCCACAGCAGTTGTGGTTTCCCATATATTCGAATCCAAGAAGTGTTCCCAAAACAGTTCCATACTAAAAAATATTACTGTTATATAAAAGGTGTTAGATTAAAATTCTTTGATCTAAGGCCGCGAGCCTAATTTCATCTTATTTTCTTAAAATAATAAAATATATTTATATTTGGTATTCTAACGCCTTCTTTATACACAAAAATAAAATATATTTTATTATTTCCAATAATACAAAATTAGCGTTAACTAAAAGATAACATACCTACAAAATACACCCCCTTTTATTAAAAGATAACCTTTATTATTTGTATTAAAATGTTTACTTGGAACTATCTATAAGCGTTTTTGGAAACCTACTAGGGTAAGTGATCCGTCACCCGGATAAGTAAACCGCTGACCCTGCTTTCAAGCAGACTTATCAATTCACATACAGGTGAACTGCATGCGCATAGCGTTTCTTTACATATTCTGATGAAAACTAACCAAAACAAACCCTTTGCCTATTTTGCTGAAATTTTGAGCCTATTTTGTAAAATTCTGATGAAAACTAACCAAAACAAACCCTTTGTCTGTTTTGCTGAAATGTTGAGCCTATTTTGTGATATAGGTACTTATTGTACATAGGTATTTAATATTATAAGTAAAAAAATGGGTAATTTTTACATATTATAATTATAATACCTCAAGGTACCAGGTATTTTTCTATTAAATATGAGAAAAACTATAGTTATAGATATATGGAGAAAAATAATCTTACCTGCAAAACATTATAATATAATATAATCTAATATTATTATATCTATTCTTGTTTTTAAGTGTGAAATTTTTATTCATTTCAAACAATATTGATTTTAAAGTATTTAAATATAAATATTTTATTTAGGCGCTAAAGTGATCGAGTACCCAGAGTAGGTTTCCGAAAACGCCTTATGCTCCAAACTTTGACATTTGATGCGGAACGCAGTCCTTTTAAAACTTGTCATTTTAGAATATCTACCCAAAGTATACTGTAGACCACATTAATTTGTATCCAGGACATTTAACGGTCAATTCCTGTGTTAAATTGTCCGCTAAATCTGAAAATACCGTCAAAAATATAAAAATAAAGCAGTTTTTGAGATAAAGTCAATTTCATATTATATGGAAAATTGACTTTATCTCAAAAACTATTATACTTTTATAACTTTTGACATTATTTTCGGATTCAGCGGACAATTTTATATAGAAATGAACTTCTAAATGTCCGAGATATAAATGGCTGTTGACTAGAATTATTAATGGTTGCTTTTTCGATATGACAATTAGTCATTTTTGAATAATTAATTTTAAGAGAGCATCAAAGGTATATATTAAAACAAAAAATATCATCTAATTTTGCGTTTGATTTTAAAATTTTGACCAAAATAATAAAGTATTTTGGAACCGTGGGTTAATGTGATCTTATATTCTTTTTTATTATAATAATAATAATAATAATAATAATAATAATAATTTATTTGCCCAACAGAACAAAACATTCCAATAATAGGACAAAAATATACAATTATATGCAAATAGAGAACCTTAGGTTTCAAATATATCTGTAGCAATAGCTAATAACGAATTTAAGCTATTAAAAATCAAATCACATGAATGGCTTATTAAATTGTAATTGTTAGTTATAACATGAACTGGTGAGTAAGCTAACATTGCAGTACGAGCATTATTGCAATAAAACATATTACTACTACGAGAATTAAGTCTAGGAACATGTAGATTAAACATAAATAAGATATTAGAACAGTCTATCTCGTTGTGAAAAACTTTGTACAAAAATTTTAAACCAGAACATACTCTTCGAAAATGCAGCGAATCAACATTAAATCTTTCAAGTAATAATTGATGATCAATGCCCCTGTTTGGGTACACATTATCCAGCCTGAATGCCAGAAGTTTTAAAAACTTACGTTGAACATTTTCAAGTAATATAACTGAGTTGTTATAGTGCGGAGACCAAATAATAGAGCAGTATTCAATTTTAGATCTTACTAAACAGAAGTATAAGGATTTTAAAGCGATTTCAGTTTTAAATCCTCTCGAATTTCTGCTAATAAAACCTAATAATTTACATGCTTGGGAAACTAAATTTTGTATATGACTCGAGAATGTTAATTTATTATCAAATAATACGCCAAGATCATTAACACTTTCACAAAAAGAAAGAGCATTATTGTTTAAAGAGTATTGGTAAGTTATCAAATCATTCTTAAGGGAAAAAGTACAAGTTTTGCATTTTGAAATATTAAAAACTAGCTTGTTCAATTTGCACCATTGATGTACCACATTCAGATGATTCTGCAGTAAAATGCAATCTTCAACCGTTGTAATTCTAGCAAACAACTTTAAATCATCGGCAAATAGGAGATGTTTACAGTTTAACAAAGACGACAAATCATTAATAAATATATTAAATAGCAAAGGACCCAAATTTGATCCCTGAGGGACTCCAGACGTAGGAACAAAGCAACTAGACCTAAAACCGTTAAAAAATACGTAAAGTTGGCGGTTACTAATGTAAGAGCGAATAAGATTACATAACGGTTTACTTAGACCAATAGAATCAAGTTTACAAAGTAAGATGGTATGATCAACTTTATCAAACGACTTAGAGAAGTCAGTATAAATTACATCCACTTGGCCCTTTTGATCCAAAACATTGGAAGTATATTGAGTAAAATCAAGCAAGTTAGTAACTGTCGACCGTTTATGAATAAAACCATGCTGATAGGGTGAGATGCTCTGGGAAATACCATTGTAGATGCAAAAATATAATGACTTCTCAAAAAGCTTCGACAAGTTGGACAAAATCGCAATGGGTCTATAATTACCAATGTCATGATAATTGCCCGCTTTAAAGATAGGAGTGACACGAGTAACTTTCCATAATGAAGGAAATATGGAAGTTTTTAATATTATATTAAAAATAGTAAGAAGAGGTGAAACTAACAGACTATGGCAATCTTTAATGAAGAAACTGGGAATTTGATCATGACCACGGGATGAGTTATTTTTAAGAGATGAAATCGCTTTTTTATATCATTTTCTTGAAAACAATTTAGGTGAATATGGCTTGAACTATTATTACTAGTATTTATAGTTACAATATTGTTGTCAGAAATCTCATAAACACTTTTAAAGAAGTTGGCAAAACCATCAACTATTTCTTCAGAAGACTCATATTTATCATTTTCATAAAACATATGAGATGGAATTCGCGAGCCCCCTTTCTTTGATTGTATAAAGTGCCAAAAACTCTTAGGATCTGATTTAAAGCCAGATTCAACTTTAGCAAGATATGTATTATAGGCTACTCTTACTTGTTTTTTTTATATATTTTCTTAATCTTTTATAATCATCCAATGCAGACATGTTTTTAGTACGTTTAAATTTACTATGATAGTGTTTTTTTAATTTAATGTTATTGATTAATTCAACTGTATACCATGATGGGTATATCCGTTTAAAACTATTATACAAAGGAACAAATTGATCAAATATTGAGTAAATAATTTTGTAAAATTCATCAACAGCATAATTAGGGTCAGTAAGGTCTCCAAGAAAATCCCAATTAACTTTACGAAGTGCTTCGTACAGTCCTAGAAAATTAGCTTTTTTGAAGTTATATGATTTATCTAAGCAATTATTTGGAAATCTTTGAGACCTTTCAGAGCCCAGTTCAATATTAATTAGTAAAGTGGGATGATACTCATCTTCAGGTACAATAGGCAAAAACTCCCTAGTTACATCACATGATAAGTTGGAAATGCACAAATCAAGCAGTTTATTATTACTGTTTAGTATGTTGTTATACTGAGCGAATAAATTTATTTGCATAAAATTTGTAATCATGCGAGGTTTAAAGTCATTTAGATTACGACAAACAAAATTAGAAGCATTTAAATCCCCCAGTATAACCACATTTACAACATCAACAACAGTAGTCTCAAATAATTCAAAAAATGACTCAAATTCAGCAAAGCTTACTTGCGGGGGAATGTATATATTGTACAAATGCAAACTTACTAACCTAGATTTAATCTTACAACCCAAAATATCTATGATTGGGACTAGATTATTTAAATTATCACAGTTTAAATTAGTAACATTGTATTTATCTTTAAATGCTAACAATACTCCTCCACCTTTAGATTTTTGAGTCCGGATCAGATCTCTATCACTTCTATAAACCAAATAACTATTAGGAAATAATTCACTGCTCAACACATCACTAGTTAGCCAAGTTTCTACAAATGCAATACAGTCGTAATCCAAATCAGAAACAGCAGAAAACACCAAATCAGTTTTTGAGTTGAGACCTCTCACATTTTGAAAACATATAGTAAAAGCGGATGTTCTGTTGGGCGTTGCTAGTTTAAATTCACAATTTGTGGAGTTTCATGAATATATTTTATCTTTATATTAGACTCGCCCTTATCAGTCCTCAATTTTAATTCGTCTTTAACTTTTTTGTATTGATCCTGTTGTCTGGGAGTTTTATCAAAGGAAATGGACAGGTTTTTAAAGCGATCACTCTCCTTTAACTTATTAGCATTACGAATTAATAAATGTGGCGTATCATTGGAAGTAAAACAAATTTTAATTGGTCTAGGGGAGGTTTTATTGGGATCCAACTTTCCAAGTCTAAACTTTTGACGAATTCCAATATCATTGTTCGGTATTAAATGATTAACAATATTATTTACACTGTGGTTATCTTCTTCATGACGTTCATTAGCAGATTTATTGACATCTTCATTTAGGCCGAAAATAATAATATTACCTTTTCGAGAATTCCGATTTTCAATTTCGCTTATTACTTCATCAATAGTAAAAGTAGAAGTTTGCGAAGTAGCTGGTAATAAATTGTTTTTAAGGGTTTCAATTTCTTTTTGTAAAGAAATTATAAGCGATTTTAATTCCATAATATTAGCGTTACTCTCAGTTGAACACGATGTACAGGTCCAGTTAAGATTTTTCTTATTTTTTAATAAGTTAATTTCCGCTACAGTAAGACCAACGCATTTATGTAAGTAGATTTCTTTACACATAAAGCACGATACGGTCTTTTGATCATCGGCAGATTTATTACAGCAAACGCAAGTTGACATTTTTCGTTGTAGTACAAAAACTTAACAGTGGCAATGTCGCAACACAAACCGTTGCTGAATATAACCTTCGATAGATGGTGTTTTTAAGCTTTAATTCAATGTTTTTTTATTTAATAACTATTGCTAGTTGTTAAAAAAAGTGAAAACGTTAACTTACAGAGATATAATTGGAATATTTTACGCCAAAAACCATGTAAAACAAAAGCAATTTAATCACTACGTATGCACGGTTTACACGGTTGCCACAAGAAAAATGCATCTTTTATAAAAGTTTTTGATTGTTTTGAAATGACTAATTTGGTTTAAACCTTTTCAAACTTGCCCTCCGTTTTAGAGATATATTGAAAATTATGAAAATATGGTCCAAAAAATTAAAACGCGTTTCTATGGTTAAATCAATTTGTTTTTATTATTACTAATGACTAATATTAAATATAATTAATTAAATAAACAGGAATGCCAATTTAATCAATATATTGTAAACAAAACAACAAAAACTTATTCAATCCATTCGCCTCCCTTTTCTACACACAATTCTGCTCGTTTGCGCATTTTCTGATTCTTTTATATATTGTTTTAAATTTTCTTTGAGTATAGAATTTGTTTTAATTGTCCCCATAAATAAAAATCGCAGATTGTTAGATCAGAGCTGGCCATAAAAATGAACCATTCCCTCCAATCACTAAATTAATAAGCCAATAGCCACTTTTCAGCTATTTGAGCGAAGTGAGCCGGCCAAACATACTGTACTGTACTCAAAGGGGTAAGTCGTCCAGTTTCTCGTCCAAAAAATTTTGAAGCATTTCCAAATATGTTGCTTGGTTAAACAATTGCGGCTCGCCGCGGCTTCTTAATTATCATAATTTTTTGTGTTTTGCTTAATGATTTCAACAGAACCAGTTTTTAATAACATTTCTTGCAGTTAATCTGGATACTGTAAAATTTGGATATTTTTGATTAAATTCTCGTTAATCAAAATTGAATTTCCGGAAAGCAGAACCCCTTAACTAAACGTGCGATTTTTATGAAATTTTGACAGAATACTCAGATTGGTACAGCGTTGCTATTAAAATAAAAAATACAAAATTTTAACCACAATTAATTAATAAATGCATCAATATTATTTAAGTCATAACTATGCTTAAACTAGTAAATGTTTATAAATTATATATATATATATTAGACTGGTTCAAAAAAATCGAATATTTTTTTTTCTTCAAAGCCCGCATTGAAATATCTTCCTAGTAGTGAAAAAAGAAGCCTGTGAAAATTGTAGCTCTTAATATTAATATTTAGAGGTCGCTCATCGTGAATTTCTATTTTACGTTTAAATAACACAGGAATTCTTTTTTCTTAACTTTGAAATTTTATAACTCGTTTTTGAGTGAACATATTGGAATAAACTCTATATATTTTTGAAGAAAATTGAACGTTCTACAAAAAATGTCTCTTATAATTTTTTCGTAAATTCACTCCTTTAATAGTTATTCAAGGTTGAAATTAGACATATAATAAATATAACGTTTAAATAACACAGGAATTTTTTTTTAACTTTTAATTTTATAACTTTTTTTTTGAGTGGACATATTGGAATATAATATATATATATATATATATATATATATATATATATATATAGATAAGTGGTCAGTTGAGAGGGCCACCTCTCCTCCGGGTCTGCGGAATGGACGATTTTTATTTTGATTGCATATATTGCGGGGGGGAGCCTTAAATATTAACGCCACCACAAGAGGGGAAGCAATTTTTAATTTTTTAAAATGTCAATTTTTTTACGCAAACTGGAGATACTCAAGATACAAAGTCACCTCCGAATATATATATAATTTCGGAGAAACAAACAGCCTTGTATCCTCCGACAGTGTTGCCGGATTTTTGGAGGTCGTAACGTATCTTTAGTATCTGGGATATATATCAGATTTATTTTGTTCACTGCTTCATGCTATATGTGCCATACATTATTTAGTAATAATAATAATTATTAATATTGTTATAAAAGACAAAATATTAAAAATAATAAAAATGGAGTACTTTGAAATAAATAATTTATTTGATTTAAAAAAGAACGTATTGGTATATGATAGGTCTTGCAGGTATAATGGCAAAAAAAAATGTTTTCTTCAAAAATATATAGAGTTCATTCCAATTGTTCACTCAAAAACGAGTTATAAAATTTCAAAGTTAAGAAAAAAGAATTCCTGTGTTATTTAAACGTAAAATAGAAATTCACGATGAGCGACCTCTAAATATTAATATTAAGAGCTACAATTTTCACAGGCTTCTTTTTTTACTACTAGGAAGATATTTTAATGCGGGCTTTGAAGAAAAAAAAATATTCGATTTTTTTGAACCAGTCAAAATAGAAATTCACGATGAGCGACCTCTAAATATTAATATTAAGAGCTACAATTTTCACAGGCTTCTTTTTTTACTACTAGGAAGATATTTTAATGCGGGCTTTGAAGAAAAAAAAATATTCGATTTTTTTGAACCAGTCTAATATATATATATATATATATATATATATATATATATATACAGGGTGTCCCATAACTGATGGTACACAGTAAAAATATTACGATTTGACCAAACTTAGCTTAGTTCAAAAGTTGACAATACCCGAGATACAAGGTGTCCCAGTGAAAATTTAATTTTCGATTTTTCTAATTAACTTATTTATAATTCAATATTTTTGCATAAAATTTTGTGATTAGGGGTTTTTTGGGTCGAGAAATTTGAATTTGTTAATAAATTTGATGTAGATTGTAGAGGGCGCCCTCTACGGCGCTCTGGGTACATAAAAACGAGAGTAACTTTTTCGCGCCTTCGCTTATTTATGTTTTTATTAAAAATATCAATTTTTCCACCATTTTTACGCAAAAAAGGTATACCTTATAAATGTCGATTCGGGGATTTGTTTTCGAAAGTTTTGCATTTACAATATTTAATGCATCGATGCATGCATCCGTTTAAATTTTTATTTGCAAACGTCAACTTTTCTTTATAGTTCTTTTTTTCGAAGAGCACATCGAAGATATTTGGAAATGTATCCACATTTAAGGCAGCCAGATTTTAAAACTTTTAGAAACCTTTACAACAGACTGGGAGAGCCCGAAGAGAAAGAAGAAATACTAGTTCGCGTGGCTGAGAACCAAATATTCCATTCCGTACCACTTTACGTTCAGAATTTTTTGGACGTTGATCTTCCAGCCAGATTAGGATTTGCCCGTTTCTGTCGTACCCAGAAAAATGCCGACCCAATGTTTTTTAATAAAGTCTTATTCACTGATGAAGCAACTTCTACACGGAGAGGTGTCTTCAATTTTAGAAATAAACATGTTTGGGATTTAGAAAACCCCCAATTAGTAACCAAACGCCATTTTTAGCATGAGTTTAAAATAAATGTGTGGTGTGGAATAATTGGCAATTACATGTTACATGACAGCTATGTCTTAATTTTTTGCAAAATCAGCTTGCCGATTATAATCGGCAAATAATTATTTGCATGGTCTACCATTAGAGCTAAGAAGAGATATATCTCATATATGTTTTTTATGCAAGATGCACACTATTCCAGGATTGTTAGAGGTTTCAGTGGTCGCGCACGGTGTCTGACACCAGGGCGATTTAAAATTAAATTAATCTTTGAAGATGGTGGAGATAAAAACTTCACCGCCCAGGTACCTTCCTAATTAGTGTAAATGCATGCTCAGTTGCAATTTGGATGCGATTGAACATGCACTGAAAAAAATAAGGTGTTGAAACAACAAAAAAAATATTAATTCAACTCTTTATGCACTTTAAATACAAGCAATGGTTTTTGCACGTTTACTTAACCATCTAAAAATGTCAAATTGTATTGTTTAATTGAACAACAAATAACAGTCAAATGAACAAAATTAGGATATTTGTTCCAATCTGCTAATTTTGTTAATTTAACATTCTTAGAGTGTTAAGGCAACTTTATGAATGCAAATTTAACATTTTAAATTTTAAAATAACATTTACAATTTGTTAAATGAACAAATTTAATGTTGTGGATTAAACAGCAACTAAACGTTAATCTAATAGTTTTTTTAGGTAATCCCAACAATTTTAGTATTTGATTTAACCAATTCCAGCTATTAAATCAAAATAGGATAAAAACTTTAATTCAAACAATGAGTTCATGTAAGATCAATATTTTAAATTGTCAAATGAACAAATAAACTTTGACAAACTCTGACTATTGCTTTGACACCAAAATATAGATTAATCCAATAGGTTTTTTGTTGAAACAACATTTTCAAAAATGACATTTAGGCAAATGTTAACTCAACGAATATATTTTTTTCGGTGTATTTATTGCGAATTATAGTGACTTCCGGTGTGTGAAACCGGGGTGACCATTCGTGTTACAAATAACTCATGCTGCTTTGACCGAAATTCCACAAAGTTTAAAATTTTCACTTTAAGAATTTTGTGGAATTGTACTTCAAAAATCTTAAGAAAATATTACCCGTGGTAGATGTGCCTATTGCAATTGGAAAAAATATAGAAAAACTGGATTTGTGTGTTTTAAACGTAATACCTACATGTGCTTAGAGCACATAATAGGCATTTGCCAATCTTGCAAGCAAAGTCCTTTCGAAGCTTAATTTTTCAATTTTTCTTTCACTACCGTATTAAATAAGGACCAAAAAATTATATTTTTTTTTATTTTAACTTTTTTAAGTTGCAATTTTATTTGTTTGTTAAAAGTTTAAAGACCTTTTTTATATGAATTTTATTTTTGTTTTTTGCCTATATTTTCTAAAATATATATTTTTTCTTATAACTTTTTTGTACCTATATTAGGGTGTCCCTTATTTTTATTTTTTTTACGCATACCCTCTAATTATATTTATTACGGGTTTATATACTCCCAGTAAAAATTTCAGCTCATTCTATAAACGGGAACCCGTGCCGACTTGCATCTGAACCCTCCGTTAGCCAACGTTAGGCGCGCGGTATTTTGTAACACGGTTGGTCGCGAGGTCTTCGATCGTAAGTCATTTTGTGTTTGTTATTATGTGACCCTTATATTATAAATTATTGACAAATGTTAAAATATTGTTTTAAGTATGTGTATACTTTGATAAAAATGTATATTTTCACAGGGAGTGGCTAGTTACCCGGAAGGGTCTGGTGAATAGGCCGTACACTCTGAAATTGATAAACTTAATGGGTTTTACTCTAAATAACTAAAAGAGTCTATTGTGAGAGATGACTACCGAAAACTTATTGAACTGTCTGAAATATTATTGGGAGGACACCAAGAAAAGAAATGCTTATAAAAAGCTGAAATTTCATATAACAGTATATTTTAGGCAATACTAATTATATTAATATATTTAAGGAATAAAATCAACTAAATTAGTGAAACAATGATAAAAACAAAAGCAATAATATTAATTAGTAATCATATTTAATAAAATCATTAGAAAAATACAGTCATGAAGTATATCTTAGTCTTAAAGTGTTTCGTGTTACAAAATACCGCGCGCCTAACGTTGGCTAACGGAGGGTTCAGATGCAAGTCGACACGGGTTCCCGTTTATAGAATGAGCTGAAATTTTTACTGGTAGTATATAAACAAGTAATAAATATAATTAGAGGGTATGCGTAAAAAAAATAAGAATAAGGGACACCCTAACCTATATGTACCTTTTTAACCATAAAACTTCACTGATGGTAAATATTTATAAAAAAAAATCGCAAAACCTATAAAAAAACAACCCGGTGTTACAGACCGGGGCGACTATACTTGAAAAAAAAAAATAGCGCGACTACTGAAAGGTTAAATATCGAATTTCCTAACCGCTGGATAGGTCGTGGAAGCCAAATGCTTTGGCCTGCCCGAAGCCCCGACTTCAACTCCCTTGATTTTTGTTTATGGGGATACATGAAATCACTTGTTTATAAAAAAACGATTAATACTAGGGAACAACTATGACAAAAAAATCAGAATGCAGCGGAATAGTTTCAAAATGAACAACTACTATTTAAAATCAGGCGGTCATTCAATAGACGAGTAGCCAAGTGCAAATTCAAATTACTCGACCCAAAAAACCCCTAATCACAAAATTTTATACAAAAATATTGAATTATAAATAAGTTAATTAGGAAAATCGAAAATTAAATTTTCACTGGGACACCTTGTACCTCGGTTATTTTCAACTTTTGAACTAAGCTAAGTTTGGTCAAATCGTAATATTTTTACCCAAAGAATCTGCAGTTTTACTATGTACCATTAGTTATGGGACACCCTGTATATGTGGATTAATATGTTAATTTTATTAATTAGATTTGAAACAAATCATTTATTATCAGTAATTATTACTAAATGTGTTTACATTGTACATTGTAGACTGTACATTGTACAGTGTACAATATAAAACAGGATTTTTATTTTAAAATAAAATGATTACCTTATCTTTTAACTAAAAATTTTTAGAGAAACGTGCAATGTAAAAATATTTCCTAATACTATACTATGTGCTTTATTTACATTTTACAAGTTCTAATGATTTTTCAATGTAGATCAAATTTAATCGAAGCTTTATAATTATATATTACTTTAAGCTGGATAAGAAAAACTACCACATTTTTTAAAAGAAAATGTAAAGTAAAAATATTAGATAGGTTACTTACTCCTATAATGTGGGATTTATTTATATTTTAAAAGTTATTTAGTATTATAGTTAATATTTATATTCCCAACTTCTTAAAACAACCATTATTATAATGATACTATCGAGCCTCGATAATCGAGGTGTTATCCACTGATTTTAAAAAATTAAAAATCGCCTACGAATTAACGGCTAAGGATAACAATTCCAAGGACAGTCATGCGCAACGTGTCGCTAAGACAAAATTCTTATTGATAAGGATTTTTCCACATATTATTTGGACGTTGTGTTATAACGTTAAACGTTGGTCTCGCTGATTTTAAAGTGGTTTACCCGTCGGAAGCATGAATTTTATTTTTTAAATGATTTTATTTAATTTCTTTCGTTTAATATACTTTACCAGGTACATAACCTAAAATGCATTAAATGCCAGGCTATTAAAAGAATACGTTCTGGATCAAATGCAGAGATGATCAAATGTCAAAATGGGACTTTCGTGTGTGGAGCATTGATCACTGCGCTATGCTCCACAGTGTGGAGTCCACACCATAGAGAAAGGAAAAGAGAGTAGTCCATCGCATTGTTGTGTGTTTTAAGCGCTGCCATACTTGTATGTTTAAAGCGCTGCTTATCGTACATGTTTCCATGACACTAAGTGACCTTTTAAATACACATTGACAAGTTGTGGCTTTACAGCTCTTTAGTCCCGGGCTGAATTTAGCAATAGGTTTTTAGTCACGGGCTGAAGTTAGTTTTAAGTTAGTTGACAGTTGTCATAAAATCGTTAAAATAAATTGCCTTTCTTGTAAAATAATACGAAATGTGAAATTTTTTTTATTATCTTAATACAAAAATACAAAAGTATCTATTAAATAGTTTCTCAACGCCAATATTTGAAAAGTTTATATGAACATTGTACTGACCTTTTAATTTCGCCAGCAGTAAACTATAGCTTAAATTTGGACTCCACTGTAAAGTGCTCATAAAACATTTTCTTTACTTTCACTGTGGAAAACTGTCAATTTTCAAGAAATACATTTTGATTTATAACCTTTATAATTGTGTATAAAATATAAAAATTTGACATTTGACGGTGACACACAGATTCCCCTATTGTTTCAAAGATGGCGCTCTATACAAATTTTTTATTTAAATCATTTTAAGATAATAATAAGTATTTGTCGTACAAAAAGTATACTTAGTATGCACCTCGTTTATAAACTTTTCTATACACTCATTAATTTAAGCACTCGCATGCAAGCTCGCTCGTGCCTAAATTAAATTCGTGTATAAAATGGCGTTTATCAAACTTGATACATAATATACTATTATCTACTCCTACATTAACGAGCTGTTACTTTATGGCGTTTTAGTGACGGGCTGAAGTTAGTTTTATTATAAATTGGTAAAAAGTGAGGGTAAATTCAGGTGACAGTTAACAGATGTCAAACTTTTAACAAATACAATTGGCTTTAAATTCTGTTTTGTGTTCGTCGTAGATAAAGTATAGTATGACACTCGTTTATAAACTTCTCTAGACACGTTTTTTTAAACACTCGCTCGCAAGCTTTGCTTCTGCTTAATTAAACTCGTAACTTAAATGGCGTTTATAAAACTTAATACATAATACATAGTTTTGCTTACAATTATAGGGTTACCTTTCTCTATGGTTACCAAATAAATTATATGTAACAAAAGTTTTAAAAGTTGAATTATGGATCTGTGATTAAAGATGTAATAACATAAAATTTATAAACGTTTAAAATTTAAATCGTAAAACCAGGGTTCAGATGTATTGGCCCTAATATAAATCATAAAACACATTCTTTTTGGGTTTAAGCTTGCATTTAAAAATTGTTATTACCTTTTTAATGTTATATCGATTTTTAAATCATAATTATCTGTTTTATCAAGTTTTTAGTTAGCCAGGTTTTATACCTACATATGTTAGGTTATGTTACCATTCCCACCTTGACATTTGAATATTTTGAATAATATATCAGTTAGCGCTAATTTTGTCTTATTTTCTGTGTGGGGCACACTATGGAGAAAGGCAGTAACTGCAAAAAAATGCAAAATGCGTTTTCTTGTGCTAGGATAAAGCTATGGACATTTAGTAACCGAATTCAACACAGAAATGCAGTCAAACACGGCGTTCTCTATAGAGGTATAAAGAACGCCGTGAGTCAAATATCTCATAAGTTAAAAAAATCAATTAAATACCTACTGCTTTTTATGAAAATGTAGTTTATGCTAATTTTCCACAAATTTCTTGTTTAGCAGTTACTGCCTTTCTCCATAGTAGGGCAGTATAGTACATTAGGGTATCCCTTATTTACCAAGTTAATAATTTTAACAGCGACCCTAATTAGTTTTTACTCCTAAAATTATATACAGTGTGTATCAGCCAAATGGAATAAATTCGATAATACATAAATGGGGGCATGTTCCTAAAAATGCTCGGACACGTCGATTAGTATTTTTAGTTGCGCACTTTTTTCAACAAAATCTTTTTGTACAGGGTGTCTCATATATCAGTGGCCAATACCAACTTTCAAATTTCAAATGGAACACCCTGTATTTTATTCAATTTTTGGATTCTTCAGAAAATTATAGACATATTTCATGTACAATGTCCTATACCTATCTATCAAGTGTTTCGGAAATATTAAAAAATTAACGTTAAAGAACGATTATTATAATTATTTGATTACACACTCAATATTTATTTCCCTTTTAGGTTTTAATAAGCAAAAACCATTTCAGTGGATCTGATATGAATGATAAAAAAGCTATAAATAGTTTTGTGTTTAAATTTCGTTAACTGCACATCAGAAAAATGGTTCATTTAATTGAAATGCACAAAATAACAATTCTACAGATGATTGGTTATGGAGATAGAACACGGACACAAATGGAAGTTGTTCGCTTATTTCAAGAAAAATTTTTAAATTTACCTCCTATATTCCAAGGGAGTAAAATAGAAAAGCAGTTCGCGAGCTTGGACATGTAAAGCGGATGAAAAAAATAGCTGCAAAAGTAATAAGTGATGATACCAAGTTGGATATTATGCTTGAGTGAGGAAAACCCACATACTTCTAGTCGAAAAGCAGCCCCAATGTTCGATGTTAGCCATTCATCGATTCTTCGAACTTTAAAAGAAAATAAAATGCATCCCTATAAAATGATACCAACTCAGGAGCTCACGGAAGACGGTTTTGATAGGAGAACGTATTTTTGTGAAGAAATGATGGCAATGTTAGATAACAATGTGATCCAATTACAACATGTTTTGTATTCTGATGAGTCCACCTTTACACTTTATGGTCAAGTTAATCGTCAAAATTGCCGCTATTGGTCTAAGGAAAATCCTCACTTGATGAGAGAAGAACATACGCAATATCCTGAGAAGGTTAATGTTTGGGCAGGAATTGTTAGAGATAATATCATAGGTCCCTTTTTTATTGATGGCAATTTAAATGGCAATAATTATTTAGCACTGCTCCAAAATAATATCGTGCCTACTGTAACAATCCTGATCCAGCAAACCCACAAGTTCCAGCGAATATGATTTGGTTTCAGCAAGATGGAGCACCGCCCCATTATTAAAATCAATGTAAGGCAGTACCTCAAACAAATATTTCCAAATCGGTGGATAGGGAGAAGAGGATCGATGGAATGGCCAGCACGATCCCCTGATCTGACGCCATTAGACTTCTTCCTATGGGGATATGTCAAAAGTATTGTATACAAAACCAAACCCCTCGACTTAGCTGACTTAATAATACGAATAACGCTGGCGATTAGATCGGTCACACCTCAGATGTTGAGTAACGTTAGAAGTAATTTCTATTTAAGATTAAGATGTTGCCAAGTCGTTCTCGGCGAGCATTTTGAACATCTCCTACATTGACAATTGTTCTTTTTTGTTGTTTACAATATCAAAAAATAAACAGTATAACTTATTCGTTTTTCAGTGTTGTAGCGATTTTATGTAATTAAATAATTATAATTATGATAATTATCGTTCTTTAATGTTAATTTTTCAATATTTCCAAAACAGTTGAAGATAGGTATAGGACATTGTACATGAAATATGTCTATAATTTTCTGAAGAATCCAAAAATTAAATAAAATACAGGGTGTTCCATTTGAAATTTGAAAGTTGGTATTGGCCACTGATATATGAGACACCCTGTACAAAAAGATTTTGTTGAAAAAAGTGCGCAACTAAAAATACTAATCGACGTATCCGAGCATTTTTAGGAACATGTCCTTATTTATGTATTATCGAATTTATTCCATTTGGCTGATACACACTGTATATATATTTGCTTGATAAAAAAAATAATTAAATGTAAAAATTAAAAAAATCACAAGATATTGGAAGGAAAAATGTATGATGTTTTCGGCAAAGTTAAATAATTTTTTAAGGGGTTTAAACCAATAATTTAGGGGGCGCTGTTTGAAAAAAAAAAGAGATTGATAAATAAAGGATAACTTACTGTACATACAAGTTTATCATTGTACATCAAGAATTATAAATCAGTGTTGACGTGGTCTTTAAACAACGGTGTTCTATATATACTTACAATATTTACGCATATTGTTTTCTCCCACATACAGTCAGCCAAAATACCGGCATTGTTAACAACTATATCCACTTTGTGAAATCTGTTTTTCGTACATTCAAAAACCTCTGAAATTATCAAATAAATAATATTTTGGTTATTTAAATTGTACATACGTTCTAAATCCTCCCGATTAGAAACATCGCATTTTTGAAAAAGAACCTTATCCTCGCCAAATTCTTTATTTAACTTAGACATATTTTCAAGGGAAACTTTTTCATTTGTATCTGCAACTATGACTGCCTAAAAAGGTTTGCATTATAATTTAATTAAATTTAGTTTTAACCATGACATTGTGTAATATTTACTTTAGTTCCATTCATAACAAGATGTCTAACAATTGAATCACCAATGCCATTTCCTCCTCCGGTAACGATGGCCACTTTACATTTGCAGATGGGAGGTTCGTCATCTTCTTTGCAGGTTGACAATTTTCTGTTGCTTGTTTTGTGGACATATTTTATTATATAATTTATGCTGAAAAAGCCAAACATATTTTATTCTAAAATTGTGTACAAAATGCTTTTACCTTAATGAACTGAACAATGCTGGTGTGCTATTTAATGGAAATTTTGAAATAAGACCAAAACATAATTGTGAAACAGACATTTTAATGTTACATGTGTCAACGAATTTGGCTGTTATGTCATGCCAACAAACTTGGATGTCATGATTTTTCATAATAATCAATTTTGGTTTTGACCAGGTTTTTTTAATTATAATAAACGAAAATTTAGTTTTAAATTATTTATATTATCATTCACGAGTACAATACACAATAACTTTACAGTACAATCCACTTATTCACTTTTTACCACAAGGATCATCACATTCATCTTTCTTCTTTTTACAGCAATCTTTCTTGACTGATGGATTGCAGGGATCTTCTTCACGTTTTTTAATTTTACGGCAACAATCTTCTTTGGGATTTTCTGCTTTTTTCGTTGTCGGCTTGGGTTTAGAGGGTTCCTAAATAAATTTTAATTAAAACTTAAAATTTAAAAAAACTGCACCATTACCTTTTTTGGATGCTGCGGTGGGGCAGTTGTGGCAGGTGGGGCAGGTGGGGCAGGTGGTTCAGGATCGCAAGGACTTCTTCTGGGCGGGCAAGCGCAAGGATCAATTTTCGGAACCTCGCATTTTTCCTTTAAAGGCGGATCTTCGCCATGACTAGGTTCTGAGAACCTAGGTTTAGGTGGTACCATTTTTGGTGGATACCTCAGCGTCCTCCAGTCCGGGAAACAGATTTTTTCACATCTACATTGTTCTATAGAGAATAGATCACCATGTTTTCCACCCTCAAGCATTTTAATGACACAACATGCCACAGCCTCAGGACTAAAAATAGACAATAGTACTTTTTAAATTTACAAATATATCGTTTACTTTTGTTTAGGCATATCACTGGTTCCCTTTGCATATATTGCACCAGCGTCCCCAAAATCTTTATAACCAGCCTTTGCAGCCATTTGCTTAGGATCAGATAAATCAGTGATGGTAAATCCAGGAAATATAGCCATCATCCTAACGTTTGTAATTTTGTAAAAATCATTACCAAGAGCTCTTGCAAATCCCATAACAAAATGTTTTCCACCTGCGTAAACCGGACTGCAAACCATTGGTATTACTCCACCAAGAAGTCCAGAGACATTGATAATAGTGCCTCCGTTACCAAAGCAGTTATGAGTGCCCATGTAGTTTAATCCCAGATAGGTGCCCAAAACTGTACCGTACTTAAAAAAAGTAATTATTAAAAATATTTTCTCTATATTTTTAATTTATTACAATGTTAACACATATGGTTCTTTCCCACGAGGCATCGGCAAGTATCCCAGCATTATTTACTACAATATCAAGTCTTCCAAATTTAGTTGTTGTTGCTGTAAAAACTGCTTCAAGTTCCTCCTTTTTAGCAACGTCTGCTTTATGAAATATTACTCTATCGTCACCAAAAGTTTTTTTTAAACAACATAAAATATCTTTGTCTTCCACCATATCTACTATAACAACGGCCTAAAAATAACATTGCAAATTGGTTTTAACAAGTATTATTGCTATTACTCTAGCGCCTTGAGCCAAAATTTCTCTTGCTACTTCCAGGCCTATGCCAGCCGTGGCTCCGGTGACAATGGCAACCTGGCATTTCAGTAGACATCCTTTGGTAGCTGGAGGAGGAGGTGGTGGAGGTGGTGGTTTGCAATTTGCATCCGTATAATGCCTTTCCAGATGTTTTAAGGCAAAATTTTGAATAGGTCTTGGACTAAGGCCATAACATATTAATTGACACTTAAACTATAGCTACTTATTCTTACCTAACGAATGTCTTAATTTTTTGGGATTGATATATTGAAATTTGGGGTAATATCCGGCCAAATATTTTGGGCAAAGCCATTTCAAATTTTTAATTTATTGACATTTTTATGTCACATGTCAAATAAAGTATTCTATTAACACTCTATACAAGTAGACAAACTAAGCAAATTTAATTACTATTATATAATTTATTAACTATTTACATAACATTTCTACTCTGAGATCAAAATCTGTAGGAGTTACATTATACAGTGATTGACCTCCTTCTTGAACCAAACAACTTCCATTTATTCATTTTTTTAACACTGTTATTAATGCTTGGCCACAAGAATTAACACTACAAATAAATATTTTTAATGTCATTTTTTCAGAAAACATTGTTTACCCTTGAACTGTTAATGCTTTAACTCCATTTGGATTTTCCTGAACTAAATTTTCAAAGTTTTTTAAAACATAATCCATTTTTTCAACCATAACAGTAGGTATGGGTTAACCTAGATCAAATGATCATAAACTTAACACCAGTCAATTTAGTAAAACCTAAAACGAAATGTTTGGTCCCCACATAAACCGGACATCTGTTAAAATGCATTTTACGGCTAAAAGACTTCCGCCAACCACAGAACTCTTAAAATTATTATTTGTTTGTATTTTATTGTGTTAATATATATCAATATTAATATAATAAACAAATAAATAATAATAAATACAGATATTAAGACATTGTACCTACAGCACTCACTGCTATTTCCAATTTTTCAGTTTCAGCATTGTTTACAACAATATCAAGTCCTTTAAATTTATGTATGGTTTTAATAAAGGCCTTAAAATATAAATTCTATCAAATTAGTTTTTTTTATTTATTTAAACATACTACAGGGTGGTCGCTTTCCCATTACAAATTGAATATTATTTTTGTTTATCTAATTTTTTTTAAATATATAAAACAATAAATTTTTTAACAACATATAAAAAAACATGTTCTTCGCAAGCACGGGCTCTCTTCACGACATTTTCCATGACGGCTCTTAACATATCAGTATTTAAATTTGTTTTTCAATGTAGTTTGAACTCGGGTCTCCAGTTGTCTAACTCTGCGCTTTTTCTGTATTGCTTATAAAGACGCTAACAATACTTTGTTGTTGGCCGCAAGAATTAAAAACGAATAAGGAAATTATATTAAAGTCGTCGCACGGAATGTTTATAATTGCGTCATCAATGTCGAATGTCAAAATCTGATTTCGCAACATACGTATAAAAAACGTGAAATGTTAGGTTAGGTGATCAGTAGCATATCATTTTCAAGGGGTCACAATAACAATTAAACTTCGTATCTTAGACAAAGAATCTTGTCTAAGCTACGCATTAATAAAATAAAATAATGCCCCTGGTTTTTTGATTTACCTGTATTATTATTGTACAATAATTGTGAGGGAACAGATGCCCCTGACATATGCAACTGTCCCGATCACTGTAAACCTTAATCATGTGGGGACAGAAAAGTGCTAGGGAGCGCAACTTTGTAATCATATATACGACATTTCGAGTAAGTAAACTTGACATAGGTTTTTTAAATGAAATGCCTCTGGTTTTTTGGATTTTTCCTGTATTGATGTTGTACAATTGTTAAGGAACAAATCTCCTGACAAAGCACCGTATGCAACTGTCCCGATCACTGTAAACCGTAAATTTATTAACAGAAACGATTTAGGTGGAAAAACATATGTATTTATGGAATGAAGTTTATGTTTATTTTCTCAAAATTGTTTATAATTTTTATATTGTAATGTACACTATGTATTTTATTGTCAATAAATTATTTATCTAAATACTGTCGTCAAAGTCATCATCCTCGTCGAAACTGTCTTCTCCGAGGTGGATGATTAGTTCCGAAACTTCGTCCATTATTCTTTGCCGCTGGAACCACTCCTCAGTAAGGATAAGTGTCTGGTTCCAAATCTCCATAGCTCTTACCTCTTGGATACAATTTAATGGGAGCAGGGGACTAGTTCCCTAAGTTAAACACAAATCACTGCTGTTTCCCATCTAACCGATTTCCGGGCATTCTGATCAGAATCGTACGGAATTTTGCTGAAATCGAATACTGAAACACTAGTTTCATTATAAAAATACCTTTTACGCTAAAGAAGTATCGGGTTTTCGCAACGCTCGCGCCATCTGGTGGACTTAAATAAATAGGTAGTTTTTTTTACAAAAGAGAGGAAGGCAGAAGTCTAACTCGACAAATTTTGTTCAATTGCACAGCTAAATCGCGCACGTTATTTGTGTTTTACGTTGCAAGGAAAAAAATTAAAAAACTTTTTTATTACTCGATTTCGATTGATTATTCCTTATATCATTGATTAAGAAACTCAACGCTTAAATGCTTATATAGTTACGTTAGTGTGTGTATTTTATGAAAGGGATCATGGTGAATTGCATTTTCATGTTTTGGCAAAGGATCCAATTCGGTAAGTACATTTGTTGGTGCAGAATTAACTAATGATAACTTTACCTAATATAATTTATATTTAAGTTTGGATATTTTTAAGAAATTAGTAAACAATAATTTTTGTAGAAACATCACCTTAAAATCAACCATTTTTATATTTAAGTTCTCTAAAAAACGCCGACAACTGCATTTTTTAAAAACAACAAAATATACCTACGAATTCATGGCAACATAATATTATATAAAGGGTGTCTCAAAAGTAACGCAAGATTTGAATTAAATAAAAAACACAATCTTTAAATTGTTATTTTTTTTATTGAATCACAAAGTACATAGGATAGGGTTATTTATGGAATAACACATCGCTTTCTTTTGTCGAAATTTCCCATGACCATTCTGCATAAATAATTTTCACCTTTATGGCTTTGTTAATCGCCAGAATTGCCGTGTTTGGGGTTCGGAGACCCAGATGTGATTGTCGAAAAACAAATGCTTCCACAACGTGTCACTGGTTGGTGCTTATTTTGGGCTGGAGGCCTCATTGGACCATCCTTTTTTCAAAATGAGGCTAGTCAAGCAGTCAAAAGTGCGCATGTTCCAGCAAAGCCGTGGAGGTTATTTACTATTTATTCCATAAATAACCCTATCCTATGTACTTTGTGATTCAATAAAAAAATAATAATCTAAAGGCTAAAAACTGTGTTTTCTATTAAATTCAAATCTTGCGTTACTTTTGAGACACCCTTTATAATACATAATATAATGCTATTTTAGCGTGGAGACTTTCTTAATCAACGCTTTTAATAATGCTAAATGCTGTTTAAATTTAGACGATTTTTACTGAATTGAAATGTTTAGACTTTTCACGTTAATCACTACTAAAATATGTATTTATTGTATCTAATAGGTACAATTTATATTTACAGAGACTGCATGCAATTTATTTCTTCATTCAGATTAACACTGTTTAAAGGAAAACCGGTAAAAACTTAACCCAGGATTTCCTCTCGAAATACACCCAACAACACAACAAATCGATCCACGTTTTTTTTTTCGATATTTTTTAACATTTTCCGGCTTTATTCTTAAAAACACTTGTTTGTAACCTAAGCGTTTGACAGCTGATTATTAAAAGTTCTACTTTTGTTACGATGATAACAGCCGAGTGGTAACGCTACTAGCTACACTAGCATAAATTATGCAAAAAAAACTTATAAATTATAGAAATATATAAATGTCAATGTCAACTACAAATATTAAATGTCGGTGAGGAACACCGCTAAGCACGTTACAAAAACCTAACCTCTCCAACCACAAGCTAATGCGCCTTGAAGATAACATGTTGTATGTCATTCGGCTAAAGCCGGGTCTACAGATGTCGCAGGTCGCAGTACATAAGTTTGCGCAAAGTACCCAGCTGGCAAAAGAATCTTGCTCCATCGCCACGTCGCAGGGTGCTTTGCGCAAGCTTATGTTCTGCGATCGGACCCCTGCGACAATTGTAGACCCGGATTTAGAGGTGTCTTTTTGTGTTTCATTCGGCCTTCAAACTTTGAGCTCAGCACTAAAAGACTCACTTCTCAGCCTTATGGCATAAATTACTATTTACAATTACTCTATTTTAATAGTATATTAAATAACACAGCCACACAAAAAAAATTTTGTGTTCTGATCTGGGGGCCTGACCATATTTTCTATATATTTTTGGGGTCGCTGAATCCGAATCCGAGGTCTATTTAACCCCATCACATCAGGATTTTGCCATAACCTTAAAAAACCCATCATATAAGCTATTACTATATATAACCCTGAGAATGTGGTTTTAATATAAAAATCCAAGCTCTTAAATATCACAACTTCATAACTCACATAACTCCATATCCCCATAACCCATTTAACCTCATAACTCAATGTACATCAACCACGTTTGTCAGATATTTAACTTAATATGTACGGTATTTTAATAACCGCATAACTTTAGTCTCTTCAAAGCTAAATGTCTGACATACGTAACTGTTGGAATTGATGTTGATGGGGTTAAATGGGTTACAATGGGTTTAAGTGGTTTATGGGATGGGGTTAAAATGGTTATTGGGTTTAATAGTTTGGGTTTTCAGATCACAATTTCATCCTAAGGATTATATGTTTAAATAGATGATGGGGTTAAGTGGGTCATGGGGTTATGGGGTTAAGTGAGTTTTAGGCTTATAGTGTTTAGGAGCTTGGGTTTTTAGACAACAACTTAATATTTAGGTTATATGCGTTCAATAGCTTAAATTATAGATTTTTTGAGGTTATGTCAAAATCCTAATTTGATGGGATTAAATAGACATTGGATACGGATTCAGCGACCCCAAAAACATAAAAGAAATATGGTCAGACCCCCAGATCAAAACACAAAAAAAAATTGTGTTCTGATCTGGGGGCCTGACCATATTTTCTATATATTTTTGGGGTCGCTGAATCCGAATCCGAGGTCTATTTATCCCCATCACATCAGGATTTTGCCATAACCTTAAAAAAACCCATCATATAAGCTATTACTATATATAACCCTGAGAATGTGGTTTTAATATAAAAATCCAAGCTCTTAAATATCACAACTTCATAACTCACATAACTCCATAACCCCATAACCCATTTAACCTCATAACTCAATGTACATCAACCACGTTTGTCAGATATTTAACTTAATATGTACGTTATTTTAATAACCGCATAACTTTAGTCTCTTCAAAGCTAAATGTCTGACATAAGGAACTGTTGGAATTGATGTTGATGGGGTTAAATGGGTTACAAGGTTATGGGTTTAAGTGGTTTATGGGATGGGGTTAAAATGGTTATTGGGTTTAATAGCTTGGGTTTTCAGATCACAATTTCATCCTAAGGATTATATGTTTAAATAGATGATGGGGTTAAGTGGGTCATGGGGTTATGGAGTTAAGTGAGTTTTGGGCTTATAGGGTTTAGGAGCTTGGGTTTTTAGACAACAACTTAATGTTTAGGGTTATATGCGTTTAATAGCTTAAATTATAGATTTTTTGAGGTTATGTCAAAATCCTGATGTGATGGGGTTAAATAGACCTTGGATTCGGATTCAGCGACCCCAAAAACATAAAAGAAATATGGTCAGACCCCCAGATCAAAACAAAAAAAAAAAATTGTGTGGCTGTGTAATTATTTAGTACAGTAAATAATGAGATAAAAAGAGATCATCTGATCAACCAAATCATGCATTTGGATTTCGAATGGATTTTTTTATGGAACCCCCAAAAATAGGGGTGAAAAGATTGTTAATTTTGTAAAAAGTGCTTAAGAGCGATATTGTACAGATTGAAATTACCTAAAATTTTTGTTTATAATTTACTCCTTTGACTGTAACCCAGGTAATATTAAAACGTTTGCTTTCCAATGTATTTTTTGAAACACTTCTTTGTAATAATTATAATTAAAAGGGAATTTATTATTTTATCCACAACCAAAATATATAAAAAATACAGTTGAATTTTCAAACGTGTTAAATATTTTACGACATTTAGTCATGCAAACATGCAATATAGACGGTAATAAAATATTATTTGATATTGCAAATTATTTTTTAAACACTTTGATTGTCAAAAGGCAAAATCAATCAGATTTATTGATATTTTATAAACATAATTTATTAAAACAGTTTTTATTTTTTTCGCCATGTTTTTAAATCGGGCAAAATAACTTCATAAACTGGTTCCCCACCTTCAGAAACCCAAACACTTCCATTTTCGCCTTTGGTTATCATGGTAATTAATCCTTGGGCCACATCTTCTGGTCTACAAAGTGCAACAATTTCTTATTTAATAACAATTATTCTTTAGCTTGTTAAAAAATTTAACATTAATCTTTCGTTATTCTGTATTTATATTTTATCTGTATACAATCACAGCTGCGATTTAAATGAAATAAAACCGAAATTACAAATCTTCCTTATAAATACTTAAATTATTATTTATTGCTATGTTTTTAAATTAATAAATAATATTAGGAAGATTTCATTAAAAAAATATCACTGCTAAACACTCGGACAAGTAAACTTAATTTTTGGTCGTAGATTACAAATCCGTGCCAAAATTCAAAGATATTTCAAGTTTTGGAGCATCCCCTGTATAAATTTAAAAAAATCAATTGGTCTGGACCCCCACATCAGTTCCAAAGTAAAAAAAACAAATTCTTGCAAAATTTAAGATTAATTGATCAAAAGGAACACGTGTCCCTGAGAAATTTTTTAGATAATTTAAAATGTTTTTCGCCGTTTTCTTTCATTGAGTAAAATTGAGGATATTATATTATATTATACGAAATAAAAAGCATAGGAATGTTGGCACAAGAGGTGAAATGTATTATTAGCAATATACAGTGTGTCCGGGAATCGAATTGCCAATAGGAAAAACTTTTTTGAACCTGATACAGCTTAACCGAGCACGGATTGAAATCTTTAACCAAAAATTATGTTTACGTGTCCGAGATGTGATATTTCAAGAGTTGAAAATTTGTTGTTTGTAGGTATTTGTATCTTTTTTGATATAGCAAATTTTATAACTTATTTTACTTACTGTTGTGCTGGATAAGAACCTAAATCCTGAACTAAAATCTCTGCAATTTTCGGAAAGTCCGTTAAAGCGAATCTGCCGGCCTCCGAAATTAGCGGAGTGTACGTAACTCCGGGGCACATCGTCAAAAACCTGACCCCGGTTAAGTTTAAAAAGTACGGTGTCCCAAACGATTTAGTTAACCCGACAATGAAATGCTTGGTACCCGTATAAATCGGACAGCCAGAAAATTCTCTCAGGCTTAAAATGGAGCCGGCGTTGACTACCACACCTCCATTTCCTCCATAATGTTTGCTCATGTATTTAAAAGCTAGAAGGCATCCCTCTACTACAGCATTCTAAAGTTAATAAAAAAGAGTTTAGTAATAAAAGATAATTTTTTCAAGTTTTAAAAATTAATATACAATATGTACAGGGTTATTTCTTATTCTGAATATTATAGACAGCGCCTACTGAGTTTATTAAAAGAGATAGAAAAAAACTTTAAATACAAAAGTTGTAGTTTTTGTCCTAAATCTACAGAAAATGTTACGTTAATAACAAATGAATATCGCAAACTTGGTAAAAAATACAAACTTGGCTTATATTTAATATGGTGACATTTGGTTTAGCGGTTTTTTAAATATTTGCATTTAAAAAACGTTATTATATTGGCTTACCAAATCGTAGTTTCCATAAAAAAAATGGGTTACACAAAAGTTTGTTTGTTTTTTTCATGGCAACTACTACTTGGTAAGGCAATATTATTACGTTTTTTAAAATGAAAATATTTAAAAAACGGCTAAACTTATTGTAAACATACTATATATTTTTGAATTCAGGGAAAAAATAATTAAAATTAAATTAATATTTGTTATAATATACAGGATGTTACATTAAAAAAAAACTACCCTTTAAACAAAAAGTCACGGACTTATTAATCCACCCAGGGTACACTTTGGTACATTTGTCGTTTTCAACTTAAAAAATATATAATCATTAATTTTTTTTAATAGTGATATTATTACTTTACAAGAAAAATTAAAATCGCGGATGATATATGTGGAAATGCCAGCTCTACCGTCCACAGGGCGCTGAGAACTCTCGTTCGCTGTGTTTTCACCGCTGTTCTATGGCATTTCTTGCTATAAGAGCGGCTGGTGCATTTTGTTTCGAGTGTGCTTTAGACCAACACGACTACCCGACACTGATGAGGACCAAAAGTCCGAAACAGGCTGTCTGTCGGAGCCTGGTTCGAGGCACATTCGAAATAAACGCACAGTGAGCGAAGTGATTGGCATTTCCACATATTGATGCGCAACAGTTAGCTTAGTCTCTGTGTATCGCCTCTTATATATATGTACATATATATATATATATATACCGGGTGTATCTGAGAATAGGCGCACCCCTGTAACTTTTTTATTTATAAAGATAGACACATGAAATTTAGCATGGTAAATTAGGATATAAAATGCCACTTACAAGAGTACAAAATGAATTTTTTGAACTTCCGGTTTCCCCGGAAATGATACCAACTTTCGATTTTTAAATGGAATGCCCTATATATTTTTACATAAATGGAATCCTGAGGAAATTCTGAGTCAGACAACATCATCAAATTGACCTTTCGACGTTTCGTCATCAGAAAATGCATCATCATAAAGATCAATCTAGACCAAAACTCCGAAACAGGCTGTCTGTCGGTGCCTGGTTCGAAGCACATTCGAAATAAACGCACAGTGAGCGAAGTGATTGGCAATTTCACATATTGATGCGCAACAGTTAGCTTAGTCTCTGTGTATCGCCTCTTATATATATGTACATTAGGGTGTCCCTTATTTTTATTTTTTTACGCATACCCTCTAATTATATTTATTACTTGTTTATATACTCCTAGTAAAAATTTCAGCTCATTCTATAAACGGGAACCCGCGCCGACTTGCATCTGAACCCTCCGTTAGCCAACGTTAGGCGCGCGGTATTTTGTAACACGAAACACTTTAAAAAGAAGATATACTTCATGACTGTATTTTTCTAATGATTTTATTAAATATGATTACTAATTAATAATATTGCTTTTGTTTCTATCATTTGTTTCACTAATTTAGTTGATTTTATCCCTTAAATATATTAATATAATTAGTATTGCTAAAATATACTGTTATATGAAATTTCAGCTTTTTATAAGCATTTCTTTTCTTGGTGTCCACCCAAAAATATTTCAGACAGTTCAATAAGTTTTCGGTAGTCATCTCTCACAATAGACTCTTTTATTTATTTAGAGTAAAACCCATTAAGTTTATCAATTTTAGAGTTTACGGCCTATTCACCAGACCCTTCCGGGTAACTAGACACTCCCTGTGAAAATATACATTTTTATCAAAGTATACACATAAATAAAACTATATTTTAACATTTGTCAGTAATTTATAATATAAGGGTCACATAATAACAAACACAAAATGACTTACGATCGAAGACCTCGCGACCAACCGTGTTACAAAATACCACGCGACTAACGTTGGCTAACGGCGGGTTCAGATGCAAGTCGGCACGGGTTCCCGTTTATAGAATGAACTGAAATTTTTACTGGGAGTATATAAACACGTAATAAATATAATTAGAGGGTATGCGTAAAAAAAAATAAAAATAAGGGACACCCTAATGTACAGTGAAAACCAGCAACACCATCCCAGCAGATAGGACCTAAACAGGGTACATGAGATTGTACCGAAACGTCGTCAGACATAGGGTGCTTTTAAGACCCAAAAACCGACAACACAGAGCAGATCCCGGAAAACCATCAATGCATATAACACCCGTGGAAACCTAAAGCAGAACATTGATCACGTTAATTTGCGTGGCGTTTTGGTGGTTTTAAGAGCTGATTTCCATGCAGTTGGTAGACTCTGTGTATCGTCTCTTTGTTGAGGTTTGTTGGTCCTGTGTTCGATGCTAGCCAAGACCATTGTTTTTTCAGTCAATTTCATGAGAAGTTTTTCGGACGTGTTCAGCTATGGAAGATGTTTTTTATTGTTTCAAGACTGTGTTACGATGTTCTTCGAGTCTAACGTTGATACGTCTATTGGTCTGTCCCACGTCATAATTCCTTGTATACAAGGAATTTCGTACACCCCTTGTGCCTCCAGTCTATTTTTGGTTTCGCGTTTGGAAGTATTTTACTGATCTTTCTTGGGGCGGTAAATGTTGTCTCAATGTTATGTTTTTTGAGAACTTTGCCTATTCTCTCGGTTGTCTCTTCTCGTCCTCTGTGGTATTTAACTGGCGTCGTGGTCTAAGAGCCTTTTTGATGATGGTTTTGGAGAATCCGTTTTGCTGTAGCCTCGTTTGGATTTTCAGGTCTTCTTGTTTCTTGTGGTCATCATCCGCCAGCCTTTCGGATCGCGTGACAAGTGTCTTAATGACTGACTGCAGTTGTGACGGGTGGTGGTGAGACTGGGCTTGTGCCCTAGTTTGCCATTATTTTTCTTTATTATGAAGACATCTAGAAAAGGTAATTGGTGTTCTTTCTCGTTTTCCATTGGAAACGGAGTGTTGCCGTTTTGATTGCTCGTACTTCCATGAATAAGTTGGCTATTGCTGGCGATATTGGGAAATTGACTTTAAAAAAACAAGGGTCTTGGCTAGCATCGAATACAGAACCAAACGTACCAACCGTGAAGCCATTGAAATAGAAAAATGTTCAAGAAACCTCAACACAAGAGCCGATACACAGAGACTAAGCTTACTGTTGCGCATTAATTTATAAAAAAAAATACATTAAAGTGTATATCTACACAACGGCTACATACGCGATTTTAATTTTTCTTGCAAAGTAAAGCTAATAATATCACTATTTAAAAAAAAAATTTGGAAGATTATTTATTTTTTAAGTTAAAAAGCCAAATGTACCAACGTGACCCCCGTATACCACATCGAAATTTAACCTACCATTTAAAATAGGTAGGTTGCAGTGGCGTGCCATGGCGGCTTACGAAGCGTCCTAGTCGGAGGATGCTAAGAAAACTGAGTTTCCTTACTGAATTTACCGTAAGGTCTACTATTTTAAAAGTTATAATCTGACTTATTTTGATATTAAATAACAGTTTAACAATTTACTAATTAACGCCAGCCATGTTAAATAGGTATTGATAAGGCGCAATTATTTTGAAAGTTTATTTAGGCAACAAGGTCACGGGCCACCACTGGTATGTAGATATTTTAGCGTTTAAGGTATTTTTTTAATTAATTATATGCACAAATAGTTAGATATATCATTTAAATATCCAAAACACACGGCCAATCATAATTGACGATAGGCATTTTGCATAGATAAGAAAAAAGTTTATTAAGACCGTTCTTTTTTTAAAAAAATGTAATAGTTTAAAATAATTATTGCCTATTTAATATATTATCACATTAATTACTACAAAATCAGCTAAATAAGCGTTTTAGCAGAACACAGTTCCAACCAGACTTCAGAGCGAACATGCGAAAAATCTTAATTTACTAAAGTAGTCTTAAACCATCAGAAATATAACGCTAAAACAAACCTACTATTTTAATTTATATTATAATGTTTAAACGTGGATGGAGCTTTTGCACATGTTCGCTTTTATAACTTAATATATTATGTTATGTTACTCAATTTTACTTGATTCAAGAAATATTTAGTAATTCAGAAAAATTAAATAAGAGTGTACCTATAAAATACTAACAAAAAAATTTTAAGAAATAAAAAAACCTTATGTTAATACTTAAAATTGTTCTTTTTTATTTAATTAAATTTAAGTTTTTTAGGTTTATTTGTTATGTATAAACAAAAAGTGCAAAATTATGTGTACGTTTAAATTTTCAAATTTCGTTAAATTTGACCATATTATTTTAAATGTTATACATTACGTACACAATTAAGAGCTACTTGCAATTCCCAACTACTATCGTTCATAATTCCGGCATTATTGATAACGATATCTAATCCTTTCCACTTCTGGACGCTCTCTTTAAAAGCATCTAAAAATAAATGTTATCGTCAGCATCTTTCTTAAAATCGCTTTAAGGATCTTTTAAAAGCACGTGGTATCGTAATGTTAAAATATGTTATATTTACCTCTAAGCTCTTGTTTTTTGGTAACATCTGTTTTGATAAAATGTACTTTATTAGGTCCCAGTTCCTCAATTGCCTTTAGAGCTTGTTCTTCGTTTATATCAAGAATTGTGATACCCTAACAAAAAAACTAGATTCAAAATAATGGTCTTTAATTAGATTTTAATTGCCTCAATATTCTGAAAACGTTAGGTAGAAAATACTAATAATAATACTGCATTAGTATTAGTAGTTATTAGTATTAGGTGTCAAAATAATAAAGGTTTTATACTGCATACAAAAAAAATTGATCCTGGAGAGTTTTTTCTACACATTGTTTAATATTGCACACATCGTATATTACTAATAATAATAATAATAATAATAATAATGGGTCTTTATTTTTCAATTAGTACATACAAGATATTTATAATTAAACAAAAAAAAAACCAAAATTAATAAATCCTAAATGTACATAATACTGATCTTCGGCATTTTTTCTTTTAGATATTATCTAAATCAGTATCGAGTACAAAAGTGTACTCTTACTGTTATTAACCTTAACTGTATTATTACACTGTAGGTAATTTTTTAACTCTTGAAATATCACAGCTAAACGCTCGGAAATTTACTAATTACAGTATAGACTGGGCCGGATTAACCACAGGGCCATTGGGGCCATGGCCCCGGGGCGAAATCCCAAAGGGGGGCGCACGCCACGCCGATCGTTCCCTTTTGGGCAACTCCATACGAGTTGGCGCGCCGCGGCGCGCCGCCCAAAAAATGACATATCACAAATTGTAATAGTAGAAGAGAAGCAACCAATAATTACTAAAATAGTCATATCAATAGATCAAATCAAATGAACTGCAATAAACATCAGCACAACACCAGGACAAATCAACATTATCATGTTTTACCTAGTGCTAGAAACATAGGTCAGCGAAGAATTGGACACACTGCTGTGGTATGGTTTAATGAACTGCCAGAATATATAAAAAATGTGAAATTACTATGTACTTTTACCTCATTAGTTAAGTTGTTAAACAAGAGAAATGTATCCACATAATTATGTTTGTTACCTGTTATGGATTCTTTTGTAATCTTTTTGGGTTAATAAATAAATAAAAAAAAATACACTTTAGTACATTTGTTCTAGACTGGCAACACTGTTTACAGTTTTAAACAAAAGTTATTGCGCGAAAGTATAACCCCTAAGTAAATAGATTTTCATAGAAATCACAATATTTATAAATATTGCCAGTTTTTGCAGTTATTTATAAACTTGTGAGTTGAAAATGTATACATTGGCGATTTATGTGTTTCAAAAACATTTGGAAATTTTTGTTAAATTAGTTTACTTATAAGTGGCGGTTTGTGTTTTTAAAACTTTTAGACAAATAGTGTATCTAACTGTTGATGCTGTTTCTGGTGTTAGATTAAAATTTAGTATTTAGTTTGGTGTTTATTAAAAAGTTATATTTATTTATCCTTTCAACACAGAAGATTCTGTGCCTTTTAATAAAGACTTTAAGACAAATAAAATACTATGAGTTATTTTTTTTTATTTTTTTTATTTTATTGTTCGACCTTTACTTGATGAAACTCCATGTCACTAATATATAACTGGATAAAAAACAAACACTGTTTTTGAGTTTCACGAATTTATTTAAATTTTATTTGACAATTGTTTCGCTAACACAGTAGCTTCTTCAGAAATGATTTCAAACTTATCTAATAACGAACTTACATAACACAATTATTGCAGGTAATGGGTTTTTTTATAAAATATTAGTACTGTATAATTATTTTACCTGTCAAAGTTTAACAAAAGTTGTAATAAAATAATTTTGGGGATCTTATATAATATTAGAATAAATTTAACAGGGGGGAATTTTTAGTTTCTATTTGATCATTTAGAATAATATCAGATTTTTTTAATTTATTAATTTCCAAAGATTCCAGCAAATTTAACTTCGTACCCTTATTTTCAACATGCAAAATTTTGAAATTATTATCAAATGAATGGTTTTTTTGAATTAAATGGTTAGCAAACGTTGAATCTGTTTTTTGAAAATGAACATCGAAAATCTTTTATTAATTTGATTCCTTTTTAAGAAATCATTTAGAGAAAAAGGCAAATAAGGGAAGAGGCCACACTTCTTATTTATCCAAAACTATATGCGATGAATTTATTGACATAATGGCAACTTTAACTACAAAAAAAATTATTGAGGAAGTAAAGCATGCTAAATATTATTCAATTAGCGTAGATTCTACCCCGGATGTTTGTAATATAGATCAGTTGAGTTTTATTTTACGTTATGTATTACCTGATGGATTGATAGTTGAACGATTTATAAAGTTTGTAAGTAAGGTTGGACATAAGTCTTCAGAAATGGAAACTGCTGTTTTACAAACATTAAATCAACTTTCTCTAAATATAACAGACTGTATGGGTCAAGCTTACGACAATGCCTCCAATATGTCCGGAAAATATTCGGGCCTTCAAGCACGAATTAAAAATCAAAATAAAAAAGCTGTATATATCCCATGTGCCGCTCATTCACTAAATCTAATTGGTTCCTGTGCAGCGGAAAGTTGTTTAAATGCCACCAAATTTTTTTATGTTTTTAAACGATTTGTACGTATTTTTTTCAGCTTCCACTTTTAGGTGGAACATTTTAATAGATGCTTTAAAAGAATCTAATAAAAATTTAGTTCCCAAAAAATTAAGTACAACTCGATGGTCAGCTAGAGCAGACGCCACTAAAGCTCTCTACAAATCATATGGAAGCTATCAACACGCTCTCGAATTACTAATAAATGATAACAATCAAACTACCACTGTTAGAGCTCAAGCCAGTGGCCTTAGTGATATTATGAATAAACTAGAAACTGGATTATTATTAGTTTTGTGGCATAAGATTTTAAATCATTTTAATTCTGTAAACAAAAGCTTACAGGAACAACATATAGATTTATCAGTTGTAATCACAGGTCTGTGGTTGTAATAGATTTGTATAATTCATTGATAGTTTTTATAAAAACTATCAATGAATTATACAAATCTATTACAACTGATAAATCTATATGTTGTTCCTGTAAGCTTTTGTTATATATAACTGAACTAAGAAACGATACTAAATACGATGAGTTTGAAAAAATTGGAAAGGAGATTTCAAGTTGTGAAGAATATGAGAAAGAAGTAAAAAGAAAGCGATTTAGAAAAAAAAACAATAGATGAGGAAAGCGCAGATGAGCTAACTTTTAGTGGGAAACAAGATATGAAAGTCAATACATTTTATGTTATTTTGGATAATCTTTTATTTGAATTAAATCGAAGAAAGAATGCCTATGAACATGTATTTAATCTTTTTGGATTTTTTTAATTCATTATGCGACATCCCTGATAATGTTATATTAACAAAAGCTAAAGAACTATTGTATATATATTCAACAGACTTGGACGAAGATTTTCCAGAAGAATGTATACATTTCAAATATTTTATAAAAAGCTTGAGACAAAAAAAATCTAATACAGAACACATGAAAATGGCTGATATGTTAAAATTAATAAGACAACAAAAAATTATTTCTACTTATTCAAATATCGATACAGCTTTGAAAATATTTTTAACCATACCAGTAACCAACGTTAGTGGAGAAAGGTCGTTTTCGGTTTTAGAAAGAATTAAAAATTATTTAAGAAACTGCATGGGTGAATGAATGAATGTTACAAATAACATAGACAATACGCAATTTTTTAAGAAACGTCAGATCTGAAGTTTAACAGGAACGGTACAGAAGCGGTACGGGATCGGAACTGGACAGGAAAAAGACAAAAAGGGAACAGGAGATCACAAAAACGGAACAGAAATGAGACGAGAACGAAACAAAAATGGGACGAAAACGGCAAACACGGGACAGAAACGCGACAAAAACGAGACAGGAACATGACAAAAACGATTCAGAAACGGGATGAGAACGGGACAGAAATGGGACGGGATTACGACTATTCGCACAATATAGTATATGATATGAATATTTAGAAATTAAAAATAGTAAGTATATTGAATATACTTACTATTTTTAATTTCTAAATATTCATATGAAATAATATTTGTTTTGGCTAATTACAATTAATTTAAAATAAAAATTGTCAACAATATTTATATTAAAGTAATCACTAATAAATGTGCAGAAATGACCGACCATACTGCCCTTCAGGGCCGTATCGCTACCTTGGTTTAATATGGTTCTGAAATTTTTGCGTAAAAAGGTTCTATGTACAATATAGAAATCTTTTTGTGCAATAATCACATTTTCGAGAAAATGGCTGTTAAAAGAAGGTAGCGATATATAACTACATAGGTACATGAGTAATAGCTTACTCTCTAAAAATGAATTAGTCAAAAATAACTAATTATAAGTCATATTTGACTAATTGTCATAGCGAAAAAGCAGTCACTAATAATTAGTCAAATTCTACTGAATGATATAGTCAAATTAGTAGATTTAAATTTAAAAAAAGTTTTGACCCAGCCGAGGATTGAAGGTCTGACACTTGTCAAGCTGTTGACATAACCCATTCGGCTAACAGCCGCTCTTATAAAAATCAATTTTATTTGTCAATAAATATTGTTCATATTATTTTAGTTGAATATTTTATTTGTGTTGCTGTATTGAGCTAAATTTTTTGCATCTTTATTTGTTTTTATGGGTCATTTAACCATGGAGCTTAGGTATATGCATTTAATTCAAATAATACTTTGTTGTTGGCCGCAAACGATTAAATAAATTAGTCACTTTTAATTCTCAGAAATAGTCAAAGATGGTGAATAATCTTAAATTAGTTAAACTTTAGCTATTTACGTAGTAAAAAATAACTATTTAAAAATGAAAACGACTATTTTAGTAGTAAAACATGCTGGTACTAATTCAAATAGTACAATTTTGACTATTTCATTTTATTTAAAAATGAAAACGACTATTTTAGTAGTAAAACATGCTGGTACTAATTCAAATAGTACAATTTTGACTATTTCATTTTAGAGAGAATAGCTAACAACAAACTTAAAAAAAAATGTTTAATAATTAAGCAAAAGTAAAAAATACAAATTTGGGAAAAAACACAAAATAACTAAAGGATAACTAAAAATGTATTCCAAATTTTTAGCGATTTTTCAAATGTCTGAATTTTTGTTAAAAATGGCCGTATCAAAGTATAAAAAAAATCAATTTGAAGCTTTAAGTCTCTAATTTTTGGGTCAAATGACGAACAATTTTTCCAAGCAACAAGATCGCGCAATCCTAATGAATATCGTGAAGAAAAATTTTCAATTTTTTTTGTTTTTTATTTTCGGTACGGACTTGCATTATTTTTTTAACTAAACCATCGGATAGGTTGTTAATCCAGCTTAATTTTTTTTTGTATGCCTTGATACGACCATTGCTCGCTGAGCTATTGGGCTTTAAATGAAAAAGGATAATTTGAATTTAAATTGAATTTTTTTTGCAATTTTGTGAAAAAAAATCATAACTTTAAATGCCGTTAGGTATAAAAATGTGAAAAAAGTGGAGATAATTTTGTTTTATTTTATTAGAGATTATGAGCGTTTGAGAGTAAAAACACGTGATTTCATTTTTATACACAGGGTGTTTCAAAAACTTTGAAAAATCAAGGATCAGTGTACCAGCCCGTATATAAACGAAACAAAGATTTATAAAAGAACTAAAGTCATAATAAAATTCTTTAAGATGCATTACACAATCCAAAAAAGCACCACAATAATGATACCTTTATGGTGATGCGTTCATTTCTTTCGCCAGGTATATTTTCTGCAAAAGCAATATTTACGCAATATTTTTAATTCTAAATATTTATTTAAACGGAAATTTTAATAAAAATTCAAAATTAAATCGATCTATAGAAAAACAAAATTAAACAGATTTTCCTAACCAAGTCAATTTTTATTAGTAATAACGATATATTATAATGTATAATTATAATTACATACTGCCCCACAAGGCCAAAATGCAGTATCTCCAATATTAAGTAAAAAAGGACAAAAAAACATTATTTAAAACTGTTTTTGTCTAAATTACGTTATGATATAATGACCTTAGGGGCCATCCAAGATACTTTTTACTAAAGGTAAATTTATTTGTACAATACCTCTTTATTGATAGCATTCATAGATACATTAAAAATTGTGTTTACTTTTGCAGTATTTAAATTTGTGTATAACACAGCTTAAACATTAATTTGTTGAACTAATTACTAAAACCCTAATTAAAAGATGCTTAAAATAAAAAAAAAATTATAATTTATCATCGTAACAATTTTAGAAATAAAGTTATTTGGAAAAAGATTTTACAGGTATTAGGATTAAAATAATGGCGTTTAAATATATGTGGGTGAAAAATTTTTGTACAGGTATACGATTGGAATAATGATATTTTTATAGAGGTGTATTATAGGTAAAAACATTTAATTTAAAATACAATCCTCAATACATGTTGTATTATTAGATATATTTTATTAAAGAAAACAAGATCATGAAAACCGCTTTATTAAAATTAACCGAAAAATGCAGACTATTCGATTTTATAAAACGACTTTACCACTTTTCATCGACCGAGTATTTAAGTACTAAAATTAAGTTGTTGAAAAGCCTGAAAAACGTAAGGAAGAAATGCCAAAAACCGGACTACAAGTTGCTGCAATCCACCAATATAGTGCCATATATTATACGATTGCTTTCCTACAACGATTTTGAAATAGCTTTGTTTACAACCAACTTATTATTGGAATTGACAAACTATGCAGTACAAGAAGTATCTGAGGAATTCATTAAAGAACTATTGGAGCATTCGTTAATTGAGTTTCTGGTGAATATTTTAAAGAACATGGATGAAGACTTGCTACGTGAGAGCGGTATTTTAATGAATATTCTTTTTATAATTAAATGCTGCTTGGAAAAGCACGAGCTGGACATTTTGGAAGAAGCAAGGGACAATGGCCTCCTAGATTGGGTGACTAATAATTTTAAATATGTAGTACCCTTCTATGAAAACAATTTGTACACTGCGATGATCCTCCGCGATCTTCTTGATGACAAAAACAATTTGACGGCGTTTAGTGAGTTGGGAGGCATTCAATTTCTTTTAAAGCAGCTATGTTTTTATTCCAAGGAAGAACCAAAATCTTTGGAAGAAAGGGAGTTTGTAAGAAATTTATTTGCTTGTATGGAGATTTCATTAAGTTGCAAAAATAATAAGTTTCGTTTCTACAAGGCTGCGGGAATTCATATTATGCAGCTTTTAGCCAGAAAAAATATTTATGCAAGACGTAATGCCCTGAAAATTATTGATTTGGCTATGTACGGTAGATATGGAAAGTTTAACTGTAAGAAATTTTCCGATCCCTTTGGATTAGGTATTATTTTTCCTTTATTTATGGAAACTCCAAGTAATATGTTTAATAATATCTATATCGATGACAATGATCTTGAGTTCCACATTTGTTCTATTATTCAGTCCATAATGTGTGCAAACAGAGATAACAACATGAGGATCATAAATAAGTTTACAGAAAATAATATGGAAAAAACTAACCGGTTACTGGAACTGCACAAAAAATATATTTTTAAAGTTACCAGTTATCACAATGTAGTAAAAATTGATAATGAAAGTGAGGCATCAGAAAATAATATAGTCATTTGTAAGAAAATTAGGAACGAGGGCTTAAATACATTACAAATCATAGATTTAATTATTTTGGAGCTGTGTATTACTGGTCCACCAGAAATTAGAAAAAGGGTGGAAGAAATTTTAAAAAGCCAAAATCTCTCAATTGACGGAATTAAAACCATCGTGGAGTATTTTATAAAATTTTTGGAACGGAATGATGAAGAAATTTATCAAGAAAACAAGGATTACTTTAAAAGTTTATTAGAGAAAATATAATTGTATATTTGTTCGTTTTGTAAATATATGTATTAAATTATTTATACTAATATTGTTTAATTTTATTTAAAATGACGTAAAAGTGCATTGTAAATGCAAGTACAATCCTTTTCATTAATTATTTAATAAAAAGTAAAAATAAAAATTAAAGTAAACTTAAAAACTTAACATAAGTGTAGTAAAAATTGATAATGAAAGTGAGGCATCAGAAAATAATATAGTCATTTGTAAGAAAATTAGGAACGAGGGCTTAAATACATTACAAATCATAGATTTAATTATTTTGGAGCTGTGTATTACTGGTCCACCAGAAATTAGAAAAAGGGTGGAAGAAATTTTAAAAAGCCAAAATCTCTCAATTGACGGAATTAAAACCATCGTGGAGTATTTTATAAAATTTTTGGAACGGAATGATGAAGAAATTTATCAAGAAAACAAGGATTACTTTAAAAGTTTATTAGAGAAAATATAATTGTATATTTGTTCGTTTTGTAAATATATGTATTAAATTATTTATACTAATATTGTTTAATTTTATTTAAAATGACGTAAAAGTGCATTGTAAATGCAAGTACAATCCTTTTCATTAATTATTTAATAAAAAGTAAAAATAAAAATTAAAGTAAACTTAAAAACTTAACATAACAAAAAAATATATTAAATATAACAAATTTTGTCTTGGTTTAATATGGTTCTGAAATGTTTGCATAAAAAGGTTCAATGTACTATAACTACATAGTAATGCTAATAAAGCTAACAATAAACTTAAAAGAAAATCTTTAATAATTAAGCAAAAGTAAAAAATACAAATTTGGGAAAAAACCCAAAATAACTAAAGGATAACTAAAAATTACAGGATCAAAAATTTATTCCAAATTTTTAGCGATTTTTTAAATGACTGTATTTTTGTTAAAAATGGCCGTATCAAAGTATAAAAAAAATTAATTTGAAGCTTCAAGTCTCTAATTTTTGGGCCTTAAGTCGAACAATTTTTCCAAGCAACAAGTATCGCGCAATCCTAATGAATATCGTGAAGAAAAATTTTCAATTTTTATGTTTTTTATTTTCTGTTTACGGACTTGCATTATTTTTTTTTAATTAAACCATCATATAAATCGGATAGGTTGTTAATCCAGCCTTAATTTGTTTTTTTTTTGTAGGCCTTGATAGACCATTTCTCGCTATCGGGCTTTAAATGAAAAAGGATCATTTGAATTTGAATTTAAATTTTTTTTGCAACTTTGTGAAAAAAATTCATAACTTTAAATGCCGTTTGGTATAAAAATGTGAAAAAAGTGGAGATATTTTTTTTTCATTTTATTACAGATTATATATATATATATATATATATATATATATATATATATATATATATATATAATTATGTGCGTTTGAGAGTAAAAAAACGTGATTTCATTTTTTCAAAAATTCAATCGAATGAAACAAAAAAACGGCTGGATGGATCGAATTGAAACTTGCTAGTGTTTTTGTGGGCATATTGAATTATAAAAGGCATACTTAACATTAGTCTTTTTTTTAATAATCTCCATTCCGCGTGTGATTTTCCCAAAAACCTCCAAACCCCATTTTTTCACGATTTTTCAAAATCATGTTACGAATGGAAAAGTATTGTTTTGAAACAAACATTAGGCGAACCTTGTATGGCATTCATTCAAGTTTCTAAAACCGACCTCCAATTTTTTGTGCGACTATTGGTTTCTGAGATATCGATGATCATAGGAAAAATGATCAATTTTCATTTAAACCCGATAGCTCAGCGAGAAATGGTCGTATCAAGGCCTACAAAAAAAACAAATTAAAGCTGGATAAACAACAAATTTTTCGTCTTAAGGTCCAAAAACACGCGAGTGCGGCTTTCTTTTAAGATCTAAGAAAGCCGCACTTCTTTTTATAAACTCATTATAAACATACAAAAAATTGTTGGCAAATAAATCATTTGGTGGCAATTTTTGTTTGATTTTTTAATGGCCGCAGAAAAGATAAAGGCCCTTAAAAATGGCTGCCCCTTAAACGGCCGCCCCGGGCGGTCGCCCGGTTGCCCGGGTGCTTAAGACGGCCCTGCTGCCCTTACAAGCTAAACCCCCTTATTTGAAAATGTTTAAAAATGGCGGAGTATCGATTTATAATTTCAATTTTTTTGTAATAAAAAATTACATTATTGTTTTTATGTTATTAAACCTTATACGAGTAATTTTTTTTACTTGTATTTGGCTAATTTCCTACACAAAAACATCTTATTTAGCAAATACGGCCATTATCGAATTTACTTAGGTTAATTATCATATTTGGAAGATACTGGTATTTAACGTAGGAAATGCAGCTGTTTATTGAATAAAATAGAAACACGATTTTTTTAAAGTTACTTTAATTAAAAAAATTAACGAGAACCAAAGTGAAATTATCAAATATATGTGTTACTTATAAGTTATAACTAATGGTAACTAAAACACTTATTACGTAGGTACCCTAAAAATACTTTTATTCATCAATAACCTTTTCTGGAAGGTCCTTCCAATTTTTTTTTTCGATTATCTGGCATAATGGAACCTAAAGCTTTAAACAAATTGTCCACTTTTTCTCGTTCAAACCCATTTGGTTCCCTTTTTATGGAAGGTGTTGGCATTTCACCCATATGTTTTTAAGCAAAAAATCAAGTTTTTTCCATTCTTCATCGGAGTTTCATTTGTAGTGAATTTCAAATTAATAATAATAATAATAATAAAGTTTATTTCAAAAATAATGTTTAAAAGTTACAGTAAACAGACAAACAGTAAATAGAAACTAGTCAAAATTTACATAGTAAAATCACTTAAAGCATATGGTTCCATTTCACAAATATAATCATAAAGTTTATTATAAAAAGATATACAAGAATATAAGGGTCCTTTCTCATATAGACAGTCTATGTCGAGGAATATTGTAGTTGGTAACTCTTGTGGATTTTGTTTTAACAATTTGTTAGTTTATTTACTAATGGATATTTTCCTATTTATATATTGTATTTTTTTTCGTGAATAAACTTATTATATATATTAATTTTAAAAATATATGGATTTTATATAAAAACAATACAGATTCATAAATATACCTACACACCATACACAGTCAAAATTCTATTGTTTTTAAAAATTGTTCTACAGGATTCCATATGTTTTAAACCATGACTCTTTTGTGCAACAAACAACAGATTAAAATTTTTACATTTTCCCCAAAAAATAATAACGTATTTTAAAATACTTTGAAAATTGTCAAAATAAATGTTTTTTAAAGTTCTTTGGTCAACGTAACTCCTCAACACAAACATTGTGTAGCATACTTTATTAAGCTTTGTAATCATGTATTTTATATGAGAACACCAGTTTAGATGTTCATCTATATATAAACCTAAAAATTTGTTTTTGGAGTACTCCAATTCATTTCTTTTTACCATTATTTTGGGAATGAAGACCTTAGAATTTTGTTTTTTAATTTTACTAGCCGAATGGAGATTTTTCCATAATTCACTTGCATAGACTTAATCTGAACTTTTCCTTTATTGCTGGATTGTACTGCATTTTTAAAGTCTGCAAAATCATATGTTTTCTTTTGACGCTTTATTGATTCTTCTACTTGGTGATGAAATGAATCTGCAGACATAAAGATATGCTCTGGTTCAAAATAGTTTACATGTATGGTTTCTGCAGATACACTTGTCGAATTTACAATATAAATTAAGAAGCAGAAAAAAGCCCAATATACAGTAACTGCTGTCTAGCCACAAAGTAATATTTCTGACATCCCTATGGTGGAAAAAAAGTCAATTAAACGCACTGATAATGTCTTCTTGATGTCGCCCACTAACGACCTCATGCCACAAAACGGCAAATGAAACAAAGTGTCTAATTTTTCCGACGGGTACAAAACTTTCATTGTAGACTTTTAGGCGATGAGCAAATATTGCTCTTTAAAACATTTCCATCCTGGGCAGCATTATTACTTTCTGAAAGTCAACAGATACGCATATATTATCTTTATCTTCATTAAAGATTTCTTTGTTCAATGCGTATCTTTCACGAGATTCTTTTGCCTTCTTAATATCATCTTTCCAACTGCAGCATATCTCGCAATCTTCGTAAGGACTCAGCTGTGTGTTCTGAGTTATGTATATTATAAGCTTCACATAATTCACATTCTTCGTTTCCTAATTTGGCAAACGATATATTTTTCGATTTAAGGACTTTTCTGTATTTTATCCCAATGTTGTAAGGAACAAAACTTTACAAACACAAACCACTAGCGTCTTTTAAAAAATATGTAAAAGTTTTACTTTTCTTTGAGCCTTGTACTTTTCGCCTTGGTATTTTATTTTCAGTTGAATTCATAACAAACGTTCTTTTTTCTTTCCAGTCCATTTTCCAAAATTCTTGATTTGTCCTTTTTCTATCCTCTTTGATAAAAAAAACTGTGACACTTAAATTTACAATTGGTACAACCTGATCTAACTGTATGTAACGACCTTATTTTATGTTTCTTAATTTCAGCTCTTACACTTTTGGAAAGCTTATATTTTTTTCTTCTTCTTTCTTCACCTTTTTTGTGTGGATTTGAACTGTTTCATCTGGATCTAAAGATAATTTACAAGAAAAAAAATCTTGTTCTTCAATTTCATTTTCTTTTCCTTTAATCTCATTTTCTTTTTTTATATTAATAATCCCGTTTTTTAAGATAATAGGATCAGTGTCATTCTCTTCCATTTCTTTAGTTGCGATAATTTCCATTTGTTCGTTTTCGTTTTCATCATTATTATTATTTCTATCGTCCTCCATACTCTCAATCTCATTCCTTTCCATCTTCTTATTTGAGCTATCTTGAATATTAATACTCTTGTTATATGTTATGAATGCCAGATATTCGCTCTTTCCTCTATTAACTTCTTTTTCAATAAATTTTGAGTGATTAATTTCTGACTTTAAATCTTAAAAAAATTAGACCAAGAAGTTATTGTCTAATATTTATTATTTTTATAACAAATATTACCAGATCCACTGATATTTGTAACGTCCATAGATGTTTCAGTAAGTACATTATTAGATACATTTATCAATTCGTAATCCCCATTTTCCGATTCTAGGTTACCCAAGAAAAGCTCATCTTCTGAAAACACTGGAAGCACTAATTTTTCAATTCTACTTCCGGTATTCCACAAACTCATTTTTATTTGTTTACACTTTATTATTCACCAAAATCAACAATAACTTTGCAAAAAGAATTATTCTTGCATTCTATAAAGGTTGTAAGGTATAATACCTACCTGCCGCGGCATGCCGTGCTAAGCAAAACCCCTGTATGTATTTATATTATAATATAAAGTAATAAAGAACAAAAGATCATTTTCATTGTTAAAACCAATAAAAATTATGTTTTGTCCTTTATTACTTAATATTGCACAATTGGGGGTTTTGCTTAGCACGGCAGTATATGCCAAACTAAAAATTAAAATGTCAAACTGACGTAACAAACTAAAATTAAAATGTAAACAAAGCGCGAAGTAGGCTTAGTCAGCATTCAACACGAATTTCTACGCATAAAGCACGTACTTGAAAACTGCTAAGAAAAATACCCATACGTAATTAAAAATACGGAAAAAGCGCTTAGTAAACTAAAAATACTGGGTTTAGCACTAGTATTTCTTTAATTATTTTCAAATAGTAAGGGTTTAATATTATTCAATTTTATATATTTCTGGTTTAGATACATTGTTTTAACGAAGAAAAAATTGAAATTTAGCATATTTTATTATGCCAAAGCAAAAAATCTCATATTTCAATTTTTTTTCAAATACGGGGGTTTAGCTTATGAGGGCAGCCTATATGGAGGAAATTAAAAATATTTTAATTTTTAAATTAAAAATATTTTAATTTGCACGTTATCATAAAGTCATTCTTGGTATAAAATATGTCACGTATTGCTTAAAATAAAATTCTGCAAAGGATGTCTCGAAAACAATGTATGAAAACCAAATTGGATTATATATGGGTGATTCTACAAAAGTTGGACAACTTGTCAATAGAGTAGGTATTTTAATATTTTTTTGTAAATATTTTAGTATATTACAAAAGATCCAGTTGTAAACCCAATTTTAATGTATTTTTTCAAAAGCACTTTTGTAGAAAAACATAATAAATATTCAAAACATCAGTACCTTGCCGTGTCACAACTCCTGAATCAAATATTTGAGTGATTTTATTTTAAAATATATTTAATTTATCTTAAATTTTTCAATTTCACTACAAACTATAAAACATTAAATAATGTATTTTTCATATTTTATCTTAGATTCGAATAATAGCAATTAAAAAAAAATGATAATCTATGTACTTACTTTTACCCGTCAGTTCTATGTCCAATGTTTAAATTCAAAATTCCTGCGAAATATTGAAGTTTAAACGTTTAAACTCAAGTGGTGGTAAAAAATTACCTACAGAGCCCGCCCTTTGTATATGTGTCATCAGTACCGTGTCGTCAGTTCCATGTTCGATGTTTCGGTTATCTTTTTTTCGCAAACTTCAATTTAAATTCTGCTTGCGCAAAAATTGTTTATTTAATGTCATTATAAACTCATATGAATTTGGTGTGAGTCCCATATCTAATAATTGATAATAATTGAGATATCGGTATTCGGTAGCCGCCACTGATGTGTGCACCATGGTAGGTATTATTTGATTTTAAGATATTTAATGTATAATATGCTCAAGGTTGCAATAAATCTTATATTTTCCAATAAATAATGTATTTAATTAGTACCCTGGCAGAGCTGCAAGCTCTCAGAAAACTTAAATCGTTTTTTTGATTTAAATCGTTTTAATGACTTAAGTCATTTGGTAATAAGTCATTTCTCTAAAACTGACTTAAGACTTAAAATTTAAGTAATTTTCAAAATGATTTGTGACTTAAATATTTTTTTCAAAATATAAAAAACTTAAGTCATTAATAAAAGGCTTAAATCAGTACATACTATTTAAGTCATATAGAAACGATTTAAGTCAAAAAAAGATTTAAGTCTTTATAAAAGTCGGTAAATTATTTAAGTAATTTAAAAAGATTTAAGTCTTTTTAGAAAATATTTAAGTCAGATTTTTCATATATTTTTTTATAAATTTTTAACAGCGGCATTTTCTTTTGAACTGCCAGGGGTTCACGCGGCAGCAGCTCAAAAACTCCTTTAATTTCCTACCTACAATTGCTACCGCTAGTGAATAAAAAAACCGCCGCGGTAAAGTTAGCTTTTTGGAACCGTTTGACGGCTACATTAAAAAATGTCCTGTCTAAAATAAATGAAAAAAAATGCGGATTTATAATTTTGTTATTTTGTTTGCCAACATCGTCGTGTTATGCGTGCGTTAGGTCTAATTTGTTACTTTTATCTATTTTAACAGAGTTTGAATCTATTACCGTTTAGAAGTTACCCATTTATGTATATAAAAAAGTAGCCTCCCTGTATGTACTCTACTAAAAAAGGTGGTTTAAGTTTTTATTTTGATTGTCTACTCAAAAAATGTGTTTTAAGTTTTTATTTTGTTTGTAAGTGTTCTGAAAATAAATCGTTTTAAATTCTTAACATAGTGGTTTATTATCATCTGTATCTACAATAGATTAATAATATCAGTATAATTATTACCATAAAATTATTATTAACATTTAAAAAATCGTTGTATTGACTTAAGGGTAATTATTTTGATTTAAATCACAATTTTTGATTCAAGTCATTTTATTGACTTAACTCTTAGATCTCGATTTAAATAAAAAATATAGACTTAAGTCATAAAAACGACTTACTAAAGGAATTAAGTCATAAGATGACTTAAATCACTTTATATTGATTTAAGAATTTGCGAAAATGACTTGACTTAAAAGAAAATGATTTAATTCAAAGACTTAATACTTAAATCATTTGAACTTTATCTTAGAATTGACTTAAGACTTAAATCATTTTGATTTTAGAATTGACTTAAGACTTAAGATTTAAGTCTTTTTATAACTGACTTGTTGCAGCTCTGTACCCTGGTATACTCGTCACTTCCCTTGCATGCATTCAAATTTAGAAAACAAAGATATTTTGGAAACTGTTTGAAAAAGTGACTGGCCCGGTCTGGAATTATATTATCTAACTCACACTCAACAAAATACTGTAATTTTCTCCAAAAACCATATAAACAAAATGAGGTCAAAAGTTGCCCAACTTTTGTAGATTTACCCATATGACAAAAGAACAATTTTCTTAAGATTATAACTATGGTAGGTAATAGCCTATATTTATGATTAAAAAAAAGCTTCGATTATTCTCCCGGCTCCGTGATCCGTACCAATTCTGGCTGGCAACATAGACAGCGGATGACATTTACAGCAAACGGCATATGTCGTCAGCCGGGAATTTATTATTATGGTATAGAAAAAGAGTAAATGAAATATGAAATTTGAATTGCAGTTATAGTTTTATTTAAGAAAACCAGCATAAATAAATCAAGTTTTATTATTTTTACCTAATAAATCAAAAAATACTTCCAATCAAGCACTGTACTACTTTTATATAAAAATAATAAAAATAAAAGTATTCATCTTCAATTGTTCTATATTTTATACTTTGTTGTTGTCAACACTCATTACTAAAGTAATTGATTATGGCCTATAGGCTAAAATCAATTACTATAGTCATTTGAAAACAATTTATACCAATCGGGTTAGGTTATTTACAGCCTAGTCTGTAAAAAATCATTATTTTCTACTTTGGACCAGTAAAAAATTTGTTTTTTCTGTAAAATCTATCTAACCTTACTTTTAATAATTAAACGTTTAATGTATCGTTTAACAAATAAAATTGTGCCTTAAAGATAAAATGTTGTACCATTTATGTATGCCACAAACTATTTTAACGCACGATATATCTTTGGACGGGATTCACTTTTTTCCCGGTTACCGCTGGTACGAAACAGCAAACGTCATCCGCTGTATATGACGTCAGCCGGGATTGGCACGGATCTCGGAGCCGGGAGAATAGTCACAGCGTTAAAATATTCTTAAACATACTATTTTATAAATTGTTTACCTTTAATCCATGTTGTAACAAATACCTTACATATTCCAAACCAATACCAGTAGCTCCACCTGTAACCAGAGCCACCTTTTCGCCTATTTGAAAATCTGGCATTATTATCCGACAAAACTGACACTACTAAATAAGGGACTTCTAAACTAATTATTTATACCAATAGTGATTAGATAAAAATATATTTAGGGAAAAATAAAAAACAACATCTGTTATGGAAATGCTAAGCCCTTTAATTAATTTTTTGTCAATAATAATATTGTTGTTTATGCAAAACTGACATACACAATAATATACGCCATTTTAGTTTTATTAGGCACGTGCTGAAGCTTGCGAGCAAGTGTTTAATAAAAACGAGTGTCTAAAGAAGTTTATAAAACGAGTTGAAGTACAATTTTATTTGTTAAATATTTGATATCTGTTAATTTCAGCCCGTGACTAATATGCCCAAAAGCTACTATTGCTAACTTTAGCCTAAAGTCATAGCTTGTCAATGTAGGAGTAGATAATAGTAGTTTACATAACAACCCAGACAGCATCCAAATTGGTAAGATTTCTGTACGAAGTCTGTTAAAAAACATCTTACCGAGGTGACAATATGACATCTTAGAGAAATTTTGGGAGCTCAAGATTGAGAGCTCTTAATGAATTCTTAAATAAGAAGTCAATTTTTAACATCTTAAAGTATTTTTTTTATCTCTTATTGGAATCAAAATTAGAAGCTACTAAGGGTATCATAAATAAGACTTTAGTTATACAGTGGTAATAATGCACATTTAGGCCAAATTGTGACAAAGATGCATGCAATATAAAACGTACGAAAGAGTGAGATTAACAACCATCGACTGGTTAACAAACGTGATTCCCCTCCGTCATGAGCGTGCAGTAGAAAATTTTAAAACAATTAAATCAAAACGGTCTATTACACGCCAATGTTTTACTTCCCCTTCTTTAACTATCTGTGTTACCCGGCGGGCGGGTCCCGCCCACTCGACATGTTCGAGATTTGCCACTATTTAGTGTCAGTTTCATTACGACTGAGGTAGGGTGTAGTCGGTTGTTATAAAACAACGTAAATATTTTATTATGATTTTGTTTACAGAAACAAAAATTCCTTGCAAATATTTCTTAGGAAATGTGGAAAATAAACAATAATATTCTTGTAATAAAAAAACAAATATTCTCAAATAAAAAAGTATTCTAAAAAACGTAAAGAAAAAATAATTTAAAGCAAATGTTTAAATAGCTGCCCAAAAGCTGCCGAACAATACGTCAACCTGTTGTAAAAATTTTGACGGACATTTGACAGCATATTAGGGTTAATATTTATTAATGTATCAATAATTATTGATTATAATCATTGCTCTTAATTCATCAAGATTATTGGCCCTAAGATGCTGAAATCCATACATTTTTGACTTTGGTCTGACGCCGCTACAAGTTGTCTGCCCAAGGCAGAGTGCCCCACCACTCCTGGAGTGGTGGGGCACTCCACACTTTACACGTCTTATATGGGCATCTCTATTATTAGCGTCTTTGTCTACAAAGGGGACTACGCGTACATTACCACCACTGTATAATATCTTACAGTATTCCAGTGGCGGATCGTCAGGGTAGGCCTCTGAGGCCGCGCCTCACCCTTAAAATAAAGGAACGAACGACTTTTTGTATTTATATTTTTGCCTATTACAAGTGTATTTTTACAACAGTTCTACCCAATAAAAAGTAAAAAACCAATCAATCATATTAAGCGTAAATAAAAATCCAGGCGCAAAGCGCGTCAAGTTAACGTGCATCGTTGAGTCGCTTGGACAGAGGCGAAATTTTCACAGCCTCGGAAGCTCCCATTTACCTCCTAAAAGCGAAAATGACTCACCAACAAAAATATCGCCGTAAGTTCGCGAATAAACACCGTAGATGAGGCGAAATTTAGTTGGCTTGGTTTGTTCTGATTGGTGGTCCGTTTATGGTGGGATGCCAGCGGAGACAAAGAAGGTTGCCAGTCTTCTCTTAGCGTTTGTAGAGCACGTTATTGTTTTGATTCAGATTAAATTATTTAAAACTTTTGGCTGATCTTTTATAGTTTTTGTCTCGATTAGTAAAATTTCTTATTTAATTATTGCAGGGAACACACTAAGGTAGATTTAGCAGTTTTTATTAAGCAAATTTTATATTTTGAAATAATAGATTGCATAATTCTTCAATTAGAGACGCGGTTTGAAAATTTAGAATTACTTTTAAATCTCACTGCAGACCCACAATTTTACGACCAAATAATAGATAAATTTTCAATCTTAAAAGATAGACGTATAGTATTTTATATTTTTTAATACTTAGGTAGGGGTCGACTTTTTAGTTTTATTTTTATTTTTTGATTAATTTATTTATTTTTAACTTTTTTAAGACTATATTTAAGATTAAAACTAGTCTTTGATGTGATATTTTGTTTGTTTTGTTTTTTAGAGTTTATTTTTTGGTTTAGTAGTGCTATCGGCTCCATTTTAAAAAAGGTCAACGCGTCGCAGAATAATACCTCCCGGGTGACGTGGAAATTTATTCGTATTTAGACAAAATTAACCTTATGTAGCCTCACCCTCCTGTACACCCACGAGCCGCCACTGCAGTATTCTCTTTTCTTACTTCTTACTGAAATCATAGGTATGTATTTGAGCAGAAACCTGACCACACATTAGACCACGCCCACTGGACCACCGCTGTAAGTTACAGCCTGTAACTGATTTTGTTTGATTCAAGAAACGGCGAAGTAGAATTCAGAGCGTGATCCACGCCAAACGGCCTTAGGCCTAGGCAAGCGGCTACCCGATACTGAAGAGCTCCAAAAAAAGAGAAACAGGCCGTCTATCGGTGACAGTGAAGAGCAAGCTCAAATTTAAACAAAAGTGAGACGAAGTAATTGCAATTCCAATATTAAGCGAATATGACCAAATTATTAAAATGATTTTAATAAAATCCATTTAACAAATTCGTTTGTTCTATGGTAATTGAACTAGACATATCAAAATAACCAACGATCCAGTATGTAATTTTTTTATCAGTACCCTAATAAATATCCAAAACAGAAAATTTTAAATAAGACATATTTAAGTCTTTTTATAAGTTTAGTAAAACTCTTTAAAATTCTTAATTGCGAAGTCAAAGAAAAGGTTCCTCAAGAGTTCTTTTTTGAGTCTTGATTAGTTCGAAATCCTAAGAACTTCTTAAAAACTTATTTCTAATTGTATTTGACGTCCAAATTATAAAATGGAACTTATGCAGACTTAATCAAGACGTCATATTGCTGTCTGTATAGAGGAGGGAGAATGAGATTTAACGTGCGCGAATGGGGATACACTCATAGCCGCCATTTTTAACCACTTATACGAGGCGCGGTCAAAAATGTTATTATTTCTACACGTTTTAACAGCACAAGACATTTTACAGCACAGGAATTCTTACAATATAAAAACACAACCATATAACAGGTATACAAAAATTCAACTAAACCAAATATATCGGTTTAGAAAACACGTACCTATAAGTTATTATTCGCAGAAAAAAATGAGGATGTTTTTAGACCTCTAACCTCTAAAAGCAATGTGGTTACTTTAACAGTGTTGTCATGAAAGTTCACGACCAAAAATTACAAAATACCCGATTTTACTCTCAAGAGTAAAAAAATAGTTATCTATATTTATAAATCTTCTAGCGCAATCGCCCTATTTTGACAAATTAATTTAATTTTGTATTAATTTGTATGCAGTAAATATACAATATCATCTAGGTACTAAACATTTTTAAAGTTAGTATTTTGAGCGAAATTTTTAAAATACCCGCTGTAATATTTTACCCTCAAGCATGGCGAAAATACCCGATTTTCGGGTAAAATACCCGCAAACGGCAACACTGCTTATAAAACTAATAACAAACGACAGTTGCGTCATCTGTTATTTTTTTATAAGCTTGCCAATCAGAGATAGAGAAGTCTGTATTATCGACATATCGATGACTTTCTGCCAAAGTATCGCAAGCAACATAACTCAAATTTCGGGAATTGAAAACATTTTTTGTCTTAAAGTCTGTTTTAAATTAAATATAGCATAAAGGTTTTATAACAAGTAAATAGCTTATAATTATAGCTATTTACTTGTTATAAAACCTATAGGTTATATATGGTTTAAAAAAGACTTTAAAAAAATGTTTTCAATTCCCGAAATTTGAGTTAAGTTGCTTGCGATACTTTGGCAAAAAGTCATCGATATACTCCAAAAAGTCAGCAAAGAGCCTGTCGCTATAAAATTGGATGCGCAATGGTCCAAGCTCCTTCTCCCCCCTCTATATCTCTGGGTATACTTATAAGTAGCAATTTACGCACAAGCGGGAGAAGTAACGCAAGACTCCCACAAGTTCGTAATGCCTTACCACTACTTTATTCGACTTTATATATGAGGAGTGATTTTTCAAAAGGCCTTATTTCCATTTTTACTTGAATGTAATTTTTTGACAAAATCCCAAAGGTATGGTTAAAAGGCAACCAATCCCTTGTCTATGGGCATATGTATATTAACGGCGAAATATGACAGCAGGTCTGAAGTATTATTAAATATTTATCAGAATTTTTTTTTTAAATAATCTATATTGCCCTAACCTATACAGGTTATAGTCATTTTTTTGAAAAATTGTTGCAAATGGAAATACGACCTTTTGAAAAATCACTCCTCATATAACACAACGTTTTCAACCTTTTTTATATTTTTTTAAATATGACAGTTTTGACAAATATTTACTTAATTTTGTCACCATAATGTTAGTAATAAACCAAACAAACAAGCAAAAATTCCCTAGCAAAACTGTTACTGTAGCAACCACAACTTAATCGTATGAAATTCCCTAACTGCGATTTTTCGTATATAATATTAAAAATTTTATAGGTATAGGTATATACCACTAGTGGTAAAATTTTACCTATAAAATTTTTGATTTTTATACCAATGTTTTTTCTTGTGGCATTAATTTAAAACCTTAAAAAAATAATGCCACTTGCGAAATTTCCAAGGAAAAATCTTGAGTAAATAAAAATCAAATTTTTTTCGTAAGTAATATCATAAGGGCATCTAATTTTTCCGAAATAATTTGAAAAAACACGTTGCTAAGTAATATTTTAACAAGAAGCATGAGTGCTGGTGGCAACAAAAATACGAGTCGAAGAGGAGGATTTTTGCACCTGCACGAATGCATTTTGTTCAAAAATATTACTTAGCATTGTGTTTTTTCGATTTTTTTCACAGGAAAAATTAGATGCCTGAATGGTATTTGACAAGACTATTTCATGAGTAACAGTTAACAATTAAAATATAAATTTCAATTTTTGGTGACAACAGCTGTCAAGTTTTGCCGCGGGTAAACTCGAAAAAACTGCTGACAGGTGCTGTCACACAGTTTTTTCACCTAGAAACCATTTGTAATTCAAAATTGCGCGTTTGTGATTGGTGGGAATTAAGACGAGGGAAATAGTCACCTTTAAACCATTTGTAACTCAAAATTACGCGTTTGTGATTGGTGGAAATTAAGACGAGGGAAATAGTCACCTAAATAGTAGTTTTATCGCTGCAAAACTGAAAAAAACACTCGTTTTCTGAAATCTGATTGGTCCATAAAGTAATGAATGGAATAGTCAATATTATACAACGTGTGACGTGTACTTAGGTTGTCAGTTGTATAAAATTTGGCGTTTTACACACTGGTCGTAGATAAATAGAATTTTAACAATTTTAAATTTATTAATTCTTTCAATTGTAGCTTTATGTGATTGGATTAAATGTATATTTATTAGATTAAAATTTAGGTATGGAATTTTAATATTTTAATTCTCAGTGAAAATTTATATTTTTAAACATTTGCGGCATCAACCATAATTAAAATGCCTATGCGCAGAACATAACTTTATGAGTGCCCTTAAGCATATACCTGGTAAAAAGTCGCCCGCGTTTATATTATAATATATTATTTGAATAAATTAAACGGCAGATGTTCATTAATAATTTGCTTATTTGTACAACCCAAATAAAAAATTATCATAGCTTTTGTTTTTATTAAATTTATTGTTTATTATTTTTGTTTTGATATACACACAAAAAAATCTAATCTCGAGTTGAAACTATTAGCATCAGTATGAAACTATCATAGTCATGAATAGGAGCAAGATTAGTGTATGCTTACGTTAAAATTACCTTTTCTTTAACTTTTATACCAAATGTATACCTACTTTGTATTTAACTTGAGAGTACTTATGTTATAGGTGTAAATTTAAATTTAAACTCGATTTAATATTAGCCTTAACTTCAATTTAAAACTATCTTATGGGTCTATTTAGAATTGGTTTTATTTAGATTAAATATAGTTTAAGTTCAAATTGAAAATAATTATTATATATGTTAATATAGCTTGTCTTTTATGGGAGTAAAACTATTTTTTAATTGAGACATGTAGTTTAAGGTTTAAATAAGAATATACTGGGCTTGTATTTTTATATGTTAATATTGAAATTAGGTCTTGCTTTAGGTTAAATTGAATTATGGGGCATTCCACGTTACTCGGTAATTTTTGTCCCGTCCATCACAATTAAAAATTATGAGTAAAAACTACAAGTTATAAAATTAATATTTTATAATATTATTTTTATTGTGCTTATAACTTATTAAAAGCATAATAAAACAATATTTTTAAATAAATTTTATAACGTGTAGTTTTTACTCACAATTTTTAATTGTGACGGGCGGGACAAAAATCCCCGAGTAACGTGGAATGACCCTTATACTTACTGTAACTCTTATCATACTTATATTTTTTTTTTAAACTTCCTTATTTTTAGATTACTATATTTATTTTTAAATGAAAACTAACAAAAAATAATATGGAACGATTTATTTTCTAAATAAAAATACAATATTTTCTAAATAAAAACACAAATTCTTAATACATTTATATAGGGTCTCTGATAATAAGTAATATTTTATACACTCTAAACTACCTACTGCAATATACATCAAAATAAGACTATACATGTTTAGTACACAATGATGATACCTAATAGGTAAACAAAATATTTGTATAGCCACCAAATGTCATTTATGCTTTGTTGTAAAGGGTAAAGCAATACAAATGACTTTATGATGTGAAAAAATATCAAATATTTTTTTATACTATGGTCAGGATACCCCCATGTTCTAAGCAATTCCTCCATAATGGGTATTTCAGAAATACTCTTTCTTTAAAAAATAACACAATCACCACCACAGAACAAACCACGGCACAATAATTACACATGTGTTTTGCAAAACAGGTCCACGCCATAGAGAAAGGTCCACGCGCATCGGAAGTTTACTTAATTATGCCAAAGAAGATTGATGCCGCCCTCTTTGTAGAACGTATTTTTGCGCGGTTCTTTTGTTATGCTCAATTTGAAGAAAGAGTACGTTTTTATTTTTAAAATAATGATAGTGTCACTTTTTATTATTGGAATGTTTACATGTAAGGATGTTTAAAGTATAAAGCAAGTGTTCACAGGGATGTTTTGTTATTATTATAGCAAAATTTAGTTATCTTTGATATACATAAAAATATATATTTTTATAATCAATTTAATGATTATATTTAAGAATATATTATACTTGCTATGAATTAATTTTGGTAACAGAATAAACCTTATTTGTATTAACCTAAACATAATTATTTGAAAATATGTTATTTGTTCAAATTGTTATTAGATTTTTTTGTGTGTACCATACCATAACAACAAGCTATGTAAATATATAATTAAACTCAATTTATCGTATCAACGATTTTTTTTTATTTTTAATTTTTTTCTTAAATAAATAGGTAGTTATTTTTGTCACAAGGTTAAAAAGTGAGTCTTTTTGCGCTGAGCTCAAAGTTTAACAACTGAGAGAAGCACGAAAAGACACTTCTCAGCCGAAAGGCATACAATATTTTATTTTTAAGGCACAGTTTTATTTAGTTTTATTAAATCGGTGAGATTAAGAACATAAGTCCAAAAATTTAATTTTGACGAGTCATTTTCTAAAATAAATTTTAAAATTCAAAATACATTTTTGTGAGAAGATATAAATAAGTTAACAGAATATGAATATTATATTTTATAAAATAATTAAAATATAATCACAAAAATTTGTTTAGAAGTATAAAACTGATTTTTTGAAATAGTTTGTCAAAGTTTTAACTTGTGGACTTGTACTGTTCTTAATCTTACCGATTCAATTATAATAACAATTATAAAGTATACAAGTATAAAATACTTTGGTAGGGAGCGTTGACAATAATAAAGCTTAAATTATAGAACGCTTGAAAATATAGTACATTATCTAACAGGCGGAGAAAGTGCATATTTAAAGCCGAGCCGAGTGTTCGCTGCCGAGACCTTAGCCGAGGCTTCAAATCTGAGCGAGGCAGTTAATATGCTTTCGCCGCCGTGTTGTACCTATGCCTAGCATACATAGCTATAGGTATACTATTTTTTCAAACATTTAATAATTCTGTTCTTACATTGAAATTATCGAGTTTGCGACATTTTGTCAGGTTTGACGTTTATATTTATTATACAGTGACCTGTAAGTTTACATTTTATTTGCTTATTTTGAGCTTAACGCGATAGATGCAACCACTCTTCTAATTTCAATGTATATTCATTATTGTACGGCAGTGTAAAATAACACTAGTTTACAAAATTGAAAAAAAAAATCTGCCCACCATATCCCATTATATTTTTTCCATGTATTTTGATCCACTAAACACGAAAATCACACTCAATTTTTTTTATGGAAGCGTTTTTAAAATATGGACTTTCAATTGTTTTTTTTTTCAATTTTCGGAGGTGTTTTGACGTTTTTGAGTATAGCTTAAAATCTAATTAATCGATTTGATCAAACAAGCCCTTAAATTAAACGTATTTGAGCCCTCTAAAACTTTCTTTTACATACTTTTGATATCGGATAAGTATTTTGACGCTAGCGATTTTAATAACTTAAAAATCGTTTTTATGGCAAAAAATGAGGTCGAAAATTTACATTTCGTCCTGAGAAGGGTTTAAATCAAACAGATAACTCCAGTTTAATTTTTTTTTCGTGAAGCTGACATTTTTACAAATGGCGAAGTTATGAATTTTTTAGTGGAAGACGAAAATTCAGCTTTTTGACAATTTTTATTTTATTTTGTTCCTTTATTTTGTAATATGTTTATTCTTTAATGTAAGTAAAGTGCATGATTGGAGTTTTTTGAGTTTTTTACGTACTTTTTTCACCGAAAACATTATTCAAAATTTAAATTTGATATGACTCCGCAAACGTGAATTATTTTGTTTCGTGTTGGCATAGTTACATTTCACTGCTATTTTTTGATATTTCAACAATGTATTTTTATCTTGTTTTATTTAGTTAATAAAAAGGGTAAAATGAGTAACGTAAGTGATGAGCACGGAGAACGTTTTCACCAGCAAATGTAGGCTATGAAGCGGCGGTATCACGGCTTCTGGGATGCAGCCATGATGGGTGATTACATTTGGTTCCTTATACGAGAAACGGAATACGAAAGCAACAAAAAACAAAGAAGGAGCCAGAATTTTTTTAAACCTATGCTTAATAAAACAAAATAATACTTTCAATATCTTCAATGTTCAATATTTATTGTTCAATATTCAATATATAATTTAATTTCAATATTTAATGTTTAAAATAAAAATCAATGTTTAATATTAAATTTTATATAATTCAATAAAATGAGAAAAAAAACGTAAAAATTCGCGAAAAACTGAATCTTCTCTTCCACTGAAAAATTCATAACTTCGCCATTTATCCATGGATTTTTATCAACAGCAGCTATTTTTTTTCCTTTAAGTATAATCTATACGTAAAATAAATCAAACTGGGCTTATCTTTTCGATTTCTATCTTTCCCAGAAAGATATATAAATTTTCGACCTCGATTTTTGTAAAAAAGGGACTTTTTCAACTTCATAAAATCGCCATTATTGAACCACTGAGCCGATACCAAAACTATACAAAAGAAAGTTGTAGAGTGCTTGTTTGGTCAAATCGATCAATTAGAACTCGAAGTATACTCTAAAACGTCAAAACACCTCAGAAAATAAAAAAAAACAATTGAATTTTATTTTATTTTACTATTTCACATAACATGTTCCTTATTTTATAAATTTGTATAGGAAATTTGTTTTAATAATAATTAAATAAACCACTTTACCGAATAAGTAAACAAATAATCATGTTAGGGAAAAGTTTACTGTTAACTTACAACTTTTCCAGTTCAGAGAACTGAAAGAGAAAATAAATAAAATTCGATAAATAAGTTGTAAATAATATATATAAAATGTTCTTTTTTGTTTTAGATTTTACTGGGACCTGTGTATGTTACTATTGTTAGTGGCTAATCTGATAATATTACCAGTGGCAATAAGCTTTTTCAACGACGACTTAAGTACCCGTTGGATTGCCTTCAACTGTCTGTCCGATACAATATTCTTAATTGATATTGTAGTAAATTTTAGAACAGGTAAGAAATACAGGAATTGCTTTGCTTTATTTTTTAAAGAAGATTTAATACATTTTTTTTTTAATTTTGATTTTATTATTACAATTTTATTCAGAACTAAAAAAATAGTAAAATAACACTTTAGACCTAAAATGGCAATTAAAAAAAATAAAATGATTAGGAAACAAGAAAAAATATCCATAATTACCATAATAATAATCTTGATCTACTCTCTAAAAATGAATTAGTCAAAAGTAACTATTTTAATAGTTAATAGTGGCTGCTTTTTCACTTGTGCCATGGTTAACCATGGAATACCATGGTATCCCAAAATTTAACAGCCAATTCTTATGTAAAATTCTCCCCTGAATCAGAAAATACCGTCAAAATTTAAAAAAGTAGAACAGTTTTTGAGATATAGTCAATTCCATATTAAATGGAAATTTTTTTTTAACTATTAACTATTAAATTAGTTACTTTTGACTAATTCATTTTTAGAGAGTAACTACTACTACTTTACGAGATATGACTTTATAGCGTTTTAGGCACGGGCTGAAGTTGGCAACAGTGGCGTTTGGGCATTTTAGTCACGGGCTGAAGTTAGCTTTATTATAAATTACGAAAAAGTAAGGTTAAATCCATTAAAAGTTGACAGATGTCAAATTTTTAACAAATAAATTGGCTTTAAATTCTTCTTTGTGTTCGTAGTAGATAAAGTACCTATAGCATGCAACTCGTTTTATAAACTTCTCTAGACACTCGTTTTTATTAAACAATGTATATATACAGGGTGTCTCACCAGCGATGGTACCTTAGACGTTTACGGAGAACGGCTGAGGATATCAATTTGAAATTTTTTTAGAAATTATTGTACAATTTAATCTACATTTTCAAATTATATTTTATATACAATTGCGTAACTAACACGATCTGGGTTCGCTCATTAACCGACTAGTTTTAGCCGGATAAATATGGACGAGTTGTAAACTTCAGGCTCTAGCTTGGGTATCCTCACTTTAACCGATTAAATTTAGGTTTACTTCCATGTCTATGTTTATCCTTATTCGTAGAACCAAAAACCCTTACAGTTGCTCTCTAAAAATGAATTAGTCAAAAATGACTAATTTAATAGTTATTATTTCCTGCTTTTTCACTTCTACCATAGTTAACTACGGAATACCATGGTATCAGAAAATTTAACAGCCAATTCTTATGTAAAATTGTCCCCTGAATCCGAAAATTTTGTCAAAAGTTAAAAAAGTAGAACACTTTTTGAGATAAAGTCAATTTTCCATTTAATATGGAATTGCCTATATATCAAAAACTGCTTCATTTTTATAATTATAATTGTTATATATTGTGATACAATGGTATTCCATGGTTAACCATGGTACAAGTAAAAAAGCAGCCACTAATAACTATTAAATTAGTCATTTTTGAAATTATATTATATTCTGTATATTCAGTTATAAACTTTAACATGTAAAGCCTGATTTATAGATTGTCTTCCTTTCTTCCTTACTTTCTTCCGTAAAAGATGAACAATACGAAAACCGTAGTGCCGTTTATAATTTCTCGTACGGAATTGTATTATTTTTCTTCTACGGGAGAAAGGAAGAAAGGAAGGAAGGCAATCTATAAACCCGGCTATAATGTAGATAACGTGTGGCTTTACACATCAGCTAATTAAGTTTTCTCTATATTTTTTCTTAAGGTATAATGCAGCAAGACAATGCAGAACAAGTGATATTGGACCCGAAACTGATAGCAAAGCATTATCTGAGGACATGGTTCTTCCTCGATCTAATTTCGTCCATCCCCCTAGATTACATTTTTCTTATATTTAACCAAGTAAGTGGAGTTTAATTTTAAATTAAGAAAATTACCGAAGTTTTAACTGGGTTATTTTTACTGTATAAATCGATGTAATAGAACGAATGGTAGAAATTGATTTAATTAAATTGTTTAGATAATGGGAATGTTAATGTACTTATAGGAAGTCTGATTAAGGCTAAAAATATAAGAAAAGGTCAAAATAACGTTTAAACTTAAAAAAAACATTTTTTATATTTTTCTTCTTGTAAAAACGTTAATCTTGACTAGATATATATAACATATAATATTTAAAAATACGAAACAAAAGTTTCCTTGGAATAAGCAGTGATAAAAAAATGCAGAAACCAAATGGTTGTTAAATGAAATTGAACTAATTTTGTGAACTTAAAATACTGACGGAGGCTGTCCTTAATGGTTGGATAGTTTTTCTACATATTTTTCAAATTCTATATATTCTTTTTTAACAATTAAGAAACGAAGTGCGCTGTTGTAACTTCAATTTTAAATATCTAGAAAACGAGTGTATGGAATTTGATAATCAGGCAAGCAAGACTTTTTAAATGAGGTATGCTGTTTAAAATTTTAGAGGTTGTGACCACAGATAATACACCCCAAAGATAATAATAATGTATTATCTTTGGTTGTGACCATTACGCTAAGAAGTGAAGCGATTTGGAAGTGAAATCTATTGCAAAAGATGTCCTTTTCAAAACTGAAGTGTTTTTTTAATCACTGCTTTCTACCCAAAAACCGTTTTCGTTGGGCCATCCTGTATAATAAATACCAATACTACCTAATAATCATGTATTTTTTTATAAAGGTTATTTTAGATAATACTTAAAAACATATGTATTAAACATTTAATAAAAAAATGCATTTAAGGTTGTGTAAGAATCAGGTACATCCAAATTTCACAAGTTAACATTAATTAGATTTTGTCGATTGCAGCCAGGAGTAAATATAAAATTTAAAAAATTATAATTAAAAGTGACTTTATAGCAGCGTTTTTCTTACCTTCTGTAAATTTTTATTGTTTGGGGATACCTGGTTTTTACACTGTACCCTTGAGTTAAAGAGTAATTGGTCAAAACGTTTAATATTTACTACCTATACGAATTATAAAATCGCCCTAAAGACTAAAAAATTAATTTTGATAAAAGAATATATATATACATATATGCACGATAGTGGCCGGCAGACTTCTCGCTGTGTGCTTTTCAACTGTCATGACATTTTAAATTGCCTTTGGTTGTCCGGGCGATTTTCTTATCGCAAAATATTTGAGGGGTATAGAAGAAAAACCAGCAATGTCCACTTTGACTAATTTTTCAGGACAAACAATTTTTTAATACAACATTAAAATTTCATTTCTTTTTTACCCTTTCTTGTAATTTGTTTTTATTTTGACATTCAAATTAGTTTTCAATAAAAAAAATTAATTATTTTAATATTAGTAAAGTAATTATAATTATATAATATTATATATATTAGGGTGTCCCTTATTTTTATTTTTTTTACGCATACCCTCTTATTATATTTATTACTTGTTTATATACTCCCAGTAAAAATTTCAGCACATTCTATAAACCGGAACCCGTGCCGACTTGCATCTGAACCCTCCATTAGCCAACGTTAGGCGCGCGGTATTTTGTAACACGGTTGGCCGCTAGGTCTTCGATCGTAAGTCATTTTGTGTTTGTTATTATGTGACCCTTATATTATAAATTATTAAAAAATGTTAAAATATAGTTTTATTTATGTGTATACTTTAATAAAAATGAATATTTTTACTGGAAGTGGCTAGTTACCCGGAAGTGTCGGGTGAATAGGCCGTAAAACTAATTACCGGAAACTCTTTTTTTTATTATATCTGAATGACCATTAAAAAATAACCAAAAAAAAAATTAGTTGATTTTATCCCTTAAATATATTAATATACTAATTAGTATTGCTAAAATATACTGTTATATGAAATTTCAGCTTTTTATAAGCATTTCTTTTCTTGATGTCCTCCCAAAAATATTTCAGACAGTTCAATAAGTTTTCGGTAGTCATCTCTCACAATAGACTCTTTTAGTTATTTAGAGTAAAACCCATTAAGTTTATCAGTTTCAGAGTTTACGGCCTATTCAGACCCTTCCGGGTAACTAGCCACTCTCTGTGAAAATATACATTTTTATTAAAGGATACACATAAATAAAACTATATTTTAACATTTGTCAATAATTTATAATATAAGGATCACATAACAACAAACACAAAATGACTTACGATCGAAGACCTCGCGACCAACCGTGTTACAAAATACCGCGCGCCTAACGATGGCTAACGGAGGGTTCAGATGCAAGTCGGCACGGGTTCCCGTTTATAAAATGAGCTGAAATTTTTACTGGGAGTATATAAACACGTAATAAATATAATAAGAGGGTATGCGTGAAAATTATAAAAAATAAGGGACACCTTAATATATATATATATATATATATATATATACATAATTATAATTATAATTATATAACTAGTTTACAGCCATTTTGCCCACCATGTCTCACTATTATTTTCTTGTGTAGTTTGGCTCACTAAACGCGAAAATCACACTTAAATTAAAGCTTTTTCGAGATTTGAATTTTCAATTGTTTTGACGTTTTAGAGTATACTTCGAGTTTAATTGATCGATTTGACCAAACAAGCACTTAAAACAAAGGTAATTGAGCCATCTACAACTTTCTCTGGTATAGTTTTGGTATCGGCTCAGTAGTTCGATACTGGCGATTTTATGAAGTTGAAAAAGTCCTTTTTTACAAAAATCGAGGTCAAAAATTTACATATCTTTCTGGGAAAGATAGAAATCGAAAAGATAAGTCCAGTTTAATTAATTTTACGTATAGATTATACATTGAAGATATTGAAAGTTTTATTTTGTTGTAATAAGCATAAGTTTAAAAAAAATCTGGCTCCTTTTTTTGTTTTTTGTTGCTTTTGTATTCCGTTTGTCGTATAAGGGACCAAAATTTGGTAATCACCCATCATGGCTGCATCCCAGAAGCCGTGATACCGCCGCTCCATAGCCTTCATTTGCTGGTGAAAACGTTCTCCGTGCTCATCACTAACGTCGCCCAGATTGTCCGGGTTATTTACGCACTCAAACTCTCTACTTCTTTTACTTATTTTACAATTTTTATTAACTAAATAAAACCATGATAAAAATACTCTGTTAAAATATCAAAAAATAGCAGTAAAATTTCACTATGCCAACACGAGAAACAAAAGAATTCACGTTTGCGGACTCATGTCAAATTTAAATTTTATATAATGTTCTCGGTGAAAAAAGTACGTAAAAAACCTAAAAAATTCCAATCATGCACTTTAATTAGGTTTTCATTAAAACATAAACATATTACGATATAAAAGAAAAAAAATAAAATAAAAATCGTTAAAAAGCTGAGTTGTGGTCTTCCACTAAAAAATTCATAACTTCGCCATTTTTTCATGTATTTTTATCAACATTAGTAGTGATGCCGCGAGACGAGACGAGACGAGAAAAGTCCTTCTCTAGTCTCGTCTCGTGCAGCGAGAGAAAATGGGTCTCTCGTCTCGTCGAGAATACTCTTTTCTCGTTCGAGAGTGCCTTTCTCTCGTCTCGTCTCGTTTCTCTTGTGGCTATGTATGAATACAAAAATTATTTGCAATTTCCATTTTATTTTTTGAAGAAATGGATATTAAAAACCACATGTTGTTGATAAGTTCATTGAATAAGCAATGCTTATTAAGCATACGGGTTGTTTAATAGTATAAGGAGTGTCATAGATGTGCTTATACAGGGTAAATTTTAAAAATTAATAATATTTTATAAAGTTGTGTTATAAAATAATAAAACGTTAACCAGGAACAAATGTTGTTATTATAAATTGCGAATAATGTTCTCATTGGTCCAAATAAATATCGTCATTTATATGCAAAATTATAATTTTTATGTAAAAAAATTGTTTACTTATTACCGGAATAATCGAGAGAACGAGAGAGATCGAGAGAAACGAGAAATTCTCGAGCGAGAGAGGGCATTCTCTCGTCTCGTCTCGAGCCTTTTTTTGAGAGAAAATCGCCCTCTCGTCTCGTCGAAACGAGACGAGACGAGAGGCGAGAATCTCTTGTATCGGCGGCATCATTAATGTTACATTAGCTTGTTTTTTTGTAAAAAATGTCAGCTTCACGAAAAAAATCCAAACTGAAGTTATCTGTTATCTTTCCCAGGACGATATGTAAATTTTCGACCTCAATTTTTGCCATAAAAACAATTTTTTTAAGTTATTAAAATCGCTAGCGTCAAAATACTTATCCGATATCAAAAGTATGTAAAATAAAGTTTTAGATGGCTCCAATCAATTTAAGGGCTTGTTTGACCAAGTCGATCAATTAGATTTCAAGCTATACTCAAAAACGTCAAAACACCTCCGAAAATTAAAAAAAAACAAATGAAAATTCATATTTCAAAAATGCTTACATACAATTTTTTTTTGTGATTTTCGTGTTTAATATACATGGAAAAATTATAATGGGATATGCTGGGCAGAATTTTTTTTCGATTTTGTAAACTAGTGTAATTGGCAATCCCCAAACTTAATTTGCTATAGCAATTTAAGTTTGGAAATTACCAGTTTTGCATCAAACACTATGAGGTTGTAAGCTTTTGCCACAAAAAAGTGAATTTACAAATTTGAAAAAAATACATAAATAGGTAACTATTTGATACAAATTTATATATAGGTAATTGATAAATTTTTTTTTAAAAGAAACATTTTTGATTCTTTAAACAAAGGTTTTTATATAAGGGGTCATTCAAGTATTACGTAAGGCTAGATGGGAATTCAGAAAAAACTTTACGGTTAGGTAACGCAATTTAGTCTTTTATTTACCAACAAAAAAAATCAAGGCAGCTGAAAGCTTGAATAAAATCCGGAAAACTACACCATAATTAATTATTTACACTATTAGAACAACAAAATTATACATTATATTAAAATTTCCTTGGTGGAGAGGAGGGTCTAAAAGAGACAACAAATGCGTTACGTAATACTGGAATGATCCCTAACCTAAAATTAAAAAGGTAATAAATTGTTAACGTAATATTTATGATTATTATGCAGTTCCTATAATATTACAAAATATGTTTTTATTTTACAAATAAAGTAATCAGTGCTGGACTTGACAGTAACTTCTCTTAAAGATATAGGTTTTGCTACACCCAGAGCGGTGGAGATTTCTAGTTTTGCGCCTGAACTCTATTTTTAACATTAAAAATAGATCGATTATGGAGGGATTTGCTACAAAATATTTTGTAGCGTTGTAGATATCAACAGAAAGATATTTCACCAATAACCTAATTTCTACAAAAAATGGAGATTGCTGGTTTTGCTTCTATATCCCTCATTTCTTATCGTACATAGAAATAAAAAGGGGTTTATATAATATATAAACCCCTTTTTATATATTTGTCAGTAGGTACTTTTCATTTCATGTTATATTTGTTTTGGTATTATGGATTTAGAGGTATGTACCTACCTATAATCTTGGACCCAATTTCTCAATGTACAAGTATAAACAGTTTTAAAATAGAAGTAATAAAATACTTAGTTTAATGTGTATAACCTTATTGAAGAACTGCACGTAAAGACAATTTATTTGGAATATATTTGCATCAAAATGAATATGTATATACCCTGTATATATAAATGTATTAAGTATTGTTTATTGTGGGTTTAAAGAGATGATTTAGCCTAGAAAACCAATGTTGTTCTAAAGGTACATACCATTTTATTGGGACAAATATTTATTACATTCATCAAAACATAATAAGTAGTACATTTTTTAACAGGCTGATAAACGCTTATTAAAGCCAATCTTAGCGTTCGCTGCCGAGACGCCATTCGAGGCAGCAGATCTGAGCGAGGCAGTTAATATGCTTTGTCCGCCGTGTTGTATATACTACCCAGGAATTTTTTTTATATATAATCAGATATATATTATATATATATATTAGGGTGTTTCAAAAAAAAAAAAAAGATTTTTCAACGGGCTACACCTGAAATAGTTATTTTATGTGGGAAAAAATATGCTGTCAAAATGTGAACATTATGGGTTAAATGGAAGATCGGTCTCAACAGATTCTTTTATTTTTTATGAGTATTGAATTAGTGAAAGATAACACAGTCCCACATCCCCTTGATGTAAGGATGAAGCGCATACATTCTTATGTATTTTGATGCGCTGAATCTAAATATGATAATAGAATAAGCCTTGCGGGTCTTCATCTGGACTTAACCTCAAAAAACACCTCAGTTTTCGCGATTTTAGGATTATTGTTGAGGTTAGTGCCAAACCAGGACCAATTCTGTAGTCATATTCGGATTTAGGATGTCAAAATTCATAGGAACATGTACTTCTCATCTCCAGATCATTTTTTGTGGTATCGTTAGTAAACTATTTCATTAACTACATTAATTTGTCTTTCAAATAATTTTTTCTTTATCTGGTATTCAATAGTGGTGGTTAAATTAAAAAAACTTATTCGATATTTTTTATTAAATATGAATTAAAAATTAAAACTAAACCAAATGAACAGAAATAAGCCAAATGAAAAGGTACAATCTAAAACAATTTTTTAACATTTTTAATTGTTCTTTTATTCGTTTTATCTAGTAAATAGGTCATTGTCCTATTGATCCTTTATAAATTTTCTAAATATCCCACGAAGTCTTAAATTAAATTAAGCATTAAATGCTTAGTTACATGTTTTTGTACATATCCTATAAAAGTAAGGTGAGATTTCTCTTTTGACAGGTGGGATACTGCTTTAGATGAAATTTGACAGCTTGCAAAAGGTATTGCCTTTGATCTTCGTCTTTGGTCAGTAGTAAATTAAAATCTTGGACCAAAGCAACTGCTCTTTCAGCAGTATCATTAACTACTTTTAACCCTTGCAAGACTTCTACACACTTTACATAGGACTCTTCTGTTTTCCATAATTCCGGACTTACTTCGAGAAAATCATAGGGTAAATCATATTGCTCAAATAAAAACAATGAATTTTTTGTGACGAAATCACTTATATCTTTGTTAATCACTTTCAAATAATCAGCCTCTTTAACTACAACTCGTGTTGGGACTGGCTGTGTACCTTCTCGCTCTTTGATTGCACGAATCATTTTTAATTTTGTTGCATTTGAGACCATGTCATCAAAAAAAGCCAAAGGTGCAAGGTATTCGGATATATACCACAAGTGCGCACATAGTTTGGAAGTAGCTGCGCCTGAGATTTTGGCATTGATTTTTCGATACTTTATTAAGCTTTGAAGCAATGTCAAATCTTGATTGGGTGCTTTGATAGCATTTGGCGCATTAAACCACGGTTTTACGTAGAAACGAATAATAAAAATGCAGATCTGCCGCAGACCATCGATTTCCACTTTTTGAATACCCAATTGTTTCTTAAACATAAACATCTTCAAGGAATAAATGGCTTTTGCCATCCACCTAGCTTGGTGTACTGCTCCTGGCACTTTAAATGCAATTTCTTTAGGTGGAACACCACCTAAAAATATACAAGCAAGTTCCAAGAATTCCTTGTAATCATCTCTGGGTTGGGATTCCTAAAAAATTGAATAAATGAAGTCTATAATTAAGTAAAAACTAAATAAAAATGGTGGCAATAATCGTTGCTAGCGTACCTTAAATCGAAGTTGTAAAAACTCAAGGATTTTATCTTTGTCCTCTTTAAGAACCTGGCGTATTAATTTATCATTAAATCCAATTTCAAAATCACTTTGATCAATTTCCTGCCAATTAAGTCGAAAATTCTTATAAGTGGGCATGTCTGGACCGGTTGTCTCAGGCCAGTAAATTTCAACGACCGCTCTCAATACCAATTCAAAAATATGGTGACGACATGCGAAATACAACAATTTTTTACCCAACTTTTTTTCTAACAAGACGCAGACTCCACCTTTCTGACCTTTAAAGAAATAAATAGAGAAATAGGAAAGATTAATACGATAAGTCCAAGGATCGAAAACTTTACTTAAAATAAGTAAATTAATTTAATTGTGTTCAAAGGTGTAGTGTTAAATCCTTTAATAGGAAAGATTAATACGATGTCGAGAAGAAACTTTACCCAATAACAGGTTTAATACCTAAATAAAATAAGTAAATTAATTTACCTGTGTTCAAAGGTGTAGTGTCAAAGCACATTGCTTTGATTCGATTATTGAGATTCCATTCATATATAGTATCTGCAATACCTTGAGCTTCATTTATTGCTCATCCCTTGTTAAATTTCGGCACGTTCAGTAATTGCTCAGTATTAAGTCCGGACACAATTACTGGTACTCTTTCCATTTTCTTTAATACACCCGATTCGGGAAGCAGTTTTCCATCCCAGTGCACTGTAAGATGATCTGCCACTTGTAGATTCTTCTTCAATCGAGCAGCTACTTCTGTCCTTACTTTCATACGAGTTCTGTGAATAGAACTGTGACTCAGATTCAATTCATCAAGCTTATAACCAAAACTACATGCAGCAGCAGCCAAAATATGCGCCGCACTTCTGCTGCTAGTTTTTGTTCTATCCAGAGCTAATGCCACATTCTCCGTGACAATGTTTAGCTTTGGACGTTTCCGTAGGTGATATCTTGACAACTGATCAGAATAATTTGAAGAGCTTCCACTTAATATCTCACTGCTGGTGTGACTCAAATTTAAAGCTTGACTTGGTCCTGAAAAATTATTAATTGCCTTAATTTTTCCTCATTAAGCAACCCTAGCATAAAATACAAGTATCTGAAATTACTTTGTATTACCTATCTCATTCAAATCTGTGACTGGTAATTTATCCTGGATTTTTCAATGGTTGCGATACACTCTCATAACAATTATCTGAATCAAATGATTGACTCAGGTCTATAAAATAAAATGGATTCATAAGTAATGTGATCAAGCGATTTATACATTAGAATATGCTATCCAGAAGCACAAATTACCTAGGTTTTTCTCTCGGTGTGGTTGAGAAGCGTTGTCGAATTTAAGGAAATCATCCGTACTGGATATACTCGTATGACTATTAGCTTCGCTCCGATCTTAGTAACATAAAATAAAAAGTACGTTTATTATATTTTCATAGGATAATAATTATTGCAGAAGGGGTTTAATTAGGGGTTAGCAAATTTTATCAAGCAATTAATTACCTTTCTGACATGCAGTATCCATTAGTTCCTGTAATTTCTTCAATGATACATCATTATCGTGTCGCTTTATGTTAAAAATAGTATCCAAGGTTTTTTCGAACCCTTTTTCTTTTTTTTGTTGAGTTAAGGAGTTAATACGACTTTGATTTTTTCGTAACATCTTCCATCGCCGATGTAGTTTTTCAAATTAGGTAATCCTATTTTTTTTCTGACATAATGGTATGTTAAGTTTACTCCAAATAGTATACACTTCATCTACGATAGTTGTAGCAATATCACGAACTGTAGTTTTAGGAGATGAGCGTTGTTTGTATTGATAATAGCTCAAAACGTTTCGATGTGTTGGTAGCTGAAAACTTGGGAGGTCCTTTAATTCCTCACCAATCAAATATATATCCGCCGTGAAATTAATAGACATTTCTTATTCTAAATTTCAGCCGCAAACACTATATACACAATCGAGAAATTAAGTCTTACAGCACTGACATTACTATTGAACCAATTGTTTACCACGGAACACTTTGATCAGAAATGCATTGTTAGTAAAGTTTATGTAATTAAATTCAAATTTTAGTACAAGGCGCCGTTATGGCCCTGCTTGACGTCGAAAAAGCATTCGACAAAGTCTGGCATGATGGCCTAATTTCAAAATTAATTAAATTCCAAATTCCGGCCCAAATTGTCAAAATTATTGAATCATTTTTAAGTAATAGAACCTTTAGCACAAAAATTTCGAACAAAGAATCTTCAAAATTAAATATTGGTGCGGGCGTCCCGCAAGGGACTGTCCTTGCACCAAAACTTTACTCGTTATATACAGCAGATGTCCCCAAATCGATTCATACGAAGATTGGGCTGTTTGCCGATGACACTGCTGTATATAACCATTCCTTTCATTCGCAAGTGGCTACTAGCCAATTAAAAATTTATTTAAGATCACTCTTAGAGTATTTTGGAGACTGGAAAATAAAAATTAATAATGATAAAACTGAATTAATAAATTTTACAGTAAAATATTCAAATAATCAAATTTTTTCGCATCTCAAAATTGACGATATAGAAATTAGACCAAAATCAACAGTTAAATATTTAGGAATAAAACTTGACAGAAGGCTGACGTTTAACCCGCATGTTTCTGCGCTTAGGGGCAAGGCCTACAATGCTATAAGCAAAATTTACCCTTTAATAAACAAGAACAGCCCGCTTTCATTAAACAATAAAGTCCTGTTGTACAAAACTGCTGTTCGCCCGGCAATAACCTATGGTTGTGCTGCCTGGTGCTCCGTTCCTGACACTACCTTGACAATAGTTCAAAGGTTGCAAAACAAGGCTTTACGTCATGTAACGGGTGCTGGGCGGTACACATCTGTGGAATCCACAGTGTGGATGAATTGCACGAGCGAGCGGGGGTTGAGTACATACAGGACTTTATTTACAGACTTTCGAACAATTTTTATAAATATAAAATTCAAAATTCACCTCTTACACGAAACATCACCAACATCAGACACCAACACAACATTCATTACAAACACAGATTAATCTACGGACGATTACCCATTTTTCACGAGCCACTGCCTCCCCCTGTTCCTTAAATAATTTGAAAATTAAAATTCTAAATTCGAAATTATATAATCCATAAACATAACTTAAAATAACTGAATTCGTAAAATACCACAAATTTTTTCAATTTTTTCGAGAGGGTTTTTTTGAATTTTTCCCTTAATATCTATACAATAAATTATAAAAAAGCATAATCTGACAGTCTCCAATTTTTACACGCAAAACATCTTAACAATATGGCCCCTGTATCGGATAAGCGAAGGGAATGGCGAGCTGCGAGACAATTTAAATTGTATCATGGTTTCGGGTAGGCCAAAACATCGGCCAGGGGGGTTGCTATATTGCGCTACAGCGTATATATAGTAACCTCCTTTATGATGAACATTACGTGCCAGGCACATTTGTTTTGTTCATTTTATTTATACACCTCTTATTTATACCTGGAATTATTTTTACAATTTACATTTTATACAATAACTTGAATAAATATTTTTGATTTGATTTGATTTGATTTGCTCTCGTTTTGCATGCAGACGAACCGAGATCGAAATCCAGAAGAAGCATTACTTTTTTACTTTTTTTATGATAATTTAACCACCACTATTAAATACCAGATAAGGAAAAATTTATTTAAAAGACAATTTAATGTACCTAGTTAATTAAATAGTTTACTAACTATAACACAAAAAATGATCTGGAGATAAGAAGTACATATTCCTATGTATTTTTTTTTTAAGTTTCACCCTTACTTCCTAAGAAGTCCCAGAAACCTTCTGATTGGCTTGAGCGGGTTAGGGGTAGGAACGGACCGCTGTATTAAAGTCACCTCCATAGGACTAATACACAATAGAACAAACACAAATTTGACCTCCTAATTTCGAATATGACTACAGAATTGGCCCAGCAGGTCCTGGTTTGGCACTTACCTCAACAATCATCCTAAAATCGCGAAAACTGAGGTGTTTTTTGAGGTTAAGACCAGATCAAGACCCGCAAGGCTTATTCTATTATAATAATGATAAGGCTTATTCTATTATAATAATGATAATAATGATAATTATCATATTTAGATTCAGCGCATCAAAATACATAAGAATGTATGCGCTTCATCCTTACATCAAGGGGATGTGGGACTTTGTTATCTTTCACTAATTCGATACACATAAAAAAATAAAAGAATCTGTTGAGACCGATCTTCCATTTAACCTAAAATGTTCATATTTTGACAGCATCTTTTTTCCCACCTAAAATAACTATTTCAGGTGTAGCCCGTTGGAAAATCTTTTTTTTTTTTTTTTTGAAACACCCTAATATATATATATATATATATATATATATTTATATAATTATGTATGATCATATATAATATAATGTATGGACATATATGATTATTCATTTACGTATAATTGGCCTTAATATATGGTTGTATATAATTATCTATAAACATGTAAGAACATACATGGTCATACAAACTTATATGTATCGATATTTATTTTAGACGAAGAAGGTTTATATTTGTAATATATGAACATATATAGTCATATATTATTATATGTGATTTAATATTATTTATTTTTCATCCAAAATAAATAATAATAAATCACATATAATAATATATGACTATGACTACATATGTATACCTACATCCAGGATACATATATGTACCTATTAGGTATGTATGGCCATATATAAACATATATAATCATATATTAAATATAGTATACTATATATAATACCTATATGACTATATATGTTCATATATGGTCATACATACCTAATAGGTATATATTTTTTTGAACAGATCTGTAATTATGGTATAAAATTTTTTATGACATTACTGTATACCTATTAGGTATCTACCTAAAAAATTGTTGGTCCACTTTGTTTTTTACTACCTTAAACCTGATTGTGTTTATATATATATATATATATACAGTGTGTCCGTAAAGTCCCGGAACATGTGATTATTTTGAAAACGGTAATTTTTTTTAAAAAACGCTGAAACACGCCAACTTTGATATTTTTCTAGCAATATTTTAGCATATGTAGTTGTTCCAAATTCTGCCGCGTGGCGGCGCCACAATCAAAGTCAGTTTTTTTTAAATTGCAACCCTTTATTTTTGTTGCATTTTTGGATAGCTACCGTTGTCCTGATTACATTGATGTGCCACATCTGGGGGGTTACATAAGAAAATTTTTGAGAAAATCAGGTTTTTACTGCCGAATGAGATTTTGGTATTTTATCAAACTTACACAATCTATGCGTTGCTTAATGTTTTTTGGAAAGCCAATCAGAGCAGTTGCTCAAAGTGTCCACCGTAAACTATTTGGAAATGGAACAGCCTGTCTACAAACGAGCGTTGTACGTTTGCCAGTACCGCTGGAGTGATCATCTGGATCTCGGCTTGAATGCGGTGTCTTAGGTCGTCCAAATTTTAAGGCCTGTTTACATAGACGCGGTTTTTAAGAGGTCCCCATAAAAAGAAGTCTAAAGGGTTCAAATCGGGCGATCGCGCTGGCCACTCAATTTGACCCCTTTGACCTATCCAGCGATTGGGAAAGACCTGATTTAAATAATCCCTTACTAGCAATGCATAGTGCCCCGTAACAGCGAATAAGTTCGTCAAAACCAAAATCTTAATCAGCGGCAAAAACCTACTTTTCTCAAAAATTTTCTTATGTAACCCTCCACATGTAGCATATCAATGTACTCAGGACGACGGTAGCTATCCAAAAATGCAACAAAAATTAAGGGTTGTAATTTAAAAAAACCTTACTTCGATTGGGGCGCCGCCACGCGGCAGATTTTGGAACAGCTACATATGCTAAAATATTGCTAGAAAAATACCAAAGTTGACGTGTTTCAGCGTTTTTTTTTAAAAAATACCGTTTTCAAAATAATCACATGTTCCGGGACTTTACGGACACACTATATATATATATATATATATATATATACATTTATATATTGTAACAGCTTAATTTAAAGCATATAATTTTATTTAATGTTAGATAATTTGTCAAAATTTTGGTATCAAGTAATTTAATAGTTATCCATAGATGTCTATAACATATATGTATATGTTATGCTTAATAATTATTATTATAATTATAATAATTATAATTGGTAATTTGTTTCGTTTTTGAACCAATAAAACTCGTGGTTTAAGTTTTTTATTAATCTTTTAGGTTATAAATAATAATTATTAATAATTTATTAATAATAAATTTTCTCAGGTATTCTTAGTGGTTAATAATTTGGTGGGGACCTTACAAAGACATTTTTTTTATTATCTTGACTTGATTTAATGTAGGTATTTTTGTTGTAAATTTCTTTGGTTTTGTTGTTCTGTGCAGAGACAAGTCTCTGGTTCTGTGTTTCTTTCTTAAAAGAGACATGGCGGTCGCGTTTTGCGAATCATTCTGTTTCACGCTTAAATCCGTCATTGCTAAATTCATACTGTAGTTTTGAAGGGCAAAGAGCTTATAACATTCTAGGTAAATACTACTTTAGATTCCGCTTAGCAAAATTTAACATTTCTCAACGATTTTAGGCTTTTTCCCTAAGATTTAAAATTCCTAACCTCAAAAACACGTTGGAGAGTGTGAAAATGGTTAGTGTTGTATTGCAGTAATGCACTTGTAATAATCTCCGTGGTCACTGACAAATGTGTTGAGCAAATATCCATAAGGAATCCATGGAAGTACCTGATTGTCTTACGATCCTCTCTTGATCTACAATTGGTCCTTCGAAGAAGAATAACCTTTATTGTTAGTGGAAATCTCCTGTGTCTTTCATGTCATGCTATCACTGAGGATTTTGATATTGGAATATCGATGACAGCTGACATGTAGTTTTCAAGATTTTTTAAAGGTATTTCTGTTTATTTTTATGCTGCGTGGACACTGTTTGATTCCCAAAATAAGACTTTGTTAGTTGAGTTAAGTTAGAAGTTCAATTGCCACGTAACATGGTTGGCAGTATTGCCATGATTAAGTTTTTATTTTATTTAATTGTACTGGTATTTAGTGAATTTGACGTAAATTTGAAGCAGCATTCTTGATGAATATATTTGTTACTAGAGTAATTTGTAATTTGTTAATAATTCCTTCCTATTTCTGACTTTCTGTTTAGTTTATCACGACTGATGCCCCTATTATACAGGGCTTCTCAAAAGTCCCGGGACGGAGCTATAACTTTTGAAGGAGTGAAGAAAAAAAATTGAACATTTCGGGATTCTTATAGGATCATTATACTACATTCTTAGAAAGTTTAGAACTTCCATGCAACTTGGAGTTTTTTAGGGGATGACCACCCTAACATTTTAAAAAGCAACCCCTGTCGGGTTTCACCTTATTTTAAAGGTAATGTTATAAAAATCGTAGTAAACGTGCAAAAAACATTAAAATCTTTTATTTTCCCATTTGGTAGTCAACCCATCATAGGTAATTCTTGAAACCTTAGAACAAAAAACAACAGGAAGGAGCATTTAATAAATGACCTTGGGTCCAAAGTGGAGCTTCAATATGGCGGATAGTTGTTTCCGTTTGACAGTGGCGTAGTAAATACAATTGAAGTTTAATTTTTATAATAATTAGGTTAGTATCAGAAAATATGATACGCCTATGGTTTTTTCTATGATGGTTACGTTCTTAGGTTATGGTTATGTTCTAGGGTTACGTTATTTGACATTGATTTATGTTTAATATTTACAACTAATTATTTTAAAATATACAATAAGTAAATAAATTAAACGTTAACCAAAATACTCACCTATGAAATGTAAATGAATATTTTTAATTTTTTGTGCTCAAGGAGCAACCACAAGCTACACAACTAACCATAATTTGTTTTTACACCTTAAACACTAATATTTATATCTTAAACTTTAAATATTTACACTTAAACGAGAATATATCAAATACAATATTCTCTAGAAACAATGAAACGCTTATTTAAAGTTAATTTAACCAGAAAAACAACATAAAACACCGACAAACACATAAAACATTCAACTTTGACAAATATAGCATCACAAAAGTGTCATAATTTGGAGCTTGCAAATGGCCGACTTCCGCCGCAATTTTAGTACGGCTAAAGAATGACAAGACTCCTTCCTGTTGTTTTTTGTTCTAAGCTTGAAACAATTAAGATATCGGGTTTTCGTTTTTGTTTCTTTTTTCAAAGAATCTAAGAATGTAATTTTTATGATCATATAGTGATCCCAAAATTTTCAATTTTTTTTCTTCACTCCTTCAAAAGTTATAGCTCCGTCCCGGGACTTTTGGGAAGCCCTGTATAATTATACGTGGATCAAAATTCATGTATGGTCATACATGGGCAAAATTCATATATGATCATATATATTGTTATTATTATTATTATTATTATTATTATATATAATTTTTTCCCGGGTACTTTTTTCATGCGTTTAATAATTATGCAATTACTTATATTGAAATTCTGCAGTTTGCTACATTTTGTCATGGGTTTGACGTTTTACATATGTAATGTTATAGGTTAGATGTATAAATTTATTCTACAGTGACCTGTAATTTTTAGGTATCTGCACTGATTTCGAGCTCAATACGATGGATGGAACCACTATGTCAATACAATTTTAATGCATTTTCATTATTGTACGGCGGTGTATAATAATTTAACTTTTAAACTTCGTACAAAAATAATGTCGGTCTTATGAGGGTGATAATATGAAAATTGTTATACCCTTGAAAAAAGTTTTTTCTATTAAAATTAAAATATTATCAAGGTAACACTGAATATTTTAAAATAATTATATAACTATTTAAAAAAACAAAAACAATTGCTTATTCTTTTCCTTTTGGCCTTGCCCAATTTCTCTTTACGGCGTTATCCATGTTTATCGGGCCCGCGATCTACCGTGGTGTTTTGGCATCGATTTAAGTTCATGCACTTTCCTTGTCGTGTGGTACTCTGGTCATGACATGACAATGTCATACAAGCATTTTAGGCAGTGGCCTTGTTTTGAAGCTACCTTGGACAAAGGCCAGCATTCCGCTCCACAAGTTATAGGTAGTCTAACTGCGGTTTTTTATATTTTGCCTTTAGAACCGATTCTAGTATTACAGATCAGGTTTCTCCATTTGTCAAGCCTTATTCGCTTATTCGATTCATGATATCAGCCTTAACGGTGCCGGCATTTGAAATACGCTTTTAAGGTATTTGAAGTTAGACACAGTCTTTAAAGCGGTATTCTGGACATGAAAGTTTGTTAAAGAAGTTATAGTACATAGGTATATATGTCTGTTTATCTGGAGTCCCGCTTTTTCTAGAGCTAACCTTTACATTTTTAGCGTATGTTGGAGGGTTGCTAGGTCTTTGTCGATGAGAACTGCATTGTCCACTTATAGGATATTTCAGAATGTGGGTTTTTAAAACGTAGTTGTTAAGAATTCCATACAAAGTGAAAAAGTAATAGACTATATGCTAAGCCCTGGTAAACCCATACTTTTGTTTATGTTTTAACCGTACATTTCTTAATATAGCTTTCGGGCACTTTCTGCGCTATTATGGCTTGCCAGTGGTCTGGGAATTCGATCGAACATCATGTGTAAATCTACTTTGATGTCTCTGTGATATTAGGTACAATATACCTAATTATAATGTTACCTCAACTATGGGATCCCATTAAGCAATTGCAAATAGTATTCTTGCAGTCTTTCGTTTATTTCTTGGTCAGATGTTAGCAGCATTCCCTGTGCATTTCTTATTTGCTTTTTATATCGGAAATATTGGTGTCTTTCTTTAAAAATTTAAAAAAGCTGTATTTTTAATTTGCTTTACTATGACTATGACTATAAAAGTCCAGTTTGTTCTTGACTTATTTCTTTGCGTTTCGGTATGCGTCTCGAGCTTCTTTAGTCCAAGATATTTGCCAGGTATTGAAATAGGTTTTCTTTAATTGAGTTTTTTTCTGTACTTCTAGCATTCCTAGTTTTAGGTCATTCTTCTCTCTTACAAGTTATAAGTTATAACTCCGTTTAATAATTCTATAGTTTTCGCGGCGAATGTTTCAAATTGCGTCATCAAATTCTGAACCAAGCACAGACATTACAATTATTGTTGTTTTCTTTTACGTATATAATCCACGGAACCGCTAGGTTAACCGTATGTCGAGAAATCGGTTTTTGACATTCGACATTGATGACGCAATTTGAAACATTCGCCGCGACGACTGTAGATGTATTGAGACCTTACTTATGGAATTTTTTCGGGATTGTGTTGACATCCTTGTCAGAGTTTTCTTTCTGTATATTATCTGTTATTTCATAAATTCTGATACTACCACGGGTTTTAGAGTTAAGAAGTCAGCAACTAGGAGGCGGTGTTGGGATGTTAAAGACTTGTCAGGTATAACCTTACTATCTCTGAAGGTTCTTAATAGTTGCCGGTCTATTAAGTGGTCCTGTTAACATGTTGTTTTTAGGAAATTATTTCCATATTAAAAGTGGCTCTTTACCCTAAGGGTTAAGTTTGCCGTAGCCCTGCTTTTCATGGACTTTCTTGTGGCCCATTGTTATTAGGTTGACATGTCCGTTTAAATCAGCTCCGATGTACTTTGATTTGGTGTTCAGGATTGACTGCAACATTTGTGCTGATATTACTTTCATGCATGATTCCATTTAGTGCAAATTTAATTGCAATTAACCGATCGCTGTCTCTTTTCACTTCTCTCATACAGCTTTAAAAGTTCTTATCCACCATTGCTGTTTGCTACTGTACCATGACAAACATAATTGTTAAAGAAAAAAAAATAATAGATACATTTGAACATTTCTACGAAAACCAATAATTGTTAATGTTAATAAAAATAAATTTGACATATAGTTTTTATTTGCACATATATTTAACAGATGCATGATGATTTTGAAATAAAATATATATATAAATAAATTTATTATGTATTTATCTCGAAATCAATGAAAAAAATGTAACGTTTGTGTGATTCACGTCCGATTTATCATTTCCATTTGCCTTGTTCTCTTGTGAGTATTTTAAAAGAAATAATCAAAAAGATTTTTCTATAAATAAAACAACCTTTCAGGTAAAAATTTAAACAAAAGGAGAAAATCCCAAAAGGTTTTCTGGGTTAAAAAACTCTTGTATAACATATTTACTATAAAATATATTGTTTTTGGATTACTTGAATATTTCTGTACGAACACACTATGTTCCCTTGTGCCTGCCCCCTGTTTCTCTTGTAGATTTGTTTGGTCGATGTTAGATACCCGCAATTACCGGAAACTCTTAAACCCTCTGTTTCAGGACTACGGCGACAGTTTCCAGATCTTGCACGCGGGTAGAGCGCTTCGCATCCTGCGCCTCGCGAAGCTGCTCTCCCTCGTGCGGCTGCTCAGGCTGTCCAGGTTGGTGCGCTACGTCAGCCAATGGGAGGAAGTATATGTAAGTACACTTTACGCCTATGTTTTTTTTTTCGTTATTACTCAGGTCCCCCTCCACTATGGCGCTAAAGCTTTCACGCATTGTGGACAGTTCATTCTTTATTATTACCTAAACGATTTCCAGAATATAGAACATTTATTAAATTAATGAAATGAGAGTTGCCCAGTAAAATACAATTAATTTTAGTTTTTTATTTATTTTTAAAATGTTTCAAAATTATCAGAAAAGACAATAAAATTTCCTATTTATTAATAATAACACTACTTTACAAAATTCGACAAGTTATTTGTTTAAAAAGAACCACTTTTTCTAAGGTAAAATTTCGTGTTCACGAAATTCATCTATAGTGGTTTTTCTGGTATTGGTCTACATTTTGGATTTGGATTTGGAATTAATTTGACATCCAATACAAATTTTACCTGCATTTTTGTGATGTATTGAATAAGGAAAAGATTTTGAACTATTTTTTTTGTAGCCTCCAAATGAATAAAACTGGGCTTATTGCCCTAGCAAAGGACGGGTCATAGTGACCCTTTGCCTTTACTTTAAGGATAGGAATGCATGGGTGGGAGTGGAAGTACTATAGCATAGTAAATCTGGGATGAGGTGAGATGTGGGTGGGGTAGTTTGGGTCCGCCAGCGGCCTTTACTTAATATAGCAGGGGAATGGGAACGAGCTGGTTATAATAAATCAGTCTCTCCCACTGTCTGCATATGGTATAACTGAGTGGATGGCTAATACCTTGAAGAGCTGTAAAGAATTTTATGATTACTATGATTTTTTAAAAGTTTATACTGTACATTTCTCTTGAGGAGAGAGTTTATTAAACTTGTGAGGCAAGAAATTGGTGGTTGAGTAGAGCTTAAAAATAGTTAGTGTGATTGATGTTATGCTTGAGTGATTATATATGAGTTTTTACTTGGAGAATTGGTGAAATTAGCAATGCACAGTTGCAAAAATAAAAAATAAAATTTTCAAAAATTTGACAAAAAGCCAAAAGGGCTTGTAAAAATTTGCTTGTTGATATGTGAAAGTTTCGTGAAGAAATAACAAAAAATAACTGAAAAAATCAAAATGAAATAAATTTTTCCGCACGGTGCGGCCAAATAAAACCTCGTTTGACTGAGCCACATGATAAATGCCACATGAAAAATTTGCGTAAAGCGCCTTATTTGTGGTAAATTGTGATTGGAATTTGTGTTTTTGGTTTAGGGGGGCCTATGGTGATGTAGTCGGTCTTGAACGGTACCACGGATACCTCGGTAAAGGCGTCGATCGTCCGGATTATAATCCAGGGCGTTGTGGAGAGCCCTGTTGGTGATTGCCTCTGCTCTATCCAGCATGGCGTTGGCTAGGGAGTATATATGCGTTGTTAGCTCTGGCACATTGAGCTTATCCCTGAGCTGGGCGTTTCTTACAAACCATCGGGCCCCGGTTATGGTTCGAAGGAACTTGCTTTGCTGGATTTCGAGCAGGTTTAGGTGCGTTTTCGCAGCTGTTGACCAGGCTGCGCAGGCATAAGTTATGATGGGCCTGACGATCGCTATCCAGACTGTGCGTTTGTTCTTTAGGCTTAGAAAGTTACCGATGTATAGTGGCCTTAGTGTTTTAGTGATGCCTGTAATTTTTGCCAGAGTGGCGTCAATGTGTCTTTTCCAGGTTAGTTTTACGTCCAGTATGACTCCCAGATACTTGGCTGACTGGGCCCAGGGGATGTCTTGGTTGCCGTATTTAAGGGTAGCTGGTAGCGCACCTCCTTTCCTAAAAAGAATGACCTGTTTTTTCTCTGGATTAATTCTAACCCTGTATCTGTCGGCCCAGGACTTGACTCTGTCCAGTGCCTTTTGTAGTTTGCGGACGATTAGACCAGGGTTAGAACTTTTGTAAACGAGGGCGGTGTCGTCAGCATACATTGCCGTCAGGACTCCTGGGGTGCGCGGAAGGTCAGCCAAGTAAAGATTAAAGAGAGTGGGTCCAAGTACAGATCCTTGTGGGACTCCTGATTGTATGGGGTGGGCCAGAGAGAGGGCGGTGGTAACTTGGGTGGTAAAAGTCCTGCCAGACAGGTATGATGCTATAAGCTTGACTAGAGGTAGAGAGATCTCCATGTTTATGAGCTTGATAAGAAGTCCAACATGCCACACTCTGTCGAACGCTTTGCTGATATCTAATAGCACCATACCTGTTTTTTGTTTAAAGTCAAAGCCGTGTGAGATAGTCTCAGCTATACGAGTGATTTGTAGCTCGGTGGACAGCTGTGGCCTGAAACTATTTTTCAACACGACGTTTCGACCAGTAAGTATCTCAAGTCGTCTTGAGGTATAATAGACCCTACCTAACCTATTCAGTATTTACCTGAAGACGACTGGAGATACGTCGAAACGTCGTGATTAAAACTACTACGGCCATGGAAGTCCAAAACATTTCCCTCAATCAACAAACACCCTTAAAACAAACATTAGTGAGGTTTTATTTTGTAACAGGGCATTTTTTTGAGATTTTATGCCTATCTTGAAATTTGGAGCTAAACCAGAAAAAACACGTTTTTTCCAAATCAGCACAACATTTTACCTTGAATAAAGTGGTTCTCGTTAACAAGGAATTTTTTTGAACTGTTGTTTATTAACTAAATCTTATACAAAGAAAAGAAAATAGTAATCATTAATCACACACACCAACCATTGATGCGCAGAACACTGATCAACTCAATATACAATGTCAATGTCCATGTCAGTGTCAGTCACAATTTAAAATCATACAATTTGTAATAAAACCTTGGTATATTATTACACTCGAGATTACACTCGAGATTATGCATTATCTCACCTACAATAATTTACTATTATGTACTCCTATTGCATAATATTTGTTTTTTTCGTATATAATAATAAACATTATAAATGTATCTACTCTATAAGTAAATAATTAAAGGATTTTTAAAAATAAATAAATAAAATCTGACATCTGTCAAATGGTTAACCTCACTTTTTACAAATTGTTAAATGTTATTATAGTCGCAATTTAAAAGCTGATTGCACAGTGAATATTGAAATCGGCCAATCACTGATGCCTAACAACGTGAATAATGATTTCACTATCCCCTGTCTATAGACAGGGAATTTATATGGAACAAAAAAAACACAATATTATGCAAAAGGAGTAATATCGTGTAATTATTAAATTGATACCAATATATTGATTATTTTTGTTGTAAACATGCAGTTAGTTTTTTCTGGAAATCGGTTCGGTCTATGAATTCTAAACTATTTTTATAGCCTACATTTTAACCAAATTATAAATATTTTTATATATTTTTGTAAAAATTATTGATTCATTAACCATTTCATACTCTACTCTACAAAAGACACGTTTATATTTTAATTGGAAAGTGGAACATTTGTTTATTTATCACATTACAATGTTTATCGTTGGACAAAAAATATATTTGCAGTTATTAATTGAGTACAATTTTACCTAAAAATAATTTAGAATTCAATTTTAATGTATTTGTTAAGGTCTGAATTTTAAAAATACAAATCGTAAATCGTAAAAAAATAAGTATAGTACTCTTTTTGAGTTTGAGATTTTTTAGAATATTTTCAAATAAGCATGATTATTTACTATGTTGCTGTTTTAAAGACGGTATTTTTGTTTTTATTATTTTTCTGGGGAAAAATATCTTAACGACATGTAAAGTTACTAAATTATATACAGGGTGTCTCCAAATTTCATTCAAAAATTTTAAGGAGTGATTCTACAGTGCAAAACAAAAAAAATCCTAAAAGATAGGGTAAAAAATTTAACATTTACATTTTATTTCCTATCTCAGGTGTACTTTAACTTAAAATAATAAATTTTGGCACACGCACCCGATATTGACATATTATTAAAAACGTCCTATTGTTTAAAAAGTCTAAAACCAAAAATTTTTTAAGAAATTTTTTTTTCTGTTATGAAAGTATTATGAACGATTAAAGTATTTAAATTTAATACGATTAGGATAGTTTTTAATTTAAGTTTATAATTTAAAATTTGTGATTTTAAATTAAATAAAACGTATCTGTTTAACTAAAATGAAACAGTATTCATTTAAGAAATTAGCGGACATTTATTTTAGGGACTTGCTAAGTGTAACTCTTTAGAGAGTCTAGGGTAGAGAGGGGGAATGGCGACCACCTAAGAAAAATTAACCATAAAATAATTTTGAACCAATATTTTTACTTTTTGAAAATCCGAATAGAAAGACTAAAGTCTAAAGATTATTCATGCATCAATTCAGAAATACAACTCGAATAGTTTTTTCAAAAAAAAAAAATTCTTAACAAAGTGCTTTTGGTCGTAATTTCCCACGTAACGGGGTAATTACGATCAAGTGCAGGGTAATTACGAAGAAGTGCTGTTTAATCGCAACCAGGTATATTTGACTTGTGATGCTATAAGACATTTGACTTATGTTGCTATAAAAAAAATATTAAATTCATAACAAACTAAAATTAACAGGTATTCAATAATAATAACAAAACAACTAATTATATACTTGAAAATATTACAAGAATTTACCCTGCTTTAAATAAACACGAATTGACTGAAGCCAATGTAGAATTTCTGGTTACCGACGGTTTTGGTTAGGTTAGGCTACTAAAGGCTAGGTGACGCTACTAAAATATTGTACATAAATATTACCTTACTATGAAACTTTTGATGATCGTTATAACCCGCTGGTCGTCATTCCCCCACTTTACCCTATATATCGGTAACAATTTCCTAATCGTGATGTTCTCCATAAAATTATATCGAGGACATAATGATTAGAAAATTGTTACCGTTCTTAAGAATAAATTTTGCAAATGTGGATAAATGATTACGTGAAAATGGAATCTTTAAGCACAACAGAGTTAATTGTGGAAGACACCGGTGTGTTCGCACTGCAGAAAAGGATGTACGAATTTTTGATTTAATTGCCAACAATCCACGAGCAAGTACTGAAAACTTTTACGAAAACAATAATAATTATTAACTAGGGATCCCCACCATATTTAATTTTCACCTTTTAGCACGTCTTTTGTCAGTGGGTATGGAATCCATACTATGAATGATGTTTGGTCGTATACCTAACTTTTTAATGAACATTTTCTTTACTGATGAGGCTGGATTCACTCGTATTAGAATAGTAAATTTTTAATTTAACGTTTTAACAGATCTACTATTTTAGTGAGCGCTTTTGTATTTAGTGATATTTAGTAATTATTCCTAAACGTATAACAATACCTACTAAATATTTGTAAATAAACAAAATCAAAGCACTTTAAGAAATGCTTATAAGTTCTTCTGAATAGTTTTATTAAACTGATATAAATTTAAATAAAAAGTATAATACACTTTTAGGTTGTTTTGTTTTAATCAATTGAAAAGCTAGCCAGAAATTTGAAATATCCACCTTGTTTTTTACATTTAAATGAAGTTTGTTTGTAACGCATAAACAAAAATTTTCAAAGCGATTTTTCTTAACGGATTGATGACTTTTTTTGTGTAAAATTGAATGAGAACTCATAAAATGGAACCAAAATATCCAACATCGTGCCCAAAAAAAAAACTTGAAAGCGATGTCCCATGGCATTTGGGTCCGCCCCCTAAAAATAAGTCTACAACAGAAAATTTGCATTTGCAATTGTAGTGCGCGCACTACACGCATGCGTGTACCAAAATTAATTCTTTATTATATTACACCTGAGATAAAACATAAAATGTAAATTTTGAGCGCCATCTTTAAGGGGTAGCTCATAAAGCATTTTTTGACCCATGCATTTAGGAACTTTTTTTATAATTGAAATTTTTTGATGGAATTTGGAGACACATTGTATATAAAGCAGATACTTTGTGCTTTGCATAATATGCATATATATATTATAAGCTCTCGAATCGTGCTTGGAATGAGCTTTAATGAAATTTTTGCCAACTTTGTAGGCACTTTATCAATGTAACAAATTTGCACTTTCCAGCTTACAACATTACCTCAGGTTCATAAAAAATAGGGATTTATTTTAATTGTTTCCAATAAATACAAATAATACACATACTGCACAATATAACTTTAATAATAAAGCAATTAGATTTTTTAGAAAATCTACTTTTTTTAATTCTCAATTCACCACTAGATTAAATCTTATAGATTTAGTTTAAATCGACAAACTATGTTAAATTACTTTTAATACACAAAAGTTGTGCATGATGCTTTCAAAAATTTGCGATTTCAAAAACCACGACAAATTTCGCTATGTAGTTAAAAACTCTTTCTTTTTCTAAATTTAGATTTTTCCCTTTTCTCCTTTTTAAAAAATCATTAAATTATTTAATTAAAAAATATGCTGGTTGATAAATTTAAACTTTTTGAATCCAATAGTGTTTTTTACTATTATACTTTTGAAAAAAAAAATTGTGCGCTTTTTAACATCGCGGATGTTTATGAATTAAAAATTAAATTTAGTAATTTAAACAATATAAAAAATTATTGCGCTACGCAGATACCTATGTACCAGCACCCTCCTGGGCGGCAGGCCGAGTACGCCCCTGACGGTACCCCCCTCCCCCCGCCTAGAGACCGGACCACCGAGGTGCTTTACTCATCTCTTAATATCTGTACTGTATACTGTCTGTCTGCCTGTCTTATTATTAAACATTTTTTTATGTTTTTAATGGCGTATTTGTTCATTAAACCAAGCATCGGACACTATACCTATTGTTTTGCTAAAAAATTTAATTAAACTACGTGTACCAGTATTAAACATTTTTTATTAAATAGTTTATTTACTTCAAGCTTTAGAAGTTACCATTATCACAGAATTCTGTGCCATTATTGTGCCAACCGTCCTGTTTTCTCAGGACCTTTTAAAGCTATTTTTTTTAGGTATTGTTGATTTTGAATATTAATAAATCTTTTCTTTATTTGATATTTTATATAATTTTTTTGAATGATAATTACCCTCTTATATATCCCTACAAGACAATTATCGCTTGATTACAGCGATAATTGTCTACTAGGAATCGATAATTCCATTGTTATCACGTATCCATGGCAATTAATAAAAATAACGTTAGTTTTTATTTTTATGTGACAGTTACTTAAAATGTCACGTTTTGGTAAAGAATCATTTGAATCAATTAATGAAAATGTGAAAAATAGTGTACCAAAAAATACTGCGAACAACAAAAAATATGATGTAATTAGTTTATTCGTGTAATCTAAACAAATAACAAATTACCTTTAAAAAAATGCATTCGGTCATTTTCATATTTTGAGGAAAGAGCCCTCCACCTTCGGTGTCGGCTCTTTCCAAAATATGAAAATGAACTCATGCATTTTTTATCGATAATTTTTAAGCACTTGTGTAGTTTCCCCCGATAATTTAATAATAATGATTTGTTATTGCTATTAGTTGAATTTTATTGACCCCATTTTCGTTGGGTATTACTGTTAGCTACTGCTCTTATACAGGGTGTCACCTAATAAATTGTCATCCTTTGGGGGGATGATAGTACACGCTAAAACAAGAAAGTTTTTCTCATATAATTTTTGCCTTAGAGCTTCTGTTTTTTAATAAAACCAAGGAGCCACTGGATGTCACTGACCTATCCTATAAATCATCATTGTTTTTACCTCTAAAAACAATGATATTATTCATCCAAGCAAAAAATAAACAGGTATGCGCACAGTGTAATATGTAATATCAAGCAAACTTTTAAACTTATTTAGTACTTTTTTATCATTGATTACTGATAGTTCGGTTGTTATTTGTGATTTCTCTGGGGCCAAATGAACAGTTTAGTGTACCAAAGCGAAGTTGGTACATTAGAACAACTCCGCGAACTTGTCACTGCAGCGGCAGATAAAATCTGAAATCTTCCGGATACTTTGTGTGGATAATAAAGGCGGGATAGATTAATAGTCTAATGGTCTATTTTGGGCACACTCATATCTCAGTTATTAGACATGGGACCCACATCAAATTTATATGAGTTTATAATGAAATTATATAGACAAGTTCTGCGCAGGCAGAATTCGAATTGAAGTTTGCGAAAAAAAGTTAGTTTTTAATTGTGCCCCCCCAGCCTCCTGCCCTCCCAAATTAAGATAATTCAAATTAAAGTGGTACAATATTTAATTCACTAAAGTTTATCGACAATTTTCAAATTTTATTAAAAAAATTCAAGTATTACAGATTTTATACCATTGAGCCATTCCACGCGTAACGGATAGGACAGTTGCCGTGTTTTTATTTACAAAATAATATTGTTCTATTATATTACCAATGTCAAATTTTTATAAAAAGTTCTAAACTAAAGCTGTTTAACAAGGTTTTTATTTGGCAAAATTAGGTATCGTGGTTGACTGTTTAATTCCTTAAAAACTAATAATTTAAAGCGTAACGGACGGGACTTCGTAATAGTCCCGTCCGTTACGCTTTAAATTATTAATTTTTAAGGAATTAAACAGTCAATCACGATACCTAATTTTGCCAAATAAAAACCTTGTTAAACAGCTTTTGTTTAGAACTATTTATAAAAATTTGACATTGGTAATATAATAGAACAATATTATTTTGTAAATAAAAACACGGCAACTGTCCTATCCGTTAAGCGTGGAATGTTTCTTTTTTTTTTAATTTATTAAAAGAAATAATAAAAATTTAAAATGGTATAAAACTTGTAATTCTTAAAATTTTTTAATAAAATTTGAAATTTATCGATTAACTTCAGTGAATTAAATATTGTACCACTTTAATTTGAATTATCTTAATTTGGGGGGCAGGAAGCTGGGGGGCACACTTAAAAACTAACTTTTTTGCGAAAACTTCAATTTAAATTCTGCTTGCGCAGAACTTGTCTATATAATGTAATTGTAAACTCATATAAATTTTATGTGGGTCCCATGTCTAATAACTGAGATATGGGTGTGCCCAAATTCCACCAGCCGCCACTATCCCGGATAGTTGAACATTTATTATAATTTTGAAAACTACGGAAACTTCTAGATACCTAACAATAAATAGTAAGTATTGTTTTATTTAAAGTACCTAAAATAGCTGAGTAAGCAAAACAAAAAACAATTATCAACAAGTAATGAATGTTAACACAATTGACGCGTTTCTCGGAAAAACATCATTAGTCCAAAATTAACATATTTGGTAAAATGAAAAAAACTCTCTGACATTCCCATTTTTGACCAAAGTACTTTATTGACCTATTTACTACATGTAAAAAAATGTAAGATAATTCGTCCAGAATTCCTCATGTTCGTTTTTTCAAACGAATATGAAAAAAACACAAAAAATACATGAACATGTGAGGTTTTTAGAAGAAAAAAACGAACAATTCTCCTTACTACAAACACTACAAACAAAATATTAACTCTGAGTAACAAAATAAAATGAAACAACTAAAAACTGTATTACTGCCACACTCAGTCTTCGCATCCACTGCTGTTTCCATTGTTGTCGACCGTGTTATCAGGACTGTATGGTCTTCTGGTCTTTTATCAAGTTATCATAAAATTTTCTATTGCTGTGGTCATGTAAAAGAGGTAGAAGCTTTTCTAGAGTGTCCAAAAATGTCACATGTTATGAACATGTGACTTTCTTAGACGAAACAGAGTGGACTTGTGATGTTTTTAGAAGAACAAGCTAAATTTCATATTTAATTATTATGGAACCAATGACATTTTTACGAGAAACACTTATTTGTATACGTATATATGGAGGTTAGGAAACAGTTGGTGCAAATATCTAAATTTCGACGATATTGGACTAATGATGTTTTTCCGAGAAACGCATCAATTGTAAATTTTTAATAAATGTGCGAGCATGTTTTAGCAATTTGTCGTAGGTCAGGAACAACCAGTGGCAGCTCAAAATTTCTACTTTACTTACAAAAATTTTAATGATTTTTTTATAAAAAAAAATGGCACTAATGCAAAAATGATAGGGGAAAAACTTTCTTATTTTGGCGTGTACTATTATCCCATTAAAGGATGACAACTTATTTGGTGACACCCTGTATTGCGTCCTGTTTTTAAACCAAAATATTCTGGTATTTACAACTTTAAATCGTGGTTTTCAAATTTGTTTATGGCAACCCTATTGTATTTGCTACTTTGCGACTAAACATATTTTTATATCGCTATAGACTATAGTCTATTTGATGTTAAGTCAGTTAGTCAGTTTTATAGTTATAAGCAAGGACCACATTTTAGCCAAAATGCCTTTTTGTTTCTATTTTAGGATTTGTTTGGGACCTTCAAATTAATTTTAAACTTAAAAAAATAAAGCGTTTGACACCCCTTTGTTTTTGCCTAAAAGCCTAAAATGGCGAAATTTTGATTTATTGTCCTAAAAGGACATTTTTATGAGCCTAAATTAGGCTCTTTTAATTTTTCAGTAAAAATATATTTTTCATTGCGGAAAACTAAATTATTGTTAATTAGACCCTGCTTTTATGCTCTTATTTCACCTAGACGCCCTTGGCGAGTACGAGGACCACAAAGTACAAAACTAGTGAAAACCTAATATTCAGTAAAAATATATTTTTCATTGCGGAAAACTAAATTATTGTTAATTAGACCCTGCTTTTATGCTCTTATTTCACCTAGACGCCCTTGGCGAGTACGAGGACCACAAAGTACAAAACTAGTGAAAACCTAATAAAAAAAGTAATTGTGTTTTTGCTATCTAAATATTTATTATAAATAATTATGGATAATATTAAGTAAATATTAGTTGAAAATTATTATTTACTTTGTTTTCATAGGTTTTACTGTAATTTCCATAAAAGGGCTTTAAGGATATTTTCTCGAAAAAACCCCTGAACACGTAAACTAAGATATAAGTTAAAGTATTTTTATCCAAAATTTTATAAAGATTGTTAAAGGCGTTAAAACGCCTTACTCTAAAGAGTTGGCAAAAGATTTGCTTTAAATTTTACAAGTAAGGTTTTCCTTTTCTTTATTCATACGGGCAATTGTTTGCAAGAGTTTGTTTTATTATTTTTATTATGTATTTTATATTAAGAGATGCATATGTATTTTTTGTTTTATTTTTATTAATAGGACCTGAATAAATGTTATGTTTAATCGTGTTGTTTTACATATCGCCTATTTTAGGCGGTTGAGGCCTATTTTAGGAACTTTCGGCCTAAAACGGCCTGAAATGTAGGTTTTTATTGACTATTTATGTACCCTAATTTCCAATTTTTAAGGTCCTAAAATCCGGTCGTTGATTATTAGGCACGAATTTTGTTGTAATTTTTACAATTTTTAACGACTTCTTTTTATAGATTATTCACTTAAAACAACCATTGCATTGAAAAAAAACGCTATAAATTTTTACTAATTACCTTGAAAATCGATAAATTCTCTCGGTTATTTATATATTGGTAGATAAAACAGGCGTATCAAGATTTAGCAATGATCGGATAGCCAAATAGGGCAAAAATAAAGTAAAAATTGAGATACGCAATATAATATATAGTTTTATTCTGCAAGTAGTTGCATACACATAATAAAGTTTTTATTGGACAAGCTCAAAAAGCAATGTTAAGCCAATTTTAACTTAATGTTAATATTAAAGATTAATTTTGTTAATATTGAGCAAATATCAATTTACACAATTGATTTACACATTTACACACACTCACATAAAAATATTAGAGGATATTATGATAATATCCTCTAATATTTTTATGCGAGTGTGTGATAATACGACGTGCTTAAAAATTACTGATAATTTTCTGCGCTTCAGCATTGATGTTAATAATTCCACGAGTTCGAATAACAAGTGAAATTTGCACAACAAGCTTGAATGTATGTATACCCTATAGGGAGAATATTTCTCGATTAAAGTAGCCAATAAAAATACAAACAATGGTAAATTGATTAAAAAAAAAAATAAACAAAAATATAACTTTCTAATATCACCAAAACGATTCAATTTAACAAGTTTTGTGCAAAAACGTAAAGAAAAAGTGGTTCGATTTTTTACTTTAACGTTTTTGATTTCCGATATAAAGAAACCGTTGTCAAAGAAACGTGGTATTTCCACTTATTAATTCAGTACAGCAATGCATAAGTAAAGTATTTAGAGTAATGTTTTGGCAGTATTTTGTTAAAAATAAGAACTATTAGATAATAATACTTTAACGCTGGATTTCGTTTCATTGCACATACTTGTCAAGATTCATGAAATATAAAGAAAGGTATAATGCTAAGATTGTAATTTCAAGTTAGTCTAATATTAAACACAGTAAAGTATTTTTTTTTAATTATCAAATTCCATCACATTTTTCAAAATTTTCGTAAAAATACGAGTCCAGTTTAAATGATTGAATAAAATTATTATCCTTATTTTTGCCTATATTACTAGCTACAACTCTTTTTTACTTAAATTGACTTACATATTTGACCCTTTGTATAAAGTAACTATTGGTAAGTGGTAAAATTTATAATAATAAAATCATGCTTTTTGACAATAAAAGTAAAACCTTCTGGAGTATTGCAAAAGATATAAAAGGGGGAAAACAAATCTTTCTCACTAAAATGAATAATTTTGTTATAACAACAGTTAAGACACCCATATCAAATAGAAAACTACAGGCCAATAAGTTTGTTGTCATCATTTTTAAATTTTTTTAAAACCGCCATGGCAGTTAGAGTAGTAGATTTTTTTAATATTAAAAATTTTTGAGTGCATCACAGCATGGTTACATGAGGAGGAAGTGTCCACCGCGGTGCATTATTTCTCACAGGAGATACTTTTGGACTTTGAAAGACCTGAAGTGACAATTGGGGTGTTGTTAGACCGATCAAAGGCCTTTGCGCTACGCAGGTCTTTTTTAAACATGAGAACCCAGGCTGTTGAGGTAACAAAGAATGAAAATACCTTAGTTTCAGATCCAGTTTTGGTACCCCTGGGGGTTCCTCAGGGTAGTCTAATAGGGCCGTTGTTATTTTTAATTTACATAAATGACATGGCGTCATCTGTGGCATTTGGTAACTTAGTTAACTTTGCAGACAATATTAACATGGTTCTGAAAGCTGAAAGCTTTCTGAAGTTATGATCGAAGAAAACATTAAAAAACTTCTAAATTGGTTCACAAAAAACGAACCTATTTAAAAAAAGAAAAAGAATACCATAATTTTTTTCAAAATACTTAAATTCAATTTTAACACACCTTGCAGGTACCATTTGATGACGTCAATATCAAAACCACCAAGCAAACTAAGTTTCTTGGTCTTATTTTAGTCGAGAATCTGGGAAATATCAGCTAGAAACACTAAATAAAAAAACTGACTGCGGCCTTGTACACGCTTAGGGTACTGAAACCATATCTGGATTCTGAATCCCTGAAGATGCTCTACTACTTAAATTTTGAATAAATACGGTATAATTTTCTGCTGTTTATAAGTCATAACATTGCATCGCCTGAAATGACCTCTACACGATTCTGTTTACTTTAAATCCAATATTGTCCTTATAGTGAGCTTCAGCTGCGTTACAGCTGTATACGGTCAATTCTCATATAACTTGTTCCGATGCTGTATCCACTTATTTTTGTGAAAACTAATTCTCGCTCAAGGTTTTTTTAAGTGTAAGAAGCATGTAGCATTTCAAGGTAATGGGAACTTAAATTATGACAACCCTAATCTATTAATTTTTTCCTAAAATGCAGGCTTTATGTTGCAAATGTCACATAAGTTACCGGTCACCAACTGCAATATCCTAACATCGATGAATATTTCAACAAAATGGCCGTTCAAACAACTAATGTTAGTGCTTGATTAACTAAAAATAGACTTAAGATTGACAAAAAATTATTTTATCCGAAATCGGCAGTAAAGTAGTCAACAATCGTAAATTAAAATAAATCGGCAGTAAAGTTCTACTTTACTGCCGATTTCGGATAAAATAATTTTTCGTCAATCTTAATTAAGTCTATTTTGAGTTAATCAAGCACTAACATTAGTTGTTTCAACAGCCATTTTGTTAAAATATTCATCAATGTTAGGATATTGCAGTTGGTGACCGGTAACTTATGTGACATTTGCAACATAAAGCCTGCATTTTAGGAAAAAATTTATAGATTAGGGTTGTCATAATTTAAGTTCCCATTACCTTAAAATGCTACTTGCTCATTACACTAAAAAAAACCTTGAGCGAGAATTAGTTTTCACAAAAATAAGTGGATACAGCATCGAAACAAGTTATTTGAGAATTTACCATACATTTATGAAATTCTGATTTTTGTTTTTAAGCATAGTAATTTGTTCTTACAAATGAAAGGGGTTAGTAACAGAACTTTAAACTACAATTTTCCCAAACACAGATTAAATCAATTTCAGAAAGGAATTTACTTCTCTTGTTTGCGAGCCTACAATAGGATGCCTAATAATATCAAACAAACAAAAACATAAATACATATAAAACAGTGTTTCTTAAACCCAACCTCTGGGGGTCCGCGAGTATATGTACGGGGGTCCGCTGCAGTCTCACCTATCACCTTTAACAATAATAAATAAATGCTACCAAAAGTCTCAGGAAATATCAGATCAAGCACGGAACATTTACTGCTTTTCTCAATGAAATACCTCAGTGAAAAGGCATTATTTTCTCTTGTATATATTAAAAAAAAATACAGAAACAGATTACAAGTGGAATCCGATTTGAGATTGCAACATCAGCCCAAATATCATCAACTTAGTTGCGAAGAAGCAGCACCAACCTTCACATTAGCGTACTAAAATTTTTGATTTAAGATTTGTTGACATTTAAAACTTATGTTTATTATATAATTAAAATATTAAATTCTAAAGCTCTAAATGCGAATACAAAAATTAACAAAAAATCCTAGAGGTAATAGTTTACAAAATTGAAGAACAAACTACCATTTCTGAGTAAGCATCCATTTTAATAAATTGAATAAAATATGTTTTTAGTCGACATAAACAATAAAGTGAAGTTTTATTAGTACTCAAAAGCGGCCAAAAAATAACAATTCTCCGCCGCTTTCATTATCATAACGCATTATTTAATGGCATTATTGTGTTTAATTAGTAATAAATTTAAATATCTGATTTATTTAGAACTATACTGTTTTTGAGGTCTTCATTCTGACAGGAAATCGAAGGTAGTAAAGGTTCTGATTTTACTATTTTGGTTCTGGTCTGTTCTGATTTAGCTTACCATATAAAATTAACTTACAATTTTGATAAATCCATATTAATTTATTAGGTATACCTAATAACTAATTAATAGCTGGGCTGATAACACAAATTTAATAATAGTTAATTTATAAATATATATATATGGGGAATTCCACGCCACAATTCGACTACTTTTGACCCGACCCCTTTCGATTTGACTGAACTTTTTAAATTTTTTTCTACCCCACTAAAAACGTTTTTTAGAATTTTTCCAATTTTTTTTACCCAACCAAAAAAACTTACGAATTTTCAAAAAAATTGACAATTTTCATTTAAAATACACATAACTTAGTCAAAATTTGACTAAATGGGGCGTTTTTTTTTTTAATTTTTTGGTTTTGAATTAACTTTTCAGAAAAAAATACAAAAAAGTTTGGAAGAAAAGAGACATTTTTTTGAAAATTTTTTAACATGTTTTTGGTCGGGTGTAAAACTAAAAAATTTTAAGAAAAATTTTTAGTGGGGTGAAAAAATATAACATAATTTCAGCCAAATCGAAAGTGGCCGATTTGGCGAGGGACGACCCATATATAAAATAACTATTATGAAATTTGTTTTTTTTAACTCAATTGAGAGTAAACAATAATAACATAACACAGTTAGTTGTACAAAAAACAGGCAAAAATAGGGCAACGCCTCTCTTTCTAAAAAAATGTCCTACAGGCCACCGCTGTTCTGGTTTTCCCCTTTACACAGTTGGTCACCTTAATTATAAATGTACGAAAGGTACCGACATAAAATAATTCGGCTTTCCAAATAACAAAGATTTAGCAAAAAAAATGGATAATAGCTTGCCGTAGAGAAGATACAATACATTTGAAAAATGGTTTGTAACTTATTTTGAATTTCGTATTCAAGACTGTAATAAGTAGGTAACAACTAAGGTTATATATAAATTATCTTTTTTTTTATTTTAGTTTTTGTAGATACCCCCCAACCGGTTTAACGGGCAAATGTGGACAAAATTCCTTGGATAAGTTATTTTTTATTTCTAGTGGACGAATTTTAATGTACAATTCGCTCCCACACCCGCACCCCTACGCAAGGGCGTCGATAAGGGGGGTAATGGGGGTAATTACCCCCCCTTCAAGTTAAAAGTCATAAAAAATTACTTCAAATATAATTTATGAATGAAAGTCGCCCTCTAAGAATAGTTTTTAAAGTGTGGCATAATAAAAGCTCTATTTTATTACTATTACACTAGATGGTGGTATGGTAGATAGTGAATTTAATTCGAAAAATCGCTATGATTTCGCATCTTGTGCGCATCTCTGATGTGCTAAATTTGAATTTTATATTTAAAAAGATTACCTAGTTACTTAAAAAAGAATATACGTTTATGTTTATGAGATATTTAGTTTTGATACCTTAAAATCCTTTCCCCAATATTCAAAACCAATTAAACAATAGGGAGTTTTGCAAAATTATTTTCCTTATATGTTACTCCCCCAAAAGAAAAAACTATCGACGCCCTACGCGCTCCACCCCGCCCGTCGCCAAAATAAACGGGACGGGGGGTTGAGGGACATATCTTTTTAAAGGTCTTTTAATTCTTAATGGGATTTTGTAATTTTTTAAAAAATCTGTCAGATAGTTTTCGAGAAATTGTTATTTGAATTTTCAAATTAAATGAAAAACAAAAAAACTGTAAACCAACGAATGTGGATTAGTATCTCTCCAAATGTTATGAATCACCTTTTTATCAATATTAATAAAAAGGTTTCAATAACGGACAATGTTTTTTCGTCAACTGTCATTTTAACCGACGTTATTTCGACATCTGTCTTTTTGACAGGACATTCAGGCAGCTGTCATTTTGGCACCTGTTTTTTAACAGCTGTCATTCAGGCACTTGTCATTTTAACAGATTCCATTTTGACAGTTGCAATTTTGAACAACGTCTCTACTATTGCATGGATGTTGGAGGGAATCACTTTAAGCAATACATTCGTTTAGTTACAATTTTTTTTGTTTTTCTCTTAATTTGAAAATTCAAATACATAGCAATTTCTCGTAAACTAACTGACAGATTTTTGAAAAAATTAAAGAATCTTATTAAGAATTGAATAACCTTTAAACGATATGTCACTCAATTTAAGATTTTGGTGGCGGTCGGGTTGGAGAGGATAGGGGTGCGGCTGGGGGCGTGAACCGTACGTTAAAATTCGTCCCCCTAGAAATAAAAAATTATGTGGACAAGAAATTTTGCCAACATATACCCGTTAACGTTTTAGTCAAAACGTGGGGGTACAAGTTTTCGTTGGAACTCCCTGTATAGAACTCAAACATTTTTATTTTCGTTCGTTGATATATTTTAAAATCCGGCCATAAATAACGTAGAAAACGGTTTATGTAAAAACAAAATAAGTTCGATAATTCGAAAACAAAAGTCCAAATAATTTATTTGAAAAAACTGTTCTACAACCTCTATTGCGTTGTCAATTTAAAATAAAAACACCCTGGGTTTATAACTTTTACTTCTATTACACTACTTAATAATGTAGCATTAAATTTTACTTTTAATGCAACAATATTTTTTAGTTTAAATATTTAAATAAGGCAGTTGAAGTGTATTAGTTTTATTCATAAAATTTATTTAACAGGGTAATGTTGGTTGCATATATTGGGTTATAATTTAAATAATTAAATTTCCAGCATTTGTTTACAAATTTATTTAATCTATTTTTAGAATCATTGTTTTTATATTTTGATACTTTTCAATAATTTACATTTATTAAATAAATCCTTAATTAATTTTAATTTTTGGAAAAGCCTGAAATAAATATAGCATTGGTAGGGTTAATCTAAAAATAATTCATAAGTAATTTACCATGTAATTATATTTATTTTAAAATACATTTAATTGTGTTTTGTCAATTTTGTGCGTTAGGTTTTTATTTCCATTTATGTTTCCAAAAATCCAATTGTTCTTATCAGGGAAGTAAGTCTTCACACTCCATTCATTATCTAAAAAAAAAACAAATAATTAATAATTAATTTACATTATTAAAATACTTACCTTCTATTATTTCTTTTTAAATATTTGGCGCCCTTTATATGTTTATAATTTCCTTATGCGCACCGAATTACATAGTATTTCCGGGTTGCGATGAGCATGAAAGAATCACGAGGAGAAACGTTTTAGGCACTGTGTCGTGCAGACGTTTTAATTGTCGTTTTGAGTTTTTTGATCTTTAAACATAATTCAAGTTCTATAAGTGCGTTAGTATTGCCAGAAAAGATCTGTAAGTCTAAATAGTTTTTATTTTAGCCAAATATTTATTTTAATTTTTTCTATAGGGCTTCTTCCATTCTTTACTTTTTTGAGTATTGCTCTTTTATTTGTTCGTTTATACAACGAAAGATTCTTCATTATTTTACGTGAGATTTCATCTTACGTTCCCCATATCACCATTCGTTTGGGTTGAAGAAACAAGTGGTTCTCCGTGCCTCCGGTTGATGGATTCTCCACCGGCAAGCTGGTGAGAAGATTTCAAGATTGCAAATTTTCAAACGGGACGAAACTGGGACTACCTGAGTCAAGAATTCCACGGAATAAGAACTCGAAGTTCAAGAATATCACCGGTGCACCACGATTGAAACTGAAAATCTGGAGCTACAGGACCTCAGAACAACCCAAGCGAGTCAACACCTATCTGGTATTTTTTATTGTTTTTTTCTACTTTATTTTAATAAAAACAATTGGTGCCCAACTCGATCTTATTTTTTTTCAACCTCAATAATTAAAAATCCACGAACCCTGCTCTCTAATCACCCACTGAGTGTCCGTGAGCATATGGGCCTTTTTTAGGTTACAATAAATATTAACTTTGGTTTTGTTTATTTTGTTTTTTTTTGTATTATTCGTGTGCCAAATAGTCATTTTAACTTAATAAAAAAATTGACCTCGAATAACTCTAGAAGAAATCAATTTATCGAAAAATAATAGGAGACCTTTTTTGTAGAGCGTTAAATTTTATATAAGAAACTGCAATGATCATTGCGTTAAGTTACTTTGATACAGAGGTATAAAATTCCAAACATAAATTAATTTTTCCCATGTTAATTCAATGGGAAACTAAAATAAAAACAGCTGGAACGCCCATATTTGGTGAGGATTTTTTTATATTAAATAAAAACATTTGAGAGGGTAAGAGCGAAAAAAAATTTTTTTTAAGCACCCTAATGTACAGCCTTTGTTGAGAAGGTTCCATTGTTTAAGCCGCGATCCAAGAATTTCAGCTTTTTTTTTTGTAAGACCTAGATCTCTTACCAAATCATTTAGGTCTTGTTGTGTGGCTCACCTTCGGGTATATAGTCTTGGTCCTGGCTCCATGGTTCGTCTATTTCCGATTCCATTTCTTATAATTCTGATTCTTTGGAACATAAAGTACCTGGTGGGAAAGGAACAGGGAGCGTATCGCTTTGTTCAATTGGTGCACTGGTAGACTGTAAGTCCGGATAACAAATATTTTATCGATTAGATGACTTCTTATAAGTTTTTAAGTCGACTAGACAAAAATTACAATCTGTGACATGATTGGTGCGCTTCCTCCAAATTTTTGGAATGCCAAAATGCATTTTCCTGTTCTCTTCTCTATACCATGCCTCAAGAGTTGATCGACAGCTTCCACAAATTACATTTGGTGTCCAATTTTTGTCTAAGTTGGCAAAAGTCATGCCAAAATAACAATCATAGGCGTTCCAAAGCTTTGTATTCTGCAATATTTTAAATTTTATTTGTTTTTTTGATATGTTGTGACCACAAACATAACAAAAACTATCTAGAGGATGCTTGCAAATTCACCTGAATGAACGCACAGATTATAAAGGATGAACGTAAAATAGCTGTCAGGTTTAGATTTGACAACTTGATAAAAACAAAGGATAAAATGTCATCAGGATTATAGCGTAAAACGTTTGGCATAATAAAATCCAGATAAACAAATATCATGTTACATAGTGTTATTTTTAAAATAAAAATCATAACAAAAAATGATAAATATTTTATAAATACATTGGCACAATGACAAAATACAAATACGTAGAAATACTACCTCAAAACAACTTTCTTTCGCAATCAGTTTTAATAAATCGGCCGTCATAATTGTAAATTTAATAAAATGCGAACGCGCTTCCCAAATTTACATTACTTTACATTGAAACAAGTGGATATCTTTGACGAACTTGACGTCATACGAAGCGAGAGAGACAGCGCTACCATGCGCAATAACATACCATGTTTCCTTGTATCATGCTATTAAGCAGTATATATATAGTTCTTGGAAAAATAATAATAAATTAAAAAATTTCATGCCTGCAAGAAATCATTTCATAAACAATATGCATCTAGATTATACCCAGAATTAAACCACTGGAATAAAATCAAAACTATGCCAGTTACTCCACAGCTTATTGTCTATAGAAACGAAGATGATTATAAATAAGCATCCTCTTATTGCCTTCATGAATCTCGTCTTAACAATACACAAATACCATAATTTCGTTTCTTTAGTAATTAATTGAAAAAAACAAGTATTTATTAAATTCTGTAAAAAGGTTATAATAATTTCAAAAAAATCTTTTGTGTAAACGAGGTTCGATCAAAAATATTTTAGTTATTTTTGCGGCGAAGTGAACCTGTTATAAAATATATTATATTACTCTAATAGATAAAACAGCAATTTGAAACATTTCTTATGAATTTAAGCCAATATACCTATCTGTTTAAATAATTTGAAATACGTATACACCCTCAACTGTTGTTTTAATATTGTCAACAAGTTAGATCTTTAATGGGCTTACATTATATTAATTTTAAAGAAATAATTATTATAACTTAGATAAGCTAGATATAATATATAAACAGGGTGTTACTAAAACATGCGCCAATGCTCTGCTAGAGATTCATCATTCATAAATAAGAAAAAAAAGTTTATTTAAACGTAGGTCCGGAAATCTTTAGTTAAACATTAAAACACGGCTTAAAAATCGATTTTGTTGAAATTTGGAAACATTACACTAGGAAACAAATTTTAACTTTTTTTAAAATCCAAAATGTTTTTTAAAAACGCGCGTCTTATTTTTCGTATGTTATGGTGTTTACTGTTTTTTATGGTTCAAATTATTTTGTTTACTGATTTTTATGGTTTAACTTAAAAATCAATTCAAAATGGAAGAAAGCAATAAAGGTTTGATAAGAAAACCATATAGTGAAATTTTAAAAAAGAAGAGCAAGGATATTGTTGTGGTAAAGCCAGTAGTCGAACAAAATAGTGAAACGACAAAAGATGAAATACAAAGTAAAATTGACCCTCGAAAACTGATTGTAGGAGTTGAAAATATTAGAAATATAAAAAACGGTGGAGTTATTATTAGTTATAAAAATACCGAATCGAAGAAAAAAAACAAAAAGTGCAGAAAGAACTAAAAGAGCGAAAAATATACTATTAAGGATCCTACATTTAAGAGGCATAAACTTATAATTATTGGAACAAAAAATAAATTTGCTAAGCAAGAAGATGAAAAAATTATAAATGACAAAATGAACTTGATCCAAATTTAAGTGAAATGATTAAAGTTGAACGCAACAAAAAGAAAAATAATTGCAGTAACATTGTTTTGGAAGTTGTTCCCAAAATATTTAAAAAATATATTTGAAAAAGAATTATTAAATGTTGGATGGAGGCAATGCAAAGTAGATGAATATCATGGTATCCTTAGATGTTTTAAGTGGGCAGGATATAGTCATATCGGGAAAGAATGTAAGAATGAAATAACATGTGTAAAATGTTCAGGTAATCATTATGAGAAAGAATGTTGAAATAACTTTGAAAAATATACAAAGATTAAAAATTAATTAAGATTGTGACCATAAAGCTACCGATAAAAAATGTCCTGAATGCTCGAAAGACATTGCAATTAAACTCAATATTCAACATAGCAATTACTAAATATAGATAATAGAATTGTTTACTTTAATTGTCAGGGTTTTATTAACAATAAGGACAGTATTAAATAATATATATATATATATATATATGTATATAATAGAAATTAAATATATGTATATAATAGAAATTAAAAGATCTCAAAATGAAAGAACTAGAGGTATATTAATCTACATAAAAAATGGTTTTAACTATAAAGTTTTGAAAAATGAGCAAATTGAACCATTTATATGGACTCTCTATTGAAATAATTATTTTAAAGAGCAAGTACTGCATAACGTCAGTTTACCATCCACAACAAAAAAATGATTCATTATTCATGGATTATTTAGAAAATTTTGAATATGATGGAATAACATATATTGTAGGCGATTTCAATTTTAATCTACTTAATAAAACACACTATAGTAAGAAAACTAAAGAAATAATATATCAAAATGGTTTATACCAAGTAGTACAAGAACCTACTCGATTATATTATTACTAACAACAAAAATACAATACATGAGGTTCACAAAACTCCTAAAATTAGTGATCACTCAATTCTATCAATTGTGGTCAACTACAATAAAAATAAAAACAAAAATTACACCAAAATTAGAAAAAGATGTTTTAAAAACTATAATACCAATTTATTTCAGAACTCTATAATTAACTGGGACAATGATATAACAATCGTAAATAAACTGGCAAATTCTCTTAAATATTCTATGTAATCTGTAATTGAAGAAAAATATATTAACAATAAATGGATTACACCAGAACTTTTTAATAAAATGAAGAAAAGGGACCTTAAATATAAAAGAGCAATATTAAACAAATGTGAGGAAACATGGGACAATTACAAAACCTTAAGAAACATGTAACAACAAGGATAAGACATAAAAAAAAACAAAATTAGTTTTATAAAATAATTGATGAAAATAAAACAAATATGGAAAAATATAAAGACAATTTTACCAGATAATAAAAAAGTGGCCAGAGATACAATTATTTTCCAGAATTTTTAAACATCAGATAAACAAGAAATAGCTGAAGAGTTTAATACATACTTTATACGAAGTATTGAAGAAAGTGTTCAAAGTATTAATCAAAATAAGAATAATAAGGTTGCCCTTGACCTTGTAGATCCCCATGTACCATTTTGTAAATTTAAGGCTGTGAAAATGTGAGTTGAAAAAAATTGTGTGTATACTGAAAAACACAATGGGAGCAAATGATAACCTATCAACACAAATAATTAAGGATGCTTTCAATATAATTGAAAACAGATTTTTAGATGTTATAAATTTATCCCTTGAAAAAGGGGTTTTTCCAGAAGACTGGAAAACTTCATATATAGTATCAGTGCCAAAGGTGCAAAATACGTCAGTGTAATAACTTTCGCCCAATAAACACAGTACCTGTATATGAAAAAAATTTGGAAGTGGTAGTAAAAGAACAATTATTGCAATATTGTGATGTTAACTCTATGATAGTAAGTTGGTTTCCGTAAAGGTCACTCCTGTGAATCTGTGATAATAAGTATAAGTGATGAATGGCTACGTGCAATGGATGACAATTGTATTATTTTAGCAGTCGAGACTATAAATAGGAAATTATTAATTCAAAAACTTAATAACATAGGTATTTGTGGTGATGTATTAAATTGGTTTCAATCATATTTGAACAATACACAGCAAAAAGTTAAATTTAAAAAAAGTTTCAAAATCTATTTTAAATTATTATGGTGTCCCTCAGGGAACCGTTCTGTGTCCTATTTTATTTATTCTGTATGTCAATGATATTGCTAAAAGAAACATTAGCGCATGTTCTTTTAAACACATGCATACAGGGTGTCCCATAAAACACATAACCAAAATGGCGTTTATAAAACTTGATACATAATATACTATTTTAATGTAGCATATTGTTGATTCTTTTTTTTTTTTAGGAAATCAGGTTTAAAACTTTTGTTTAATTTACATAATATGAATAATGTACATAATATGAATAATAATAATAATATGAATTTAAAAGTAGCTAAAAAATTGCAGTGATGAATCCTTAGTTTTATTTTAGATATTTTATGGCAACATTAAACAGGTCACCAAGCTAAAGTGCCTTTATGACACAAAATTATTCTATTTTGAATAGACTTTATCTCCATTGTGTTCCACAATAATCAATTATGCTTGGTATCTGAAGCTGACAATAATAAATTAATAAACAAAGTATCAGTGTTTCCACACAATATAAATAAAAAAGCCAAAAAAATCAATTTCGTTACAAATAACATTGATTAAATTTTTTAGCAAAATAATTTTAATAATTAAAGGTTTAGGTCCACAGCTTGTGTGTAAATTTGGTGTTATGTTGGTGTTAGCCGAATAGTTCGATGTGGTTTTGTAGTTTTTAGCCTTTAAGTTTAACATTTAAGTACGTTTCATACCATAACAATTGCTTTTATTTTATTTTATTCATAATCGTTGCAATTTCATTTTATCATTGCATCATGGTCAACTGGGCATTTTTAGGTTTAAATAAAACAAACGTACTTGATTGATAAAACTTAATTTTTGATGGCTAAAATTACAAATTAAGTCCTTATGGAACAGTCGAATACAAGTGATTTTTGTAAATAAAGTTTAATACGGTTTGACTGTGTGTTTGATACATTTTCTTCTGGATATTCATTTTTTAATAGTAAAAATTTCCCCAAAACAAATCTTAAAGGCTAAATAAGCTGGATAGTTCGATAGCGTTAAAATTAAATGTCAAACACACATATTTTAAATAAAGGAAGTCTTGAGCACATTACTTAGTTCTAGGATCATACATGTTTTAGTTTTCTTTTTATTGTAGAAAAATTTCTTATCACTGAGATTCATCTAACGCTTCAGTAAGTCATTGCTATAGTTAGCATTGTTAGCAAATATAGCGTGTCCAGATCGACATAAATTTATGTGTTTTTATTCGGTATGTATAATATGTACACTGAAAGATAATTATCTGTATAATACATTTTGTATATAATTACAATATTGACTATTTCCACCTTTCATTCCAATAATTTCATCTTTTTTGATTTTAAGTTTTTTATATTTCTTATTGCACCGTATTAAAAAAATATATTAAAAATAACTAATTTTTGTAAAGATTTTTTTAGGTAAATTAACTTTTGTAGTATTTTTACAAAAATTATATAGGGTTTTGTTTATTATTATTTTGTATGAATACTCCAGGATGTTTTCTTATACCCTGTAGAAATTAGTTGCACCATTTTTATTTTCACTCATTTTGAGTACCTGTTTGCATGCGCTCTGTCCGTGTTTGCTTTTGCACTGCACAACACTGTTCTCTTTCTTATTAAATAAATTTAAAAAACTTTAAGGGTCACTTTTGGTAAACTAAAAACAATAAAAACTATAGATTTGTAATTTTTAATTAAAAATAATTTGTATATAGGAAAGTGTCTTTAATACTAAAAAATTAAATAAAGAAAATAAAATTAATGTTTAAACCCTTATAAATCGAAAAATATTTGTCATAAAAATGTTTTATAACTTTTATGCTTAAAATAAAGCCCCTTCAATTTTTGTATAAACTATTATATAATATATGTAAGTTTAAAAAATCATGTATGTATTAAAATAAAAAAGAATACATTTTCTTGGTATATTAGATACTATTATAAAAAATGAATTATGTTTGTAAAAGTATCAATAATTTTAATATTTATAAATTATAACACCGTACGACGAACTTTGATTTTTTTTCCTCCCATGAAAAATTTCTATAATTTTGAAAATATACTTAAAAAAATGGCGTTTTTTTCAGATCACGTCATTTTTTTTAAGTGCGATCCAATAAAATGTTCTCCACGGTATTCGGCACATAATATAACAGCTTCGATAACAGCTAGACAGTATATTTTTATGAAAAATTTATTCACTGAATAATTGGACAACCATTAATAGTATATTATGTATCAAGTTTAATAAACGCCATTTTATACACGAATTTAATTTAGGCACGAGCGAGCTTGCGAGCGAGTGCTTAAATTAATGAGTGTATAGAAAAGTTTATAAACGAGGTGCAAACTATACTTTTTCTACGACAAATACTTATTGTTATCTTAAAATGATTTAAATCAAAAATTTGTATAGAGCGCCATCTATGAAACAATAGGGGAATTTGTGTGTCACCGTCAAATGTCACATTTTTATATTTTATAAACAGTGTTTATAAAATATAAAAATGTGACATTTGACGGTGACGCACAGATTCCCCTATTGTTTCATGTTTATTAAACACAGATTATAAAGGTTATAAATCGAAATGTATTTTTTGAAAATTGACAGTTTTTCACAGTGAAAGTAAAGAAAATGTTTTATGAGGACAGTGGAGTCCGTGTCCGAATTTAAGTTATAGTTTACTTCCGGCAAAAGGTCAGTACAATGTTCATATAAACTTTTCAAATATTGGCGTTGAGAAACTATTTAATACTTTTGTATTTTTGTATTGAGATAGTAAAATAATTTTCACATTTAGTATTATTTTACAAGAAAGGCACTTTATTTTAACGATTTTATGACATTTGACAACTGTCAACTAACTTAAAACTAACTTCAGCCCGAGACTAAAAACCAGTTGCTAACTTCAGCCCGTGACTAAAGCGCCATAAAGCCACAAATGTGTATTTAAAAGGTCACTTAGTGTCATGGAAACATGTAAGATAAAGGGCGTTTTAAAGGTGGGAGTAGAAAAAATTATTTATTTATTTTAAAATTATTTTAATTATGTACAGGGTGTTGCATATTTACGAAATACGGGTGTTTCACGTTCGTGGTCCATTGAAAGTTTTTGAGGAACGGCAAAAGATATCGATTTGAAATTTTTAAAGCGGTAAAATGCCACTTTCGGTTTGACCGGAAGTGACATACACTTTGTTATTTTAAATAGACCACCCCATATATTTTTACATTTTTAAATTCTACATACAATTTTGAGTAAAATTACTGTACCATGTCCTATACCTAAAGTAAATAGTTTTTGAGTTATTAATTTTTCAAGTTAAAATATGACAAATGCGCGTCAATAAAAAATAGCCTATAACTTTTTAGGTTTGCGGAAATGGCGGTGGAATTTTTGGAATCTTAAAACATTGTTTAAAAGATTCCATGTCAATTCCTTAACATAACGGGTGTTACATTTAAAATAAAAAAGTTATTCACGTTTCAAGTTAGCCCAATTCGCCCTAGGGTTTCTCGGGTAATTTTTTGAAATATTTTAAAGAATTGACATGGAATTTTTTAAACAATGTTTTAAGATTCCAAACATTTTACCTCCTTATCCGTAAACCTAATAGCAAACATCTAGAAAACTATTCACTTTGGGTATAGGACATGGTAAAGTAATTTTACTCAGAATTTTACGTAGAATTTAAAAATGTAAAAATATATGGGGTGTTCTATTTGAAATAATAAAGTTGGTGTCAGTTCCGGTCAAACCGAAAGTGGCATTTTGTTCAAAATATTTAAAAGAAATAGACTTAATGGATTATAAGCGCTTATAAATTTTAAATCAATATTTTTTCCGTTCCCCAGAAACTTCCAATGGACCACGAATGTGAAACCCTGTATATCAAGTGCTGTTTTTAGGTTGTGATACCACTATAGATTCGAAACCAATGTATACCCAGACCGCAAAATCACATTTCCTGCACATGTCAGGAATATTCTCAGGAATATTCCAAGCGTCCCAGAATATTCTCAGGAATATTCCTGGCATAATCAAATGTCCGCTTTTTGGTTAACCCAGGCATCATAAAAAGAATATTCCATATATCTGCCTGCAGTAGACTCAAGGATTGTTTGGGGAATATTCCTTGATATAATTTGGAGATTATTCCCAGCCCTTATTGCCTCTTATACCCAGGAACTTAACTTAAGTATAGCCATTATTGAGTTACTGAGTAAATCAGTCCCACTCTAATCATTGTTTGGCTGTGCCATCACAGACGCACATCTCCAACTGATATTATTAACCTATCGGTATATATAGTTATCAAGCGTGCGTAAGCAACGGTGAGAGGTATTGCAACTAAACTAATGAATATTCACTGGAAATGTTCTTAGATGGTGCTTGTAAGTTTTAGAGGATCATTTTAGGAATATTCCCAAGGAATATTCCTAGAATGAAGCGGATTATTCCTAGGCGATAGGGAATATTCCTGGAATATTTTCGAACCTTCATTGCAGTCTGGGTAATAGTCAAACTAAAAGATCAAAATTTGTTTCCAACATATATTTAATATAAGATAAATACAAATCTGTTGTTTTATCAAAAAAAATCAAAAATTAAAACTAGAAATATTTTTTTTTACTTAAAAAAAATTAAATTCTTCTTTTCTTTAAGCGTAATTTTTGTATTAAGTATGTAAAAACATAAAATATTTGAAGAAAAAAAAATGATTTATAATAAAATAGAGAATTAAAAATCTGTTTGGGTTAAAATAATAGGAATGGCTGTGTAAAAAAATTTAAATGACGTGATTTCGTGAAACGGTGAGATACGGGTACGTTTTTTTAACCTTTATTTTTAAAATCTGTTAAAATTTTTCATGGGAGGAAAATCGTGTTGTACTGTGTACTTTGGGAAAGCACTAACTAAAAAATCACGAAATAAGACTTTCAGAAGCTTGATTTTGACAAAATAATAAAATAAATTATATATACAGGGTGTCCCAAAAATGGATCTTCAACGGTATACTCACTGGAGACCCCTTATTTTAAACTAATACTTGTATACAATTTTAATTTTGGAGTGATTCTTTCGTAATACGGGTTTAAAAATTAAATTTTATTTTTGTTATTTTAATGTTTTAAAACTGTGCCACAAATAATTCTGTTAACTTCAAGTTACAGTAGCAAGGATACTTAAGGATAGTCAACTTAAATAAGCGTGCTGTATAGATTCCCTATTCTGTGATTATTCATTCAAAAATCTCGACTATCCTATCTTTATATATCCTTGGACTGTATATGCTTTGTAAATTTTTTTTTCCATAACAACAGTTTTAAGAATCGACTTTAGAAATGCAAAGCGTTGCCAAGTTTGCTCATCAGTGCGGAAAGTAAAGTAAAGTAAAGTAGGAACTTTCCACACTATAGTTATTTACCTAAACTAGTCAACACTGTGTAACATAATAAAGTTAGGTAAAATAATAACCTGAATCTACAGTTACTGTCGGTTGTTATTAAATCACAACAGGAGAGATGAGGTTGACATAAGGTTGTAAAAGTTATTTACCTAACTAGTGCGGAAAGTTACACTTTTCCGCACGCGACTGCCGTCGGTCTTTAGTCAAGTGAGGAGAAGACACTTTTCGCGCGTTTTAGGTACAATATTTTTTCTACAAGCAATTTTCGTCATCAGTTTCCATTTGGACACATTATTTTATAAGCACGCGGAAAATTGCCACTTCCCGCACGGTCATGGTGCGGAAACCTTGTAGAAAATCTTCTACAAATGAAAACTGATGAAAAAAGTAATTATTGCAAAATTCCCTTGCTTGTAAAAAAATTAGCACCTCACATGCGAGAAAATTTTCACTTAAGTGTCTTCCGCACTCGACTGATGACAGAACTCCCCTACGAGTCGTTCGTTCAACGGCAGTGGCGTGCGGAAAAGTAGCACTTTTCGCACTAGTTAGGTAAATAACTTTTAAAACCTTATGTCAACCTTATTTCTCCTGTTGTGTTTTAATAACAACCGACATTAACTGAAGATTCAGGTTATTATTTTACCTAACTTTATTATGTTACACAGTGTTGACTAGTGTTGACCTAAACGGACATCAAATATAAATAAATTCAAGCAAATAATAAATATAAATTAAAAAAATATTACAGCCAAACTTGAGGTTTTCCAGTGGGTACATTTAAGTTAAATAATTATTCCCGGCGCATTCGCCATTTTTGTATAAAATACAATAATTATTCCTAATATTAATATTAATTTATTTCCAATAAATTATTATTTGTTTATTTTTAAAACTCACTTTACATTGAATTAATATAACTTTATATGTTATTGTGTTAATGCTAATTTATACATCAAAAATACTTACGTCTTGCAAAATTTAAGATTTTATTAATAAATCCAAGGCATATTTACATGTTTTTTTGTGCCAAAAGTGACCCGTCGACTAACTTATATCTTATTTAAGTCGTTCTTATGGATTCTGGCGTTTGCCACGCTTTTTTCTACTACCTTGTGTTCTTCGCTTTTTCTAGATCTTGCAGAATCTTCAAAAAAAGCGAACCGAGAGAAGGGGGCGCCTTAGTTCGGACGTCAACAAGTTTAGTAGCGCCAAAAGCAATCTCATCTTTAAGGTAACAGCTTATGGAATCGCTTACTTGACATTTAAAACAAAAATACAACTGTCTCTTATATTTATATACATTGCGCATGACCGATCTGCGCGTTTCGGCGCCTCGCTTTCGCTACGTTACTACCGTCCTCCACCCCCACCAATATCCTTAAAGTTTTCTATACGAAATTCACTTTTAAAATGTATCTACACTCAAATAGTTCTACAATGTCTTTGAAAAAAATAAGTTTTTTATAACAAGCGCAGCAAAAATTTGACTTTCCTTCCTTTTGAGCAGTGCAAAAATTGCGGATTTCTGGGCAAGCAGACGATCCAACTTTCGCATCTACAGCTAAGTCAAAATTCGTGAAGGATGCATGGTAAAAATAATAATTTAACATTAGTACTGGGTTGCCTTATATTATTATAATGAAAATTCCACACCTGTAATTTTTAACCAATCAAAACGTGTATTTTTGATAGATCACCATGGCAACGGTTGAATTTTAGTGGAAATTTTTTCCTCGTGGGTACCCAACAGCGAATTATACTGGAAATTTTTTGACGTTTATAATGACAGAATATTTGTTTGACAATCTGGTTTTTATTTGTTTACATGATAATTTTGATACATTTCCATTACAAAGTTTAGATGTTTTCTATATTCGTTGGACACCTCCTTTCTTCTTAATGGCGAAAATGCAGGACTTGAAATAAATTAAATGTCTATGTCTAATGAAAATATAATATTTAGACACTATTCTATTCACCTTTTTTTCCATTTAGCACTTTGAGTTTTGAATAGTTAAGATGCAAATATTCGTGAACAATTCAAAACAAATTTTCTTTCTGCAAGTAGGAGCCACAATCCTCTAATATGCGGGTAAATAAGTCATTGCACGATGATTGATCATTACAGCAGACAATTTCACATTTTTTTACGTCGTGCCGCTTGACAGCTTCAAAACTGAAATAACTTTTAGGTTGGGGTTGACTTAGTTGCCATGGTAACTAAATAATCAAGTCAAGGTCAAGTTAAATCAAAAAATAAATTTTAATTATTTAAACACAATTTGGTGTGGAATTTTCTTACCGAATACCACACGAGGTCAAATTAAATCCGGAAATTTTTTCTCCCTCATGAATATTTTTAGAAAATTATCCCTCGTCTTCGACTCGGGATAATTTTCAAAATATTCATGAGCTCGAAAAAATTTCCGGAAATAATTTGACCTCTAGTGGTATTACTAGTGAAAATTCAACTCATATTTATACATTTGGTACTTCTAATAAAAAAATCAATTACTTACGAACGATTAATTATATTTTGATAAAAATTAAATTACGTGTCAATAAATAAATGTTTTTGCAGTAAAATCATAAAAATCTTAAACATTTTTAATAAACAAATAATTAACAAAAAAATAAACAAATGAACAGTAAACTTTGTTCTACACACATTATCTATATTTTCTTTCAAAAATATAAATAGATACATTTCAAAAGCTATAAGTGAAAAAAATGTTATTCTTATTGTGTAAAATAAAAAATATTTTTTAGCACTGGGTAAGCGCAGCAACGCGTTTTTTAATCCTGCAGAAATTAACAATAATTGCAAACAATACCAAACTCTGGATTTACGTTTACAGACAAAAGAGGAAGCTGTTGTACTACATATTATCCTACAAATATAGGTACCCGACAAATGAATTAAATGTCAATATTACAAAAAAAAATAATAGCATCATATAAACGTTGATTCCAAATTCCACAAGATTTGGTGACGAAAAGTCCATAAGGAAATTAGGGCTACATGGTGTGAAAAATGCAATGAAAATTTTAATTTGATAGCTCAAAAAACTCTTTACGTTTTAATCACAAATTTGGCAAAACTAGTTTTTTTAAATGCTTTACAATAATCTGGTACTCAGGCATAATAATTTTAGTAAAAAAAGAAGTTTTTGCCATAAAAAAAATTGCCATTTTGTATTTGAAAATTAAATATGAAATTTGTTATCAGGAAACCATAAAACGAGTAGGTATATTTAAAAGAAGTTTTCGCCATAAAAAATTCGCCATTTTGTATTTGAAAATTAAATATAAAATTTGTTATCAGCAAACCATAAAACAAGTATATTTAATATTTAAAGTCTCTAGGATAATATATATATTTTGTCTGTTTTTTAGCGATTTCCGTACAATCACAAAAATGTTCAAACGTAAGTTTTTTTTTATACTCAATATAAATTCAGAGTTTAATATTGTTTGCACCGCGCTAAAAATGAATTTTTGTTTTACAAAATAAAGATCACATTTTTTACATCTATCTTTTAAAAGGTATGTATTTTTAAATTCTTGAAAGAAAATTTAGGTACTGTGTGTAGAACAAAGTTGATTGTTCATTTGTTTAATTTTTTTTAATAAAAATGGCAACAATGCAACATTTTAGATTTTTATAATTTTACTACAAATAACATGTATTTGTTGAGCCTTTATTTAATTTTTATCCAAATCTACTCAATCGTTCATAAGTAGTTAATTTTGTTATTTGGAAGGACAACATTTTTCTAATATAAATACGAATTAAATTTTTAATACAATATTTGTGGAATATTATGGTGCAACCATAAATGTTTGTAAAAATAAGTTTTTACCGATTTTTATTACCATGGTCAAATTTTGACTCAGCTGTAACTGCAAAAGTTAACTTCTTTAATTGTCTAGGTTAATACTATGCTTCACTCAAGTATGCATAAAAACGCAAAAATATTATTATAAAGTAATATTTTTTTTTCTAGTGAAAACCGAATTTCCGTTACGCTTGTCGTAAAAAATTGTGTACATATCTCGATATGTAATGTACTATTAAATATGGTAAAAATTAAAATAATTGCCACTGTCTGGTTAAAAGTACTTTAAATTTTATTAATGCTTAATTGTATTTTGACAAATAACATTTAATCTACGTTCAGTACCTACATTAAATGTTATAAATCAAAAGGTAACAATTACTTAGATTGAACAATCCTTTAAATACATACATTATATTATTATACAGGTTGGCCCATCGAAAACAATCCAGCAAGGTTTACGGCTTTGTATATGAAAATAAAAAAAAAACTTCACCCTTATTTTTTTCTAATGGGAAGGGGAATGTTGTGATACATATATTGAAAGGGTATTAAATTTTCTTTAAAATGGCGCTTTATTTTTTTAAATTTGAGCTACGCTTTGCCGAGCAATGTAATTCCGAACATTTTACTGGACCGCTTATTTACAAATTTCGTAAAGCAAAAAATTCTTTTTAAATGCCACCAATATAAAATTTAACTTCTTCAAGAATTGCATAAAGATTATAATGACCGCCGTTTACAATTTTGTGAAATAATGTTCAAATTAATTATAAATACTCCCAACTACCTTTTTAATGTTTTCTTCTCAGACGAATGTTTTTTCTCAATGGCATTGTTAATCGTCATAATTTTCGTTATTGCTCCGACACGAATCGAAGAATCTTATAAGATATATTCAACAACATCCTCAGAAATTGAACGTTTGGGCTGGTATTTTTGGTGATCACATATATGGTCCATTTCTTACTGGGAAATTTAAATGGAGCTACAGGCCGCGCGTTATAACTTGGCGAAGCTAGACGCATGTGGGAGTAGCCGTTGCCAATTTTTTACTAAAATTGAACAAATTGACAAAAAATTTTAAAAGTAAATATTAAATACGCGCAACAGCTTTACCATACACATGTTAAACTGAATTTGAAATTACGTCAACTAATCGAAATTATGGAAAACGATCAACGTTACCATTAAAATCCGATATTTTAGCAAGGCGGGGCTTTCCCCCATTATGCATTACCTGTAAGGCAGTTTATGGATGAAACGTTTCCTGGTATATGGATTGGGATAAGCGGTGCTATTATATTATCCCTTGATTTTTTTTTGGGACATCTGAAATCCATGCTACTGAATCCCTTAAACATTTACGGAACCGAATCACTAATGAATGCCAACAAATTACACTAGATATTCTTCACAATGTCCTGAAACACTTTAAACAGTTGATGTACTATTGTATGGAGATGAACGGCGGATATTTTCAACAGTTAATAAGATAATACGTAGGAACTAAACAATAAAATTAAATTAAATTTCTCGGCAACCTGCAGCACAAATTTAAAAAACGAAACGCCATTTTAAAGAAAATGAAAGGTTTATCGCAACATACCCCTTCCCAATTAAAAAAATGAAGGTGAATAAAAGCTGTAAACCTTGCTGGACTGTTTTCGATGGACCACCCTGTATATATATATATAATATATATATATATATATATATATATATATATATATATATATATATATATATATATATATATATATATATATATATATAGAGTACCCACGTTAAAAGTCCCCTTCCCTGTTATATTTTGAACGAATAAAGGTATCGACATCGGGCAAAAAACATTGTCAAGGATATTAAGTATACATTTTTTTGACGTCAAATTGATAGGTGCGTATTTAAGAAGTGCCAAAAGGGCAATATTAACTTAAAAATTTTAAAAGGAATTACGATTAGGGTTTTATTACTTACATTTTTGTTTCAAAAGAAATTGTGCTTTACCCTATTTTTGTTTCACAAGAAATTGTGCTTTAACTCTTTTGTTATATTATGTATACTACGGTTCAGTATTGAGCACTGTAATCGTAGTTTTTTTTAATTTGCCTTGCTCGTGTTTATTTTATTTTGCTTCCTTAGGACTTGATAGCTCCACATGACAACTAAAACATCTATTAATTCTTGAAACTTTATTGAACAACATCATCAACAATACAAATATGTAGTTCTTCTTCTTCTTCTTCTTAAATCTGAACACAGATAACTGTGTTCAGGGGTAATGGCCTTTAGCTTAATTTAAAAGCTATTTGGCCAGCTCATTATGTTTAAAAAAAGTTAATATGAACAAGGGTCTCAATCAAGAGAGTCTGAGTTAAACTCATCCCTTGAATCATTTATATAATATATTTATTTTAAAATCACTTTATGTCTATTTTCTTTTATCACTTTAGTACACTTTTATCTTCGGTTTTTCTTTCTTCAAATAATTTTTCTTAATTCATCCATTTATACTTTAACATCTTTTTAATTACATTTATCTTCAATACACTTCCATTCACACTCAGAGAAATATCAAGTTATGAAAAGCATATGAAATTATATTAATTTAAATAATCGGGTAAATTTGATTCAAATAGAAAAAAATTCAGTTTTACATTAATTTACCAACAGTTTTATAATGTTTTAAAACACTTTTAAAGTGTACCCTCTTTAAAATATATATACAAAAAGAAATCCATTTATTTCATTGCCTTTCTCAAAGTTGTTTCAAAAAGATATGTATTATACAATTGTTATGCACCTATTAATTTAATGGGAAACACCAATGACGCCAAAACATATTTGAATCCCTAATAATTCAAAGGGATTCAAATATGTTTTGGCGTCATTGGTGTTTCTTATTAAATTAAAAGGTGTATAAGAATTGTATAATACATATATTTTTAAAATAACTTTGAGAAAGGCAATGAAATAAATAGATTTCTTTTTGTATATATATTTTAAAAAAAGTATACTTTAAAAGTGTTTAAAAACATTGTAAAACTGTTGGTAAATGAATATAAAACTAAATTTTTTTCTATTTGAATCAAATTTACCCGATTATTTAAATTAATATCATTTCATATGCTTTTCATGACATGATATTTCTCTGAGTGCATCCATACTACTCTTCTAAAAATTTTAATTTATGTTTTACCAGTTCGTTTTCCATATTTTTCAGTATTTTCTCCTCCAATTGGTCAATATTCAATCAATAATTCTTGTTAATTTCATCCATTTTACCTTTTTTTTTTTATTAATTTCAACCATGCGTTACATGGCAATTGTCTGCTTGCAAACTTATTTCCGTATATATTCTAACCATCCGTTGTGGGAATTTCTCGTAATTTACTTAATCTGATGTAGATTTTGTATATTTAATAAATACCAGCGTACTTTTGTACTGGGAGTCCCATATTGTCTTCCCAAGGAAGGCCGTCTACAACCTTCTGCTTCAGCAGACAATACAAACCCGAAAATATGTAGTTACCTTGTCATTTGTTCAGCATAACCTAAAAGTAATATGATTTAATAATAGTTGGCGTACGTTTTGAATTTGGTTTTGTGATATATATTTATTGAATAACGTACCTAACTTACCTTTGTTTTATTGCTTTTAAATTTCTTAAATTCTGAATTTTTGACTTTGCAATCTTAGTTCAAAAGTTGTTGATCAGCAGTCTTGTGCTGCTTTTGATACCTAAAACAACGTGTATATTAATGTAGCCTTCACCTTTTGAAACTGTGGTTGTAGAGTTATTCAGTTGTTATTTGTTTACTTACTTTGGACGGGCTGACATTTGTATTAACATAACGGTGGAGCCCATAGAGCCTACACAAGGAGTCCGAACTTCATGTAAACAAGAATCTTCCTAAGATAAGGGGGCGCTGGCGTTCCGTTTTTTCTGAAACAATTGACTAATTTGTACCGAAACCCTACAAAAAGAGCAGACGTCAGTACGCATCGCCAATCAGCGCCGCTGGTGGTGAAAAAATCTTATTTGTGCAATTTGGAGGGTAGGTTTTGTCAATTTCCCCTATTAAGTTCAGGCTCCTTGTGTAGGCTCCATGTTAGAGCCAATGGAGCATTGCGGGGTTGCCAAATATATCTCTCAGCGATTTTAAAACGTAATCTAAGCAGGTTCGTGTAGGACGCAGTGTACGGAGCTCTAAATGATATCGCGAGGTTGCAAACAAGTAAACGTTTAGTGTTTACTCGACGTTAAATGCTGGTTCGCTCGATACCGTTGAGACGCAGAGCCCTCATTGGCAACACTGTTCATATATTCGGCACATGTTGCAGTTGCTTTCCTATTGGTTTAATTTTCGCGCGTAGTTTGAATTTAAGATCTTTTGTCAAGCCTTTTTATCGCTATATGTTGTTTGATATCGAGAGTTTAAATTGTTATCGAATTTTTAGTCTTTGTTTTGTCTTTTGACATGGTTAGTCTTTTAAGAGCATATTTTGTCATTTGGGATATAGGTGCGCAGGTCTGCTTTTGGAAGAGGGGACAAAGCATCGTAGCATAGACTTTGTCTTATGTTTGTTGTCGTCCAGAGAATAACATGGTCGAATTTTTGCTCTGCAAAGTGAAACCTTATTAAAGGGATATAGACATATTTATTCGTATTAGGAACAGTGAAATGTTGTTTATTGGTAATTTGTGGTATTTTGAGTGCCGGATCCTATCGATGTATTTCGGATATAACTGGATTTAACTTCACCTGACCGAACTTTGCTGGATCTACACCAATCCGATTTTGGTATTATTTAGAGATAATTAAGATCTATTTCCTACGAAGACAAAACCCTTTTCGATGTAAGGTTAGTTTCTACCTTCAAGATGCAAATTCTTATGCTCATTGTTCTTTTAGGGTTTTTCTTTTTTGTACGTTCAAGTGTTGGTATACGTCCGGTATCTACCTTGGTTCAACTAGAGGCAACTCGATTTCCGAAATCATGTCACTTCACCACCTTATCAGCTGTTCGTCATCGAAGAGGGACACATCTACCTCCTGTGCCTTAAAGGTCAGGTAGTTTTAAGACCTTATTGTTTGATTAATATAAGTATGTACATGGTACTCGGATATAAATGGATGGGGTGAATTCCTAAGAGATATATCATCGAATCAGGGCTGTTATAGCAACGGGGGGTATATTAAACGGGATGTACAACAGAAGGTATACATCGTGACGTAGTACAAATTATAGATATAAATATTATTGTAAGCAATGTTATGCATTTATAAACATATAGATTTGGGTATTTTATACCGAAACCTGATGATGATATTTAAAGGGGTAGATTGTAAACCGAGTGGATATTGGCCAATATAACAAGGGTTATTATGATTACTTGAATAAAATTCTGAAACGATAATTTCAATAAATGTGGTTAAATGTTTAATTGTTTTTTAGTAATTTTTTTTACCTAAATATTTCAAAAAAAAAAAATACTTGGTGCCCATTAAGGTTGGTAGAAATTTTAAAGAACTTTTTATACAAGACCACCTGAGCTAAAGGGATATTGTGACTGAAAAAATCTGGGTTATAAGGGGAGCTTGTGATAGGTGTTTTTATTTATTAAGAACAATGTTTTCATTTATTTAGCACAATAAATTACATATTAGATGTACGAAATGCTCCCCTTATTTTGACACAAAAATTGACTTTTTGTGGGTACTGGCCTTCACAAAAATCATGTGGATTAAAATCTGACCAGAAAAAAGTTCATTCATTTTGTATTATGCGCTCACATATAACTTCACAAAATTGTACTCTGCGATCCGGGTCATCTTCAGTAATAGTTTCTATAGAATAACAAAATCAACTGTTATAAGTAACAGTTGATTTTGATATATCACAATCCCCTGCAACTGCCGCGGGTTATTGACGACGTAGCCGACTATTTCTATTTGTCTTCTAAGATTCTACCCGATCCTTTCTGCCTACTCACACTACCAGTTGTTTGAAATTAAGTCACTAACTCCGGTTATTTGCTGTAAATATGGTTTTCTGGGTATATTTTATACCCTCTCTGCTTGGTGCAAATTACGTTTAACTTCAGCATAAATAAAAAATTGCGAGCGCGTACCATTTTCCAATGAAATAAAAAGCAAAATTGCAGTCAGAACTGATAGTTACACTAGAGAGTACAATTATTTTATAAACCGCCTTAAAACTACACTGGTACGTTTTTTTTTCAAAACAAAGAAAACTAAATAGTGATACAGATTTGCTATAATTCGTACCGCCAGGGCCGGATTTACAGAACGTAGGCATCTGCCTGGGGCGGCAATAAAATTTATAAGTTTGAAAAACTTAAATGCTTAATTACCTACTTAGCAACCATTAAACGGGTTTTAAAAATGAAAATAGCATCAACCCAGTAAGCACCAAACACTCGGCAAACAGTCGGCCTTCGCTCGGCATAGCCGGTTGACCGGCAGTTCGGCTTGCCCCAGCCGGCCCGTGATATGTTACCCCCGGTACCGTTTGGCCATGTTCTAACCGAAGTCGGCCAGAATACGGCATGCCGCTGCAAAATCCTTCGGCTTGCCCTAGCCGGCCCGCTTACGGCTGAAATACAGCCTGCCGCGCCATAAGCGATACATCTCACGGTTGCTTACGCACGCGAGCTAACTATAAATAGCGATTGGTTGCAATATTTAGTTGGAAGTGTGAGTCCGCAATGGCATAGCTGAACATTAATTGTTTGGAGTCCCCATCTCCATCCTCATCTGCTCAGTTACGAATAATGTCCAGCTAGTCGAGTGTGTTAAAAAAATATCTTGCCATTCAGAGAATTTCAGTACTGAACTTATAGGATATACCTCTCCAGGACGTCTGTAGGCTTTTTTTGAATGGCCAGGCGGTTGTGGCCGGCACTCGGCCAACTATACACAGCCGACACTCGGCCGAGTAAACATAGCCGACTTCGGCTAGGCGGATATGCCCGACAGTTGGCCAGGCGGACATGCCCGTTCTACATGCCGGCTGATTCGGCAAAACGTATTCGGGCTGTATGCGGGCCTGCTAGCTTGTGCTTACTGGGAAACCTTTTAAATAAGGTATCACAAGCCCCATTTCCATTTGAAATTTTTAAGTTCATACTGCCCTCTTGGCACTTTGACGTCAAAAAGTAGTATAATTAATATCCTTGACAATGGCTTTTGTCCGAAGTCGATACCTTTTTCGTTCAAAAGATAACAGGGGTGAGATTTTTAATGCATGCATAATATAAAGTGCGTATATTATACATTTATATAAAGATTTTAGCCAAATCAATGTTTGGACGCTTTTGTCAGAGCGCGTCACATATACATACAGGGCGTTATGTAAACTATTTCTAGGAAGACGATAACTCTAAATAAACATGGGTCCAATGACCCGTTACGACTTTTCTTTAGTAGGTAAAATAATCTATAAATTGATTATGACTTACGTTATAAGTCGCTATAAGACTACTCGTAGATAAGATAAATAATATTTCAATACAAATTTTCCATTACCATTTTTTCGAATTCGCAAAATTTTAAATTTTCGGTCTGTGGTAGTCTAGTAAAACAAATTATTTAATAAATAAATTAAATAAAATTTTTTACGTTAGAGCGTAAATTAAATGTTTTAATTAAATAGTACGAAAATATAAAATATGCCGAACGTGCGGATAGGCAATTAAGTTTAAAGTACTCCATAATCAAAATATTCCTGTCAACGTGCTCTTGGCATGTCACACTGATTTGATTTGCTAAAACGTACATTGTTAAAAAAGCTTAATTAGATTTATTAGTTTCTAGGATAGACAAACTGGGCATGTAATACAAAAATATTTAAACTAAGAATCAATGTTTAAAGAGTTTTTAAAATCAATTTTACCTCCAATATTAAAATATTACAATTTATTTTCTTGTTTTCTTATTTTAATTAAATTATAACAACCTTCTTTTTTGCTTTTTTCAAAAAGGAATGTGCTATATTCATCAATGTCGTTTTAACAGCCGTACGTGAAAATCCTGAAATTTATAACCAGGATATACGGCCAAATTGGCGAGATGAAGGATTCGAACTTTATACCCTTATATTGTCCAATTTCCTGTAGTAAACTAAATGCGAGGTTTATACGTTAGTTTATTGAAGATTCATTCCTTACCAATCTCGTTTCAAAATAAATTGAATTTGTTTAAAGAAAATATACCTACTACAATGTTATGTTTTCAGTTATATGTGGGTTTAAAATGTACTAATCCCGGCGCATTCGCCAATTTTACAATTTTGATATTTTTGAATTGAAACAAGCTATGATCATAAATCATTTTAAATTAAAGTAATACATTGAATTTATACATATCTTTGTATATATTGCCAAAAACGCATGTCTCTTCCAACTAGAAAAATACAGAAACGAAAAATTGCATGTCAAAACAATATAAAAGCGAAAAAAGGTAAGTGGGTTCTAGTTAATAAAATATAGTCTAGTAGCGTAGCGTGAAAATATTTAGTGGCAATGATAAAAACTGTAACCATGAAAGTTAAAATAAAAACAAACATTGCTTTTGTATTTATAGAATACATTTTTAGCTTATTGGCTTATTTTGATTTCCATTATGATTTTGTTGGTTGAAGGTGCTGGGTACATAGACACTTTAAGTGATTCACAGTCCTTTTTTAACTCTGCTTAATATACAATGCCAGATCAGAGAAGTAAAACAATAAGTTTTAAACAACATATTTCTTTTATCTCGATTTGTATATTATAATTGGCTTAAGCTTATCTAAAAACATTTATTTTATATAAAAAAACACTTGCTTGAGGTTGGCTTACAGCATTTTCGGTTTTTTTCTCCTTAAAAAATCAAAGACACAATAAGAGGAGCTTTTTATACGATTTTATTTTATTTACACCTTTTGAAGAGTTAATTTATAAGACATTTTATTTTATTTTAATTTTCAGCTATCGCAGTACGATATTAAATTATTTGAATGGTTTAAAATTATGTAGCTTGTATTTTAACAACACAATCCAATAAGTTTTTTGCTTATTTATAAGGAATAAAGCATTAATTTAGCCAAAAAGATATTTTAGCATGTGATTTATTATAAGTTAATATACGATTTTTTCAGTACACAAAAAACACTTGTTGGATTTTTTCAACAATCACTCCTAAAAAGTGACTCAATAGCTTAATATTTTGATGTAATGTTTCAGTTTTTGAATATGGCCAGCGTGTTTATGAGGATATTCAACCTTATTTGTATGATGTTGCTGATTGGCCATTGGTCGGGTTGTCTGCAATTTTTAGTACCAATGCTGCAAGGATTCCCTGCAAATTCATGGGTGGCAATCAACGAACTACAAGTAAGCTGGTTTAATATATTAGTATAAACTGATAAAAATAAGTAATTTTGTTGTATTTGTTTTGTAATAAAAAGTTGACGTAAAAGTTGTAAAACATAAAGGAAATGTTAACACTTTTAAAGTATCTATTTTAAAAGTTAATACCAAAAATAAACTTTTAGTTCAAACTGTCTTCGAATCCGTCTAAGTTTAACGTCAGGATTTAGATCTGCCTTAAAAATAATAAATAATAGTATATTAGGTAAAGAACTAATGTCATAAGACGTCATATTGTGGCACGCGGACAATGGACGAGTGCGACAAAATGTCTTATGACATGAGTTCTTTATGCTATTTTATCTTTTTTGCAAAAAAGGTATAAAAAAATTAATTTTATACCTTAAATTTAATTTGGTCGAATTTTACTTTACATAGTTGGTATCACAGTCATTGGTTTGACAGATAATGTCAAAATCGATTCGCCTTGCCGTCCTTAATTTACTTATTTAAAATAAGCGGCTGTTAATGTTAAAGAAGAAAAAAAGGATTTTCTTTGGTGTTAAACAAAATTTATTGCCAGAAAAGTCTCGTAAGTACTAGAAATATCATAAAAATATTATAACCAATATGCAAAATATTATGCTCAAAATTTTGGGTGGGATAAAGTATCTCATTACAGCACCTAAAGCCGTGTTATAATAAAGTCATTATGAACGCAAAATAGATAAATAATTTTAAAGAATTTTTTTGAAACTATGTTTTTTAATTTTAAATTAAGTGTTTGGTAAACACTATTTTATTATATCTGCGATTTATGCTAATACTTTATTTTTCTTATAGGAAGCCTTTTGGTTGGAGCAATATTCCTGGGCTCTATTTAAGGCCATGTCCCACATGCTGTGTATAGGTTACGGAAGGTTTCCACCCCAATCCCTTACCGATATGTGGCTGACAATGTTGTCTATGATTTCGGGGGCAACTTGTTATGCTCTATTTTTAGGTCACGCGACGAATTTGATTCAGAGTTTGGACTCTTCCAGAAGACAATACCGAGAGAAGGTAGGAAATGGCTCATATAGGCTGCGGTTTTTGCCTGTGTTAAAAAAGGGTCGGGACAAAAAAATTGAAATTTACTCTTATTGGTAGAAATATTTTTAAGTTGGTTATGTTGATTTTGTGGTTTTTGTTTAAAAAAGTATTAAAAGCTTTATTAATCCATGTATAGCCTAATCCATGTTTGTTGTTTAAACCCATTGAGACTGGTACCAGACAATATTTTTTTAAACAATTATCGACAAAGCCACATTTTTGACTTCCAAGTTTTTCTACTATTTCAAGTAAATACAAATTTGCATGCACCTGAACCCAAAATGTTAATAAGTGATCGCTAGTTTTGCATATTGCTTTTATATGTCTAATTTATTGGAATAGGAATTTTAAAAACACCAAACTGTTTATGGAACTTTATGTTATCCTAGTAATTGCACCTTATTGTTGTAGAGTAATATAGAAGTTAAGTGTTACTTAATATAGGTATTGACTGTTTAAAATATATTTTCCTGGCAACTGGAAATTTATATTTTGTTTTAATATTCCCAGTTACTTAATATATACAAATATTACATAGTTTTCTATTTCCTAATACACCTTGTACATTTTTCTATTCTATCTTTATTATACATAATTTTAGACAGTCAATATAGATTTAAAACCATTAACAGTTTGGTTCAAAAGCATTTTCCTCTTCTTTTTCTTAATCTATTGAATACAAATGCACTTCATTTACTAACCACAATAACATTTATGCAACTAATTTATAATTTATTTATATAAAATATTGTATTAAAGATACTCATTTAAAATGTACGTGAATGATCTAAATAATATTTTTAATTCCTATTCAAAATAACAATAAAGTCTAAATAAAATTATAAAATGCATCTTGCCTGTTTATGTTGGAATAAAATTAAATTGTATTTTAGTCAATATACAGTGCGTCCCAAACTTATATAAATATATATATATATATATAGAAATATTATGAATAAAAATCACCTACTGTGATTAAATTACATTTTAAATATAGGTTTTGTTTTATTGAAAATAAAAAAATATAACATGCATTATACAGGGTGTCCCGAAAATGACTCAGGTTTATGTATTTAAGCAAGTTTATGTATTTAAAAGTAATAAACTTGTTATTTTAGTAATAAAATCATTCAGGGTTTTTTAGTGATAATAACTCCCTTCGTCTGGTAAGTTACCAGATGAAGAAAGTTAAAAAAACCTGTATAATTTAATTACTAAAATAGCAAGTTTATGTACATATTTAAAAGTAAGCAAAATACCTAAAATACGAATACAAGTTGTCTCAATCTTATTCAGTTTTCATGATACATTTTAAGAAGATTTATTTGTATTAATTTTCATAATTTTCAAAATAAAAGATAAAGGTTACTACCTACCTCAAGTATTCTTTGAGGTAAGATCATGACAGCGCGTCAATTCCATTGGTGTACTGTCAAGAGCGCGTTCACAATTTTAATATGTTGCGGTACCCTTAATTGAACATTTTTTTTAATAAGGTGACAAATAATCAATCACACCTGGCCCCTGAGAATTTAAGATCAATAAAAATGGTGAAAAAGACGGCTGCTGCAGATCGATTCTATATTAATATACGAACATTTTTCCGCAAATTGTATGAATCAAACCGCTCGGTCAGTTAAGGACAATTTACGGTTTACGTACACGTACACAAGTAGGTACATAAAAGTTTTCTGAACTGGGGATGTGATTATATTATATTTTGTTTTTTTTTCGTGCTGCTAAAAATGGGACACTGCTGCTGCAAATTTTGATTTTCCCTGGTTTTCTAATTTTTTTCAAAAATTTGACCAGCAATCCAATTTTTTATTTCAAATTGGTATAAGTGCAGAGTAAACCAAATATTTACAAACTTTTTCCTGCAAATTGCATGAATCAAACCGCTAGGTTTGGTCAGTGCAATGAACAATAATTATTATAATGCTCATTGCGTTCCGCCTTAAATCGAGCCCTAATAATGCTTATTAATAAAAATTCTTAATTATATTTTAGCGGGATGGCAGGCGGCGCTGGTAAGTTTGGTGACCAAGTTGTCAACGTGACGTTTTATATTTGTATCCACAGTATATTATAACCTTTTATATAATAATGACTCTCTAGTTACCACGAAGATAATAGACTGAAGGTTTGTGCTAGTTGTGGTAAAAAAATATTTCCGGGCAACACAAAGTTAGATTCTTATACATGCATCGAGTTAATCAAAAAGTATATTAATAAAAAGTTTGATATTAGTGACTCATGATTTTCACGAAGTATTTGTAATTCTTAAAATTCGAAATACGGTGTATGAATATAAAAAAATTGTTCCAAGCGCTCATTACCGGTTATGCTCAAGTTTGAAAGAAGCACGGAATTCCAGTCACTTCAAAACCAAGAAATGTAGAGGCAAGAAACGTAATTTAAATGCTTTATCACTTGTCAAAAAACTTACAGCTGTTGACGTGCCTACTGAGAAACCTCCGAAGGATAAAAACTAAACTACTATGCAACCAAATATGGTTTGCAAAAACGGTTTTAAATAATTAAAGGGATCTGGTAAATATCACAAATGTCCGGGTGCCCGAAGTGTGCAGAAAAATTTAGCTAATGGTTGATGCAGCTCCTGAGTCCGTTGTAAACAACATCACTGTGAATTTATTAAAACGAAAAGTTCAAAAAATTAAATATTACATACCGATCAATTTTATTATAAAAAAAAATCGAAAATTTGCTTTTCAAGACAAAACTTAGATAATAACTAGAATCATATGGGTATGTCTAATAATAATATGAACACAGTTTTTTAAGAACCCATGCTGGTAAGAATTCTGTTCCGAAGTATCATAGAGAACAAGTTTTTAAAACATATAAAATATTTGGAGACATTTATAAACATTCCAACCATGATTTTGAGGTTGAAAAAGCGAAATTCAAGGAAAGTAGGCTGGGCTTATGCTACTAAATTGTTAAAAGCAGTGCTGACTGAAAGAATTATTGGTAATTACGCAATTAAAATATTGGCTGATGGAGGCCAATGATTTTTTTTAATATCCTTAACTATTTTTCTAAAGATCATGTAAACACTTAAAAGTGATACATAAATCAAACGAGTATTGTTCAAATTCATCTGCAAAAAAAGTATCCACAATAAAAGATCTATCACCGTTTTCTTGGGCCAAATACGTATGACTGCCACATCAGGCGAGCCGCAACGACCTATATTACAATAAATTTCAACATTTAAACGTTATCATTTACTTAAAAATAAATGACATTCTTATTGTTTGTTGGCGGGCCGCATGCAGCCCACGGGCCGCAGTTTGAATATGGCTGGTCTAGCGTGTATAAAGTTATAATTTTATGCATTGTTTAAAATATTAAAGAAAACTATAAAAATATTGTTTAACCCCACAAAAATTAATAATATTTTTAAAAATTTGTATCAGACTCAAAACTCCTATTAATAATTTTTGGACAGCAAACTGCCTGACCGACAGGCCCAGGACTGTATTATTTTATCTATTTAAAAGACTTAAGAAAGGGTTGCAAAGTATTTAGCGTAAAAGAAGGAAATATGTTTTTTGTTATTCAATACCGACACTGATTCTTTAAAAGTCGTTAATAAAGTGAAAATACTGAAAACCTACGGTGATGTAGTGGTCAGAGCTCCTGGGTACGAGCCGAGAGGTCGTGGGTTCGAATCCCACTTGGGTATGGTTGTTTATTTGTGTTTGTCCATTGTGTATAGTCCTTCGGAGGGGACTTTAAGCCGTCGGTCCGTTCCTACGCCTAACCCGCACAAGCCATTCAGTTGGCTTATGGGACATCTTAGTTTGGATGTAAGGGTGGAACTAAAAGAGCACTTTATAACTTTATTTTAATTCCGACTTTTTGTGATATTGACAAACATAATAAAACAGAAGCAAAATTTTATCATAGTACAATTTGTTCCCCCCTGTTTGAGGAAAACGCTAGTCTTTCATTACTGAAGAAATGTCCCGTACCAAAACTCCATCTTTTGCAGGGTTTTGTAAATCATTTGTTCTGGGAGAACAAATAATTAACAAACCCTTTAAAAGATGGAGTTCTGGTACGGGACATTTCTTCAGTACTGAATAGGGGTGTCAATCCCGAGCCCATTTTCCAATCCCGGGCCTTTCGGGACCAAAGGTAACTAATCCCGGGATCCCGGGATCAGTCCCGAAAAAATATAGGTATTTCATTAATTTTAAAACCAATTTAAAATAAAACAACAAACAAACTAACGAACGATATCTTTCGGACTTCACACTAGTCGGAAGAATGGTTTTCAAGAATTCGTAGGCACATTGTACCCACGTTTACCCCCATAATTCCATTTCTTTTATCAAACGGGCCTTGGTGAGTTCCAATTGGGGCTGTAACTTACATTGAAATTATCAAGTTTGTGACATTTTTTTAGGTTTGACGTTTGAAATATGTTATATTATAGGTTATATACATAAATTTATTCTACAGTGACCTCTAATTTTACATTTTCTTTGCTGATTTTATGCTATAGTTGGAACCACTCTTGCTATGTAATTTCAATGTATTTTCATTATTGTACGGCGGTGTATAATAATTTGACTTGAACTGAGTAAAAAAATGAAGTGTTTATATATATATGGTTATAAGTATTATAATATGAAAAATATCATACGCTTAAAAAAGTCTATTTTATTCTTTGTAACTTATTACTAAGATCCCGGGATTGGGACTTTTAATCCCGGGATTTTCGGGATCGGATTTTTTACGGGATCCCGGGACCCCGGGATTTCGGGATCCCGGGATTGACACCCCTAGTACTGAAAGAATAGCGTTTTTCTCAAACTGAGGAGAATAAATTGTACTATGATACAATTTGTCTACTTAGGTAAAGAGTATTAATTTGGCCAAAGAAATTAAAACTCGTATTAAAGAATTATTGTGAAAGTTATTGGTGAAATATTCGAGGAAAACGCTTGTCTTCTCAAAAATGCTGATATGCTTGATGATTATGAAATCTACTAAGAAGTTGGAGAATTTCGATTACGACCTATTATAATAATTATTATAATAGGTCGTAATCGAAATTATCCAAGGATTTATTTAGTATTAATGGTGTTTCTTTTACCGACAGGTGTGGCGCGTTGTTTAAAATAGTAGCACAATTGAGTTTTGTTTTCAAGCCTGTTTTCTTTAATTTATTAAGTTGTTTACCTTGTTTTGATAGTATGCAACACCGAACACGTCGGTGACTTTAAGTTGTATTTGATTAAATTGTTACCGCCATTAACAGTACCGTGTTGATAGAGGGAATTCTCCATGAGTCTAAGGGGGTAGATATTTGGATTTTTGGGTTTGTCGCAGGGGAGTATCGGTCAAGTATTGGTTAAAAAATATTTATGTTTGAAATTTGGGTTCTGGTTGGATTTGTTGGAACTCTTTTGAAAAAATGTTGATAAACATAAGCAACATGGTGACAATTGTTGAAGTTTTTAAGTAATTAATAGTTTTTGGTGATTCTTTGAGATTTTTGTTTAAATATTCTACTATAGTTTACGTATACGCAATTAAGGTTTTTTCGCCATCTTTTCCGTTTGACCGTGGTGCCGCGGCATTCTGTTTGGTTGGGAATAAGCTTCGTGCTTAGAATTCGGATATAATTCCAAAAATGTAAAGTTATTCTCCTGGTCTAATGACCCAGTGTCGGCTACGGCAGTAATAGTGTCGTACGATAAACTCAGGGTGAGTTATTAACTTTTTGATTAAATATATTTTTTTTACTCACGCGGTTCTCCATTTCAGGTGGTTGTGTTATTCCAATGAACCTACTCGCCATGCGGTCGTCACGTTTTAAAATAGAAAAACTCCTTAGAACAAGGGTACATCTGTATGCCTATAGGTTGCAAGATGTTAAGACATCTTTATGTTACTTTTAGGGTTTTAAGTAGGTACAGGCTTTTAAGAACAGGCTTTTAAGTACAGGACTTTAAGTACAAATTTTTAAGCTGAAGCTATTTTTTTTTATGTATACCGTTTTTGGTTCTTGGTTATGTCAACCACGTTTATAGAATCCAACAAGATTATATCGCGACAACTTTTCAAATCCAGTAGGACTCTAACACCAAGTCAAGCTATTCCTTATGTTTGGTAGAGGCCCTAATATCACCAAGATCACCTAGTAGTCAGATCGTACATATGTTTTTTATGTCAACTAAATCTTTTTGTTTTGCCACCCTATGCATATTGTACATCTATAATTTCATGTCTTCAATATTATTTATTATATTTTAATTTTTTATTTAACTCATGTTCAACATCAACCGTTATATTTTAACTCTAATTTTTTTTATTTAAATCATTAATTACAGTCCTAGAGACTAGGTTTTGTAAACCATATATGGCCATATCAGAGTAGCTTATTTGTTTAAAAAATTGAACCAATCACTTTAACAACGGTAATATTACCTTCTATATAGAAGTTAATTACAATTATATTTGCCCATTTACCCAACTCACCACTGATAAGCTGTAGTTCGCCATAGCCCTCAAGTTAAGGTTACAATATTGCTCAATCACGTTGAGCAATGTGTAGCATATCTAAATTATTCAGGTTTAGGATTGTGGTCCGAACAGGCTGGCAAATCCATTCAACGTGAATTTATCAAATACTGGAACCGTTATAAAATGAATATGATGGATGATTCTTCCTATGCAGAACGATTAAGGAATGCAGTGGTTGATTTGGCATCAAAACATATATAGTCACAAAATATGAAATATTAATCATTATTAATTTACTATAATATATATTTGTTGACATAATTAGCTGTATATCTGTAGTAATGGAGATTTTTTTTGTATTTGGAAATTGTTGTAGGTATATTACATTGATACCATTCAATAAATAATGGATGATTTGTTTATAAATATTTTTCAAAATTTTTAAAAACACAGGCCCACAATTTTTTTTTCGAACTAAGGGTGTACTCTTTTGTATTTTTTTACGCTAAATAGGAATTTAAAATAAAAAAATGGATTGCTGGTAATTTTTTTGAGAAAAGCCAGAAAACCAGTAAGAATCCACACTTTTAGCTGTTTTTTCAGGTTTTTGTAAAAATTTGATAAGTGACCTCAGCAGCAGATTTGTGTTCAGCACGAAAAAATACAAAAGACAATAAGGTAATAGAAAAGCCAGAAAACCAGTAAGAATCCACACTTTTAGCTGTTTTTTCAGGTTTAGTATAGTCACATCCCCAGTTCAGACAACTTTTCCTAAGGCACGTGCACCGTAAACCGTAAATTGTCTGTAACTGACTAAACCAAGTGGTTGGATTTATGCAATTTGCGGGGAAATGTTCGTAAATAAATGTAGAATCGATCTGCAGCAGCCATTCCATCTTAAATCCTCAGGGGCCAGGTGTGTGATCTGATAAAATATATTTTTGACATTTTTGTATTAACAAAGCTTTTAGATTAATTTTAGCATTTAACTACGGTTTCGCGAAAGGATCGAACGGTCGATTTGCAAGGGTTCAAGAAATCGATTCAAACTTTTTTACCATATTTCTACATGTAAATGCAGTATTTTTTTCAAAAAAAAAATCTCCTCCATTGACAACTTTGTTTTTATATTTATTTTTTTCTTCATTGTGTTAAAAATGAAGAAATTTTATTTTTTTAAATAACTTTTTTATTTTAAAACGTATCGATTTGAAATTTGGACAAAATGTAGATCTTACTAATGACAATTCTTCCATTTAAAAATTTTGTTTAGATTGTAACGTACAGGGGGCGCTGGTGATAATTTAATTTAAAATTTAACAATTTTTAAAGGGTAAATAATCGAAGAAGCAACATTGTTTTATAAATTTGAGTATAACACGTTAAAGTATTGATATTTGACTATTATTTGATATATTAACTTTTTTATGCAAATGATGTTTCTGTGGCCAGGATCAGTTTTTAATTAGCAGTAGCAGTATTCATAAATGTTTAGTTTGGTACATTTTGTCATTTTTATACTAATATTGTTGTATCTTTTATTAATAATTAAGTATAGCATAACATATAAATGAGTTTAATATACAGGGTGTTTCACGTAAGTAATCCGTTAGAAGTTTCTGGGGAATCGCGAAAGTCATCGGTTTAAAATTTTAATAGCGTAAATTATTCGATTTAGACTTTAGTGTGCCACTAATATAGGTAATTATTTTATATACAGGGTGTTCCACATTCGTGGTCCATTATAAGTTTCTAAATTATTTTGAACAAAATAGTACTTCCTGTTTTACCGGAAATGTCTTTAACTTTGTTATTGTAAACAGTAAACCTCATCCATTTTTACATTTTTTATTTCTACATAAAATTCTTAATAAAATGGCTATACGATATACATTAACCCACATGTATAATTTCACAGGTTTGTTGATACAAAATAGTATTAAAAATATTAGAAATTGTTAAATGTCTCTGAAATTTTAACTTTGAGAAACAGTTATTATAATACCAATCGAAAGATTTTTTAATTTTTTTTTAAACATACAGGGTTTTACATTTATAATAAAAACGTTATTATTGTTTGAACTTTGCCTAATTCCAAGTGTTTTTTCTTAAGCTATTTGTTGAAAAACCTTTAAAAAATTATTTAAACAATGTTTTAATATTCCAAAAATTCTAACCCCATGTCAGCAAACCTAATACCAAAAAAATTACATGCTATTTTTGATTAACGTGCATTTAGCAAAATTTTAACAAAACAAAAATAATATCTTGAAAACTATTAATAATTGTATAGTCTATATCAAATTGTATATGCAATTAAAATATCAAATCTATATCATTTGCGTTTCTTCAGAAACACCCTGTATGGCATTATAATAAATATAAAAAAACGCAAAATAACCAATTACAAAAAAGCAAAAACCAACTTAATAAAAAATATACAATAAATAGCCAATTGCAACATAAAAAATAAAGTCTTTATTCTAATTTATTTATTGGGTGAATATTACTTTCCTCAGTTTGGAATGAAAATTAAAGCTTGCTTATCGAGTAAAAAATAAATTGAAGCTTGGTTGTGCAGCAAAAAATAAAATTAAAGTAGATATAAGTAGGTTATTATGTCTGACTTGCTGACACTGTCTATAATTATTATTTAGTTTATTAATTTAAAAAAAATTAATGTTTTGAGTTTATAGTACACTTATAAATTGAAAGTCATTTGCAACTTATAAACTGAACTGTCAAATTATATTTCATGCTACAATTGTAGGTTACCATAGTGAAAAGTCTACGATGCATACTATGATCAAAATTAGTAAAGTTGAAAAAATTTAAAATTCATAAATAAAAGTAATTTTAGCTCCATCTATGGCGACTTTTTAAAATAAATATGTAAGAATTGTATGTTATATATAATATATTATATGTAATATATAATGTATAATATGTAATATACAATACATAATCTTATAAAACTAGATAAAAGAATATATACTTTGTAAAACACGTTAGTATTATGCCCTTTGAAGGCCCAACTTAAAAATGACGTATGTCGTAGAAACATAATTTGCATATAAAAGTTTATATATCAAATAATAGTTAATTATCAGTACTTTAACGTGATATACTCAAAATTATAAAACAACGTTGCTTCTTCGACTTTTTAACCCTTAAATAATGGTAAAATTTTAAATTAAATTGTCCCCAGCGCCCCCTGTATGGTAAAATCTAAAAAAAATTATACGTGGATTTATTGCCACTAATAAGGTCTACATTTTATCTTAATTTCAAATCGATACGTTTTTAAATAAAAATGTTATTACAAAATATCGAAATTTATCTATTTTTAACACAGTAGAGTGGCTTAAGGCTTAAAACCCACGGTGGTCAATGGATAAAAATTTTTTTTTGAAAAAAATGCTCCATTTAGATGTAGAAACAAGGTTAAAAAAATATATTCAATTCTGGCATCACTTGCAAACAAATGTCCAAAATTTGTTCGATTTTTACGCGAAACCATAGTTAAAATATTAGTTCGTTTTAAAAAATAGATCTATATAAATTAAAAAAGGAAACATTTAGGAATTCTTTCTTAATATAATTAATATCTTTAGAAACTTTTGTCAATTTGTCAATGTCAATTTTTTTACGTGTAAATTTAATTTTTACATTTACATTTCAATTATTATAATTTTAAATGAGTCAAAATTGTTTGTACTCTGGAGTTATAATCACTAATCATGACCATCAATTTAAAAAAAAGATGAGGTAATTTTTGCTACAAAAATAAGTGCCTATATCAAATTATCACAATATAGAAATAATATTTTTTGCATAACTCAATTATAAGTAACCTAACAAGTAATGAAGTGAATGACAAGTGACTTTTTTAACACTCGTTTAGCTAGCCATATTCGTTACTGAGCAGAGCACTCTAAAAAATCAATGTTCAGATGTGCCATTACAATATATGCAATTTTGCGTAAACATAATACATTTTTTTACACTACCAAATAATAATTAAGATAGTCACATACTTACGGATTTTATCATATCCCTACAAATGTTGCAATATAGCAAGAGTTCTATGCTGCTTGGCAAAAATTGAGTTCCAAGTGTTTAAATTCCTCCTAAAGTTTAAGACTAATTTTGTTTTATCTTTTTTTTACGATTTCGCAAAATGTAAGTTATACAAATTTGTCTTGGAATTTCAAGAGGAATTTTTCTTTACACTTGGGTCCGCCAATTTTAGGACACCCTGTATATTTATTAAATCGAGCTACTTAATATTTTAAGAAATAATAATTATTAATGTCTTGTGAATAAGTTTCCAGGACCCCTTTACTCATATGCTATTAAATTGCACAATTATTGTGATATTTTTATATTAAAAATGATCAAAGAAATTTGTATAAAGGTCTGGGGCATGCTGTATAATAATTAAGTAATAATTTATTTAACTTAATAATAATTATTATAATTTTTATGTGGATAAAGGTTGTTGCTTGAATTTTTAATAATATTAGCAACATGATTCTAAATCGAAAACCTTAATCTACCATACTTATGTATACTTGCCATATCTGGTGTATGTAATAATAATCTTTCTTTATCTCAAAATGTATAAAAACAACTCTATGGAAACGGCGTACCTAGACATTACAGATTTACTTACAAAAGATTTGGCAAGCGATACCATATATATTTTTAAATCAAACATTGTGTCACGCTTCCGCTATTACCCTTGGTAACGGGTATACCCACAATCACTATAAAATCATTCAAAAAACCACCAAACAAACCTACCTTTATCAAAATTTTATATAAACTTAAGAAACATTTCCATAAATTCCTATTCCTTTAATTCAAAATAAATATAGTGATAGTCAGTGGAAGAGAGCTAAAGACCCCGATGTTAGATGTAAAAATTAAAACAAAACGACTGCCCAGGCGTTATAATTTTTTAAAACTTAAAGGAAATTTGTGCTATGTTAAATTATGTTAAATACAGAATTAATAAGGTTGGGTCGCTTTAACTAATTGCCCTGCCGAAAATGACCCATAGAAACCAATAAGAGAATGAAATGGTTTGTACTGGACTGAATATGTGTATTGGTACTGGTTTTTATTGGGTTTTATATGTCGCCAAATGGTTTTAGGGCTAAATGGGAAATACCCAATCAAACCAATTCAAGACAATTATGTTTTCCAATTGATACCAATTCACCAGATCCAAACCTATAAGACCCAATACATTACAACATAAATTCCCATTGGTTTATATTGTTCTTAAAGGGGCATTTTCGGCAGGGTGATCCAATAAAGCCGAATATTTGGATCACTCTCACTGCATGGTAATTTTTCAGCAACTGAACAGTTTAGAAAATTAAAAACTCGTATAAAAAATAACTATGCTGTCATACAAGTTAAAAACGTACACAAGTAATTTTACCAAGCAATTCTTAAAAAAAAAGGTATGCATAACAGGGATTCTAAAAAATTATTGCTACCTATAGATAAGGGTTCCCTAAGAATGTATTATATTGTGATCTAACAACTGGTGTGTCGCCGATATTCGCAAAATCTGCGCTACTCAGGCCTAGAAGCCTACACGTGTCTTTTTATCAACCTCAGTTACTTTTTTATAAATCCAAAAAACGAAATCGACAGTCTTTCAATCTATAAGTATTAGATGAACCTATCCATTTGAGTTACTCAACCTGAGTTATCTCTAGTTATCTAACTAAAGATAGGAACTGAACGCGTTTAACTAATCGTACTTTTTCTCCCTCTCGTTTTTCTATTGACAAGCCTTTCGAACCTTCCAGTTATTATTATAAAGTTCTGCTAGGCAATGAAGGCAAACTCTTTCAATCCTCTCCTCTACATCTGGGACATGTGGGGTTGGGTTGGGTCGGGTTAGTTTCAACCTTCTTGTGAAGTGTTTTCCATTCCGACCTTACCCCTTATTTATATAAGTTTGCAAAGGGCGATCAGGAAGTCACCAGTCTTATCTACAGTTGACATTTGTCCTGCTTCTATAACTTTTAATCCTCGTAAATCTTCCTTTTTATTTTTTCATGTGATCCTGGGTTTCATTTAAAGTTATTTTTTGTTTGTGTTTGTGGGTTTTCTTTTTTATTCACGTAAAATGCATTTACCGATAAAACGAATTGAACAATTAAATGTTTAGAATAAATAACGAATAAGTTTGTGGAAGAAAATCATGTCTTCAAACTTAATTAATAAATACATTTTTTAGTGAATTTATTATTCCTTTATTGATTTTCTCCGTTTGAAGCTAAACGAAATGTATATTTTTTACTTGTGAAGCAGTATGGGTGAGTTATTTGCATTAAAAAAATTAAAATTTATTTAAAATTTGTATTTTTTGTCAATAATTTTATTAGTTTTAAATTTTTAGAATGGTATTGCTGAAAAAAATCCCAAACAAACGTTGTTTTGTGTTTTATTATTAATACATATATGCACACACAAAAATACTTTGTCGGGTAGTGTTAAATAAAACTCTAATATAATAAAACAAATACAGATTTAACTATTAAAATTTACACAAAGTCCTTTTTGAAAATTAAAAACGTGGTAAGGGTTTGCTCGTACGTGTTAAAACTGCAGCCGGAGCCTGATTAAGCGCCTTATGCACGATTACGTATCTGCACCAAACAGGTGAAGCAAGTGGAAGAATACATGGCGTACCGAAAGCTGCCGCGCGAAATGAGACAACGCATCACCGAGTACTTCGAACACCGGTATCAGGGCAAGTTCTTTGACGAAGAATGCATTTTGGGCGAGCTGAGCGAAAAGCTGCGCGAGGACGTCATTAACTACAACTGCAGATCACTAGTCGCATCGGTGCCCTTCTTCGCTAATGCTGACAGCAATTTCGTCTCCGACGTGGTGACCAAGTTAAAATATGAAGTCTTCCAACCAGGTAAGAACACATTACGTTTCTTTCTACTTATGGAAAAATGATACGCTTTTTGTAATACCTTATCCATTGCAAAAAAAGCGTAGATAGTAGTATTTACACCCATATAAATTAACTAAAATAATCTTCTCTTTTTGATTCAATTGCTTAATTATATATAATTAAATGGTTTAGTTAAAAATCCTTTAATTATAATTTATGTTTAGACAAATGGAGTAAACTTCATAAACGTATATATACAATATATTGTCGGAAGTAGAAAAAACAAAATTTTGAAACTGGAATAATAGGGTTTAACTTATAATCTAAATTGACATGCTCTATGCAGTTAAATGTAACTTAGGTTTAAATTGCCTAGACATTTTAATCTAGCTTTTGTTGACCTCGAGAAAATAAATAATGTATACCATATAATAAGTAATTATTAATTTTAAAATAGGGTAATAATAAGGTTTAATTTTATTTTCATACGGGCTTAGGTAGGTTACAAACCACTGTGAAATTCAACCAGGATAAACTTGAACAGTTGGTCAATTGGTCAACCATGTCAATACTAAATAAACTTTTCGTTTTTTTTAGGTGATATAATAATAAAAGAAGGAACCATCGGCTCCAAGATGTACTTCATTCAAGAAGGAATAGTGGACATAGTAATGGCGAATGGTGAAGTGGCGACCAGCCTGAGCGACGGTTCCTATTTCGGCGAGATATGTCTGCTGACAAACGCTCGTCGTGTCGCCTCTGTCCGCGCAGAGACCTACTGCAACCTGTTTAGCTTATCCGTGGATCACTTCAACGCCGTCTTAGACCAGTATCCGCTGATGCGCCGCACGATGGAATCGGTGGCCGCGGAGAGGTCAGTTCGTTGGTTGGTATAAAGAAAACCTGAGACGGTTTCAATTAAATTATGTTTGTTATTTCGGAATGTGTACAGAGTGAGTATTTAAGCTGAATCGGTTCTATACTACTAACTCGTATACAGTTTGTGGCATGAAATGCGCAGTATATGCATGAACTGCTGCGCATAACATTATTCATTGGTACATAAAACGGAGAGCTAAAATGACCATGTTATGCGGTAAACATATATTAGAAATATTCCCCAACACCAAAATAAAACACAAAGTGCTCGCTTCTGAAAATGCCATTGTTGGCAAAAAATACTTTAAGCCTTTTTGTGTTGTTTTGGTATTGGGTAATATTTTTAATATTTGTTTAACATTTCACCAATGTTGTCCTTTTTCAAGTATGTTACTCGGTTTTGGTCAAGGGGATTTGCAACGCTACTTTCTATAGAATGTGCTTTTTATTGAAAGTAATAAACTGATCCGAGCATAGCAGTCTTCACCACACACTACACCTTTTACAATTGTATTTTAGAAAAATTCAAATGGATATCAGAGAGCGTTAAATGTATTTCAGAATAGTCACATGTATTTTAGAAAGCGTTAAGTGTATATCAGAAAGCAACAACCCAGTAAGCACAAGTTAGCCGGCACGCTCTGAATCGCACGATACCGTGCAGACCCAACCCTTTAACTAAATATTCTGAAATAAATTTAAGTATTCTAAAATACATTTAATAAATCAGTGGCAGCTAATGGATTTTGGGTATACCAATATTTCAGTTATTAGACATGGGACCCACACCAAATTTATAATAGTTTATAATGATATTAAATAGACAAGTTCGGCGCAAACAGAATTTAAATTGAAGTTTGCGAAAAAAAGTTAGTTTTTCCTGTCGCCTCACCCGCCTCTAGGCCTCCCTATTTAAGTTAATTCAAATTAAAGTGGTGCAATTTAATAACTACTATAATTTATCGACAAATTTAAAATTTTATTTAAAAAATCCAAATATTACAGGTTTTATACCATTTTAAATATTTTTTTTATTTTAATAAAATAAATAATAAAAATTTAAAATCGAATAAAATCTGTAATATTTGGATTTTTTAAATAAAATTTCAAATTTGTCGATAAATTATAGTAGATAATAAATTGCACCACTTTAAATTAAATTATCCTAAATAGGGGGGCCTGGAGGCGGGTGAGGCGACAGAAAAAACTAACTTTTTTTCGCAAACTTCAATTTAAATTCTGTTTGCGCCGAACTTGTTTATTTAATGTCATTATAAACTATTATAAATTTGGTGTGGGTCCCATGTCTAATAACTGAGATATTGGTATACATAAAATCCACCAGCCGCCACTGGCATAAATACATTCGACTCTTCTGAAATACATTTTGCGCTTTCTGATATACATTTGGAAAAGGTGTAGAATACGCCAGAGGATCCAGTACTTTCAAAAGAAACCACTGTTTGTAGAAATCAAAGTGGCAAATTGTATGAAACTCCCCCTGATGCATCCTAGCAAAAAAAGTATAGTTTTGTTTTTGGTTTAAAAGGTCGTTTAATTTTTAAAATAAATAATATTTATTTATCGAGATTTAGACCTCAACAAAATACATTGCATGACATGATCAATCAGTTAACTTGATTTTAAGGTTTATTTTTGTACACGAGTTAAAGTTGTGGAATTGTTTCGTATTATTCACTCTGTATATTGAAATATATCGCTTTTTGCTGTGGGCTATCATATCCCGAGTGTTGGTTGGTTCCCTTTGGTACATACAAAAATGCAAGATTTTCTGTTTAAAAATACTAAATATTTTCCTGAGATCACCTCTTATTCACAGTTCATTTGGTCTTTTTATTTTGTTGTCATTACATTTTTATTTATTTTGTTTGATTTATATTTTATAGTTAAGTTTTTTAATAATATTCTTTTATTTGTAAAGCCTTTATATACCAGGAATTAATGTAAAATAAATTTTACAGAAAATCGAACATAATCATATCAAATCATTAATCATTGGAATGGTGTTTAGTTTAGTGTTTTTGTGGTGGTTGGTACTTAATTTTCATGAACATTTTATGTAGATATTCATGTTTGCACTAAAATTTGCTATACCTTCTTTATTAAAAGTATGTTTTTAGTTCTTTTAATTTTATTGTTATATTTTACCATTTGAAAGTATAGCAAATTAACTTACACTACACAAAACACAGTAAATATAAAAATTAAACATATATTAATATTTTATTTTTGATTTTATGTTCAATTGAAACTAATAAAATATTAATAAAATCTTTAGTAATTTTATAAGGCAGTAATCTCACAACTAGACACTTGATTGCACAATTTTCATGTTATTTTCTTTTCCAATATGAAAATGATTAGATCGAACAGCCAAGAGCGATTTATCTGGCAGCATAATTTAATAAGACGACACACTTACACACGAATCACATGTTGTTTAATGAAGTTCATCAAAATTTGATTTGGCAGTCTCAGCTTTTTCTTACTTATTTTGCCGTACGCAACAAGGTTTGGTTTCACGTGCACCCCGACTTAAAACCAGAAAAAATAGTTTTTAAAAGCAATACAAGACAAGTTTTTTACATGCAGTGTACTTTTTTGTTTTAATAAAGTGGTAAATGATAGATGAAAAAGTTTGGAAATGAGAGATTAATTCTACTTCGTTTATGTGCCCAGTGCCCAGAATCATAGAAAAATAATAATTATTAGATACTAAGATTTTGTTTTTAACCATATAACATATACATAACAGTAATATTTACTACTGAATGACACTTCCCGGTCCTGATACTAATATGGCTCAATTGTCAGTATAAAATAAATAAAATTTTGTTATATTCTTACAATAAATCATAACTTGAGTTGAGTTTATCCAATATTTCATTAAACATGTAACAAAGCCTTAGTAGTCACCTAGTAAAGTTAAATAAAAATTTGACACCCTATTTTCTTACACATAAATATGTTATTATATTATAACAGACATTTTTTTAAATTAGTGCCCCACAGTAGTAAAAAAGCGCTGGTTTTGTCCAATCCCTCAATGGTTCAAGTTGCCAGCAATTCTTATGAAACTTTATGTAAATCCAATGGAACAATTATTGATATGACATCAAAATTTTGTACATGCAATTTTTAATTAATTTTAAGCGATTTTTAGTTATAACAGAAAGTTTATCGTAAATAATAATTGAAATGAGTCACCGTTTTATTCTTTGATTCAAGGGAGTTTTTAACTTATTTATTGTCTCTAAAGCCACACAAAGTGTACACAGTTACATATAACATATACATAACAGTAATATTACATAATAGTAATTCTAAAGCTTCAGCACTGGATGTAAGTAAGTAATTTTTTTCTTAAATCTTGGTCTTAGGCGAATGATAAATGAGTCTGAACCAACCAAATGCCTTCTTTCTTAGTAGCTAAGTAAGAATATTTCCGAACGTTATGGGTTCTGAAGAATTTATAATCTTTGTTCCTACACTCTTGAGCTTCCTCTGAGAGTGATCGTATAAAAAGAGCTGCGCATTCAATAATCTCAGGCCAGTGAAAGAGAATGCAGAAAGGTACCTAATACCACGAGAATAATGTTGCGACCAGAATTGCAATCTCAAACCAATACTCCTTAAACTTGTTGGTATCAATTGGTGCGGAAAATCACCTCCAGAATCACTTTAGTCTTTTTATTTAACATTTCTTCTTATTAAATATTTCTTAGTGAACGATTTGAAAATAATTTTCGAGAGGTATTCCAATCACGCCTTGTTTTCCTGCATTAACGCGTAGATCTATTTTCTTCAAAAACATGTCTTAAACGCTTTTCTTTTTCTCTTCTTTCAAAGAACGTGTTGCCGGTTTTGTTTTTCCAGCTTTGAAGTCTGTAGCTGAGATTCAAACTGAATTTCATAATAATAATAATAATAATAAAATTATTTGCCCAACAGAAAAAATTCCAATTACAGGACAAAGAACAAAAAATAAAAAAAATAAAACTATAGTAACAGCATAATAGCAAAAATATAATATAACTTATACATTAGTAAAATAAGTCTATAAACAAAAATAAACTAATTAATGCTTAAAAAAGTACAAATAATAAACGACAATTCAGAATAGTTAATATCACACACGTGAGATATTTTATTAAAGTTGGTACACATAACAAACATTGGCGACCGCAAAAGTACATTTGTACGAGCAAAACATTTAAAGGTTGAAACTGACCTAGAATAAATACGCGGAACATGAAAATTCAACCGCTCAAGCAGATCTGGACAGTCAATCTTATTATGGACAAGTTTGTACAAAAATTTAATTGAAAATATATTCCTCCTAACATCTAGTGCTGAAATATTAAATTCCTGCAATAACAGATTGTGTTCATATCCCCTCTCTGGATAAGTATTGTGTTTTTTAATATATAACATTTTCAAAAATCGACGTTGAACTGCTTCAAGTGATTTGCAGTGATTCTGATAATAAGGATACCAAATATTTGAACAATATTCAAGTTTAGAACGAACTAAACTGAAATATAGTGACTAGTGCAAACATATTTTTAAAAGATTTACAGTTTCGATAAAAAAAACCAAGAACCCTATTAGCAGAGTTACAAATATTTTGAATATGATTTACAAAGGTAAACTTACTATCAAACATAATTCCAAGATCTTTGACTAAGCTAGAACGGGACAATGAGACATGTTCAATATTATAGTTAAATCTAATTGAATTAAGTTTAAGAGTAAACGAGCAAACTTTACATTTAGATATGTTTAGGCCTAAGGAGTTTTCCTTACACCACAGCTGAATTAAGTTCAGATCTGACTGAAGAAGCTCGCAGTCTTTAACATCTCGTACAGTGTGATATAACTTTAAATCTTCAGCGAAAAGAAACAAGGTCATTGATAAAGAGATTAAATAATAGCGGTCCCAAGTTTGACCCCTGGGGTACTCCCGAGGTAGCTACAAAATATTTTGATTTAAACCCTTGATACGAAACATATAATTTACGATAATTCAAATATAAAGCTATTAATTTAATCAACGAATCTGAAAGTCCAAATAAACCAAGTTTGTTAATCAAAATATTATGTACAATTGTGTCAAAGGCCTTCGAGAAATCCGTGTACACAACATCCACCTGCCCACGATTATATTTAGTATCAGCAATAAACTGTGAGAAAACAGTTAAGTTTGATAGTGTATATCTCTTACTCATAAAACCATGTTGTTGGGGAGTAAAACATAATGACAGCAAAGGGCAGATGCGGCTATATAAACAGATCTCAAAGACCTTCGCAAAATTTGACAATATTGCTATTGGTCTGTAATTAGCAATGTTCGCAGCTTCACCAGATTTAAACACAGGTGTCACACGAGTTAACTTCCAGATACATGGAAATTCAGAAGTTCTTAATATAAGATTAAATATCTTTGAAATTGGCGTTACAAAGGTATGAGAGCAATCCTTAATTAAAAATGCTGGAATTAGGTCATCACCCGCAGTTAAACCACACTTTAGTTTTCGAAATGCTCCTAGGATATCGTCTTCAGTAAACTCATGTATATGTATACTTTGAATAATATTACAAGTAGTTGAGGAGATGTTATTTCGATCATGTGGCTCTAAGTATACGCCACTGAAATAATTAGAAAATTCATCAACAATTTCCTGTGGCGATTCTAAAAGACTATCGCCAGAAAACATTTTGCCTGGGATACGCGAGCTACTTTTCTTTGAATTTACATATGACCAAAATTTGTTGGGATCTGTAGGCTAGACTCTATCTGATTTAAGTGTATTTATATGTATTACGAAAATTCAAGTTAACGTTAACGAGTATAACGCCTACTAAATTTTATTTAAAATTAAAAAGAGTTCGGATAATGAATGTATAGGTATTTAAGAAAGTAAAATTACCCATTTTGGACCACTTGGAGACGATCAACTTGGAGGGTTGTTTGGACACTTTTGACCACCGTGAACTTGTTCATTAATATCTGGTTAAGTTTCAGTTAGTTAGTTTAATATTAGAAAAACTAACTAGAACTTAACTAGATAAGTCAAATCTGATAATAAACAAGTACAGACCTATCAAAGTAAAAGGTGTTGATACCATGCATTGCATTCTAACTAAGTTGGAAGTTAAAAGTCCCACTTTATTAAAAGTGTAGGTCCCACTTTATTAAAAATTTACTTCTGAAGCGAGTGAGCTTTTTAGTTGACTTTACCGACGTTTTAAAGCTTTCTTTTCCCAAAAATAAAATAAAAAGTAATTCTAAACAACATGGTATAAAATGGTTCAATAGTGAACTGAAGTTCCTAGTAAACATGGACAGAGCACATAAAAATGTTCTAAAAAATAATGCAAAAAACAATTACCGCAAAAACAATAAATAAAGAAAGGTAAACGACAAGTTTATAAGAAATAGTAAACTCTTTTAATATTTTTTTTATGGACATATTAGCTAATTTACCAGATAGTTACTGTCCGTTGAGGCTAAGTTGAGCGGTCTAAGGAATGTCACCCCGTCCATCATCTCTATGTTCAGGCACAATTAAATACATGTATTTCGGTAGCCGCTCTGTACGAACAAACGGCAAGCCGCGGCACTGATAAATCATCTTCTTGATACCGAAATCTCGCGATTCGATGTTTAATTTAATTAACGGCCACATGCTCCCCCACCAAAGCGCTCAATTTAGCCTGAACGGACTGTACAGTGTACAATGTACACTGTACATAGATCCAATAAACGTAACGTTTCAATATTGGTATAAATACGAATTTTAGTTTTGATATTGTCCCTTTTTTGTTATCAAATCCCTTAAAAATAGTTTTAAAAAAATATTACAGCTTGTCAGTTTTTCTGTTAAAAAAATTATATAAATTACATTATTTATCCGACAAAAGTCTAGAATCCGGATTGTGGAATCCGGTATCTTTTCTGATTGTCTCAAAAAGGCTAAGGTAATTCCACTTTTTAAATCCGGGATAAAAATATTTTTAAATGATAGACAAAAGTATTTTAAACGGCAATATACAATAAAATTTACACTTTACTTTGAACAAAACAACTTATTTTTAGATTGGGAATCGGTTTTTACAGGGAAAAAAACACAAGCAATGTTATACTCAATTTTGTTGACCACATGCTTAACTTTTTTTAAAAGGGGCTACACTATGTGTTATTGTTTCTGGGCATGTCAAAGGCGTTCGACTGTAACAAGACTGTGTTACGGTTTTGACCGCCACAGCTTGTGTCTTATAAAATCTTTTCTTACAAATAGATATCGAAATAGATTGAGGAGTGAGTGGTCGTGTCTGATGCCAATTTCTGTGGGGATACCCCAGGGATCTGTACTTGGACGCGAACGGCTTGTCCAAATATATTCCTAAAAATGCAAAGCTTACACTATTTTCCGATAACACCACTGTGGCGGTCGGTGCAGGGAATTTGGCAGGGGCGTTGGGGATGTCTTCGGTGGCACAGTCCAGAGCCTTGGAATGGTTCTGATGTAATAAATTGAGTATTAACCTGGATAAAACTCAAAAAAATATTTGTTCACTAAAAAACACAAATGGTGTTGATAACTTAAATAGTGTAAAATTTTTGGGCAGCTACTTATATAATCCTCTTAAGGAGCGATACAACCAGCCCAATACTTATTAAAACTTTCTTTAGTTTTTATAACGCTACATTTACATTTATTAAGGCAGTTGACAAATAAAATACCATGTGCAATGCACAATACGGACGACACAACCTTTCCAGTTCACATTTGTTCGCTTTGGACGGCTTTCACCCGCTGCTTCCTACTAAACTTTTAGAAAAAAGTGTTAGTGCACGAAGCACTTTCAAGTAGTTTCAATGAGTCGAGAATGTTAACTTTTAACTGTTGCTTAAAAACGGAGTAAAATAGAGTCAATTGGAGCTAATAAACATTCAGCCCTGAATTTATTTCCAATGTCATGTTAATTATTTGTAGGTATATTATAGGAAAATCTATCCACTATTATCTTATTTGAACTTTGGCGTGTAAAAATTAGTTCATAATCGTGGGCAGGAGACGATTTGTTTATCATTTTATTAATTTCAAAAATTGCACATGCGCCAGAAATTAAATACCTGAAATAAACTGTTCTTGTAATGATTTTATTTTTTCTGGTTCTTTGTCTGCCCCTTTCAAATAACTAAAAGAAAATGTTGCTGTGTGTTAAAGGTTAAACAAAATAGGCAAGAATCCCAACTTACTGGCGCATAGGGAAGAAGATTTGGGATCTGAGAGCAAAACGATCAACGCAGTGGTGAACGCGCTCGCCGCTGAGGCCGATCACGTCAACATGAGCGACGAATCAGTAGCGCGACTTCACTCGAGCGACAGGAGTTTGCAGGTAGAACAGGGGCTTATGACATTCATTAACATGAATCATAAAAATGTTATTAATTAAGCACTCCATTAAACTTGGGTCGATTTAAAATATTGTCCTCAAAACTTTAGTAGTGTACAAGCAAGATTTTTTATTAAAATATTTTAAGATTTTAAGAATTCTTCCAATATTATTTTGCTAGAATATAAATATATATATCAGGTGATCCAACATGTTAAGCGATTTTAAACAAATTGAAAGAAAAAAACTACAAATCTTATCAATTTAAAAAGTATATAATTTAAACATTCGGAAAAATTGTTTCATACACATATCATTATCAAATGTTAACAATCGCGTTGCAAATAATATTTTGGAACGCGTTGACCGATTTTAATTTATTTGGGCTATTTTACCATGTGTAAAAGTTTTCAATTTTTTTTTTCAAGATCTAAGATCTACCAAATGAGTCGAAATGTATAGAAGGACCATTAGGCAATTTAAACAAATAGATAGCGTATTCGATTCAGGCGCGCCTCAAATATCTTTATACAAAGTTCAAAGCTCAATACTTTGTATAGGTTATTTGAAATCTATACAATAAAGATATAATGGATTTATAAATTGTCCTTGATGTACTTTTTTAATGTTTTTTATAAATTTTTCATATTTTTGGGATTTAATCGAGTTTGGTAGATCGTTGAAGATTTTAAAACCCTGTTGTATTATTGTTCCAGAAGCCTTTTTGGTCCTAACTCTGTCTGTTTTGATGTTTTGTGCTCCTCTAGTTTCATAGTTGTGAAAATCCGAAGCACGTCTGAATCAAATGCTGTAGAAAAAAAAAATCTCAAAAGTCGATCTACAAATTTCGACCCATTTAGCAGATTTTAGCAGTTCTTGGAAAAATTAAAACCTAAAATTTTTCCTGGTATCTTAAAGAAATACATATTAAAATCGGTCAACGAATTCCAAAATTGTATTCAGGGTGTCCAAAAATCACCGGACCAAACGAAAGGGGTCGATTTCTAGCAAAAATCTAGGATGAAATTTCCTTTACTATTTTTTAAATTCGCAAAATGCAGGAGTTAGTTACATTTAAGGCTGCAAATGAGAGAGCAGTGTTTCTGCTGTATAGGGCAAGCCCCACCTTTTAACTCGGCGCTGGTGAAAACAGGCACCGAATTTGTTTTTGTTTACTTTTTCCCAATGATAGAATATCAGGGTCTTTTGCAAACACAAAAATATAACAAAAACTTGTCCGTTAGAGCATAAATACTGCGCTATCATAGGTGGTTTTAAAAATGAAACATTTCCTGCAATTCTGCGTATTCGAAAAAAATGGTAAAGGAAATTTCACCTTAGATTTTCGCAAGGAAAAACCCCTTTCGTTGGGTCCGGTAATTTTGGGACACCCTGTATATTCTATAGCGTTCGATGACTCCTTTCGACTTTTACTTTGGGAATACTGGAAAATTCGAGTTTACATTGATAAACCAGTCACGATAAAAATGGAGTTTTAAAAATTGTCCAATTTTGAAAAGTACCTATTTGCAATGTGATAACTCACATCCGTATAATTATCATTATTAAAGTAAACATTCGAAAAAAATTTGTTATACAAATAACATACAAGACAAGATTATCCCAAATGTAAAATTTAATATGATTTTTAAAAAATTGATAAGATTTACATATTTATATTATAATTTCTTCAAAACCGATCAACATTAAAGACCAATCGGTGTTGTTTCTATGTGTTAAAACATTTCCCAAATAATTGTAAATAATCGAAGTAGCCCTATTTGCAGGAACTGGGCCGCACGCTGCAGAAGCTGACACTGCCGCGGCCCAAGTCCGAGAACAACTTCGCGTCGCAGGACATGCCGCTAACGAGAGGCAGCGCAGGGGGCGGCGAGAACGGCCGACCCTCCTTCCACAAATCCGACACCTTTCACAAGGAGTCCACGTTTCAATGACGGCACTCCACGCACTAGTTCTCGGCATTGGCGGACGGCCTGTGCCGCCTCCGCGTTATGACAGTCGCGGCAGCCGCCGCCGCACTTACGGTCGATCAACGCGACGCCTTCGAAATCCACATGGAAACTGACGATAAACATGACAACAAACATTATTAGACATAGATTACACGATTGTTTTTAGCTTCTTAATAATTTTGATTACATATCTATTATTTTTTTTACACGATTTATTACAAACAAATACATAAATCTCTTTACACAATGGGGTAGTTAAATTTTTTCTTACCTATACTTTTTATGGTTTTATTCAAGGCGTTTCGTAATATTAAACATTTCTGTGAAATCAGAATTTCAATTGAGATAACCGTTTTCGAGATATTTACAAAAATATAAACTTTTATGACGTCACAAACCTCGCCATGTGACCAACATTCTAAGATTTCTATTGGTTGAAAATTACCCTGTTGTCAAGTTGTCTTGTTAATGATTTCATTCGGTTATGTCAGAAAATACCCGAAGAGGTTATGTACAAATACTGTCACTGTCAGTTGAGTGAAAGATGGTCACCAAATTCATTAAGTACCTATCTTCCTTATTACGAGGTATCATATTACTGTTTGATATTTTAGAGTCCAAGATATATCTAAAAGAATATAAAGAACTAGACATTATACTAATGAAATGCATTTACGACAAAATATGATAATAATTATAGGTACTTACTTTATTTGTTTAAAAGCTCCAATGTTCAATGTAACCAACCATTCCACAAGATTCCTCTGCTTTGGAGTCCGTTATTAATAAATCACTTATATAATATCAATTACAAATAACATAACAATAACATTAATTTTCAATAATCTAAATTTAAAAAAAAAACATAACCCGAAAAAAAGAAACGTCAAAAAATTAATTCTTCTTCTTCTTCTCAACTAAAATTATGGATCAAGTGGTTTTAAAACTAAAATATTATAACGTGGCGCCATCTATCGTAAGAATCTTAAACTAAACACACTGGCAACCATAGAAAAAGCTGGCAACGTTGTCAATAGCCTAGTGACGTAATTAGGAGATTTTTTTTTGTAAATATCTCGAAAACGGTAAACTCAATTGAAGTTCCGATTTCACAGAAATGTTTAAAATTACAAAACGCCTTGTATAAAACCATAAAAAGTATAGGTCAGAAAAAATTTAACTACCCCATTGTAATCATATTTACGCTTTGTTCACATTATTTTAAGTGTGTTAAAACTTCTTTCAAGTTATTATTAGATTATTTACATGATTGTAATCAAGTTTACACACTTAATATTTTTACAGTATTGTAGGTAAAACCTAAACCTACATGTGTACCTATGTTTACATCATAAGAAGCTTGTGTATATTTTTGTTTACACGATTTTTACAATGTTTGCGCGCTTTTTACTAATACTTTTTTTGACACAACTGTACTTCATTATTATATTTTTATTTAATACTTGTTTGCATGCATATGAACCTGTTTACACCAGTGAAAGATATGTATACGATTGTTAATACGTTTGAGCAAGTTTATTAATAAACATTAACCTGAAATTTCCATTTTAAACTTTAATATTTTTGTTTATATAATTATTGTTGTTTAAACGATTGTAAACTTCTTTTACATATAAACCTGTCTACACAAGTGTAAATTGTTTATATGCTTGTTTACATTAGTATATCATTAAAAACTTGTGATAAATATTAAAGTCTTGTTAACACACTCATGAATTTGTTTACAACATTGTAATCATGTTTATATAATTATAACTTGTTTGCACTATTATTACGAAATTTATTTAAAAAATGTAGGTTTATCGTCAGTTGTATGTAAACTTTAAAAAAAGTGGTGTCAAACACAGACCATCCGAGAACAAAAATACTGCCACCGAAGTTATCGAGTGCTGGTGCGTGATGCTTTTAGCTGTGTGTGTCTTGATTATTTAAGCAATACCCCCGTGTAACTTGGACACTGTCGCTAGTAATGTGCAATATTAGAAATTTTACGGTTAAGTTTTAGCTTTAATTATTAGGTGCTCAATATAAATAAAATAAAAACGTAAATTTTAAAAATCCTATCGACACCTACACCTGAACCCGGTTTTTGAGGATTTTTTTTATTTAATTTATTTTTGACTATTAATTTTGTTTTGGCTGCAGTATCATTAAAAATTTAAAAATGATTTAAAACTTGAGATATCCACATATTTTTTTACGATTATTTTTTGTTAATAAAAAATATGTTTTCACAATATTTTCTTTTATAAATTACCTACTCAGCAATAATTGATAATTTATAATCTACATGTTTTTAAAATGTTTTGAACAAAAACATATTTCTATAAAATATGGGATGTGCCACTGTTGATTTTAATTACGCAACCAAATTACATGAATAAGCTTAGTGGATTATTTATTTTAACTTTTCCAATAGAGTTGTGTAATTGATGGTTCTGTGACACCCTACATTTTCTGGCTTATTTTAACATAACATGTATAAATGCACTTTCTTAAAAAAAACCATATCATTAAAATTTACAATAACTTTAGCATTGATTTATTTATGTATATAATTGATATAGATGTATGTAATTTAATTTGCAATTTTTAAGCATAATCTTGCTTTATAAACAAAAATGGTTGTATATACATGATTGGCAAATAGCATAGAAATAACATCATAGTCAATATAAATACAAATCAAATATAATATATTAATTTTTAGCTGACAAAGTTTATTTTTATTGTAATTTATAAATATGTAAAATAGGTATGAATCCTCATTAGGTTTAAAATGATATTTTAAAAATATTTTAAGCACAACACCACCATTTCTTATTCTTCTTACACATTTTAAGACCAAACAAATTAACCACACAAATATCAAAAAATAATTTTTGACCAAAATTTCCGATCGTACTTAAAATATTTTTAAAAATCTCAATGCGGGAAAACAGTAATAACCAAGAACCGTGGTTAATAAAAAGCACTCAGTTAAATGAACACCTGTTTGCTATAACACATAATCCTGCAGACTAGAGAATTAGTGACAATTTTAAAAGTGATTTAATAGAAGCAGAACCATAGGCCTAAAATTATTATAAATAGAGCATTTATTCAATAGTTTGCAGGAGACACTGTCTTGCTAATGAATAAAGTATCCGCATGGAAAAATAGAAGAACAAAGTTTCTAAAAACAGGAAATCATCTTCAGGGTACTCAATAATAATGTAAAAAATCTACGAATCGTTGATAGATGTCAATATTCTAATTTTTTATGTGGATGCTACACAAAACTTTTAAATAGACAGGTGACCATGGGCGTTATGACGCCACTGGATCACCTGTTTGCCTAGGGGTCTTGGTGCTGACAAAATTTTGTAATATATTAATATACAGAAGGAGACTCTACACTGTTAGCTGTGATCTACAATATGGATGTCTTTATCATTAAAAATGGTCTACTTCTAGTTTAATTTTACTAATTTGACATTGTTTATTAATTTATAGCTATTGTGTGCTTGCGAACATTAAGTGGTACAAAGTTTATATTTATTGGAAAATCAAAAATATTTTTAAACAAATTTCTTTAAATTCTTAAACAATAATTTACGCTGGCTATACAAACTTGTCCTAAAAATAAAATCAGCCTTATCAGCTTTATCTCTGACAAAATTTTGTAGGCCAGGGTTATTATTAGGTCATTAATATTATTTATTACAAAGCCACTTCGTGTGTCTATAGAAGTTTCCATCAAAATTGTTGATGGATATTCTGATAACTATAAACAAGAGGTTTTTAAATTATTTTATTGCAATAAGTTTTTTCTAATGTAATGAAACCTAGTGATATCTTTGTTTTTACTATTGTACAGTGATTTTTAAAAAGTAGTTGACTGAAATATCATTAAGTATGTGTTGTTTTAGTTTAGTTGCATCAGATATATATATAAATAGCCTTTATTTATTTACATAGTTAATGTATTTATTTACTTGTTTTAATGGCACAATTATAGGCAAATGCATTGATTTTAATAATCTTGATTGTTCATATTTTTAATAAAATAAAAATTGAACATTTTTAATTATTTTTCATGGATAGAACAGTTTTCAATAGATTAAAAAATAGGTAAAGGTAAACTAATCCATTTGGATGAAGATGATAAATAGCCAATAAATAGGAGGAATTGAAAACTGCTCTAAGAATTGATGCAACTTAGAATAAGTAGAACATAAAAAAGAATAATATCAATTATATCATAACTTTTTTTTAAATAGGTTTCACAAATTCTTGCCATGATGAAATCCTAGCCTAGACTGAAGATTATAAATAAATATTGCTTTGTTATGAATATGACATGTAGAGTAAATATATGAAAATGTTTTAGTTGTAAAAAATATAGTTATATACACATTAGAAATTTAAAACTTGCAGTTCTATAAAAGTCTATTATTTTACCAAAAGTGCTCATGCCTGTTAATAATTAGAGTTACAAGCTAACTCAAAGTAAGAGAAGTTTTTGTAAAAAGAGGGATAACTGTAATTGCTCGATTGTGGGCCAAAATCACATATTTGTAATGCATTACTATGAAATTGTACACAAGCATACAGAAATGTCAATTGAAATTACTTAAAAGAAACATTTCTTTAAGTTTATAGTGATGCAAAATATCGTTTATTTTACTTGTATTTTAGAAGATCACTTCAATTTTATTTATAAATTTAACTTAAGTTAATTACACAAGGAAAAAGTTTAAATATTATTGTTTTAAAACTTTTTCTTTTAAAATTCCTTTAAAATCACAAAGAAACTTCTTCATAAATACCACAGTAGATACTCTTAATATAGAACATGTACATGTACATATAATGTAGAAAAGTGCCTCTCTTAAATTGCGCATTGCTACTCTCTTGGTCAACTATTAGAATATTTTTTTTTATTTAAATGTTTTACTGTTGATAATCTTTTGGTTTTAATCAAATAAAGCTGCATTTTTACAGTTCATTTGGGTTTTATTTACATAATTTATAAATTAAATAGAATCAAAAGTGGACATGTCTTGTACTGTGCTAAGCAAAAAGGTGGTAAATATCTACTAAATTACTTAATATTCTAGTAAGCACATTAGTGCTTAGCATGCCAGCTGCCTCTAAAGGACATGTCTGGTTTTGATTCTACAAGACTCAATTATACATTATCCAATTAACAAAAGCTGGGTCTAAAAGTAAGCAATTTTTGCCCGACATGTAGACCCAATTTGTTTACTGTGTTAATAATATTGCTTATCTTAGACAGTCTCAACTTAAATCACTTAAATCAATTAAATATAATATATACTTAAATAACTGTATTAACATATATAGGTCACCTAAATATACTTGTCTTTCTGTGGAATAACAGAGGAATACAAAAAATTACCTTTAAACAGCAAAACACAAAATAAAAACAGCAAATCCTAGCCGTTCATACTGGTTCATTATTATAGCAGCTACTCCAAATCTAAGGGCAGCTTTTAAAACTCTTGTATTCCAAAACATTACAATTAACCTTAACCATGTTGAACAAGGTTTAGGTTGTACTTGTTTCGATAGTAAAAGCCTTGGAGTATTGTTGGTTTCAACTCTTCGTAAGATTTTGTGGAACATGCCATATTTGTCTATGTAATAACTTACTCTTGCTTCAGAATTCATTTTGGTTACATGCTAAAAAGATATGTAAGTTAGTTTTGCTGTAATAGTTATATAAACAATGCCGAGTACTGTTCTGTTTTACCGATAGTAAATATTTATTTATAATTTGCACATTTGGGGGAATTTTTGTAGTTGGTAACAAAGTGGTTTTATCTATTTATACACAGGACGTCACAAAATTGGCGGCCCAATAGGTAAAGAATCTTACTAAAGATAAATTCCTCTTAGAAACTCCAAGCCAAATTTTCTTCCCCTATTTCGAATTAACAATATCGATTTGCCTACCTACCAAGGATACATGTCATAGAAAAAGGAAGTCTTGGACAGGAGATAGTGTTTTAATTTTTCTTAAGTTTGTTAAAGTGCTTGTCACTTTCAGAAGTTGTCAAACCATAAATAATAAATCAAACCCAAGCCAAACATCCTATATATTATAGGCTATAACTTGTTATTGTACAGAAAATACAAAAGAATACCATTTTTGGCTTGGACTAAAACAATATCAATAAATATTAATGTCTATTTCAATAGATTTAAGTTATTGAGCGCTAAATACGAAGCTAACCCCAAAAATGACATCGATCCAGGAACGGCTTCAGCTAAAAAGGGAACCAATAGACAAATGGTCAGTAAGGGAACAATTATGCCTGGCTTCTGCCGTAGCACGCAGTGGGGACCAAAACTGGATGTCTGTCAGTCGAGCATTAAAGCCATTCGGTGACCCAAACAGACCAGGCGATTGGTTTCATCAAAAGAACTGTGCTGCTCAATATGGGGCTTTGTTGGGAAATGTGGAGACTCCCAAGCGCAAGAAAAGAAATTTGACAGGGGCTGAAGTAGGAATTGAGACACCTGCTGAGAGTATATTAAGGAAACTGTTAAATGAACGGCAAAATGAGTTAAAGAAACTATTAACAGAGGAGAAGGCTGAATACCAAAAATTGCAGGAAGATATGGCAGTTTTACAAGCAGGTAATAAATAATAAACAAACATATTATGTAACAAGTTTGATAAACAGAATTTTAGTCATGAATTTTTAATTAGAAACAAGCAAAGCTTGCAGTCAGTGTTAAATAACTTTATGTTTAATAACCAAGTATCTGAAGAAGTTTATAAAAGAGTTGCATACTATATTTTATCTACGAAGAACACAAAGAAGAATTTAAAGTAATTTTATCTGTCAGAGGAATTTAACCTCGCTTTTACCATGACTAAAATGCCATGAAGTCACAGTCACAACTTGTCAATGTGGGAGTAGTATATTATATTGTAGAGAGATAATGCCGAATAATGTGCATAATTTTGAGTGTAATACTACACTTTTTCTACTCCTATTGCATATTATTGACAATATTTGTTTTTTTCCGTAAATTATGGTAACCATTATAACCGCACTAACAACTTAAATAATGAACTTAATATTTACGCTGTTAGGCATCAGTATTTTGATTATATACATAGGTATACAAGGGGCGACTATAATGATCTTAAATCGAAAGAGAGTAAATTTTTGTTTTTTTTTTTAAATTGTATAATTGCAGTAGAAAAAGTATAGATTACACTCATGATAATGCGCATTATTCACTCGGATGAATTATGTGTCTCGCCTGGCGGCTCGAGACGCGAATCTCATACTGTGTTGCCTAATATTGTTTTTTTAGTATATAATGATAAGCATTATGACCGCTCCGCCTAAAAACGGACATAATCAACTCATTATTCCCGTTGTTAGGTATTAGTGATTGGCCGGTTTCATTATAAACGGTGATTTGGACTAGGGATGCACCGGAATTCCGGCGGGTACCACTAAATCCGGCCGATCCGTCCAGTTGGCCGGAACTACCGTTCCGGCCGGATCGCTTTCCGGCCGGAATTTTCGGAACTTTTTGGAAATGTTTAAGTTTTAAATTTTTAATATAATTTAAATTAAAATATATGCAAAAATAAAGAAAATTATTTTAAGGTTTTTTAATTGGTGCCTACTTACCTATTGTTAAGTCGTTAATTAATCACAAATAATTTTTTTTTGAACAAAATATATTTTCTTTCCAAATTAATAGTAATAAACACTCTACTGTAGCTAGTTTAAAAAAAAAATAAAAAAAAATCAGCCTCAATATTTTTAATGTTTTACGTATAAAAATAGGCATGCACATACATTTTAAATTTAGGTCCCGATCCGGCCGGAATTCCGGCGATCCGGTCCGGCAAAATACCCGATCCGGTGCATCCCTAATTTGGACCAATCCGAGCAATCAGGTTTTACATTGGAAGAAGGCAACTATAATAATTGAGGGGCCTAGAAGTAAAAGGGTTTAAGTGCATTTTTAGTTCTGAGATAAATGGCTTTAAAGTTAACTTGAATTTTAAAAATCTAGAAAAGAGTTTAAAAAACTGTGTGAATATTTTAGTTTTGTTTAAAGACAAAAAAGGATTATAAAGAAAACGGAATTTTTGAATTTAGCTTTTTTGTTAATTTTTTTTACAAAAATGTACTTAAATCGTCATGCATGTAAGAAAAAATTTAGTGGTAACATGATTTAAATGCAATTACTGTACCTACTAGAACAAAACTTTAGTTTTTAAAATTTGGGTAAGTTTTACAACAAAAAGTATTATTCATAATCAGAATCGCTTGTGCGAACATACGTCCGACGTCTGCTGGCCGACATCCTATGGATTTTATATATTCCGACGTCGGATCAATGTCAGTAGGGACTAACACTGAAAAATATTTGTGAAAACACGTAATCACTTGACATGTTTTAAAATACTTGTCAAGGTTTTAGCAGCATAGATAATAGCCTATGTTTATAAACTATAGCAGTAAAAGGTGCACTTAAATCGTTTTACCAAAGATATATTTTAAAATATTTTGACAGGTTTTTAAAGACGATAAGAAATGGCGCCAGGGAATGTAAAATGTACTTATATAATTTTACCACTAAGTTAAAATATTCTTTAGGTGTGATATTCTGCACTTTATCATCATCAAGTGCACTTGAACCGTTTTACTTCCAAGCCCCTCAATTATTAACAAAAATTGGTAGAAAGTGATGTTTATCTAACATGTCAGATAAAGTATTAACTCGAGATTTTGCGCTTTTATCTTTTATAATAATAGTATATTAAAGGTAAATAAATTCTCTATCATTAATATATTTAACATTTCCCTATCAGATTTTTGGTTCTCTAGTTATTTAAAAGTTATTGTTGATTTAGCTTCGTTTTTAGAAAATTTAAAAATTACAAACAGTAAAACTATTATGAATTATGCCCAGTATATTTTTAGGACCGTTTTAATTGGACGATATCTAAAGCAAATAAGTCACTTCTTAATAAAATCGGCTGAAAAATGTAGGATGTACCTTAGAAAAATTTTAGTTAAAATGCAAGAAATCAAGTATGTTTGTTTTTTGTTGTGTTTATTATTTACACATTAAAATAATGCTATCAGTATAAAAATTCTGTGGAGAATAGATTTTTGTAACTACAAAATGCATTTTAATTGTATTTTAACCCTTTATAGGGTATGGGGGCTATAATTCCCACCAAATTTTTAGCTTAAAGCTTGTGTGTTGCATTATACCCAAGTGCGCAGTCATGATCATCATGGTGCGCAGTGTAATACTTGTCATGTATTAAATGCGTGTATAATGTTTCAGCGCTCTATTCCTCTTGTTGCATGCGTGAGAGTTGTTTATGTCGCAAAGTGGAAAATATAATCCCAGTAAACGTTCTCGATATTTTTTTTTCAATTTTAAGTTTAAATATTAAAAATTAATTATTTTTCTATATATACCTATATTAAAAAAATATCTACGCAATAGGTATGAAAAAATATATAATGTACAATATGACTTTTATGTAAATTTAATAAATATAAAGATAAATCGGTTTTTTAAATAGCTAGTGAACTGATAACACTATGTACTTGTTATTATAAGTATGACATAGTCATAATGTTGACATAACTACACCCTACACCACACCTAACCTTTTACAAAAAAACCAAAATGGCATTCTGTGGCTATAATTTTTTTTATTATTATCATTGTGTAAGCCTATTTTGATATACGAGGTGTTAGGGAATAAATGGTAAAAATTGAAGGGGGTGGTGGGCGAGTCAAGCATTTTTGATCTTGGGAAGTTGTGTTCGGAAACCATCCTACAGGTGTCAAAAACTGTAATCTACTAACTAAATATTATCGAATATACAGTGCGCACGTTAAAGTCCCCCCTGTTATCTTTTGAACGAAAAAAGGTATTAAGTATACTACTTTTTGATAGGTGTTTTTTAAGGAGTGCGAAGAGGGCAGTATCAACTTAAAAATTTCAAATGGATAGGGGGGGTTGTAATTAGGGTGATTCATTTCCGCAAAAAACTTTTTTTTTCTCGGCGCTCAAGCAAAATATTAATCTACCTATAGAAAAAAAAATGTTCACCAAGGTAGAGCTCTTAATATCAATTTTAAGTACTTGCAGTTTAAATTTAAAGTTTTCCCATTTAAAATGCATGTAAAAAAAATGTTTTTTTCTTCAAATTTCTAATGCTCGCCCGCTCTTTACAATATTGTGAATCGGTTTTATGGACCTTATAGGGAATTTCACGCTCTTCAAAATTGTCTTTGTGTTTTTTTGTGTAACTCGTAGTGGTTCGCCAGTAGGAGTCATCAAAGTTCAATTTTTTGAATGAACATTTTTTTTGCAATTTTTTTTAACAATTCGCAAAAAATAGTGAAAAAAAGAGCTGAATCGTAAATAATAGTCTTTTAACAAAAATTTACGGCCATTTTTATATCTTAAAACGTAAGTAATTGATAAATATTAACCAATTATGCTATTTAAATTAAACTTTCTTATTTACTATCGATATAATTCTCTACAACAATAACTTTTCCAGAGTTATTATGATTTTTGACTTATAATAAATATAAAAAACACATTAATTTATAAAAAACAACAAATATACAATTGCAACTTAGATTCTGCAATTTTTCAACATTTCCGTAATATAGCAATAAATATAAATGAAGGTTAATCAATTTTTTTAACAAAATTCTTAAATTAACGAAAAAGTAAATTGTTTTTATTGTCAACTTCATTTGCTTCAATATTGTATAAGTAGAAATTGCTATTTGAATAATTGCACTAAATAATATTTTGATGGCATATTCGAACATAAGTAAAAAAATAATGATAATTATTTTATTGGGAAAGCAACTGTTACAATTTTATGATTGCTCTAGTTAATTAGTATGACGTTAGCGACTCTATTGTCTTTGTAAACGGGTTTGATGCTTTATGTTATACTTAACCCCAAAATGTATTGTTTGTTGTATTTAGTGATTATTAGTCCGAGAACAAAGTACGAAGTGACTAGGTGCACGTTAGAGTGCCTGCAATTTATTTTTTACGGGCACGCTAGTGACGTAATAGATAAAAAACGTCATCACTGCCGTACCGCTTAATTTAAAATTGGCGGCACAACAATAATATAATAATAAATTGTACCTGTATACATGTTAATGTCACGTTAGTTACGTCATAAAATAAAATCTTAATTTGCTTTGTATAAAAGTCGAAATAATTTAATATTTATCAACTTGTTTATTTATGACTATTGAGATTTTTATTAAATTTGCAATATATTATCTAATAATGTAATCTTTTATTTATTTTGATTAAAGTTTTGTTGTTTTTTTATGAATTGGTGTGTTATGTTTATATTTATTTTTAGTCAGAAATCATAATAACTCTGAAAAAGTTATTGTTGTAGAGAATTATATCGATAGTAAATAAGAAAGTTTAATTTAAATAGCATAATTGGTTAATATTTATCAATTACTTACGTTTTACGTTTTAAGATATAAAAATGGCCGTAAATTCATCAAATATTTGTTAAAAGACTATTTATTACGATTCAGCTCTTTTTTTTCACTAATTTTTGCGAATTGTTAAAAAAAATTGCAAAAAAAATGTTCATTCAAAAAATTGAACTTTGATGACTCCTACTGACGAATCACTACGAGTTACACAAAAATACACAAAGACAATTTTGAAGAGCGTGAAATTCCCTATAAGGTCCATAAAACCGATTCACAATATTGTAAAAAGCGGGCGAGCATTAGAAATTTTTTTTACATGCATTTTAAATGGGAAAACTTTAAATTTAAACTGCAAGTACTTAAAATTGATATTAAGAGCTCTACCTTGGTAAACATTTTTTTTTCTATTGGTAGATTAATATTTTGCTTGAGCACCGAAAAAAAAAACTTTGCGGAAATGAATCACCCTAGTTGTAATACATCATTTAAAAGGTATTTCGATTCTCTATTTACCCTACCTACAATGCCTGTTCGGTAAATCAGGCCCCCATCTAATTTTTAAATATAGTTAACCAACAATAATTGCACTAGTCTTCTTCTTCTTCGATCTGAAAAAGTCCTCGTCTTCAGGGGGGGTGGTCTTTAGCTATTTGGCCAGCTCATTATATCTTGAATTTACATTATAATCAAGGGACCCAGTTAAGAGTGTCTGAGAATTCTCATCCCTTGATTTTTGGGCTTTTGTAGATTTGTTAGTCGCTTGTTCTTCTGAATTTATTATGTGTGGTACACTTTTTGTTTAACTAGGGTATATATATATTAGGGTGTGCCAAAAAAAGTCGATATTTTTTTTTTCTTGCTCTATACCCAAAATATCGTAGAATATGTCCGAACAAATATCCTGTTAAAAGCGGAGCTCATAATTTCAATTTTAAGAGGTCCTCCATCGAATCTGAAGTTTTGCCGCTTAAATAACACAGAAAACTGACTTTTTTACCTTATTTATTCTTGCAACCTAGGAAGAAATTTTTTGTTCATAAAATCCATGACCAAATCTTACAAAGCATTAAATTTGGACGAAAAAATCTTATTAAGCCGAATTTCTATTTTCATTATTTGATTTTTTACAGAGCTTTATATTTAAAATTTTACGTTTTTTGCCTTTTTCAGCTAAACTATTGAAGTTAGACGAAAAAGTCAAATGGCAATTTTTTAGCTTGTCTGATGGACCACAAAAAAGTTTAAGGCGAATTTTTTGTATCGTCAATATTCTAAAAGTTACAGACGTATAATCATCATTTTTGTATTATTAACTTTAAATTTAAAGCTCTGTAAAAAATCAAATAATGAAAATAGAAATTCGGCTTAATAAGATTTTTTTGTCCAAATTTAATGCTTTGTAAGAATTAGTCATGGATTTTATGAAAAAAAAAATTCTTTCTAGGTTGCAAGAATAAATAAGGTAAAAATAATTTAATATTTATCAACTTGTTTATTTATGACTATTGAGATTTTTATTAAATTTGCAATATATTATCTAATAATGTAATCTTTTATTTATTTTGATTAAAGTTTTGTTGTTTTTTTATGAATTGGTGTGTTATGTTTATATTTATTTTTAGTCAGAAATCATAATAACTCTGAAAAAGTTATTGTTGTAGAGAATTATATCGATAGTAAATAAGAAAGTTTAATTTAAATAGCATAATTGTAGATTTGTTAGTCGCTTGTTCTTCTGAATTTATTATGTGTGGTACACTTTTTGTTTAACTAGGGTATATATATATTAGGGTGTGCCAAAAAAAGTCGATATTTTTTTTTTCTTGCTCTCCACCCAAAATATCGTAGAATATGTCCGAACAAATATCCTGTTAAAAGCGGAGCTCATAATTTCAATTTTAAGAGGTCCTCCATCGAATCTGAAGTTTTGCCGCTTAAATAACACAGAAAACTGACTTTTTTACCTTATTTATTCTTGCAACCTAGGAAGAAATTTTTTGTTCATAAAATCCATGACCAAATCTTACAAAGCATTAAATTTGGACGAAAAAATCTTATTAAGCCGAATTTCTATTTTCATTATTTGATTTTTTACAGAGCTTTATATTTAAAATTTTACGTTTTTTGCCTTTTTCAGCTAAACTATTGAAGTTAGACGAAAAAGTCAAATGGCAATTTTTTAGCTTGTCTGATGGACCACAAAAAAGTTTAAGGCGAATTTTTTGTATCGTCAATATTCTAAAAGTTACAGACGTATAAAGTCATCATTTTTGTATTATTAACTTTAAATTTAAAGCTCTGTAAAAAATCAAATAATGAAAATAGAAATTCGGCTTAATAAGATTTTTTTGTCCAAATTTAATGCTTTGTAAGAATTAGTCATGGATTTTATGAAAAAAAAAATTCTTTCTAGGTTGCAAGAATAAATAAGGTAAAAATAATTTAATATTTATCAACTTGTTTATTTATGACTATTGAGATTTTTATTAAATTTGCAATATATTATCTAATAATGTAATCTTTTATTTATTTTGATTAAAGTTTTGTTGTTTTTTTATGAATTGGTGTGTTATGTTTATATTTATTTTTAGTCAGAAATCATAATAACTCTGAAAAAGTTATTGTTGTAGAGAATTATATCGATAGTAAATAAGAAAGTTTAATTTAAATAGCATAATTGTAGATTTGTTAGTCGCTTGTTCTTCTGAATTTATTATGTGTGGTACACTTTTTGTTTAACTAGGGTATATATACAGGGTGTCCGGGAAAAGGAGGTCAATCCGTTAACCATATATTCCTTGAGTTAAAACAATTAGACTTTCATAATACCATTTTTCAATTTAGAGCTTCATGTTCGATATACAGGGCGACAAAGTTTGAAATTTAAAACTGATTTTTTTTAATAATTCGAGTAATTGATAAGATACTAAGTTTAAATTCGGTACACTACTTTAACATAAATAGTTACATTTTTTGAGACCAACAAAACAAAACAAAATTGTCAAATAATCAAAATAGGGGGGTCCAGTACTCACTGACTCCCCCTATTTTTTAGTACCTGCGCCAATGACTTCCAAACGGAATTTTTTCAGGTAATCATTTATTGTTGAAAATGTTTTGTCTCTTATAAAATTTTGATAAAATGATTTGTTTTAGAGATAATTTGTAAAGTATGGGTCAGTCCATGTCAAATCAACCAATGGTTCTTCCCCCACCATCTCCGATTTTGATCATTTTTGGTAAATTTGTTTACCTCACTAAAAAACTCAAAAATCCCATATATGAATTTTTTTCGATAGGTGGTTTTTGTTTTATTGATTTTTGAAAATCAAAAAATTCCGATAAATTTGGGTCTTGCAAGTACTTACAAAAATAGCGATATCTCGTAAACTATTAAAAGTAGAAAGGTGAGTGATGGCTTATTTTAAAGGCCTATTAGAGAACTTTTTTATGATATATCACATGACCTACATTTTTTCAAAAAAAAAATTAAATTTTGAAAATTTAATATGGTCTAAATCATACTTTACAAATTATCTCTAAAACAAATCATTTTATCAAAATTTTATAAGAGACAAAACATTTTCAACAATAAATGATTACCTGAAAAAATTCCGTTTGGAAGTCATTGGCGCACGTACTAAAAAATAGGGGGAGTCAGTGAGTACTGGACCCCCCTATTTTGATTATTTGACAATTGTTTTTTGTTTTGTTGGTCTCAAAAAATGTAACTATTTATGTTGAAGTAGTGTACCGAATTTAAACTTAGTATCTTATCAATTAATCGAATTATTAAAAAAAATCAGTTTTTAATTTCAAACTTTGTCGCCCTGTATATCGAACATGAAGCTCTAAATTGAAAAATGGTATTATGAAAGTCTTATTGTTTTAACTCAAGGAATATATGGTTAACGGATTGACCTCCTTTTCCCGGACACCCTGTATATTAGGATGTGCCAAAAAAGTCGATATTTTTTTTTTCTTGCTCTCCACCCAAAATATCGTAGAACATGTCCGAACAAATATCCTGTTAAAAGCGGAGCTCATAATTTCAATTTTAAGAGGTCCTCCATCGAATCTGAAGTTTTGCCGCTTAAATAACACAGAAAACTGACTTTTTTACCTTATTTATTCTTGCAACCTAGGAAGAAATTTTTTGTTCATAAAATCCATGACCAAATCTTACAAAGCATTAAATTTGGACGAAAAAATCTTATTAAGCCGAATTTCTATTTTCATTATTTGATTTTTTACAGAGCTTTATATTTAAAATTTTACGTTTTTTGCCTTTTTCAGCTAAACTATTGAAGTTAGACGAAAAAGTCAAATGGCAATTTTTTAGCTTGTCTGATGGACCACAAAAAAGTTTAAGGCGAATTTTTTGTATCGTCAATATTCTAAAAGTTACAGACGTATAAAGTCATCATTTTTGTATTATTAACTTTAAATTTAAAGCTCTGTAAAAAATCAAATAATGAAAATAGAAATTCGGCTTAATAAGATTTTTTTGTCCAAATTTAATGCTTTGTAGGAATTAGTCATGGATTTTATGAAAAAAAAAATTCTTTCTAGGTTGCAAGAATAAATAAGGTAAAAAAGTCAGTTTTCTGTGTTATTTAAGCGGCAAAACTTCAGATTCGATGGAGGACCTCTTAAAATTGAAATTATGAGCTCCGCTTTTAACAGAATATTTGTTCGGACATATTCTACGATATTTTGGGTGGAGAGCAAGCAAAAAAAAATAATCGAGTTTTTTTGGCACAACCTAATAAGTTAGTATAGGAAAAAACAACAAAGGTTAGACTTTTCACGCTTGGGGGCAGCGGCCAAGCGACTTGGACAATAGGGTGGATCGAAAAATTTCAAAGTTGAAATTTCGACTCGCTATACCGCGCAAAAGTTGCCTTAGGTGTATACTAGCATAACAAAAAAAAATTATTAAATTCGGATAACAGCTTCCGATCGCGCAAAACGCCGAAAGTTTTCAAAAAATACGAATTTGACAGTTTTTTCGCATATATTTTTTTTTAACTTGAGCTTTGTATTTTTTAGCGCTATGGTGCTTAAACGTAATAGTATTGACTTGCCTACAGAAAAAATATCACCACTTTTAAACCATATCTTTCGATCGCAAGCGTCTAAATATTTACAAAAGATGCTAATTTTTTATTTTTTCCGTAAGTTTACATATACTGCTGAATTCGTTAATTGCCTCTCTCGATTTGAGTGTTGCTCTAATGTATCTATCTCTTGATTGCGGCCCGCATACCTTAAGGGAAGCTTCGGTAACTAGCTTCACAAAACGCTCCACAGCTTGCGTGTGACATGGGAACTCTTTTATATCCCAATCCGGGGTCTCACCCGATTGTATGAAGCTTTTTATTTCTTCATCACTTATCCCACGGAGAAGAGGTGGAGACGATATTTTTGTAGTGCTCCAATCTATCATTTCCGTGTAATCTAATGCATCAAATTTAAGTGAAGGAGTGTGAAAGTTCCTAATGCCTTTTCCAGTCAAAGCAGACTGTCTGGCCTTTAGCACTCTTATGAGCCCTAACTCTCTAATGTGCCTCCTCTCATCAAATAGCATGGCTATTAAAATGTTTTCTTACTACCTCGAATGAAAATACGTTGTTTCGTCCCCGATTTCACGGCAGAAAGTTTACGTTTCTTGCATTGGTCAAGCTATACGCGCACACTCTATAATAGCGGGAGTAATAGTATATTACACTTCTAGGGCAGAAAGTGTAAGATTCCTGCACTGCGCGCCATGATGCCCGAGGCGAAGCCGAGGGCATCATGGCGCGCAGTTCAGGGCTCTTACACTTTCTGCCCGTGTAGTGTATACTATTTTTCTTGCTACCCGGCAGAAAATACGGGAAAAAATTAAATGTATATAAAAAAACTTGTGTCAAAATTAAAATCTGACGTTTAATTTAATTCTGACGTTTACATTCAAAATCAATCAAACAGTAGCGTTGTCATGGTAATTCAGCGGTGCCAATACAGTAAAAATAAAAGGTTGTAATTTAATTAACAAATTACTACTTTATAACAAATAAAAGTGCCATTCAACACTTAAAACAACATAAAAAGTAAAAAAGTAAAAACATAAATTGTTTATTTGTTGTTATAATTGCAAAATTATGGTTTAAAACTGTCATATTTTTGTGTTTTTCATGTTGGCAGTACGAAATTTGAATGTTAAGCACACGACTAAAAAATTTTTACTCCCGCTATTAGAGTGTGCGCGTATAGCTTGACCAATGCAAGAAACGTAAACTTTCTGCCGTGGAATCGGGGACGAAATAACGTATTTTGAGTCGAGGTAGTAAGAAAAAATATTTTAGTCGTGTGCTCAACATATGCAACTTTGATTACCACAATAATATAACCTCAAAATTTGGGCAGGCATCAATATGTTTCGATATACACATTTAATTTTTCCCCGTATTTTCGGCCGAGGTAGTAAGAAAAATAGTATACACTACACGGGCAGAAAGTGTGAGAGCCCTGAACTGCGCGCCATAATGCCCTCGGCTTCGCCTCGGGCATCATGGCGCGCAGTGCAGGAATCTTACACTTTCTGCCCTTGTAGTGTAATATACTATTTCAGGATGGGCGCAGAAAGAATTTCGTTCAATTACCGGGAATACCACTGCCTTTAATTCTTTACTCAGGTATCTAGATGTTTCTATTGCCCGGTACACATGAATGGGTTCGCTTGAAATTCGGTTGTCACATTTAATTTTGAACTACACCGGCATATATGAAAACAAAATAAAAGTGTCAAGTAAATGTCTGTTCCAGGGATTTTGTTTATGGGACATTCCAGTATCATATGGGATAAGTTTTATTTCTCTCCGCATTCACATATAGGGTTATCCTCTATTCCTATTCTATGTATTAATATAGCCGGGCATTGAAACTAAAATAAATCATTTGCGCAAATACTATAATATAAAATGTATGACCTTATAAACTAAGTTTGTTTCCTTTCAAATTTTTTATGAATGTTCTGTTTAATTTTTTTTATTATATTTTAAGAAATGTTAAAAAAAATTGTAAAAAGAAAAATAAAATATATTTTTACTTTACTATGCTCCACACCTCAAATTCCCACCACGTGAGGAACGCAGTCTTTTGAAAATTTGGCATTTAAGGCTTTTCAGGTTATGTATCTGTCAAAGTATAGTCAACGAAAGAAATAATATTATGTTTAGGCGTTAAAAATGTATAAATCTTTATAACATTAGATTAACAATGGATGGTTTAAGAATTTAAGAATATAAATACTGCATTTAATGAAATTCCAAAGTGTATGGTGCCAAATAAGTAATATTTTTGTGCATTTGGTCCAAATATCTGGTTTTCTCCATGAAATAATTTTAACTAAACAGCATTTATTTAAAAAAATCTAGCTTCTCTATTATGGAATAAGAATATCTGACTTGCGTCTATATCCCAAACCTATTCCCTGTCATTTTGGTTATGCAGGTACACTGCATTCTGCCATACCAAACTAACCCAAACTTAACAACCCAACCCAACCGACCCCGCCCCATTGGGCCCCTCCCGCCCCATTGTCACAATCCAGCCTGCCCTTAGATATATTATACCTCTATTGCTCAATGGGGCGGGAGGGGCCCAATGGGTCGGTTGAGTTGGGTTGTTAAGTTTGGGTTGGATTGGTATGGCACAATGCAGTGTACCTGCATAACTTTTTACTTTGAAATTTGTTAAAGAAACACTTGACAGTGACAAAATACGGAACGCATTTGACAGGGAATAGGTTTGGGATATAGACGCAAGTGAATATCTGTATTAAAGGTAGGTTAATATATTATAACAAAAATATCATCTAATTTTTTAATTTTAAGGTTAGAAAAATTTATTTTGACCAAAATAAATAAGTATTTTGGATTATTTAAAAGACTGTATATATAATATGGTATTTAAAAATGTGGTAGTTTTTCTTATCCAGCTTAAAGTGTACCTACATAAAGTTTTGTCAATACAAATAGTTAAAAAGCTTCGACTGAATTTGATCTACATCAAAAAATCATTATAACTTTAAAAATTTTAATAAATCACATGTCATGGGAGTATTAAATATTTTCACATTGCAAGTTTCTCTAAAAATTGTTTGTTTTCTTATAATCTACATAACTTAAAGTAGGTATGCCGAGAGGTATGCACAAGTTTTGTCATTAGAAGTATAAGAGCTTCATTTTAACTGAACCATATTCAACAATTATTTAGTATACCTATATTTATTTATGACCAAATAATCCACTAATTTATTTTGGTCAAAATAGATTTTTCTAACCTTAAAATACAAAATTAGATGAAATTTTTTGTTCTAATACATTAACCTTTGATATATCAAATACAGATATTCTTATTTCATAATAGAGAAGTTAGATTTTTTTAAATAAATTCTGTTTAGTTAAAACTATTTTATGGAGAAATGTAGACCCAATGCACAAAAATATCACTTATATTGCACCTTACACTTTGAAATTTCATGAAATGCAGTATTTATATTCGTAAATTCTTAAACCAACCATGTTATTGTGATACTATAAAGATTTATTAACTTTTAACGCTTAAACATAAGCGGTATCACTATAAATATGATTTCTTTCATTGACTATACTTTGACAGATACATAACCTGAAAAGCCTTAAATGCCAAATTTTCAAAAGACTGCGTTCCGTACTTGGTCACGTGGTGGGACTTTGAGGTGTGGAGCATAGAACCTATAATTATTACTGGAAATTGATGAAAATTGGTCTGGAAAACCTGGAAAAGTCAGGGAATTTTGTTTCATTTTCTTGGTGGGAACCCTGTTTAAATTCAAATCCATTTTTATTTGCTGTAGTTATTAGTTTCTTTGTTGCGAAAGCTAAATAGTTGTCTTTTTCATTGTAGTTAGTATGTGTTAGTATTTGCAACGCGCTAAGAGAATCGGATAAAAGAAGGTTTTTTTTTTACTATTTTTGGAAAGAGCAAGCTTGCCCCTTACATATTGTTGCTCTTTCAGCGGTACAAATCTGTAGATAATTTGGTAATCTTGCCGCAAAATGAAATTTTAAGTCGGGACTTTATACTCCGATACCCGTTTTTGTGTCTATCTTGGATGCATCTGTGTATATAATAATGAATTTTCTTTGTTTGAATGTTTCGATTGATGACATGATCATACGCTAATTTAATGTCTATAAATATTGCTTCCTTTCTGCTGAAGGCAAGTTGCACACTATATGTTAAAAATAAAATGTTCTCGTTGACTCCCATCCCTTTACGAAAAACTGTTTGTAGTTTATGTAGGAGTTTTTCGTTTTCAATGTGCCATTCTACTTGATTTTTTATGATAAATTCTAGATACTTTATGAAGACTGACGATAATACAATGGGTCTGTAATTGCTTATTATATTGGGAGCTTTGTTAGGTTTTAGTAATGCAATTATCATGTACTCCCGCCATTGGTTGGGAATGGACTGCTCAGTTAAACACCTGTTAAAAATATTGCAGAGGATCTCAAATGCCTTTTTAGGAAAGTTTTTTATAATTAAATATGAAATCTCGTCGATACCGGTGGCTGAGTTTTTTTTGTTTTTTATGTTTATTTTGATTTCTGTTGGGGTTATTGGATGAACCTCTCCTTTAGCTGGCATCAGATGTATATAAGAATCTATGTTAAAATTAAAGGGGCCACAGCTTTGTCTGAAAGTAACGATTTAAAAGGTCTTAAGGTATTATTGGAGAATTTTTTTATTTATTTCAGATCTCACTGTGTTATTACAAGGTCAACTAAAACTCCTCCAGGACGTAATTGATAGAAACCATGAGTTTGGAGAAGAGTTAGGTTGCACCAGCATCGTAACTAAGTCAGCTCCGTTAAAGCAGAGGTATTATCCAGTTTCTCCTGTCCTCCAAAAAGCAATAATTGATCAGCTTGATAGTAGTATGCTGTTTAGAGTTTCACGGATTTTTTTTTCGTTTTATAGTTTTTCTAGTTATAGCTATTTGTTTTTTAGATTTGATAAAATTTTCGAGACTAGGGTCATCCCTAAATTTTACTAGACATTTTTTCCTATTTTCTAATGCCAGCTGACAGGTTTGATCCCACCAAGGAGCTCTTGTTAGTTGGTTTTGGTTTTGTGAACCTAGGGATTGTTTTTTCTGATACTTCGTTAATTTTATGCATTAAAATCATTACCTTCCGGTATCGATGCAAGCTCTATATCTATGGAACGCCGTTTTACTATTTATTATACATTTATACCAATGTTTCATTTAAATGATAGATGAAAAAGAAAGAAATTCGATAATAGAAATGAAATGCATTTCGTTGACCCAAGTATCATTTTAATGCTAACTTGAAATTTCTTTCCTATTTTTCTTATATATGCATGCGGTGAAACAATTTCAATGACAATTGTAATAAACTTGTATTTGAATTTAAAAGACACTCAAATTTTTAAGACATGTAAGATATCTAAGGAATCATTTAAAACAAAGTTGAATTTTTCTTACACATGAATTTAAATAACATGTGAATTTATCAAGTACATAAGCAGCTGGGTATCATTTAAATGGTACTTGCATTTTACTTTCATTTGAATTTAAATAGCACTTTAATTTTTATAATAGTTGGAAATAACAGATAAAAAAATATATATTTTTTCATTTTTATTTAAATGGAATCTGCATTTAACTAAAAGTTGAATTTAAATAACATTTGAATTCAAACGAAACTTGAATTAAATTGACACTTGAATTCAAACGTCACTTGAATTTAAACGAAACTTGAATTTAAACGAAACTTGAATTTAAACGACACTTGCATTTAAATGGTACTTGAATTTAAATGAAAGTTGAATTTAAATGACCCAAATGTCTATTTCTTTGACCTTCACAGCTGCCATCTATCGACAGGTAGTTGAAATAATTGATTTTACAACGCCATCTATGGTTACAACAATGCATTCAAACAAAATGTCGGTCTATGCGCCTGCTTGTATATATCTACATGTATATATCTACATGGTTTTTAAAAACCATGGTATAGTGTACGAATCCCCCACAGTTTTTCCCCTGGATTTAAATTTTATTTATTACTTAAGGATAAAGAGTTTTGTGCAGTTACTATATAAGGATTAAAGACTTAGATTAAGATCATGTATCATGGATTAAGATCATGTTTGATTCTTTTTTGATGTGACTGATCTTTTTGTTTTTGCAAAAAGATGCCGCTAATTTTCTCCCTAAACTGCAATTTGAAAATGTTACAACTACCTGTCGATAGATGGCAGCTGCTTAGGTCAAAGAAATAGACATCTGGGTCATTTAAATTCAAGTTGCATTTAAATTCAAGTACCATTTAAATGCAAGTGTCGTTTAAATTCAAGTGACGTTTTAATTCAAGTGTCGTTTGAATTCAAGTGTCAATTTAATTCAAGTGACGTTTGAATTCAAATGTCATTTAAATTCAACTTTTAGTTAAATGCAGATTCCATTTAAATAAAAATTAAAAAATATATATATTTTATATCTGTTAAATCCAACTATTGTAAAAATTAAAGTGCCATTTAAATTTAAATGAAAGTAAAATGCAAGTTTCATTCAAATGATACACAAGCTGCTTATCTACCAGATAAATTCAGATGTCATTTAAACTCATGTGTAAGAAAAATTCAACTATGTTTTAAATAATTCGCTAGATCTCTACATGTCTCGAAAATTCGAGTATCATTTAAATCTAAATACAAAAAAAATAATTTGTTGTTGAAATGTGAACTTTTCTTACTATTTTAAAAATTTAATGTAATTTTGACTGACCCAACATTCATTTAAATGTTATATAGGGGCCAATATTCATTTAGAATAAACTATGTTTGAAATACAACTGCATAAGTTTATTTTTCATTAAAATCATGTTTAACTTTATTTGTCGTTATAAATGCACTGGAGAGAATAATCCAACTATCATATAAATACAACCATAACTTTAAAACTATAAGTTAAATTCATTTGTTTGTTTCTATGTATCATTTAAATGGTTTCCAGCTCATATTAATCAGATGTAGGTCATTTTTATGACTTAAATTTACATTGGAGACTTCATAAGAGTAGGTATGATAAATTCAACTTTCGTCGAAATCCGTCTACTAATTCTTAAGTTTCATTTAAAAGACACTTGAGTCAACGAAATTCATTTTATTTCTATTATCGAATTTCTTTCTTTTTTATTTATCATTTAAATGAAACATTGGTATAAATGTATAATAAATAGTAAAACGGCGTTCCATATATATCCAACGCTTTAGTAAACTTTTCCCAGTTAACTTTTTTTAAATTTCTTTTATTTGAGATGGGCTTGGTAATTATCAAGAATGTTAAGTAGAGTTGGAAAGTAGTCACTGAATCCAACGTCAGTTATGATTTTTCATTTGTCCTTGAGTGCTATATCAGCTGAACAGAAAGAGATATCAACTGGGTTAGCCTGGTTGTTTGGGTTCCGAAACCTAGTGTCACACCCGTCATTTAAAATACACCAATTATGTTCCTCTATTAGTTCTGCAATTATTTTGCCGTTATAATTTGTCCTAGAGCCGCCCCAAAGGTTATGGTGAGCATTAATATCTCCCAGAATTAGTAAGGATCTTGTTAAATTATTAATTGTATTATTTAGATCTTTTTTTACCTTTGTATTTGGAGGACAATATGTCCCCATTATATTTAAATTGTTGATTTTGATTGTAATGCTTTGGAAGTTATGATTTGTGTTATTAGTTTGATTGATTACCTAATATTTTATCTTGTTTTTGATCATTGTATTACGCATTTTTAGACCTAAGAGCTACTGTTGGGTGTGTTTAAAATGTTTTTACTTATGGGTTTGTGGGAGTATTTTGATTATATATAGATTTAAATTCGTAAAAGTTTTTAATAGGTTGTGGTTAGGATTGTTCAGGATTTTCGGACTTCGGGGAGGATGTCTATATTGAGCTGGGGGTATTTGGGTTTGATAGGATAGATGTGATAGGTGAAATTGGTGGGTTTCTACCATTTGGACTATTTAAGCATGATTGAAAGGAGTTGTCTGAATTATGTCTTTTTTTTATTTGGAGGTGGTGATAATCTAGGCACAATGTTGGGGTTTTCAGGCTGGGGCTCTCTTTGCCTCAAGGTGGGAAAGTCCAAATTCTGGATTAGGTAGGTATGTTTTTTTTGTTTTTTTCTGAAGCCTGAAAATATATGTTTTCAAATGCCATTTTCTTTTATATTTCTCTTTGTCTTATAAATTCTGGGCATTTTTTGTTAGTGTGCATTTTTGCATTAGTAGCATATTGTTTCGCAATTTGGGCATTTTTTTTTCTTTTGCAGTTTTTTTGTGTGTGGCCGTAGAGGAGGCAATTGAAACATTGGGTCACAGGTGGAATGTAGGGGTTAATTTTTATTGGAAGACTAAATAAACCTGGGCAGTACGATGCCTTCAAGCATAATCAAGAGCGTTTCAGAATCTACGTACTTTATGATGTTTTTGTATGATTCATCTTTATCCAGGCCTTTTTTTAGTCTTTTAATGTCTAACATTTTATAGGGAGAAGATGCGGCATTTATAATTTTCTCAATTGATATATTTGAATCCATACGTAAGGCTACTCCTTTGGAAGATACCTTGTTGTAGGGAATGTATAATCATTTTCAGAAAAGTTGTTTGCAGATATAAAGTCTTTAAACATTATACTTACTCTATTCTTGCATTAATTTTTTACTTTAATTTCAAGGTTATATATGTTCCTTGCCAAGGCCAGGTGGTCGTATCTTCCTATGTTCAGTTTGTTTTTTGCTTCCATGCTTACTTCGAATGGGAAAAGTCATTGGGTTTGTACTTCAAGGTGACTTTTTTATATTTGCGTCGGTTGCCATGCTTAAATTTTGGACTTACCGGCAATATTATAAAAAGGCAGGTTTTAGATAGGTTTAACAAACAGAGGATGTTAGTATTCACTCAATTCGATGAATATATATACCAAGTATAGTAACTCTACTTCTTTTAATCGTTCGGAATCTTTCAGTGCGTGTTGCCGTTACTGTGATCTATTCGCGAATGTGAATTACACTAGTCACAAATAAAATAAAAATTCGTATTGGCTAGAGACACGTCCACCGTGAACGAACCATCCTTCTAATTGGTCAAATTAGTTATGTGATCATCGTTCAGCAAGTATGCCTAAACATAATATAACCAACCATTGTTATTGTGATACTACATATAAAGATTCATACATTTTTAACGCTTAAACATAGTATACATTTTATTTCTTTTGTTGACTATACTTTCACAGATACATAACCTGAAAAGCCTTAAGTGCCAAATTTTCAAAAGACTGCGTTCCGTACGTAGTCACGTGGTGGGACTTTGGGGTGTGGAGCATAGTACCTAATATGTAACTTAATGAATATTCCTTTTTTGAAAAGTATGTCTGCGTATTGGTTGGTTTGGATGGTTAGTTAAATATTTGCACATGTTACATATTATTTTAAATAAACAATGTAAAATCAACTTATAAACACAACAACACTTCTTAAAACATTTTCACGCCTGAGTGTATGCTAGAAGTTGATGTATAATTGGACACGTCCGTTAGATCACATGACCAATTTGGCCGATCAAAACGATGAACGTGGATTATAGTTCGTTCACGGTGGAAACGTCTCTAGTCACTACGAATTTTTATTTTATTTGTGACTAGTGGAATTATTGTTGGTTAACTATAGTTAACCAGTAATTAACTAGGTACTTTAGCAATCTTTATAAAGGAAATGGAAAAAACACCAAAAGATTTGTAAACTTTAAACTTATCTGTTTGAAACAATTTATAAAAAAAGAAGTAATAATATACAGTATGTCCCCGGATTGTGTTTACAAGAGGAAAACATTTTTGATTTTTGTTACTTCATAAAAAGTTTTGTTTGTCGAAAAAATAATATTGATATAAAAAAAATTGGATTTTATCTACATGGTTTTCAAAAATAGGAAAAACATTAGATCGATTCAATATAATATTTTGTTTAAATTCAAAAATTACAACAAAAATTATAAAGTTGGGTTTTCTTTGTTTTTTTTTCAGGATCGAGTTTGTTAATATTTATAAAAAAAAAGTAAAGTAGTGTAGTAACGCCATTAACCTATCCAGCTTACAGGCAAAGCCTATAAGGTTCGGTTCTTCAGCGGGACCTACTGTTTAACGTGGAATCCGAACCACGGTCCTCGATGAGTTAGACTCATCTACCGACTTTCAACCCAAGGCTGTGACCGGGAATCGAACCCGCTACCTTTCGGACGCAGTTTGTCTCGGCATAGTCGCCTAACCCACTGCGCCACCGAGGCCCCCTTAATATTTATATTTTTGATTTTTTAAAGAAAAGTCATTTATGATAAAATGTATTGTCAAAAAAAAACTACATGGTGTTTAAATGTTAAGAAAACATAAAATAAATTAAGATAAAAGAACTTTTATTTGCTCATATAAACCACTTTGCTGACATAAGATAAGAGTATCTTTATTGTAACTCTTTATAAAAGTCATATTTTGTCTTTTTTTCAAATTTCCACATAGAAAAACCTTATGAATTTTCATTTCTATTATAAATAATCTTTTCGTTAATTTTGTAGTATATTATGTATCAAGTTTGATAAACGCAATTTTATTAGATACGAGCGAAGCTTGTGAGCGAATCTTTAATGAAAACGAGTGTCTAGAGAAGTTTATAAAAACGAGTTGCATACTATATTTTATCGACGACGGACACAAAGAATAATTTAAAGCCAATTTTATTTGACATCTGACAACTGTCAAACGTATTTAACCTTACTTTTTACCAATTTATAATAAAGCTAAAACTATCTCGTGACTAATAGGCCCGAAAGCCACTGTTGCTTGTTTGAGCCCTTGACTAAAACGCTTGTCAATGTGTGAGTAGATAATAGTTATTTATTTACATAGCGCACAAAAATTAAACTTCATTCTCGCGTTTGTTTTTAAATAAATTAATAAATCAGACAAGGGAAATTAAGTATCATTAAAAAAAGCGAAATATGGTAAAACCAGAGGCGGATCCACTAGGGGATGTTTTCAGATCCGCCTCCCTTCGGGATCGGAAAAACCAAAATTAGACTTTTATTTATAATATTATTATTATTATTAAGTGATTATCCAAGGAAAGTGCAGACATTTTTGTGCACCCCCCTTCCTTCCAGATCCGCCCCTTAACCTTATACAGGTACGTTCCGTAACTTCAGGACGCAATTCCTTATGATATTTAAAAAAAAAAGTTTATACATATTCATTTATAAACATATGTCCTAAAATGCTTCTTTACTGAGGTGACAAAAATTATTTTTTAATTTTTATCTTTTTGAATAATAATTTTTTTGTGATTTTCAACATCCTTTATATTGAAATAAAGGGTGGGCCATTTTTATGTTGAATTATAAAATAGCAATGAGAACAAGAAAAACTGATTTTTTTTTCAACGAATTTTGCTTTATTTGATACAATGTTTCTTCCGATTAAGTATGGAAAATGATTTTATTTAAGTGGCCACCTCAGCTGGCTCGGCAGTAGCCCATCCTGAAACACCAATTTTCGAGCACTTTGTCAAAAGTTTGCTGCTCTATTTAGGCAATTTGAGCTTGAATGTTTTGTTTTAAATGGTAAATAGGCTTTGTTAGTGCGACGTGTGGTTTTTGCGTGGCCCAAATCCTACAATTTTGCTTGTTGACATAACCTCCAAAGTAAAAATGCGCCTTATCCGAAAAGATGATTTTTCTTGCAAAATTAGGGTCATCGTTCAACTGGTTTAAAGCCCATTCAGCAAAGCGAAAACGTAGTGGATGGTCAACTTGCTTTAACTCCTGAACAAGCTGGACTTTGTACGCAAACATACCGAGGTCTTTGTGCAGAATCATCCTCAGAGTGGTACTGGAAAGGCCGAGTTGTTGACATCTGCACCGAGTTGATGTTGACGCGTTCATGCGTACATTTTCGGCCACAGCAGCGATTTCTTTAGGTGTACGTCTAGGACGAGCATGCGAAACATGTTTTATGTCCACCAGCATTCCATTTCTGCGCAATTTTTTGATCAAATTTGTAATACTTTGGTTTGACGGCGCCTCATTTCTTCCAAACGCAATTTTCCTGCCGTCTCTGCGATCACAGTCACATTCAAAGTAAGTTTTGAGTATTTCGAAACGTTGATCCAAATTTATTCGGTGCATATTTTGTAATCGGAAAGTTAAAACTAAACCACTGTCAACAATTCATGGCGTTTAAGTTGAAATCTTCATTAATAGCTCGTAGTTTAAAATTCAACTTATAGATGGCCCACCCTTTATAAGCATTTCCGGACATGAATTTATCAAAATTCCAGCTATTTCATTCTTCACCTATCCGACTTGTTCGGCGGTCCGAAAATAATAAAAGGCATTTTTCTCTAAAAACATGCATTTTATCGACTTCAAACAAAAGTTTTTTAAAGCATTTTAAACCAATCTCTTTAAATCTGTTGTTGTTTTGAAAACATTTTAATTCAAGAAAAGTTGTAACTAAAAATCAAATGTTTGGATTTATCGCTATCAAAAAATGTTGTTATATTTTATGTAGAAGATATTCAAAAAATTAACAATACAAAATAATTTTCGACACCCTTTATCTCAGTAAGAAAGCATTTTGCGACATGTTTGTTATAATTATTATATAATATATTAACTTTGTTTCGTAAGGTATTTACATCCTAAAGTTAGGGTTCTTAAACTTAAAAAACACCGCGTATATGTCAGGGTCAGGGGCGGATCCAGAATTTTGAGAATGGGGGCACAAAAATGTCTGCACTTTCTTCGGATAATAACTTAGTGATAAAAACATAAATAAATTTGAAGATTTTGTTTTTCTGATCTCGAATGAGGATCTGGCCCGAAACCTGTGGATTCGCCACTGGTCAGGATTTTGCATATTTCACTTTGTTTAATGATACAATACTTAATTTTACTTGTATGATTTATTAAATAATTTATTTAATGGACTTACAAGCCGCAAACAGCAGAAAAATTGGCTACAAAGAATGCGAGCTTTAAGAGGCCATGCAAACAATTGAGAGCTAATATCACCAAACCCTTCGAGCGTTTTGTTAGCCTATTTGTATAATTTCATTTATCTATTTGGTCTGGAAGCAATGTATCAAAACTTGTTGCACTGTAATTGGTTAACTATTAACCGAATTAGCCTTATTAGCCTAGTAAGCCGTACTGGTCAAATACAAAATTTATTTCAAAATATATTCCAAAATAGGCATATACCCTTTGTAGCTAAAATCCAGAGAATAATGCACAATATTCGTACGCATGGGTGTCTTTAGCCGAAGAGGGATAAGACACCACGGCAGCCAAAACGGAATGATTTCAATGAATTCCGTATTTTCTTAAAAAATACAACCGACAGCGTAAATACTGGCACAAAAAAAATTGCTTCAACACGAGGCGACGTAGGCCACGCATGTTTTGCTTTTGATTTGCTATCCTTATTTACTTCTTCCATTTTATGTATATACCTACTGTCTATACACATTGAATTGTAACAGGCAGAAAGACCTAGGCCCATTGAGGAATAAAGTGTTTTTTATACTTCTATTACGGAATATGACCGTTCTATCACTTTTTAATGTAAAATGACATATATTCCTGATTACAGAATTAATTATTCTATCATCGGATGACGGAATAAACAATGGTGTCGAAATCTCTGTGTTTAATATCTAACAAATTTAGACCGATACAACCTCACTTTCTGCCAATTAAATTACTTTCCTATGGTATTTTTTGGAAACGTAGAAAAAGTTTAGTCTGAAACACGTTTGGAATTACATATCCCGCTCTCGTGAAACCGTCAAACTCGCCTTCGGCTCTTGTGACAAACTTTTCACTCGAGCGGATATGCCGTATTCCAAACTTGTTACAGAAAATTCTATTAATATTATTATTATATAATACATTTTTATTTTACTTTTAAAAAGAAATCTTGCTGCGGGACAACTTTTTTAAGATTTTCTGAACAGCAGATGAAATGTTTACGAATCGAATGGCTCAGATAATTCATAACAGCCTTTGCACTCGTTACAGTTTTCTGCGAGGTTTTCGGCGTTGTGTAACCCGTCTCATTAACTCTCTGTGTTGTGTTGTAAGCCATGGTGAGCCGAGAAAAATTTTCGAGCGGCGAACAAAAAAATATTGTTTTTGTAATGGGCTTTTATGCAAAGAACGCGATCTTCACCCGTAAAGCCAAAACTAGCAGAATAACACGCGATTATTATTCTGCCGTGCTAAGCTAAACCCCCGTATCTGCAATATTAAGGTTTAAAGGACAAAAGATAATTTTTATTGTTTTTAACAATGAAAATTATCTTTTGTCCTTTATTACTTAATATTGTACATACAGGGGTTTGGCTTAGCAGGGCAGTATTACTTTAAGTTATTTTTTATTAAAACTTTGTAGGTATTTAAGTTTTAAAAACCCGCCAAAGCTGTAGGCTGACATAAATCAAACATGTATTTTATGACAGTTTGTGTCAAAATCAAAACTAATCAAAAATAATCATAACTTTTTTATTATAAACCAATTTAAACTTTTTGTTTTTGAAACGTCATTAATCCATATACAAATTAATAGTCTCAAAACCAAAAATAAAAAAGTAACTTAATTTTTAATGTCTTAAAAAGTACGTGCTACGCCCTTTACATAAAATAATATTAAATTAATATTATAATAATAACTATCAACCTATAAAATAAATATTTTTTTTACCGAATGCATACAATAATTAATTATTAACAAATCAAAAAATTTAACATAACAGTTTAAGATTTAATATGATAATTTTTTTATTTAAAGGTAAAGTATCTGAAGAACAGTTAGACAAATGGTGCAGGGAAATCGACGAAGAAGAAGCGAAAAAAGAACAAGAATCCAATGCGCACGCTCAGTGGCTTAAGAGACGCGAACAACGTAAACTTGAAATCGAGCGAGCATGGCGACCTCCCAAACCCGCCACACCCGTAAATGTGATACAAAAACGTAAAAATCCTGACTCGCCCGAAGCGATGGAGATTGAAGGTATAGAAGAAATGCAATCTCCCGTCATCCAGCCACAAGAACAAGGAAAACCTGCATTGTCGCCATTGTTGACAAGTTTACTGAAATCGCCGTCTCAGGTGCAGAACGTGCAGACGTCGATTTTGCATTCTGCCATAACGAATGTTAATCAGAAGTTGCCCAGTATTGGAAATAATTCTACCATTGCAAGTTTGCTAAATTCTTCTACGGGAATTGCAAATGTTTCGCCAGGACTACAGCAATTGGTCAGTAGTGCTATTGGTCAAGAACAAAATGTCGACGATCAAAATCAACCGATGGGTAACGATATTCTTGACGATCCCAACTTACCGAGCATTAAAATCGACGCTTTGGCTAATAGCATCCTAGTACGGGACGGACCGTTACCGGAAATCAAGAAAGAGGAAGTTGACGACATAATATCTGAGATTATCGACACACATGACATGGTTACCGATCCCGAACAACACTTGCAACTCGATAGAAACGGTGACATTAACATTAACTTGGAACTGGATGACTTTGACGATGACGACAGCATATTAGATCCACCGGAAATAGAAATTCCAAAGGAGGCACAACCCAAAGAAGAAGTTCCACTTCCACAACTGCCACCGCAACCACAAATCCAACCAACGCCTCAACCCCAACAGCCCCCGCCAAGCGTGGATCCTTTCGAGTTTCAAGAGGAAGATCCGATAATATTTGAGCCTACAAAGACCATGAAACAAATGAACGAAGCCAAGCAATATCAACAGCAACCTGCTCCGCAACCGCATCTTGTTCCATCAGAGCTCGTTAAAATTGCAGAAGAAGAACAACCGCAACCTAAGCAGTCAAAGGTTGTAGATCCAATAGCAGATAAAGAAATTAAGAAAGAAACTATTGAAGAAATGCCTAAAAAAGTGGAAAAGAGCGGAGGCTCGGTGGAAATCGTAGAGGTTGTTGGGGAAGATGAACAATGCGACAAACAACTGAATAAATCACAAATACAAGACATAGTGCATTCAACCAAAATCAAATCAGAGGAGGCTAATGTTGTTAAAGAAAAGGAAGAACCTAAAGAAGAACCAGCTAATCCTGTTGAGAGTTTGGCCGATAACAAACCAGAAATAAAAGAGGTTAAACATGAAGAAATGCCGAAAGAAACCAAAACGGATGTTAAACAACCTGAAATGGAGACAACCAAAAAGGAAGAACTTTCTGAAATAGAAGAAAAAGAAAAAACCAGTCCACATAATGAATTGGTACCAGATTTATACGAAGATATTAACATGGAAGTTAAAATTGATAAAACCGGAAGGGCGAAACGGGACTACTCGAGAACCAAAAAGAAGGAAGAAAAAGGCTTTGATATGCTGCTGGCAATCGAAAAAGCTCAATTGGAAGGAAGCGATCAGCCCGAAGAAAATGCTGATAAGGAATTACCTGAAGACAAAAAAGATGTGAAACTATTAAAACCCAAAGTTGAAAATGAACGCTCCAATAGCCCTTGGACCGAGGAGGATGATACAAGTGGTAGCAAAGCTAAAAGAAGATATTCCACTGCAACTCCAGTGGATTCAATACCGAATTCTCCTGCTTCCAGTGTTACATTTGAGGATGATAAAGACTACAGAAACTGGAAAAAATCTGTCATGCTTGTGTATAATAGGCTGGCTACTAACAAATATGCATCTTTGTTCTTAAAGCCTATAACTGATGATCAAGCACCAGGTTATAGTAATATGGTTTATAGGCCCATGGATCTGCAGACTATTAAAAAGAATATAGAAAATGGTCACATTAGAACTACGCTAGAGTTTAAAAGGGATATAATGCTTATGTTTACAAATGCGATTATGTATAATAAGACTAGCGACACGGTATACAATATGGCAAAACAAATGCAACAGGAGTCAATGCAGCCAATTGATATTCTTTTACAGGCTACATCTCAAGTGGATGTACCTTTAAGAAGGGAGACAAGGACAAGCGAATCGGGGACCAAAAGGAAGCGCACCCTGACAGAAGAAACGATTAAGAATAAAAAGAGGAAAGAGGATTAGAATTACGCTTCTTGATTGTTTGAAGGAACGTACGATTTTAATATTTTTTTAGATACATTTCAACAATGTAACATGTAAATATATTTAGAATAAAAGTTTTAAACTATCTTTATGGAAATATTTTTTTATTGGCTATGTTGGTGTCAACAACACATGTTTGAGCCTACAAATCTTCAAAACAATATCAACCGCACATTGTTAAGCCAGAGCTCCTTTAAATTTCAGAATAATAGCGAACGCAGCCTAAACGAGCCAAGGTACACGATTCGGGCTTGTGATGGGCACGGGGTGGGGGTACCCCATACTCATGCAAACGGCAGTAACCCAAGGAGATTTTAAGAATCTCGCGAATTCAAACATAACCTCAACAACTTCGAAATGTTGTCAAGTGTGGCCAAAAACGGTGTGATCATCTAGTCTAGTCGGAAAGGTACCTACGTTGTGTTATTTGAATTCGCTTCTAGATAGGAAGGATGCCAGAGAGAGGAAATTAGATTAAGTAATAAAAACACACAAATAATGGTTGTCAGCTTTATATTCATTGTATTTGAATATTAGTTTTAACAATAGGTTTTATCAAACGTTTTGAGATTATTAGTTTCAGTTAGCTTTTTGTCACTTTAGGGGATTTAGATTTACTAGTTTAATACAGTAGATTTATAGAAATTTATATATATTTCCAAGTTTATAGGTTAAAGGATTTTATTTCCAAGGTTTAATAAATGCAGATTCTTAAGTATTACCAAGCCAAATGTAATATCAAATAAATTTATAATAATGATCATCAGTAACAATATATCAGCTCATTTTGTATAAACAGTCGAAACAGAGATACAATTCAATTTTATACAGCAAAACCTTCATTCTTATTAATTCTATTACATGCCACAATAAATAGAGAAACAGTAATAATATACAATATAGTAATCATAGAAAATATAGTAAGAATAATAATAATAGAGCAGATAATAATATCAACGTAATAATCAAAATAAGGCATATAGTAATATTATGTATGTAATAGTAAAAATAAGGAATATTAAGGTTTAATTTATTTAATATAATGATATCGACTTATGATACAAAATAGACGAATTATAACGTCTCCTGAACTAGATAAATAAATATCAGAGTTAAAACCTTAGGAATCCACATTAAAATAATAAACTTGGTCAAAGCTTTACAACCATTTTAAATAATTAATTAAATTGATTAATATAATATTTATATCATACCTTGTATGTTTATACTCAAAAATACCTACAATTTCTTGTTTAAAAAATCATCAATCTCTATATTTTTTCAAATTCATTCGCCTACTACCATCAACAACCTTGTTACTCCGGGAGACCATTTTTTATCACCAACTTTACTTTTAATACTGGTTTGGTAATATCCCAAACTTGCTGTACTCAAACTAACAATCTTTCACGCTAAGACTCGATATAATTTAAATAAACTTTTAAACGTTTTTAACACAGCTGACTGATTGAAATTAATTTGTCAATGTCATCTCATTCTGTCAATATGACTTTAACTAAGTGCGTATAGTTGGTTGTCACTTTTTTTCTTACGAGTATCAAAAGTCGGGCCAACACAGGCTAGAGAGCCGATTTAACGCGCACAAATTTGTTTAAATAATTTTTAGTTAATGTTCATTTTTTTGGCTTAATTAATAAAATTTTAATAAAAATTACACTGTATATACACTGCTTGTCAAACGCATAATAAGTAAAAAAATTCTAACTCTAAAACGCCTTTACCAATCTTTATGAAATTTTGTATAAAAATACTTCAACTTATATCTCAGTTTACGTGTTTGTTGTTAAAAAACTTATTTTTGTTACTATACCCTGAAAATTTTGTACAAATCAAACGAACGAAGAATCAGACCCCTTTTTTATTATTTTGCTGAAAAGTGGTCATTTTTGACGACTTTGAAGCGCTGTATTTTCGTTTATGTTCGTTTAATTTGTACAAATTTTTTTTGAACAAAAATACGGTCTTTCACAACATATTTTTTATTTACTTAAAAATAAATATCCCTATAAAAGTTTTTTTTCGAGCATTTTTTATTATTAAATAATAGGGCTTTAAGGATATTATGTTGAAGTTGAATTATTTTTTATTTGTTATGCGTTAATTTTGACGAGCAGTGTATATATTTATTCCCTCCTGCTTATCAGGTAAGAAATGTTCCATTCCCTCCCGCTACCATAAAGATTCTACAGTGTGATTGACTTTGAATGTAAACGTCAGAATTAAATTAAACGTCAGTTTTATATAATTTTGAAGTTTTTTGCGGGCACCCAAATTGCGTATTTTTAAGCAAAATTGAGCATTTATAGAGTTTAGCCTAAATAACTTAATTAAAACGACTTTAGAAATGTAACCGTCAGTTTTTAATTAAACGTTACTTTTTTAATTTTGTTAAAATTAGTTAATAATTAGCACCACTCGACAAAAAATTATAGTGGTTACCCCGCGTGGAATCGCAATTATTCCCTCAATGAATTCCTTCACTCGCCTATCGGTTCGCTCGGAAACTTTCCTCATGGGGAGTAATTGCTATGATTCCACGCTCGGTAAACAATATACTAATGTGTTAACAAAAGTATCTTTGTGCCTTAAGGCTGTTATCCACGCAAAATCGTTATTCGAGGATCTTAGCACGCTTCTATGTCAAATAGAAGCATGCCTCAATACAAGACCATTGTGTTTACTAAATAACGACATTAGTAATATTCCTAATTGGACGTGAGATAATATCCCCCAATCATTCAGCAATAAATGATTTTTCCACAAGCTTGAATGGAAATTGAATGCAGAAAAGGGATTTATGTAACGCATGGTCAAGAGAATATTTAAACAATTATACAAATGGCAGAACAAAGAGAATAATATTAGCATTGGATATGTTATCATCATCAATGAAAACCAGATAAATCCCAGCAAATGGTCGCAAGCAAAAGTGACAAAAATCTTTCCTGACAAATCTAGCGATATCAGAGTGGCAACAGTTAAGAAATCGGATAGCCAGCCGATGAAAAAAGTATCCATTAATTAATTCCATTACCAAACACCAAAGAGCCAGACGCCGACAAAACGAGAAGCCAGCATTTCCAAAGTTAAAACAGTAGTAATCCTGATGCTTTGTATGATGTTCTGCCCTTCTGCATAAACAAATTTCACTGTGAGAAATATAAAACCTGTCATAGACCATCTTGGCCACTCGCGAATTGAAAAGGGCATTTTTAGAGTTAAGATAGACTATAACCGACACAAAATAATGTTCTACACTACACTACACTATCTCATCAATGAAACGAAGTATTCAAAGAAATAAAGTGGACAACCTAAGTAATACATGAAACACATAAAAGACGAAAAAGATGCATTTACTTCAGTATTTGGCTTAAATAATTAGTATACAAAGACGTCGACAGCCTTCAAAAGAAGATGAACTACTGAAAGCTGAACATAACCAAACAAAATTTATGCTGTCAGCCTTAGCCACATTTAACTAAAGCGAAGCAAGAATACAGAACTGAAATTGTTCAGGACAAAATTAAATCAAGCCTTTTCAGCAATGAACGACATAAAAGGACGGTTTAAAACCATTGACACGAACAAACTGAACATTCCCATCCTGACATCATATAAAGTAGCCAACGGGTTTATAACAGAAGTCCTGGACCACTACTCCAAGCTGCTTGCTGTACGTTTTCGTAGAGGCAATAAATAATCTTATGTTTTGTGTAAATAACAATAGTCCAAGACAGCAAATTCAGCGGTGACAATGTAGTAAAAATCAAAATCCACTTAACAAGGTCTTTTCGATCTCAATTCGCGCATATTAAAAATCACGAAGTTAGGCAACCTACCGCAAAGTAGCCATGAGCGCCGGCAGAAAATAATCCAGGAGTGTGCCGTTTTTTTTCTATATTTCAATAAAAATAACTCAAAATAAAAAACCAATAATAACAAACGCCGTATACAAACTACAAGTATTTAGTGTGCATACATATTTTAAAATTTATATTTAAAAAAATATTTGTATGAACGCGAATAAATGCGCTTTTAAATGGTACTAACTGTATACCCGCGGCTTCGCTAGCGTGGTTTTAAGGAAAAATTAAAAAACGATTGTTTCTTTCCCGTTCCTATACTCTCTAAAAATAAATTAGTCAAAAATGACTAATTTAATAGTAATTAGTGGCTGCTTTTTCACTTGTACCATGGTTAACCTTGGAATACCATGGTATTCCAAAATGTAACAGCCAATTCTTATGTAAAATAGTCCCCTAAATCCGAAAATATCGTCAAAAGTTAAAAAAAAAATAGAACAGTTTTTGAGATATAGTCAATTTTCCATTTAATATGGAATTGACTATATCTCAAAAACTGCTCCACTTTCATAATTTTTAACAGTATTTTCGGATTCAGAGGAGAATTTTACATAAGAATTGGCTGTTCAATTTTGGGATACCATGGTATTCCATGGTTAACCAAGGTACAAGTGAAAAAGCAGCCACTAATAACTATTAAGGGCCGGTTTTTCAATCGTTGGTTAAGTTTATATTACGGTTAACTTTCTTAGATACTATTGTGTTAACAATAGTATCTAAGGAAATTAACCGTAATATAAACTTAACCAACGATTGAAAAACCGGCCCTAAATTAGTTATTTTTGACTAATTAATTTTTAGAGAGTAGAATATTTGCCGTTTTTGTTCAGTTTTTCACCGACCCGTTTCGCTTCTGTTCTGTTGCTGTCCGTTGGAATTAGCCTAAAACCTACTGCGCAATCATTTAAAAACCACTGCGCATAGATACAATCATCTAGTACCTATTAGTGATGGGTCGTGATTTTGATAACGTGATTTTGGAACGTTATTTTTAAATCACGATCCGGAACGTTCCTAAATATATCGGAACGATATAATAGCGGATCGAACTGAATAGAAACAGAGAATCCGACCATCGAATGAGTGAACGGAGCGAGTGGGAAGGGAACGACGTGAAACATAGAAACGAACGAACGTCGCTAACGTCGGAAGGCGCAGTTACCTCGTTTCGTTTCTTGTTCGGCTTTCGCGGCGCGCCGACTTAAGCTGAACTTTATCGGTTAACCAATATAACGAGGCGGGTTGTTAGGTAGGGTAGATGGAATCCAATATACCTAATATTGTACAATTATTAAACTATAATACCAAAAGTTACTAAGAAGGTTTTTTCTTAATAGAGAATCTTTATTAGAGATTCCTAGACGTTTAAAAAATATTTTGCAAAATATCACTGCACAAATATAAATAAATTAGGCAATATTGTCAACACACTGTTAACTAAATTGCTTACAACATATTGTGCATAGTGTAGGGACGGTCCCTAAGGGACCTCCTTAAACCTTATAGTGTATAGCAAAAGTTACAATATTTAATTTTGGTATAAAATTTGTTATGGTGCGGTCAACAGAACTAAGAGGCGCGCCAGACAAAATGCAGCCCAGCAACGTCGTGTCGTGGATTTCACTCGCATGTATTGTGAAATCATTTACCCTTCGTTCCGAAATCACGTGATTTTGGTACGTGATTTTTTAGGAACGGAACGATTTGGTACGTTCCGGATTACGAACCGTTTTTTTCATCACTAGTACATATCCGAAAATACCTTTAAAAGTTATTAAAGTAGAGCAGTTTTTAATATAAAGCCAATTCCATATTATATGGAAAATTGACTAGATTCTTAAAACCAGGGTGAAAACCACCCTGCTTAAAACTGTTCTACTCTTATAACTTTTAACAAATTTTCATAGGAATTGACTTAAATGTCCGGAATATACATTCCTGTGGACTACAGTTATTAATAGGGATGGGATATTTAGGTACTAAAAACTGAAAAATAGGTAACTAAAAAGGTACTAAAAAAAAGCATTTTAGGTTAAAAAAAACAGCATTTTAGGTAAAAAAAAACATTAAAAGTTCAAGTTTCGTTTATAATTTTGTTTAGCCGCATACCCAAACACAGAACATACCCACAATAAACTATTTATGTGCAATAAACTGTGTTTCACTGAGTGACACTCACTACACAGAAGTTCTATGACAGAACATAAGCTCACTACAAAGAAGGTAACTGTAAAGAAAGTTACAGTCTGTGACCATAAGAAAAAATTCTATACCGTTGAGTTGCACCCCCTGGATAAAATATTGGCGCAAAGTTTAAAAAGAGCACAAAAAAATAAAATAAGTAAAAATACGTAAAAATAGGTGAAAATAAACTGACAAATTAAAAAATATGTAACAAAAGTATAAAAAGGTACTTTAAAACAAAAACCTCCAAAAAAGGTAAAAAAAGGTGAAAACAAGTTAAAAAATAGGTAACAAAAGTATAAAAAAGGTAGTTTAAAGCAAAAACCTCCAAAAAAGGTAAAAAAGGTGAAAACAAGTTAGGTTCATATAAAAGAAAATCTTTTAAAACACATTTTGGCATTATTGGTTTTCAAATAGTTACATGGGCTGAAAAAAGGTAAAATAACTAAAATCCCATCCCTAGTTATTAATTAGTGGCTTCTCTTTTACAATGACGACTAATCACTTTTGACTAATTAATTTTAAGCTTGCTTTGTTAAAACGAATTATTCAAAAATGACTAATTGTCATAGCAAAAAAGCAGCCAATAATAATTCTAGTCGACAGCAATTTGTCTCCCGGAAAATTAGCAATCAATTATTGTATAAAATTGTCCGCTGAATCCGAAAATGTCAAAAGTTATAAAGGAGGGACAGTTTTTAAGATAATTTACCTTTTAATATGGAATTGACTATATCTCAAAAACTGCCCTACTTTCATAATTTTTAACGATTTTTTTGGATTCAGTAGATAATTTTCTATTATAATTGGCTGTTAAATATTTTTGACTTATTCATATTTAGAGAGTATGTACCAGATGATTTTATATAGGCGCAGTAGGTAGCAGATACAACCATTTGGTACCAATTATGCATATATGCGTACGATTATTTAAAAACTACTGTATCTAGATACAATCATTTAAAAAGTTTTTCTCAAAGCTACCAGATTGTATTTAGTCGTGAAATGAGCAAACATTAAAAACCTTTTAAATTACAAGATAGCATTTAGTAGGTACTCAACGGTAAATAAACGAAACCGCAAAAAACAAAACAGGATTGCCTACTTCAAAAGAAACGGCTTTGCTAAGCGAAAAACTCATTCGGATAAGAATTTGAATTAGCTCTTAAACCGAAGTAGAAAAACAAATAAAAGATATTTCACTAGTGTTCAGTACTGTTCCAAATAACTAAAGAATTGTAAAAAACCAACCAAACCAAAGGAAGCTTAAATTGGAAAAAAGGAAAAAGCACATAAAAATAGCTTACCCTTTAAGATAATAAGACAGAAAAAAGAAAAAGTTTACACTTAAATTGAAGATCGGAAGGTTTATTCTGAATGTTTTTTTTTATATTTTTTGGCAATGAGTTGCTCCTTTTTTGAACGGGAGGGTTTTGGTCGATTACGTTTGGTATCTATTGTCTGTAAAGTCGATTTTGCATAGATAGTTTTATTATTTCTTCTCAGCATAAAACTCAGGGTTTGTATTAAAAAAGCATCCGTCCAGATATTTTAAATGCTATTGTAAACAACTGGAAACCACCTGGAGATGTTAAAATAATAGGATAAAATGGGAAAAATGCACGGGCATAAAAAATGCATAAAACAAAGATTAATGCAGCTTTTTTGCATTTCCTAACGAATCTAGTGTAAAATATAGTTTTTTCAATTGTGAATTATGTACAACTATAATATTTCGAGAAGCCCCGGGGTTAAGTATACTTAACCCCCTGAAACTTTTTTAAATAGGGGTTTTCAATAGAGTTGTCTAACCTTTAAACCTACATGAGTCATTCCACGTCAAACCGGACAGCTTTCTGACCACTAGTTCTCTGATTTTAAAATAATTTTTTCTACAGGTTCTTTGGAACAAATAAATAGATAGAACATTTTTTTTTTATTTTTATCACCCCTAGTTTAGAAGTTACAAGGGGTTAAAATTTCGCGAAAAAGACCAAAAATCGAAAACACGGCCTCCTCCAACTGCCTATATATATATTTAATTCCAAGATAATCGACTATTGTATTTGTTATAAACAATTATATTATTCAAACGTGATTTTCGAGACAATTGTCACTTTTTTAAATTTTGAAAAAAATATCATCGTATTCCTTAATCGATTCTCTATAAAAACTCAAAATTATAGACTGGAGGATTGATAAGAACTGGGTCAAAACAGCGATTGATTCACAGGATACGCCGGTGGCGTCCGGGACGCGCACTGTTTGGCGCGCTTTGGGGTGATTCAACCTCAGGTTATGATAGGCAAGCAATTTAATACACATTCTTACATGATTGAATGACGATTGTACATGCTCGAATAAACTTCACGATTGATTACTATAGTACAAAATTCGTTTGAAATAGGTTTACGAAATTAGGTCGAAGATATCTTCAATTTTCAGAAGAGGGATTATATGATTATCATCTTTTTGGTGCGGGACAGGTAGAAAATATTGGCTTGGTTTTTGAAGGGAAAAAGGATTATAGGATTATATTCGGAAGAATTTGCACGTTATCTATTTTTGTGATATATTCAGGTAACTTCTCTATGGTATATTAGGTGCTGTAGATACACAATTCAGGTCAGTATCGTTCCAAAGTGTGTTCGACTAACATCTGGTGTTTGGTTTCAAAGTTTTGTATTGCAAGTTTTATAGTGTTTTGCTTTATTATGATGAGTAATCTACATCACCAGTGTTTCAACCCGTTTAAGTTAGAGAAACTCCGGTACCATAGAAAATGTGAACGCAAATTGAGAAATGTAAATCCGTCGCTGCTAAAAAAAATTGAGACAGGAAAATCAACCTCTATCAGCGAAATCGAAAATTTGTGACACATGCCGACTGAAACTGGTCAAAATGCCCAATCTAAGTGAAGCCAGTAAAAGTTCTACGCTTACAAGTGAGGAAAGTTCTACGCTTTCAAGTGAGGATCCACAACCCAGCACAAGTGCAATATGGGGGCCGGACCGTGATGGGGTCTCAACAAGCAGTGAGGACTTCGTGGATATCGACACATTGAACGCATCTTTGGTTGGATTGGGAGAATCACCAATTAATAAACGAAAATTGCCGCAGAAGGGATATTCTCAACACAGCTACAGCAGACACTGGCTTCGAAAGTATTTCACTTGAAAGAAGACACTGAACAAGAGATCGAGGGAGCAGAATCATCAGTAATAGAAAAATTGAAAGAAGCGTTTGTTTTAACAAATGATCGGAATATGAAAATTCGAATCTTGACAATATTTTCCGACTGGTCATATTCAAAAATTCAGCAGCACTTTGATGTTTCCAGGCACAAGATTGCCGTTGCCAAGAAGATGTCGACAGACTCCGGGATTTTGTCTACTCCTAATGGCAAATCGGGTAAGAAGTTGAACCAAGCTACTGAGAATTGCATAGTGGATTTTTATACTTCCGATCAAATAAGTCGTGTCATGGCGGGCAAGAAAAATTACGTTACGGTTAAGGAAAATTGCGAAAAAGTTCAGAAACAGAAGCGGTTAATACTCAGCAACTTGAAGGAAACGTACCGGGTTTTCAAAGAAAAGTATCCAGACATGAAGGTCGGCTTTTCAAAGTTCTGCGAATTACGACCGAGGCACTGTGTACTTCCTGGAGCTAACGGGACCCATTCTGTTTGCGTGTGTGCAATTCACGAGAATGTCAAGTTATTGTTGGATGGAGCAAGAATAGCACACAGCCGACACACCTCAACCAGTCAGTAATTATATACACTTCGCATCAAAATTAACGCACCACTAAAATTTAGCACAATTTCATAGTTAATTTTCTCGCAAACTGCTTAATCGATTTGGACATTTTTTTTTTAATTGCAGCCTAAATCTTCAGAAATGACTCTGTGAAACAACTTTTCATTTAAATCGAAGTTTTAGGCATACACAGGGTGTTTTAAAAGAAACCAGTTTGTTGTCTAATTTTTGTCGCATTCTGTGAGACTTTCCATATGCACTAATAGATGCCTGTTCTAATCAAAACATAGCCCCATCCTTTCTGAACATTTTGTTTTTTTATTCGAGTTTTTAGCTCAGTTATTTAATGAAATACTGAATTTAATGTCAAATGCATTTATTTGAGATTATTCAAGAAAAAGTTTAATTTTCTCACAAACTGCTGAATCGATTTTGACATTTTTTTTTAAATTTCAGCTTAAATATTTAGGAATGACTCTGTAAAACAACTTTTCATTTAAATCGAAGTTTTAGGCATACACAGGGTGTTTTAAAAGAAACCAGTTTTTTGTCTAATTTTTGTCGCATCCTGTGAGACTTTCCATATGCACCAATAGATTCCTGTTCTAATCAAAACATAGCCCCATCCTTTCTGAACATTTTGTTTTCTTATTCATGGTTTTAGCTCTGTTATTTAATGAAATACTGAATTTAATGTCAAATCCATTTATTTGAGATTATTCAAGAAAAAGTTTCGAAAGTTAACAAAACGAAAACAAAATTATTTAAAAAATAAAAAAAACATTCAGTATCGGGTGTTTCGTCCCCTACTCTCTATTACCGCTTGACATCGACGACCCATACTTTGAACCAGACGACTTATTTTTTTGTTGATCGATATTAACCCATATTTCTCGAACAAAGTTTTCTACATCATCCAAAGACGCAGGTAGGGGTTGATGATCTCTTAGCTGCTTTCCCATTTGATCCCATAAATGTTCTATAGGATTGAGATCTGGACTGCGTGGAGGCCAGTCCAGTGTCTCAATGTCCACCTCATTTAAATAATCTCACACTATTCTCGCAGTGTGTGGTCTGGCGTTGTCTTGCATTAGTAAAAAGTTATCCCCAATATACCTAGCGAAAGGGACCACATGCTCTGACAAAATTTCCGTGATGTACCTTGCACTATTTAAAGATCCTCCACGCAAAGATACGATGTCTGTACGAGCAGTTAAAGAGATTCCGCCCCAATAAATAACTCGGTTTGGCGAATATTACACTGCGAGTAACGTTCATTTGGTCGTCGAATAACCCTTACTCGTCGGTCATTGCTGTAGAGACAAAACCTTGTCTCATCTGTAAACAAAACTCGCTCCCAATCTTCAGCAGCCCAGTTTACATGTTCCCTGGCAAATTGAAGTCTTGGTCGGATATGTTCTGCATTTAACCTTGGTCCTCGTGCTGGAATTCTGAACCTTAAATTCCTTTCTGCGAGACGTCTCCTTACAGTTGACACACTTACGTAGATATTGTGAGCAGTATTTAATTGTACCCGTAGTTGTCTTGAGGTCACAAAACGTTGCCTCAAAGCATTCAGTTGCAAAAATCTGTCATGGATAGCCGTTGTTCCCCGAGTCCTTCCTTGTCCACGGCGCCTGTTGTGGTCATTGGTTTCTTGAAAACGGCGAAATATGCGCAATATTTTTGTTATTTGCTTTTTGTTTCTTTTTAAAATAAATATTGTGTTTTAATAAATATAAGCAAAAGTAATATTAAAATTGAAAACATTCAGCAATATTGCTCCGCTCCTTAAAATGGCTATATAGCCATTTTAAGGAGCGGAGCACTTAGTGCACCGCGCGACCACTTATGTTACAAAAATTGGCGCGAGTAGTTAAGGGTTAAACAAAAAGAGCCTTTTGTTCAAATATAGTCAGACTAATAGTCAGGTAATCCCCATATAATAAAATATTAAATTTAAACAAAAGGCTCTTTAAAATTATTTTTACTATTTGCTCCAAAAATTATTATTTAGTTTTACCTGTGTGTATTTTACTAAATAAAGGTAAAGGTTAAGTTTTAACAAAAAATCAGGTAGGTAATTATATTTAATTTATACAATTATTTGCATTAATCCTTTTATTAGGTATGAATTAGCAAAATATAAGACGGCCTATAGAGTGGTATGCTTATGTTTTACAGATAAAATGGCATCCACATCAGGTGTATAAAGCCAAACCAAGGATAAAATATTTCTTGTGGGCTATCCCATTCACCAAATCACCGGTTGTAAACTACCCTCAAATCGTCAAGTTTTGTGTGTTTTATTTTATAATTTACGTGCTGTGAAATTAACTGTAAGAGAATCAGCAAAACTTGCCATACGAGAAGTGTTCATTTTTTGGGAGAAAGCTCGAATTCCGACTAAACATGAGCAAGATGCAATTACTAAGCTGGAAAAACTTTACGCCGAGTGGAGAACTCTTCAAAAAGACCGGAAGAAAACATCGGAAACGGCTAAGAACAAATTTAAACAGTTCGTTGAAAAGTTGGATGATCTCTTTGATATTGCTCAGCAAGATGCCTTGGCTCTGATGAAATCGGAAGAAGATAAGGCGTTTCTCGTGAAACAGAGGCAGAAGGGCCGCCCAGGTTCCATGACTGGAGGGGATCTCAAGTTGTCTCGAGCTGAAGAAATCAAGGCGCAAAAGGAACTTACAAAAATGAACCGACAAATCCAAGAAGGTATTTGAATGCAGAGATGGTGGGATTATCTTTTTTTGATCCCACCATTACAGACGATGAAAAGTTGTTAATGGCTAATAAATTAGTCAGTAGCACATATGAACCATCAGAGCACGCTAGGGTTGGTTGTAAATCCAAAAGTTAGAAAAGAAAAATTAAAAGAGGTAGTTGATGGAGGATTGGTAAATTTACTTACCAAAGAAACATTTACATTCTTTAACCGATTTAATATAAAAACAGATTTCCCAAGACAACATCCAAACACCTGGTCTCAAAATAATGACTTCCAAGAAGGATTGAAAATTGTCAAAACATCAAAGGTAGTTAATGACATGGCTGAGCGTGGTGTTAAATTAATAACCGACTTTAACAACCTTCTGACTAAAGATGAAGGCCAAAAGCAATATGTCCTGCAAGTTGTAAGCAAATGCCGAGCATTATATCCTGACGTTTCAAAAACTACTTTAACAAAAGCTCTACAAAAGATTAGATAACTATGTAAAATCAACTCATGTAGTTACTACGTCTGTATCTTTTTTGTCTGTTTTGTATGTATTATATACCTAATTTTTATATTTTAAAATAAAAAATGTCATTAGATTTATCAGTATTACTTGTTTTTTTAATATACTTCTACTTTAAACTCAAAAATATACCAAAAAAAAGCAAAATTTATCACTTAATAACAAAATATACGAAGTATGCTCCTAGTGGTACCAGGTCATGTTTTTGGGGCTAAAGGCTGTTGTAACTCGGTTTGACTTTAAATAACAACAATTATGTATAGATTACAAATTTTGAAGAACATCATTAGCTTTCTTTTGAGATATTAAGCGTTTTTTATTATTTACCGTTCTGGAGTTATGGCCCCATATGTCAGCTTTTTGGCCAAAAATTTGGATTTTTTCAAACTTTGAGCGACGAGCGGCACGGGCTAACGTCGTTTAATCGAGCTCATCAATCCTCCAAGCTATAATTTTGGGTTTTTATAGAGAATCGATCAAGGAATACGATGATATTTTTTTCAAAATTTAAAAAAGTGACAATTGTCTCGAAAATCACGTTTGAATAATATAATTGTTTATAACAAATGCAATAGTCGATTATCTTGGAATTAAATATATGTCATGAAAGTGTCTTCCAAGAGCTACAAAATGCATTTTTGAAGAAGTCTCTAGCTTGAATAGAACCGGAGATATAGGCAGTTGAAGGAGGCCGTGTTTTCGATTTTTGGGCTTTTTTGCGAAATTTCAACCCCTTGTAACTTCTAAACTAGGGGTGATAAAAATAAAAATAAATGTTCTATCTATTCATTTGTTCCAAAGAACCTGTAGAAAAATTTATATTAAAATCAGAGAACTCAAGGTCATTTTTCACCTGTTTTTGTCCGGTTTGACGTGGAATGACTCACATACAAAATTAGGCAAATGACGTATGTAATATTTTTGCGAATCTATTAAGTTTGTATTTTTAATTTGGAGTATAGAATCCCCTCGACCCAACTCTATAACATAACTGGCTTTGACAAAAGCAATACCGTGATAACAACCACTTCGCAAATACACTCAGATCAGCAAATAATCCAAGAGATTTAAAAAAAAATAATTTCTTGCGAAAACTCTGCCATTTACCTACAATAAAATTCAACTATATAATTTGCAACCTAAAGAGATTAAGACTGCTGAAGTAAGTAAAAATTCCTTAAAACTATATAATTATTATAAGTTACTATGGTATTATTTTTTATACTTATTTATAATTTTTTTGTATATATTTTGCTTATGTATGTATGTATGTAATATTTTACATAATAGGTCAAAACCTGCGAATTGGTTTTGGTCGCCATATCATGGTTATACTCACCTAGGCGATATGGAGCTAATATCGATGATATCAAAGCATTTTTTTTTCTTAATTGAACTTTTTAAACTCGAGAAAACCAGCTGCCCTAGGGCAATCATGACTGATATGTAACGTAACTTAAACTAATAATAATAATAATAATATTTATTAATCCCAAGAGATCTTTTACATGATTTTTGACCTATCCTATACCTGCAGGTATAGGATAGGTCAAAAATCATTTAAGCCAATGAAACAATGACAGCTCAAATTAACCCCCACAACCCAAAAAATTAAACGCTAAAAACTCATTTCCGGAGTAAAAAGCCTTACTCAAAAGTAAAGTTTTTAATTTGCAGAAAAACGTATTGTTTTTAAAGTTTCTAAATTGTGCGGGTAATTTATTTTATAAAATTGCTCCAATATAATATGGGTTAGATTCATACAATGTCATAGAATGATTGCAATATTGTAAATTGTTACCATGTCTGGTTGGATAATTATGATAAAAATTTTGTAAATTAAATTTGTTTAAGTTTATTTCAACAAATTTCAATATTGCAAAAGTAAATATGGAAGAAGCGTCATAATTTTTTCAGGGATAAAAGTTTTTCTACATAAGTCTCTGACCTTTATTACATACATGCTTTTAATTGCTCTTTTTGTAAGATGAATAGTCTATTTACATTGCATGAATTTTACTTTGTTTTCAATGTTTTCGTCGATAACGTTCCATACAGTTTTTAATACATATTTACACGTTGGTACATTTGGCGTTTTTAGCTTAAAAAATATATGGGTGAATATTTTAAAACTGTCGATTTTCGGAACCATTTTTGTTAACAAATAAAAAAATTGCAAATCTTATTAATTTTGCACTTTTAGGACTAAAAACGTAAATTTTTGTTGTTGTCTTTTTTAGAAAGTTGAACCCACGGTTTTACTTGGTCATCTCTTATTCTTCTACGTATTTCACGTTATTCTTGTCTTTTAGCTTCGTTGGTCAACTTATTTCGTGGTTTTGTCATTTTAATTAATTTCCCACTGAAATTAAATATTTTAAAGTGGTTACATGTAAGGGACACGACAATGACGAGCACGGTTATGATGATTTTAAGGTTAGAGTGTGTTACAATTTCTATTCGAAAATGTAATGGAATTTTCAAGTTACCATTTGCTTTTTGTTAATCCAATACTCCTTTGTATTAATGTAAATATTTCGTATGTCCATAAACTTTGAAATAATATTTACCCCGACAATGACGGACTTAGACGTAACAAGCCGTTTTCGTTTTTATTCGGCGCATATGACAACTTTATGGTTTGACATATGCTAGTGGACGTTAGACAGGCAGGATATTTCCATATCAGACGTTCGAAAACTTCCGGCATTTTCCCAATGTATCGCGTATTTAAATATGAAATTATACACATTTTAAGTAGCCACGGCAATGACGCTCATAGGTGTGAACAAAGTTTAAACGGCATTAAAAGAAAAGTTAACATTTTAAAATACAATTTCTTGCTTGCATTGTATTATTTTGTATTTTCTTCGTCTGTGTTAGACAGGATATTGCAAGATTTAATTTGTAAAAAAATGTAAGAAAATAATATGTTGTTGTTCTTCAAATATAAACAAGGCACGGTAATGACGTTTGCGACACAAAAATTAAAATATATTTTTTACCATGCTCGTTTAGACTTAAATAAGTAAGAAATCAAGTAAAAATAGTTAATTAAACTTTTTAAATAACAAGCCAGAACCGATTGAATTACACTTTTGAAATATTCACCCATATAATCTTCCGAACATTGTTTTTTAAATAGTGATAATATTAGCTTTACTTTGCAAGAAAAAATAAAATCAGGTAGTTATGTAGCAGAAAGCTCCATAAAGTGGGCCATCCACTCATTTGGATCTTTTAAAAGCGCGGGACCAGATGGCATCTTTCCGGCTCTCTTACAAAAGGGACTAGAACCACTGACACCGCACTTGATACACCTCTTCAGAGCCTGCCTGGCACGGGGCTACGTGCCACAATCCTGGCGAAAGGTTCGAGTAGTGTTTATCCCCAAGCCAGGACGTTGTAACTACGAGACGGCAAAGGACTATAGAGCCATCAGTCTATTTTCGTTTCTTTTAAAAACTATGGATAAACTGGTGGACATATTTATAAAAAGAATTTCCATGCATCCCAATCAATACGCCTACAGGACAGCCATGTCGACGGAGACCGCTCTTCACAGCCTTGTGACAAGACTAGAGAGAGGGACTCGTCCTAAAGAGATGGCTCTGGGCACGTTTCTAGATATTGAATGAGCTTTCAACAACACCTCCTTCGAGTCGATAAATAGAGCTGCAGAAGGCTTTGGCATAGAGAATACCATTGTCAAATGGATCCGTGTCATGCTGGAAAGCAGGATCATTACAAGCTCGATTGGAACTACGGAGATCAGCTCAACCGTAGTCAGAGGCTGCCCGCAAGGACGGGTACTATCGCCCTTGTTGTGGTGCCTAGTGCTGGATGGGATGGTATCCTAAACGAGGAAGGTATATACACTCAAGGCTACGCGGACGACTTAGTCATCGTCGTAGCCGGAAGAGTACCAAACACTATTAAAGAGATCATGCAAAGAGCTCTTAATAAGGTCGAAAGGTGGTGCAACGATCACGGACTATCCGTCAATCCGGATAAGACAGAAGTAGTACCATTCACCAACCGAAGAAACATGAACCTTGAGGGGCTCACGCTCTTTGGATCAAGACTGACCCCATCCAAATCAGTCAAGTATCTAGGAGTCATCATTGACTCCAGGCTGACCTGGAAGGAACATGTCAACAGGGTCGTCCAGAGGGCCACTCATAGCCTGTGGGCATGCAGAAGGACCATTGGACGCACCTAGGGCTTACAAACCCACATAGTGCACTGGCTTTACACAACAGTCATAAGATGGACAAGCTCCAACGATTTGCCTGCATGGGCATAATTTCAGCTTTTAGAACCACTCCAACTCCTCCAATGGAGGCCATACTGGGACTGGCGCCTCTACATCTCTTTGTGGAGGCACGGGCTCGGGAGGCCTCGGTCAGACTCAATTATTGGGGACAGTGGACTCACGGGGGGGAAACTCAGGGCATGCAAGGGCCTGGACTGAGACTATCAACCGGGACCCCCTTCTCACAAGAAGGGATGCAATGCCAAAGACGTCTACCCCCCTCAGGAGATATAAAGTTGTTTTCCCCTCCAGAAACGACTGGAGCGAGCCTGACCCAGGCTTTCTCAAACCGGAAGGGCTCATCTGGTACACAGACGGGTCTTTAATAAAGGAAGGTGCAGGAGCTGGTGTATATGGAGAGCGACCTGGGGCGAGAATAAGCCTTGCACTAGGTCGATACCCAACGGTATACCAGACCGAAATCTTTGCCATCCAGATATGCGCCCAAGAGAATCTCCAGAGAGGCTACTCGGGTAAACATATCTACATATGCAGCGACAGTCAAGCAGCACTCCGAGCTCTTCACTCGGAAAAGGTCAACTCGAGACTTACACTGGACTGCATAAAAACCCTCGAACTACTCAGTGTGCTCAACAAGGTTAACCTTATCTGGGTACCGGGTCATCGAGGCATCAGAGGCAACGAAGAAGCAGACAAGCTCGCTCGTGAGGGCAGCAACACGGCCTTCTTGGGGTCAGAACCTGTCATAGGGGCCGCCTTCTGTCTGGTAAAAACCAAGATCAGGAACTGGACTAACGACCAGTTCCAGAACAAATGGCGTGAACAACAAGGCCTCAGGCAGTCTAGGATCTTTATAAAGAGTCCTACTACATGCAAAGAGGCAAAAAGATTCCTGAAACTTAACAGGAACCAGTTAAGAACCATCACAGGAGTCCTAACAGGACACTGGGTAGTCAAATATCACCTACACAAAACCGGACTTAGCAACAAGTCGGACTGTAGGTACTGCAGCGAATTAGACGAAACTACCGAGCATATAGTCTGCGAATGCAACGCTCTAGTCAATAGTAGACTAAGACACCTAGGGGACAGATACTTGGAACCAGAGGAAATAATGCATGCCCGACCAGAGCGGGTCTGCGCTTTTCTTAAAAGCTGCGGGCTCGTAAGGTAAGGCAGGGCGTCACCAAAAGGGGGTTTGCACAATGGGCCGTATGTGTGCCTAAGTGCTGCCTGCAAAGGCTCCCCTTCAAATCAATCAATCAAATCAGGGCACAGGGTCTACATAAAACCAACACACACGGACCACTACCTCAACGCCCAGTCTCACCACTACGTCACAACTGCAGTTTTTAAGACACTTGTCACGCTATCCGAAAGGCTGGCGGATGATGACCACAAGAAACAAGAAGGCCTGAAAATCCAAAGAACTCTACAGCAAAACGGATTCTCCTAATCCATTATCAAAAAGGCTCTAAGACCACGACGCGGTTAAATACCACAGAGGAAGAGAACAACTAACCAACTTTAAAGGCCTTTCTTCCCTACATCAAAAGGACAACCGAGAGAATAGGCAAAGTTCTCAAAAAACATAACATGGAAGAACGAAATTTGGAACATTTGTTATAAATTGTTTTCAGAGCCGACTATTATTGATTTAATGTTAATTTTTGTTTTTCAAACGTTTCAAATAATACATTTTACAAGGAAACCCATTTTTCTTAAATTTTGAATTACAGCGCCAACTGTTGATAAATTGAAAAAAAGTTTCAAATAAAAGTTATTTATTTTTTTATGTACTACCAAAATCTTTAAAAAAATCGGGTCATCCCATTTGACTTTCCAAAGTTACCCCCCGTTTCACCCTTAAGAAGGGGTAGGGGGTGGCTAGAGGTAGCACCAAATAATGTCCCCTTTGGCCACATTAACCTTTTATTTAAGACATTTTTCCGTGAAATGCGTATTTCTCGATATATTGAGCTGTCTCAAGTTAAAAGAAACATCCTGTATATAGCGAATTGCTGCGGTCATTTTCTTTAGAACACATGCTAAGCTTACCTACCGTTGCGCATTAATTTATAAAAAAAGTACATTTAAGTGTATATATTTTAATTTTTTTTGCAAAGTAATGCTAATAATATCACTATTTCAAAAAAAATGTTTGGAAGATTATATATTTTTCAGAATTAGTACTTATTCTGAAGAAGCTACTCTGTAGCTAAACAATTGTTAATCATTAAAAAAATAAATAAAATAGTTAAACTTTAAAACAGTGTTGTTTTTATTCATATAATAATATGGAGTTTCATCAAGTAAATGTCGAAACAATCAACAGTAATGTAATTATTATTAATTATTTATTAGAATATTTAACAAAATATATATTGGATACATAAAATAATATTATATATACCAGAGGTGGCAAAATTTCTGGGTTTTATAGCTAAAAATGTCTTTAAAATGGCTAAAACCATACTTTTTTCGGTGCATCATATAAACTTTTGAAATGTTGGTATTCTAAGGTCCCAAATCTAGGGACCCTATGGTATTATTTATGTAAACGCCATCTATCGCCCTGTAGTTGCACTACCATTTTCACTTGATGCAATGATTTTAGCATCACATTGACAATCGTGCCCGATCAGCTGATTGATGACGTTTACGTCGTTTCCTTTTAAATTTACTACACAATAAATCTTTTAATTTTTTTATAGAAAATTATCTGCTTTTATTTACATTATTTCTGATGTTATTTTCTTCAACTAAAAATTCAATAATTTAAGCAGTGTGATCGCTTAATTATTAAATTTTGTACATAATCAATTGCCGAAAAGGATTTTTTAGTTATTCTCGTTGGTTCATTAAAAACTGTAAATAAATTGAAGGAATGAATTAAGTCTAGTAAGTTTATTTTAGCAACACTGTTAATTAAAAAGTTTATGTTTAGGTCACAACATAAAATTTATCTCAGCTTGGTGCTCTATAAACAAAAATTATACAAAATAGACAACAATTTGATTCCATTTTTATCACAGCAAACTCAAACACTTTTTCTTCATTGAATTTCGAGTAACCTGGAAGGACACAACAATTTTTAAACCAATTTTTTTTTGCTAAAATTATGATTTCTTTGTGACGAAAGTTGCTTCTAGTGTAATGACCAATATATTGGTTTAACACTATAGTGTTAAAATTGTGAATTTTGAAGTGATTAATATTATCATAAGTACACCAGGACTCAGTAACACACATCACATCAACATTTTCTGTAGATAGGAATAGTAATTGTTTAATTTTATTTTTTATAGGTACTTTGAAGATTTTGATCATAGAATGAGCTTATTCGAATTGAATCCATTATATATTGGTCCAGTATTATATAATATATTACCAGCTGAGTGGAAAGTTTTACCACTTAAAAGATTTTTTAAGTGTGTAAAAGAGTTTTTAATAACAAATTCTTTTTATTCTATAAGGGAATTTCATATGTATGCTTTTTAATATCTATTTTATCTATTTATTATTTTAATCAATGCATTTCGTTATTGTTTTATATTATATTAAGTGTTTATGTTTTTTACTTGTTATTTGTTTATGTTATTTATTACTGCTCATTATTTAGTACCTACCTGCATGATACAGGTTGTATTTATATTTAATATTTATATTTAATACTTTTGTAAAATTATTGTTGACTTGTCCTATACTCTGTTTTGTAGTCAAAAGGATTAATAAATTTATTATTATTATTATTATTATTATATACAAATATATTTTTAAGTTTAGTGTGGGGTAGTTGCTTTTGACTAAGATATGGGGTTTTTGATTTAATAGAATTTATTTGTTTAACGTACATTGGACATTTAGGATTTTTTGAAGAGTGATCACGGTTTAAAATTTACTCAAAACGTTTATTGTATTGTTTAATAGCAAATGTTTCTATATTCCTGCATTTTTTCCATTCTACAAACAAAATCCCCTAATTTTATTTAGGATTTCAAGTGAAACTTGCGTAGTTAGATTTACACTTTTATTATCCTTAAAATTAGTTTAAAATCGTTTAATTTAATTATACTTGTAGCTAATTCTTCATTGGATTTTTCTATAGAAAGCATATCATAAACTTTAATTTGTAGGTTATATAAAAAAGGTTAATAGTTGACATAAATTCTTAACAATAAAAATATATGTTAATGCAGCTAGCGGTTCCTGATCTTAATTCCTTCTCAATTTTGTTCTTAAGTGCCTCATAAGTGATTGGATGGTGACAACATTGATATCACGAATCTTTTGGTAAATTCTTTTTCTTAGTTGTTCTTCGTTTTCTGCCTCCCATCCTTTATCGTAAACTTTCCTACTATCCTCCTCTTTAATGGGTCGTGCTAAGAGATTAAGTGAATTATCTTGTTTGGGTACAAAATTTTTACTACAAATGGAACATTATTGGCTTGTAACCATTCTCTAGTTTCCCTGGCATAGTGGCAAGAAGCTAAATCAGGCCAGAACATAATTTCATGATTGTTTATAAATCTTAACAATTTAGGTAAACATATTTGTTTATAAAAACCTGCTGTAACGGCTTCACCTATAGATTCACCAACTTTTTCTTTTGCACTTTACTCTTAGTCTAGCTGCTGTGATATCTGTTAATATCCGAGGCCTTCCGCTTTTTGGTAACTTCATACAAGATATTCCTTCCTCATATTTCTTTATTGTTATGTACTTTCTATAAATAAATTGGTCAAAAATGACTAATTGTCATAGCGAAAAAGTTTTTGAGATATAGTAAATTTTCAATTTAATACGGGATTTGACTATATATCAAAAACTGCTATACTTTCATAATTTTTAACGGTATTTTCGGATTAACGGGAAAATTTTACATAAGAATTGGCTGTTAAATTTTTGGATACCATGGTATCCCATGTTTAACCATGGTACAAGTGATAAAGCAGCCACTAATAACTTAAGTAATTAGTCATTTTTAGAAAGAAAATTTTAGCACGGAAGATATAAAACATATTAACAATATAAACGGTAAGTTTTTCAGATTAAACGACCATTAAAAAAAGGCTATATAGGCTATATCTGTAACCAAAAGGGAGCAAACGTTAACAAAATAGAAAAAAAACAAAATAAGATAAAAAATTAAGCATTTCAAGTCCTCGACATCACGTGCGATTTTTTAAATTTAATAATAATAATAATGTATGGTAACAATGTAAAATGTAAATCTAATAAGAATAAATGTTTTATACAATCATTACTGGAATATTTTTCTTGTTGAGTTATATTTATTAATAGGTATTGTTTAGCAAGGTTATTTTGCCGATGTCTTTATATTATACATGTTAAACTTACGCATACAGATTGGTAACGATAAACTATGAAGGTTGATAGAAATTAATATTGAAATAGGATTATTTAATTACTCTCTTGGATATTAAATAAGTATTTCAATTAACGCGAGGAAGTCAGTATGTAAAATTCTTTGCTAAACTACCACAACCTTATAAAAATAATCAAATGAAAACATTATTCCTCCAATCTTTTTTATCATATAAATAAGATGGTAAAAAGCCAAGCCTTTGCATTCTATTACCTATTATTATAGAATATAAACATGAATCTGTTGCCTGGAATTCTTGTGTTTAACTGTTTGTTAATTTCCGTTTTTGGCCAAAATAGCATAACCAGTCGGCTGGATAAACTAGATATCAATTATGTTTTATCCACAGGAAGAATATTAGACAACTATTTGAAGTGTATTATGGATAAGGGTCCTTGCACAGTTGAGGGGCGAGAATTAAAAGGTGAGCAAAATAATGAAATTATTTTAAAAAAACGTCTAATTAATAATGTAATAATAAAAACATTTAATGTTGTTGTAGTTACACCCCTTTTTTGATAAAAACATGAATACTACGAAATTATAAACAAAAAACCTAACTATTCTAGATGATCCCACTTAAGCTAATTATATATTTTAAATTAACAATTTTGTAACATAATTTTCATAACTAAATAAAAAGTTTTGTTTTTAATAACAATAATTATAATTAATATTATTTACACGACTGACATGCTTTATTTATTTTAATATACAAACAAGTTTTAAAATTTTAATAAAATAGGTATATTTTATAAAATGATTTTATATAAGATTTGTTGCGCCAACAAATAATTAATTTGTTTAAGTAAAATATATTCCCAGGCTAAATTTTAGATATCCATTATAATTATCACCATGTGCCCAAATCTATGTGAATATGGAAATTAATAAAACCAATGTATTTTTTATAGGTTCTCACTTAATTATCTAAATGGGCGCCTGATTTTCACTTAAATTAAATATAGTAGTAAAAATTATTTGTTTGAAATATATTAATGGATTTAAGTTATGATAGTTTATGTATTTTACCATTTATTTTATAACTTTACTAACTCGGGCCCTAAAGGAATTGTTTTTCTATTTAAAAAAAATTCTACGTAAAACCAATTTAAATTTAATTTTTTATTTTAAAATACAGTTTGCTTGTTTTTTTTAGTAAACTTATTTTTTTATTAAAATAGCTGGAATATTTTAAGATATTTAGTAACTGTCATTCGTTCTGATTTATAAAATATATCTTTACCCCAGAGCCATAGTAGGACAAGCAATTTTAACAGAATATTCTGTGGGTTTCATAGAATTAAACAACAATGCAGATACAAATTCCGCGTTCCAAATCTTCAAACGACTCTCCTTCAAAATCAAGTTTTTGAACCTGAACTACTTTGGCTCTGAGGTACAGGTATGGTTTGTGTCAATTCATCTATTAAATTAATAAAAAGGTAATTGGTTTTACAATTTTAGTTTAGTTTTTTCCTCGATATGATAATATATAAATAAAATAAACATTTTGACTAGATTTTATTTATGGGACAAGCCAGGATACTGAGAGTTGGGCCCTTTAAAAAGTATTTTCGAAAAGAAAATATTTTTAGATTTGAATAATTTTAATTTTCCTAAAAGTTTAAAATATAAATTAATCCGGTTTGTATTACATTATTCGTGATATAAGCTGAGCCTCCAAAATTTCCCAAATTTGTAGATCTAGCCATAGACCATTTATTGAATTTATTATCATTTATTGAATATCTATGTACCTAAAGGGTGTCTAAGATTGTAATCGAAAAAATGTAAAAGTCAATAAAACTCGCAAAAATAAGTTTATATGAAGTTTTATGCCTTAAAGATTTGTTTTCAAAAAGATAAGTTAATAAAAACAATTTGTTCAGGCCACTGCTTTTTTTAAGAAAATATTTAAGTTCGTTTAGGCTTTTCGTTTTATTTGAAAATCAAACTAGATAGTAGGTAAAAAAAAATGCAAGGGACAAAAAGGTTATATATAAACTTATAAAAAAGCAGTAAGGTATACCTAATTTTTAATTTTATATATCCAGTTGGGATGCCCCAGCGCGCCTTTAAATTAAGCGCTTTAATGGGTAAATGGGTATACTGAATACCTTTAACATTTTTTCTACTCCCACCCTTAAAACGACCATTATCGTACATGTTTCCATGACACTAAGTGACCTCTTAAATACACATTGACAAGTTGTGGCTTTATGGCGTTTTATTCACGGGCTGAAGTTAGTTTTAAGTTTGTTGACAGTTGTCAAATGTTATACAATCGTTAAAATAAATTGCCTTTCTTATAAAATAATACTAAATGTATATTATCTCAATACAAAAATACAAATGTATTAAATAGTTTCTCAACGCCAATATTTGAAAAGTTTATATGAACATTGTACTGACCTTTTAATTTCGCCGGCAGTAAACTATAACTTAAATTCGGACACTGAAAAACTGTCAATTTTCAAGAAATACATTTCGATTTATAACCTTAATAACTTTACTACCCTGTATCTTAAAAACAAAGCTTGAATACATACAAGTTCATGAAAACTTGACTAAGTACTAAATTTATCCTAATTTAATCTAAGACACACATGGGGTTTCCATGCCAAATCGGCCGCGAAAAACGGACATGTCTACGATAGGGTTTTAAAGTGTCGAAAAAAAAAACGAACGAAAAAATTGGTGAAAAAACTGTTTTTTTCCAGTTTTTTTCCAGCTCTTGGAGAAATTGACTTTTTAGTTACAAATTGATTTCTTTTGGAAAATATACACATTTGAAAAAATTTATTTATTTGATACACATTATTTATTACAGAAAAAAACTAAAACTAAATATTTAATTAATAAGTTAAATTTATTTAAGAAAATAAACGTAATCGTTAAATATACTGTCGGTTGGGTCTTTTTTCAAAAAGGAGTCCTTTTAAAAAATCCAATTACAAAATGAACTTAAATTACAAGGTTTTTATGTTAATAAAGCACCGAATATGTTTTTTTTGCAGCCCGGTAGAATAATCCTACTGAATTAAAATAAAAGGAATAATTATTATAATGGGGTAGTTAAATTTTTTCTGACCTATACTTTTTATGGTTTTATTCAAGGCGTTTTTTAATTTTAAAAATCTTTGTGAAATCGGAATTTTAATTAAGTTTACCGTTTTCGAGATATTTACAAAAAAAAGTCTCCTAATTACGTCACTAGGCTATTGACAACGTTGCCAGCTTTTTCTATGGTGTTTAGTTTAAGATTCTTACGATAGATGGCGCCACGTTATAATATTATAGTTTTAAAACCACTTGATCTAAAATTTTAGTTGAGAAGAAGAAGAAGAATTGATTTTTTGACGTTTCTTTTTTTCGGGTTATGTTTTTTTTTAATTTAGATTATTGAAAATCAATGTTATTGTTATGTTATTTGTAATTGATATTAGATAAGTGATTTATTAATAACGGACTCCAAAGCAGAGGAATCTTGTGGAATGATTGGTTACATTGAACATTGGAGCTTTTAAACAAATAAAGTAAATACCTATAATTGGACGGCTTTCTGCAGAATGGGACCAACCCACACCATGATGAAACTGAGAAAAAAGCTATCAAAGATTTTAATAATTTTAAAATTACCTGTTAATTTTATGCCGATTTTGGACTTACGGAGGTTTAAGGGATATAATTTAATAATTTCATCAGGTGGATTTTGTGATGTCCCGAGCGAAATTCTGAATCCGAATTGCATCTCAAATGTCAGGGTGATGTCATATTTGAGTTTTTAAACGAACAATCCACTGATGAATATCAGTGTAATATCCGATTTCAGCTTGTACACGAACAATCCACTGACGAATATCAGTGTAATATCCGATTTCAGCTTGTACACGAACAATCCACTGACGAATATCAGTGTAATATCCGATTTCAGCTTGTACACGAACAATTCACTGACGAATATGAGTATTATATTCGATTTGAGTTTGTAAGCAAACAATCTACTTACAAATATCAGTGTGGTATCCGATTTAAGTTTGTAAACAAACAATCAAATGTCACACTGATCAGTGTCGATATATCGACAGTACTATTCAGACGTCTATTCAGGCTATTGCAATTGCAACAATAAATTAATTTATAACAATTGTTATTGTTGGTAATTTATTAATATTATATGGAAAGAAAACGAGATTTAACTCGAGCGCGCGTTTTTAAATGTCGGTCTCTTAAAAAAGCAAAGTTGGCATCTATAGACCAAGTTCAACAATTGTTAACTTAAGTTATGCAAAATGTGTTAGCACGAATAAACGATAGGGCTAATGCTATATTGCATATTGGACAAGTGGAAAATATTATCGATCCGGAAAATAATCCACTCAATGACCATGTAAATCAAGAAGAAAATGAAGGCCAGGACATTTTAAATGAAATACAAGAAATTGGGGAATATCCTGACTTGGTTGAAAATGAAGAAACCAACAACCTCGTCCTAAACAATGATATTTTAAATGAAGAAAACCAACATCCCGATAATGAGTATTATAGTTATGATAAGGACAGAAATAGTGAGAATGAGGAAGACGAGGTTGATGAGGACAATGCAGATGTAGCAAATTTAAATGATGGAATATTCCCCAATGTAGAGGAACCAGATGACATTAAAGATTTGAGAAATTGGGCTCTACAAATTCCTAAAACCCTAGTAACAGACCTGTTGCAAATTTTGCGAAGGCGAGCATTTCCAGAACTACCTTTGGATAAGACTGTACCTAGGAAATACTATTTATTTTGTTTGTAAGGAGTTCAATTTTATTTTTATTAAATGTTTTACCTTTTATAAAATACAAAAGTCAAATTTATAAGTGACTTTTGTATTTTCTAGCATCTGCATCTATAGCTTTGGTTTCTGTTTGCTATATTTATAAATGCAAATGTTAATTAACATTTGCATTTATAAATATAGCAAACAGAAACCAAAGCTATAGATGCAGATGCTAGAAAATACAAAAGTCACTTATAAATTTGACTTTTTTATTTTCTTGTGCCTGCAGCTATAGCTTTGCGTTTCTTTTTGCTATATTTTTACCTAACCATTAAAATATCACATCAACATTTGCGATAAATATCAGCCTGATATTGCAAAGAAACTTCACACTGACATCTGCAATAAATATAAGCCTGATATTTCTGAAAAATATCACACTAATATCATCAAAGGACATCAGCCTAATATTCCAGACAGAACATTACACTGACATCTGCAATAAATATCAGCCAAATATCAACCAAGCGTTACATGGAATTGTCAGCCTGATGTCCGTTTCGTGTACGTCAGCTGATGTTCGCGGATACGATTCAGATATCACCCTAACGTAAATCGGATTCAGAATTTCGCTCGGGTATGTGTAAGGGTGACGAAAAAAATGGGCTTTTGTTGGTTGGTTCCTTTCTGCAATTTATGAAAACTACTATCTGATGTATGTATGTATTTAAAGAAAAGCGACAATTATTTATTTCCAAACAAAATACAACTGATATTACTATTATAATGGTAATATGAATTAATTTTGATTCTATTTGAAATTCGTCCACATCATCTTCCAACCCCACTTCATCTTGTAAGCTACCAAAAAAATGCATCAAGACTTTATATTTTGCAGAAGCAGGAAATCTTTAAAGACTTTGGTAGTGGGTCTACCAGCCTGCTTTTTTACAAAAAAGATCCAACCCACTTGCAGATATTCTGCAGATTCTAATTCTGGATTAGTAATCCACACTATTATTGAATGTTGGTTGGTTCAATGGTTATTAGATTTCACTACACTTGCATTTTTGCTATGACCTATTTTGCAGATAAATTATACATACTTAATTAGTTCATAGGCTAAATATCTCGATTTTTTTGGTTTTGTGGGTTGGTTCCTTTCTGCAGAGAGGCGTCCAATTATAATCATATTTTGTCGTAAATGCATTTCATTAGTATAATGCCTAGTTCTTTATATTCTTTTAGATATATCTTGGACTCAAACATATCAAACAGTAATATGATACCTCGTAATAAGGAAGATAGGTACTTAATGAATTTGGTGACCATCTTTCACTCAAGTTGAGTGACTCAACTGATAGTGACAGTATTTGTACATAACCTCTTCGGGTATTTTCTGACATAACCGAATGAAATCATTAACAAGACAACTTGACAACAGGGTAATTTTCAACAAATAGAAATCTTAGATTGTTGGTCACATGGCGAGGTTTGTGACGTCATAAAAATGTATATTTTTTGTAAATATCTCAAAAACGGTAAACTCAATTGAAATTCTGAGTTCACAGAAATGTTTAATATTACAAAACGCCTTGAATAAAACCATAAAAAGTATAGGTCAGAAAAAATTTAACCCCATTATAACATTCTGATTATACTACTATGTAAAAAAAAAAATAAGAAGTTTGTGTTTATCTGCAATTTGTCATTTTTTATAATCAATCTATGTAAATATTTGATCTGAACTGTTTCTTAGTCAATATTTATTTATAAGTAAGTTTTATACACTTTGGTAAATTTTAGTAAAAAAATACTGTTTACACTAAAACGTTTAGCAATTTATTTTAATAAACTACTGCTTTACACATCCACATAAGCTTACAAAACTCAGACATATAATATAAATATAAAAAAAAATACATTAACAAAATGTTATTTAATTCTTAATAACCGGCTTGTTTTTTTTTAATAAAAAAAGGCGACATGTATTATTTAATAAACAAAACAAAAACAATTTAAAAATGAACATTTGAACGATCTTTACTTTTATTAGTCGATTTTTTGGATCTGATTAGAGACTAAATATAATCTCCCATCATTGAAGTATCCCACCAGCCTTGATATCGCTTTTCCATCACTTGAATGTCTTGATAAAAATTGTTTCTCAGACACATCACCCAAAAATCTAGATGTGAGTAAAGAAAGTGCACTTTCAGGGACATTCTACATCCCAGTTGTTGAAAATGGCTCAAGAGAGTGTCCACCACTCTGTAATTCTCTAACTTATGATTCCCAAAAAAACCTTTCACCAGCTAACGAAAAGTTTGCCAACCATTTTTTTCTTCCAATGAACACATCTTATTGCCTAACTCTTGGTTACAACTGTGATATTGGTGTAAAAAAAAAAAAAAAAAAAAAGAGAGAGGAGGCCCCACCCACATACCCAGTGCCAAACCGCTCTCTTTTTAAATTTTTTTTTATTTATTTAAGAGTGTACATAATTATAAAATTTTAGTTATTTAACATAATATATTATATAGAAGGAGAATTGTATACATTTTGAATTAAAAATTAAATTGAAGAAAGCAAAAATGACATCAGTATATGGTGATTCAATAATAATAAATTATCAAAACAAATGAGAAACTCTACTCAAAAAGAAAACATATGTGTTACAAGGTACCTACAACCCTTGTAAGAATTTAAGAAAAAAAATAAAAATTAGATTTAATAACATTTTTGCTTTATCAAGATATTACAAAAAAATTTAATATAAAATATTCTAAAAATAAAGTTGATTTTAATAAATCAGAAATTCATCTATTAATAATATAATCTCAGATTATAGATGAATGTAAAAGTATTTTCAAAAAATTATATTATTTATAAAGAAATAGTAATAATAATATTACTGTATAAAGAAAAGAAATCACTCTCCAGAAAGGCAAATGCAATCAGTTTTACAATAAATGTATAGTTAAAGAGTAATTAATGAAAAGGTAAATCTTCGCAAATGGAAAATGGTGTCAATAAGTCTGTTTTGTTGTTATCAATCAAAAATTTTAAAAGATTAGAAGGTGAAATAGGCCAATAAGGGGTACAATCAATCAAAATTTGACGAGGTTCATCGTATAATGGACAAGCAGAAATTCTATGTAAAGAATCATCAGTGGAATGACAATGGGGGCAAAAAGGGTTCTCCAATCTTCCGACTTTATGAAAATGTCTTCTATATCTTCCATGACCAGATAAAATTAATGATAAAGGTTTATTATGGGTTATGTTCATATATTGTCTTTCAATTACAGAAGGGATAAATTGGTAAGTAAGTCTACCATTAGGGTATGAATCCCATAAAATTTGCCATTTATTTAAACTCAAATTCTGCAATAGTTCTTTAGCTATTGAAATTTTTGGAAAGTTATCAGTCCAGAATGTTCCCAGATGTTCGGCAGGTTTGCATCTTTTGATATTGGAAAGGGCATGTCTTTTGGAAATTTCAATATCAATTGGCATAATATTAGCTATAACGCTGGCAGCTTCATAGGATACATCCTTAAAACAACCACTAATAGTTCTAGCACATAGAGCTCTACAAGAGTTCAAATATCTTTCAGATCTTCTATAATGAATTTGATTTTTCCAAACTTCGAAAGCATAACCAGTAATAGGAACAACAGCCATAGAATAAATAGTCTGAAGGGCTTGCCAAGGGGGAGCCCATATGCGGGATAAATGTCTTCTTAAAGTTGAGAAAAGTCCTTTAGCTTTTGAACAAACTGTCTTTATATGTTCTTGATAATTCAGTTTTTGATCTAAGATTACACCAAGATATTTAACCGATTGTAAACCTCTTAAGGGAATATTATTTAGTTTAATAGAAGGACGTCTTACTCTTTTACCAGCAAACATAACGTAATTGCATTTATCAATCGAAAAAGATAACTTATTATCATCAGCCCAGCTATTAATACTATTAAGAGCAGAATTAGTAAACTTTTCTAAATCACCTCTATTATCAGCAAAAGAAATTACCGCAATGTCATCAGCATAAGCAAAAATTTTAATATTATTACCAAATTTGATCTTCAATAAAGAGTCAAGAGCAGTATTCCAAAGAAGAGGACCCAGTACAGATCCTTGAGGGCAACCTCTAGATAAAGTTTTATATCTAAAAGATTCATTAGAATCACTCAAAGATAAAGAAGTAGTTCTATTTTTAAGATAACTTTTAATAAAATTAACAGAGTCACAGGATAAACCCTTATTAATAAGAGAGTGAATAATGGTAGGCCACCAAACATTATCAAATGCTCCTTTAATATCTAAAAAACAAGTTATTAAAAATTTTGAATTATTTGTTTTGATAAAATTAGTAACATCCAAAATAGCATTGGTAGTAGATCTACCTTCTCTAAATCCATATTGATTTTTATCATGGAAATTTTGTTCAGGAATTTCATTAAAAAGAATTTTCTTAATAATTCGTTCAAGAACTTTGCCTAAAATTGGTAAAAGAGTTATAGGTCTCAGATTTTTTAGTGAATTATTAGAGGAAATATTAGATTTTGGGATAAGAATTAATTTACCATGTTTCCAAACATCTGGAAAATGACTAAATCTAATACAATCATTAAAGATTCTAGTAAGTGGATTGACAATAATTGGAGCAACAGTCTTTATGACAGTAGGAAAAACATTATCTGGACCTGGAGCTTTTTTGATAGAAAGATCGTTTAACAAAACTAAAACTTCATCTTCAGACACACAATATGGATCAGTGACAGGAATGGTTCCAGTTAATAAATTAGTTGATTCTCTAAAAAATTTATGATAGAAAGAGTCTTTTGAGTGATCATCTGAAATAACAAAATTATCCAAAATAGCCTCAGAGGATTCACCCAAGGTAGTAGAAAATTTACCTTTATATGGAATACTAGTAGGAATATGTTTATTATTACAACGATTTCTAGCTAGTTTATAAGGAAGACTCCAAGGGTTACATTCTAGTTCAGATATAACAAATTGGCTCCATGAAGAAGAGCGAGTTTTATCAACAATATTTCTAAATTTATTAGCAGCAGATATTGGTGTAAATGTTCATTCTATGTTTGTTAAATCTGTAACTTTCATTGAAATGATAAACATTATAAGAGATTTAAAGAATAAAAATAGCAGTGGCATTGATGAAGTACCCAATACCGTTATTAAATTTTGTGTTTTTGAACTGTGTGAGCCTTTATTGTATATTTTAAATAATTCTTTAAAATATGGTATTTTTCAAAGCCAACTTAAAGTAGCTTTAGTCAACCCATTATTTAAAAAAGGGGATCCAACAATAATGAATAATTATAGACCGATTAGTCTGCTTTCATCATTCTCAGATTTTTGAAGCGGCAATGTGCTCTAGAGTTTATGATTTCTTCATGTCCAGAAACCTTATAAATGGTAACCAACATGGCTATATAAAAGGTAGATCTGTGTACAGCTTCTTGCAACGTATTTTTGATGATTTCGAAAAAAGTATCTGTCATTAGGTCTATTTATTGATCTATCTAAAGCATATGATTGTTTACAGCATGAAATACTTTTAGAAAAATTAAGTCGTTATGGTGTAAGAGGATGTGCGCTGCAGTGGATACAGTCATACCTAACAAATCGTTGTCAAATGGTAAGAATCTTGGAGGATGGCGTGGTATATGAGTCATCTTTACAAAAAATTAGTGTTGGAATTCCGCAAGGAAGTACGATTGGGCCTTTGTTATTTGTAATTTAAATTATGTAAACGATTTGTCAAATTCCGCTTTAAGTGTAAATTATGGGTTGGTAAGCTTTGCGGATGATACAAACATATTGGTTAGTGGCAAAACGTACCCTGATATTGTGGCAGGGATTGAGGATATAGAAGGTAAAGTAATAGACTGGTTTGAAACTAATAAGTTGGTTGTAAGTCAAGAAAAAACTAACTTTATTTTGTTTAAAAAGCCACAAGATCATTTAGAAACGCCTCTTTTTATAAATTTAATCAATAAAATAATACACTTTAGACCACAAACGAAGTTTTTGGGATTATATATAGATGAATTTCTAAATTGGTCCTATCAGGTTGAACATCTTTGTAAAAAATTAAGTCAAGTTTCTTTCTTTATACGTAAACTAAATTCATATGATGAAAAAACTGCCTTAAAATCAGTTTATTTTGCCTGTTTTTAATCTTTGTTGCGATATGGAATATTTTTTGGGGGCGTTGTGCAATAGTTGAAAGGTTTTTTGTTATACAGAAAAGAACAGTGCGAGTTTTGTGTAATCTTAAATACAAAGACACATGTAGAGGGGTATTTTAAACCAACGTTTATTGACATTAACTGGAATCTATATAAACATTCAATTTTCTTAGTTTCATTTCATTCTGGATTCCTTTAGGCCATATTAGTATCTGTGATACAATTGCTGTGTGCAGTCTCGGTTGCATAGTATGTACCGATTGCGGCAAGGCCACGTCGTTTGACGGCGTGGATCACCTGATGTTCTTACATCTCGCCTCTGTTGGCTTACCAACCGAGCATATAAGCTCAGGGAGTCCTTTGTTTTGAGTGTGTTCCACTACACCAAGTTGCCCGACACTGATGAGACCCAATATAGGTCGAAACAGCTGTCTGTCGGTATTTGAAATTAGTGGAACGCACTCAAAACAAAAAACTTTGGCGAGGTGTAGGTTCAATTTTTTCTTGGAATCTATATCTATGAACTCTAAATTTTTATGTTTAAGAATAAAAATTTGTTTAAGTACCTGAAGTCTAAAAGTAACAGAACTTTAGATTTTATTTATCCTAGTCATCGTTTAAGTAGCTATGAGAAGTCTTGTTTTTAATCGTGTATTAAGTGTCAACAAATTGCCTAATGAGATTAAATCATTAAATGTTATTGGCCTTTTTAAAAAACATGTTTATCAATATTTGTTGTCGATTAAACGCTATAGGGACTTTTAATGAGTTTTTACTACACTAATGTCTCTTTTATTTTATTATGTTATCATTAAGTTATTTTGACACATATTTCTTTTAATTGTTGTATATTTATCTGTAATAAGTGTATAGCATTACTTTGAAATAAATATATATTATTAGCTGTATTACCTTGTTTTGATAGTATGCAACCCAGAACACTTCTGTTTTTAGTTTTGTTAACATTGGCAACGCTGTTGAGTTTTTGTTTAAATAACACTATGATAGTTTTAGAAACTTTTTTTTCCTAACATTGAGTACTCCAGCTTAGTTTAACTAATTTTGGGCCGCTGATTTCAAAAATGTCATTGGTTTTTCTCTAGGACGTCTAGGATTTAAAATAATTTCGTAATAAAATGCTCTCAAAATGTAAGTTTTTTGTTAGTAATTTAATTATTTATTAAATTATTTTGGCTTAAATGTATTGAAGTAATTGGTATACGGCAAAAAGATCATATTTATCTTAACAATATGACATTTTAAATACTAAAACTAAAATTTTAATGTATTTTTTGTAAAAAAACAACCATTATTTGACATTTTTTGTCGTTTATTTTAATTATTGAATTGAAAGGGCAACAAAGTAAACAAGTTTCGGTATTTTTTATCCAAATTTTTCATTTTTGGTTCTTAAAATCTCTTTCAAGTAAAAATACAATTGAAAGTTTAAATTTTAAATGTCAAAAATAGATGCACTTTAATGTGCTTGAACGATAAAGTAAATAAAGGCGCCTTTATATTTTAATTCGATATTAAATTTTGATAAGACTTAATAAATAAGATTGGAGATTTAATTTGGATACTTTAGGCATGATGTGAATAAAAAAATATCAAATAATAGTCGAAGAGTAATGTTTATACCGAAACCCATTTACTTTGTTGCCTTTTCAATTAAAATAGTAATTAAAAAAACGACACAAAAATGTCAAAAATTATACTTTTTACTAGAAAAACATTATAATTTTAGTTTTGGTATTTAATAAAGCACTTCCCTGCAGAAAAGTGCTTTATTAAATATCCCTTATATAATACTACTTACTATAGTATACGACTACAATGGAACAAAACAAATTTCTATTTGACATTTATCTACCGATTACTTATATGGAGTCCCTGTATATTTTTGAAGAAAAAAATGTCAAAAATATACTGAACAACCAAAATAGATTTAAGGTAAAATAATTTAATAAATACCTAATCAAAATATTAACGAAAAATTTACATTTTGAGATAATTGGGCAGAGCATTTTATTACGCAATTATTTCGAATCCTAGACGTCCTGCAGCAAAACGAATGGCATTTTTGAAATCAGCAGCCCAAAATTAGGTAATATATGTGGGCGTACTCAATGTTAGTAATTAGAACTATCATAGTGTAATCTTCTACGCACTTAACAATTTTTACGTTTTCTTTTTCCGTTTTATCACTGAAGCCGTTTGGTTGCAAGGTGTATGTATCTTGGTTTGGTTGGGAGTAAGCGTTGGCTTAAAATTTGGATGGAATTCCAAAGATGTGTAGTAATTCTCCTGGTTTATTGGCTCAGGGCCGGTTAAAGTATTAAGTGTGTCGTGTGAAAGCTCTAGGTGAGTTGATAACTTTTAAAATAGTGGTCGAATATTCTTAACCACGTGGTCTCCATTTTAGGTGTTCGTGATTTTCCAACGTACTTTTTGTTGACCTAGTCCTTGAATGGTCTTTAGTTTGAAAACTCCTTAAAATAAGGGTAAGCTAATGTAAACGGATTTTGTAGGGTGCTAAAGCGGGTTCGTATTTCTTTTTAGGGTTTTTAAGATGAAGTATAGTTTTTCTGTGGAGCTAATCAGTTTTTTTGTGCAATTTATGCAGTTTTTGCTACACTCCTTATACGTTTGTGTACTTTTGAGTTGAGAGTTCAACATACCTAGTCTTCAAATTTTAAATTGTAGTTATTTTAAATATATTTTTTTTTATCATCGATAATATTTTATCTGTTAATTTAGTCTATTAGACTTTGGTTTTTGTAAACCACATATGGCCATATAAAGGTGCACCAGAATTTTAAATCGAACAAATGTTTAATATTAAATAAAAAGTGATCACTCTAACATTGGTGAAACAAATATAACTTTGATTTATTGAACTTTTAATAACCACCCTTAATCTTTAGTAAGATTGTGTCTGACTTTACCAACTGGCCTTAAATAGACACTGGCGCCCAATTTTTATTTTAATTTAGTAAATATATTTTGTATACACGTAAGTATCGAAAAACAACATTTGCTCATCGACCTATCTCTCCGCTGAAAAGCTGCCGTTCGCCATAGCCCTCCAGTTGAGGTTACATTATTAATATTAATATTATTATTATTATCATTATCATTCCAACATTTATTTTATTTGGGGTCCCACAAATACTCCAGCTTTGATTTTTGCATCAGACAACTTCGGAAACAATGCACGAATATGTTTGAATACCTCGGATAAATGGTCTAACGCTTTGACAAATTGTTTCACAAGCCCAAGCTTTATAGGAAGCGGTGACAGCAGAATTTTATTTGTAGAAACAAGAGCTTCCTTAAACACACTCAAAACCAAGAAAATTGAATGTTTACCTTAATGTTTAGCCCGGTTGGGCTAATTCTAGATTCCTTTAGGCCATATCTGTGATACAATTGCTGTGTGCAGTCCCGGTTGCATAGTATGTACCGATTGCGGCAAAGGCCACGTCGTTTGACGGTGTGGATCACCTGATGTTCCTACTTCACGCCTCTGTTGGCTTACCAACCGAGCATATAAGCTCAGGGAGTCCTTAGTTTTGAGTGTGTTCCACTACACCAAGTTGCCCGACACTGATGAGACTAAATATAGGTCGAAACAGCTGTCTGTCGGTATTTGAAGTTGGTGGAACGCACTCAAAACAAAAAACTTTGTCGAGGTGTAGGTTCAATTTTTTCGCAAGTCATTACCGTTATGCAGCAGAAGAGCCTTAAGACTTATTGAAGAACTGTCAATAAAAAGCCGCCAGTCTTCGGATGCTGTACAAGAGCATAAATTATCTGACATGGTAAAATAATTTGCAAATGTTTGATGTCTTTTCCTGTAGGTAAAAACTTTACACGAAATATCAAGTAATTTTCACTCCTTAAGACAGGATGTTGGAATGTCTGCATTTGATTTGGTTAATCTTAAATCTCTAGTCAAGTCATTAATGCCTTGTTGATTTGGAAAATAAGGCTCTGAGCTTGCCTCTGGAATAAATTATTCTGACTAATAACTATTCTAACTATTCTATTCTATTCTAATCACAGATTTCTTTTGAACATGGGTGATGTTTCACTATGCTGAACAGGAGCAAAAGATGAAGTTAAATTCGGGTAGTCAATGCTTTTTCGATTTTTTGCACTTTTGTAGTGTTTTGTGTTGTTTCATGATCAGTAGGTTCCCGCCAGAGCCGAGGAATGGCGAACGGAGTTGAGCGAAAGCTGCCGCAATAAACATGTGGGGCCAATGATTTGTCCTGGTTACCAATTTTAAAGCCAAAATAAGCTTCATAGGCACTTTGTATCACGAGTAATATTGTGTTTTACTTGCTTGGGTCCAATATAGAAACCACAGACGTAGCAAAATGAGTCTACGAGTAATTTACACTGACATCTTTCTGACATGTTACTAATAAAAATGTCTTAAAAAGTCTACATTTGCAAAACACATTTATACGATTTAATGTCGCAATGCACGGGTTATAAACTAAAAATTTAACATAATATGTATATATACAAGGTGTCCCTAAAGTTATTGGCATAAATTTAGGAAATGATTGAGCAAGTCAAAATAAGACGAAAACCTAAATAAATATTTTTCCTAATTACTTAGGTTTCCAAGATACAGGGTGATAAAGTGTTACCTATCATATCAGTTTTTAACTTCTACTATGGTAGTCTTGGAAACGTGATATTTTGCGAACAGTCACTTACTACCAAAACACATATTCACACAGGAAATGATTGAGCAAGTCAAAATAAGACGAAAACCTAAATAAATATTTTTCCTAATTACTTAGGTTTCCAAGATACAGGGTGATAAAGTGTTACCTATCATATCAGTTTTTTTAATATAACTTCTACTATGGTAGTCTTGGAAACGTGATATTTTGCGAACAGTCACTTACTACCAAAACACATATTCACACATAATTACAATTGTTTGAGTGAACACAGTGTCGTAGAAACGGGGGTTGCTTTAAGCTTATTATCCCATACAAACTTTGAGGTTAGGTTTTTATAACATTTGATATAATTTTTCGATTACACAGTTCGTCTACCATTAAAAAGGTGTACCTATCAAACTTCGATAAAATAAACCGTTTCCGAGATATTCGAGATTACAATAATTGTTATATCGCATTATTTAAAAGGATTAAAGGGTATAATATATTATGATAACAAATTTTATTTTTTAATTGAAAAAACTAAAAAACGGCGTTTCATGAGCCTCGAGACATTTTGCCCTGACCGTCAAATTAAAAAAAATTGTAGTTTTTTCAATTAAAAAAATTGTTATCATATACCTTTTAGTCCTTTAACGCGATATAACAATTATTGTAACCTCGGATATCTCGGAAACGGTTAATTTTATCGAAGTTTGAGAGGTACACCTTTTTAATAGTAGCCGAACTGAGTAATCGAAAAATTGCATCAAATGGTATAAAAACCTAACTTCAAAGTTTGTATGGGACAATAAGCTTAAGCAACCCCTGTTTCTACGACACTGCGTTCACTCGAACAATTGTAATTATGCGTGAATATGTGTTTTGGTCACAGACCACCAAAACAAATGGACGGATTTGTTTACGTTTAAAAAGCGAGTAAAGCATAGTTTCACATTCTAAACACCGTCGAAAGAAACACGGCTTCCAACGTTGTCAGAAGTATAGATTACACGCTTTTTCGGACGTTTATCATAACATAATGAACATAATTACCAGAAATTCGTTTAAATAATAAAAAAATTGTAAAAAGGATTTGTTCATCATTTTCTTTAGATATTTTTCTCTATTTAAAGAAAGTAAATCATTTAATAATTATTAAAATTAAATATTAACAACGTTGGTAAATTCGTCATATTTGACAGCATAGAAAAAGGTTATGTTCTGTGGGTTGACAGCTTGTTGTTTTGTGTTTTCGTTTGTGTATTTCTATCGTGTTTAAGTTAATTATGGAGTTTAAATACATTATTTTTTACTAAAAATAACAATACATGGAAATATCGTTTGTAAGTACCTACCTACTTATTTTTTTAATCCCAATACGTCACTGGAAGAAAACATAAAATTCTATCGCCAATTTAACGCTTAGACTGTGACCGTTTGATGACGTCACTGGAAGAAAACATAAAATTCTATCTCCAATTTGACGCTTAGACTGTGACCGTTTGTTAACCGCAAACAAATCATTGTTATTGAATGGCAATGCGCCGTCCATTTGTTTTGGTGGTCTGTGGTTTTGGTAGTAAGTGACTGTTCGCAAAATATCACCTTTCCAAGACCACCATAGTGGAAGTTATATTAAAAAAACTGATATGATAAGTAACACTTTATCACTCTGTATCTTTTAAACATACCTAATTAGGAAAAATATGTATTTAGATTTTCGTCTTATTTTGACTTGCTTAATCTGCTCCTAAATTTATGCCACTAAGTTTAGGGACACCTTGTATATATATATATATATATATATATATATATATATTATATCAAAATGTTGACAGTTCAGCAAAACAAATGACCATGTTATACTTATAATCGTGTTACTCACCATGGATACAAAAAAATAACATAAACATTTTACATAATCAGCGTCTAAAATTCATTTTTTTCTCGACATCAGTGTACGAATATTATCGACTTGGCATATTGTTCGTATTATCCTTTAAATAAAATAAAAAAAATTAAAAGTCAATTTTTCTGAAAATGTTACAATTTTTTCGGTCAGCTCATTTTTTTTCGGAAATTTTAAAACCCCAGTCTACGATTTGCTTTCTATTTGGAGTGTCTATAGAGGAAACCTAAAAATAAAAAAATAAAAAATTTCATAATTTTTTATAAATTTATGAATTTGCGGATTTTACAGTATAAACAATGGAAAGTAGTGAGTTTCTTTTTTTTAATAATTCCAAAATTAAACAGTAAAAAATTTTCAAGCTACCTCGATACAAAAATTATAAAAAAAAAATGAAAAATTAATAAATAAGTTGATATTTTAAGAGACTGCAATTTTTAAAGTATTAATTTTTTTAGTGCACTCAAAAAGATAAAGTTACGATATAGATAGGTAAAACCGGGGAAAGGTACCATAGAAAATATTTTCCCAACTTTTTTGTGTGGGGCTTTAATCAATTTTGATAAATGGAAAAATTTTGTCCCGTTTTTAAGTAAAATCCCTTTTAAATAATTATCTACTCTTTAAAGATGATCTAGTAAAAAAGCAGCCACCAATATCTGTAGTCCACAGCAATTGGTATCCCGGACATTTAACAGCCAATTCTTATGTAAAATTGTCCCCTGAATCCAAAAATACCAATACCAATAAGTTTCTTATTTCAAACGAAACTACCAAACAATGTTCACATCATTCGACACAATATAAGTTTTTTTATTAAAATATGTGAAAGAAAACGCTTATTTTTATTGGTGATAGAAGTGTTGTTTATTGCAATATTTTTATTTTGTTATTATTTACTTGTTTACGTTAAAATGGAACAATTGTGCCATTAAATTTTAAGAGTGGTTTTAAAAAAAAGCAGAACATTTAATTGACAAACATAACTTAGAGATATGCACTTCGACAAAATTGCATTTTTTTCCAATATTTACTGCACCAATTTGAGTGTTTTCTTTCTTCGGTGACGAATGTCTGTTTAATCAGATTTATTATGATAAGTTCGTTACTTGGTGTCATATATTTTTATTAATATATTTTAGAAGGTACCTATTGTGTGGGTTAAATTTTTGTCTTTCTTAATTAGCTACATAATTATTTAAATTACATAACCAAATTTTCCATGACCTTCCAATTTTATAAAATTTCGATTACGGATTTAAAAAATATTTTACTTTAAAACGGGGCACAATAGGTTCATGGGGCAGGAGTATCTTTTTTTTTCAAAAACTTTGGGTTAGTATGTTTTGTTATCAAAATGAATAAAACCTCCACACAAAATATTTTCCTTAGCTCCCCCCAATTTTACCCGTCTATGTGCATTTTATATCCCTTAGTAACTTTATCATTTTAATAATAAACATTTTAGTGGGTGTACTAAGTATTATCTTTGGACGTTTAGAAAATATTTAACAAAAACCATCCTCAGCACAACATTGTATCTGGAAAACCAATAATTTTTCGGCCTATGGTTATATGAAGTTTTCTTAAGTTTGGGATGCTAATCTAATTTTTAGACACCCAGTATGTAAATAATCACTTATGTTTGTTCAATGCATTTCAATGAAATGCCTTCTTTAGTAAAAAAACACACTACAAGCTTGATAATAGTTATTTACTTGTCAAGCTTTGTAAATGAATCTTTACGGGCGAGCCGGAAGTTTGTGCGAACCCCATAATCCAGTGAGCTTAGTAAAGATTAATTGCAAAGCGTAACACCTACACAAACTTTTATTTTCACCTTTAGATAACGATTTTCAAATTTAAAATTTCAATTAACTTCCTTGCTTAAAATACTCCATAGATACCTATATAAAATAATCTATCGGGCGCTACCGGATTCAATATGTGCATTTGTCCATGATTTTTCCCTATTGAGACCCATAGCAAATAACTCAATGAAGGATATAAGGATAGGGATATACCTATAGAACAACCATAAAACATTTGACAAAATTTTATTAAAACCTATGGGGTCCTATGGGGGACTACATTTATGTGTATTTTCCCCATTGAAAACAATAGCAAATAAATCAAGGGTGGATATCCCTATAGAACAACCATAAATCCCAACTATGGGTCCTATACATACCGATACACCCTATAGAAACACCATACATTCCGATACAAATATCTATCGGTTTGAACAGGGTGTATATGGAGTATTTTAAGCAGGGTTGTCAAATATGTCATTTTATTTCATAAATTGCTTTTCTACAAGCCTGTAAAACTTTACAGGTCTTTTATACAAGCCCGTTAATTATTACAGGTATGTTCCCATAATGTATCGTTTACTTGGATACAAAAACAACAAAATTAACCGATAAAGTGTCATTTACTAAGAAGGTGGAAATAAAAACATTTACCGAAGTAAACAAATTTTATTCTTGAAATGTATTTTTGGACATCTCAGATGTAATTTAAATTAGAGCCTAAACAAATCGCTGGCGACATTTTATTTATTTGATTTTCGTAAACCACATAAACAGATGAAGATTCTCTGATATTTTTAGACCTCTCTTATAAAATCCTTTTAAGTACCTAGTGTGATTTTTCACATTTTAATAATTTTAATAATTAGTGTTTTTTATGCAAAATTGTTCAATTTCGCTCAAATTTTTATTAAAATGTTTTTTTTGGATAAATTTCAATATATTCTTTTCTTTTCAACCTAATATTCTGACTGTCAGGACCTGACAAATACGTACATAAGTAGCTATGTATGTTTCCGAAAGTGGGTTTCTTGTTTGTTTGCCTTTGGTGCAACAACGGTTCGACGTGGGCTGTAGTGTAACATACAGTGTGACCCATTTGTTTACGACTTACCCCTGTAAAATCTTATAGTAGGTAAAAGGCGTAAGTTGTGTGGGCTCATAACTCTTATCCTATCTTTCACGAGTGTCCAGCTAAGTGCCTGGAGGATAGGCAATCCAATTTGGGAGCGACCAATATCCTCCAGTACCATACAAAGGTACAAAGTTTCAGGAGACCATCAAGAGGGGCCCTTCTTCCTCGCGTTTATTGCCAAAATGTTTAAGAGGCATATTTTTAAAACTACTGCACCCACGTTGACACCCTTTGGCAAACTTGTTAAGCCCTTTAGGTCTTTGAAAAGGCGGTGCTTTAATTTTGCATATCAGTTCATTTAATTTGTCATTTTTCTCAAGCAGGTCTCATTCTTGATGAGATAAACCTACAGATCCCTAAAACTAAACCTAAATACCTAATATGACATTAAGCGGATAAAGCAAATAACATTATTTGTAAGATTTACTTATTATTTATAAATTTGAATTTTAAATTTTAATAATTGTTTTGTTTTAAAGTTGAAGATTTTATTACTTACACCCGTTTAAATTTTAGGTGCTATTCCCGAGGCTATTATACGAGGTTGTAAAAAATGTTCAGAACCCACCAAAAAAATTGTGAAAAAATCAGCAAACTACATTATAAAAAATCGACCCGGAGTTTGGACCAAACTTAAGAAACATTTCGATCCAGAAGAAAAATATCTTGAAGATTTTAACAAGTTTTTAACTTCTTAATAAATCGATTTTATTGTAATTAAGGTTTGTCTTTCAAAAGATCTAAAATATAAACTTAAATTACCTTTTGGATACCTTTAAATATTTTACGACATGCCTTTTTTGTTCATATATGATTTTAAATGGTAAAATTTTTAAATACAGTAGGTATAATATTTTAAATGGTACACTTTCTAAATTTATTTTTTCTTTATAGGTATTAATCTTTTTTTAAATAGTTTTTTTTACCTACCATCTTAAATGTCGTGCGTTTAGCGGGCATGCCTATTTAGGTTCTAAAGAAAATAATTTTCTTTGTGAAAGACATACCTTAATTAAATTATGTAAGCACAGATTTATGTTAAATCTTAATATGCAAGAAGGTATTTAATTCTACTTATATTTTTTAAATTTTCGCTCCTTACTGCCTAAATATATGTAAATAAAAACCATTAGTATTTTTTTATTTAATTTTATAAATATAATGTAATATTTAAAAAATCACAATACAGTTTGTTTTATAATTTTAATAAATAAATATCTATGGATAACTTAGAGTTGGTCGTGGTACTTTTGAAGATAGATTCCTTTACTGTCGTATTTGTCTTGAAGTTGTTTCCAGACGTCCTGTTTGTTCTTAATGAGGTAGTCTATAATTTTTCTTGTTCCACTTTTTTGGTTTTCGTTACATTTCGAGCAGCCAGTTTGTAAAGCGTCAGGAACAACCTCTTAAAATAAAAAATATGTTTTTAACTATTGTCAACTTATATATACCTATATATATTACCTATAATACTGGTTAAAAGAAAATAGTCATTTTATAATAATTTAATATTGTTTTGTAATATTTATTTTCTTAGGTAAAATAAGTATCCAACCCCATTTTTATAAAACCAAATTGCATGTGCTTTTTAAAAGTACAAAGTCAATTGACCTGAACTAATATTTTGATTTTTTCAATCAAATATAAATATTTAAAATATCGTCCTAAATCTAAATAATTTAATATAAAATCTAATATCACAAATATTTTCTTATATTATGATTATAAAAAGTTGCCTTTTGCAAAAGGCAACTTTTTATATTCATTTTTCACCATGGTCATCAGGAAAAAATAATTTGGTGATTTGCATTAAGCGCAACATTTAAAAGTGCGTTATTTCTGCTTTTAAAATAAAAAAATGCAAATTTAAATTATCGTATAAAATGCAATTTCTAACCTTTGGGTAAAATATTATTTTTGATTTTAAATGAGATACGTACAATTAAATTTGCGCTCGTTGCAAATGGAGTAAATTTATATGTAGTTAGAACCGGACTTAGGCAGCCACAGCATGCATAAATAAGCAAAAAAGATTTTTTTTTAATTTTCAGGTAATATTTGATCTTTCTTCTTTACTTTTGTTATTTATTATTACAATAAAAGTAAAAAAAAATGGGAGAAAAAAGAAGACCATTCAAAAAAAAATTAAATTAACACAACACATTAGCAATAAGCGAAACAATCAATCGCGACTTTTATTATTATTATTATTATAATTATTGTTAGTGCCAATTTTAATAACGGCGATTTTAAAACGCTAACGCGATTGCAACTTTAAATAGTGTTTTTTTTTAATTATTTTTATACCAGTTGGTAAATGGAGAAAATCTTAAACAGAGATGAAACAAAAAGCTATTATTTATTAAATAAATTTTATTTTTAAAAATTAAGCCGATTTCGTTTATTCTTAAAAACTCTGTTTTTGCAATCGCTTTTATTTACAATATTAGGCAGTTGCTATTTTTGAGTAACAGGTATTAAATCACCGTTAGCTATATTTTGCTCATCACTAAAACATATACATATTTCAATATAATTTTTAACTACCCAATATTTAAAATAATATAGTTTTATCAGAAAACAGTTATTTTAGTTTTACTCTCTAAAATTGAATTAGTCAAAAATTACTAAATACTAGAGGTACCTAAATACCTAAATACTAGTGTTAACCATGGGATACCGTGGTATCCCAAAATTCTTATGCAATATTGTAATATTATATCTCAAAAACTGTTTTACTTTTTTAACTTTTGACGACATTTTCTGATTCAGGGGACAATTTTACATGAAAATTAACTGCTAAATGTTTGGGATACAAATTGGTATTGACGAGAATTATTAGTGGCTGCTTATTCGCTCAGTGGAAAATGTGTTTTGGGTATTTTAAATTCGATTTATACATTCCAATTTTTTTTCTATTTAATAAAAATGTGCTCTCTAAAAATAAATTAGTCAAAAATGACTAATTGTCATATATGACAATTAGTCATTTTTGACAAATTCATTTCACAAAATAGAAAAAAAAATTTGAATGTATAAATCGAATTTAAAATATCCAAAACGCATTTTCCAATGAATTATTTTATCGACTTGTAATCCCGGGATTTTAATTTTGTTCGGGATTTTATGTCCCAGAATGACAAATTTTATTTACATACAATTTGAAAATAAATTATAATAAAAAAACTTAATCAAACTATGGTGTAAAATAAATTAAAAATTGTATACATACTTTTAAGTTCCGAGCCATCGGGAGTGCAGTGTCCTTTGTCCAAAAGACAGTTGGTGTAGTTCTTCAAAAGCCTGTCACTTTTTAAAATTTCATCCAAATCAACGTTGTCATATTTGGTGGTGTATTGCCCTGGTTTGGCAACAGCGACGGCTACGCAGGAGGCAGCAAGTAAAAGCACAAAGGTTTTCATGTTGAGTTACTTGTCAATTTTGATTTTAAATTGGTATGTTTTTATTTATACGCATTTTACGCAGGAATTTTTTTGGTTATTTTGGAGGGGATAAAGCGGTTTCAAGAAGTCGATGATCTATTTTTTTGTTAGTTTTTACGTCAGAAATTCCACTTAGACTAGCTTTTAACGTGTAGATAAACAAGTAGTTGTTTAATTTTTTAATTTATTCATGGTTTTATTGCATAAGACGGTATCGTGACCATCTGATAATTAAATTATACAAAAAAAATAATATAAAACTACATTAATATTATTAATTATATACATAATATTATTTAAATAAGTTTTTTTACCCTTTGGTTTTTACAGATTGTATTGTATTTTTTAAATTATATTTTGATTTTTTTATGACAGAAACAAATTTACAAAATATTTAAAAAGTCTTAATTATGTCAGTCCATTTACCCTAAAAAAATTGGTTAAAATGTACTATTTTTTTTTGTCCCAAAAATGCTAAACTAATGACCGCGGGATACCTATGTCTGTAAAATATAAAAAATAATAAAACGAGTTTTTAAGTTATCAAGCATTTAAGTTTAAACAACTTGACAACGCACATTAAAGTACATTGTAAGCTAAAATATTACACATGAGTGTTATGGAAACAATTCAAATAAGGCAGCTGCCAATTTGTGTCCAAAAATTTTATTAGTTTAAATAGGTACGTAATTTTGTTCTGCATAAAAAATGATTTAAAAAATAACCAGTATCAAATTAATAAAATAAGAAGCAAATAATAATTATTCCCCAGGAGTCCGACTGAACCTCATCTTGGCCATTAATGATTTTTATAGAAAAAAAAAAAAAAAACGCGATAACGCAAGAAAAGAAATGTGCAATTTGCACGCTTTGGAGCATATTTGGTTAGTTTACAATGTTGACATATTAAAGTAATCACAAGCAGCTACAACTTTATTATTTTCGTAAAAATTCAACGATTATTAAATAGTTGTAAGATCAAAAATTTTTTGATCTTACAACTACTTGAATTTCACAAAATGGTGAATTTACCCAAAAACATGTTTCTTATTGTTTTCGGCGTGATTTACATGAGGTTTTAGATTTAAAACCTCCATTTAGAGTCGCTAATAAATTTTTTTAGGAAAAAAATTTCGAATAAAATTGTTGAATACCAGTGTTATTTAATAGCTGATTAATTTAGTTACTATTAACAATATTAAAGACATTTCATTGGGCGACAATGCTAAATTAATTTCTTTCGTTATTAGTAATAGTAGGTATATTCATTACTAATTTACTTTCTAGAGTGCCACCATTAAAGACGTCCAATATAATACAAACCAAACCAAAATAAAATCAATCCAGGTATAAAAAAAGACATTAGGAATCTATTAAAACAATTATTTTCAATTTATAAATTATAAAATTTATAATAATATAATATACACTAGCCACAAAGGCGCAATTGTGGATATTAATTACCCGGTAATCCACTGTCCATTACTAACAGACATTTTTTTAAATTATATGTACATACGGCATTTTAACTTATTTTATTATAATTTAATTCAGTGATTTACAAATTGGTTAATGTACATTTACGTACCATTATAATGATTAGAGTTGTTGTTAACTGCAATTTGTTTAAAATTAATTCGTAATAGTAAAACTGTATAATCAACTACCAGCAGAATGTATAGAAAAAGATCCCGACAAACAATTGTCCGTCGGCTGCTTGGCGGCTGATGGTCGACAAACGATCTTCTGACATTAGGCCGCCGGTGGCATACGACGTCGGCCCGCCGTCAATTGGAGACAGCGGGAGTCGGATATTGATTATCGTTTTCCGACGTTAGACCGCTTGTTTTACCGAGGTATTTATAGTTAGCTAGCGTGCGTAAGCATCGGTGAGATGTATTGCTTATACTTCGGACGTCTAAAATCGATTATAATTTGCCGACGCACATTGGTCGGAAACACACAAAAAGCTGGCCAAAATTCAAATAGAGAGCGAATTTATTTGAAAATAAATACCTTTATATTTTTGGGGTCCGAGAATTGCAATTTGAGGTCAAAATGATTGAGAACAAGATGGTTATCAAAAAATGGCTGTTTGTTTTTGTTAAAAATAACGTTGAACCCGTAAAAATGAGTATTATAGTGTGTTCGGAGGTCAAGTTATATATAACTTGTATACAAATTAAAGGTTACAAAATAAAAAAAACATTTTATTTATTTATTTAATTTAATTTAATATCAAATTAATTAAATTAAATTATTTTCTAAAATAGAATCTTCATTTATAACTATTTCAACATCACCCGGATATTCCACATCAAGCTCGTCATCATTGTACAAGTTGGGCTGCACGATTCACGCTTACCTACCTTGTAAGGGTCCTTAAAAAAAATCGCCATTAGACGCTGCCAAATTTTTAACATTATGTTAAGTAACTTGTTAACTTTGTATTTTGATAGAAATTATATCGGGGCGGCGCGACGCATTTAAAAAAATGTGTTTCATTTACTTTTTTGTTGACTAAACGTTACTGAATAGATTACTTTAAAGTCACTATTATAATACATCATGCATGAATAACACTCAGCTGACAGCTTGTCTTTTTAGGTGTTTATTGCGTCACCCATTACGTCGTTTTGACCTGTTAGATGACGTGGAATCGATCAAAAATTCACGACGTCATTTTTATGACGTACCTATTGTAAGGTACACTATGTATTTTCGTAACCCGATTCTTTAAGTATACCTACTGAAATACTTATTTTGGCATATTCGTGATCGTCTAGTTAATTTACTTACTTTATAAAAATTAGGACTCTACGTTGTGTATTTAGGTACTTACATTGATAATAACGATATTTTGAAATTAGTCAGGTTTAATGAAACACAAGTATTTAATTTGGAACCCCTGATTTAATTTAAGCAAAGACAAAGGGGTGGCCCGTTGAGTCAAAGCACAGGGAAAAGGGACCATAAAAACCCTGGCGACTTATACAGTTTAAATAAAAATAAAATACAAAACAAAACATAGTTATATGGGTCATAATCACAAGAATACAGTATAAATAATAAGTGAATAAAATAACATAAAAAGCAGATAAACATATTTCATATAATTTGGGTGTTTTTATCAATATTCAAAACATTTTGTACTCAGGTAAACTAGTTATAATAGAGATCGTCATTTTATGACGGAGTGTTGTAATATTTGTTTACCTTAACACGCATCTTCGAACTATTGAACGAGGATACGATTTTATAAAAATAAACTACAGCAACGACACATTTCAGATAGAAATAATTCAAATGCTTTAAAGGGGAGAGGAAACATGGAAAAAATTTAATCTAGTGCAGATATTTAACCGTAGCCAATAACCACACTATGGGACAATTGCATACTCTGTGAAGTGATATAACGTAACCTAATGTCCCTATCTCACTATAGTATCCCTATATCACAATATGTTCAAATATCCTCACAAAATCAAAGTCCAGCACAAGACAACAGTATTATGAAAATATACAAACAATTCTGCACACAGAGTTTATAAGTAGGTAATAACATAACGACACCAAATGTTCCTATCTCACTATAGTGTCCCTATATTACCTATGCTCAAATATTCATGTATGAACACCCTCCAAACAAAATATAAAACAAATACAAAACAAATAAATATGCAATAAAATAAAATAATGTAAAATACAATACAATAAATAAATGGTGGTAAATATGAGAGTGTCATAACAAAAACATACAAGCATAGGTAATATCAAATTTAATAATAATTATAATAGCAATAATAATAATAATAATAATAATAATAACAATAAACCTTACCCAAATAATACCAATATTATAATAGTAATATAATTGATAGAAAATTTAGCCTGAGTACAAATGCAAAGAGTTAAAATAAATAAATACCTTAATACCGAGATGATACACTGAGTTTCATAAACAATAAAATACATTTCAGTTAAAATAAAAGTTATAAAAAGTTATAAAAAAAACAACTAAATCAAGGCCAGTGTAACTTAAAATAAAGACAATACAAAATATTAAAATTTAAGTTAAATGTAATTCAGTGGATATGGTGAATGCGACAACATAAAGATTGGAACTCAGTGTATGTGCGATCCCAAGATATTAAACCAAAATAATGAAATAGTGATACAATAAAAATTATTACCAAAAATCACTCGCTATTTACACATATTAAAATGATTAGGACCCAATAAACTATAGTTGCTATAGCAATGATAAACGTCATAGACCAGAATGCGAATTAAATAATATTGTTCAAAATTAACAGCAAAAATGTATGAAGAAAACCCAAAACGAGGAGTTGTTTATCATTACTAGCAAATATTACAATTTATAAAAGTGTACATACCTAGTTATAGAGGAAATCGGTAACAATCACAAAAACTATAGCTATATTATAATATATTTCACAAACTGTTTAACAGGAGTATCTCGAAGAGCGAGCAAAAACTCTCTGTGTATTCTATTTCCTAATCTAGCTTTTAAAACATCTCGGCCACTTAAGCAAGAATGTGTAACATAAACAAATCACCCTAATATTTCTACGATCAGATACAAAGAAGTAACATTTTAAAACTCAATAGGGTTTTAAAACATAAAATAACTTAAAACTATAATATTATTTTTAGTGGATTATTTAAATTTTCCTAAATAGCGCCAAATTTGAATTTAAAAGTTTATGTACTACAGGACCCTTACACTATGTATCGATTTTGGGAGAGCACAAAAAAAAAATTCGGCCACACCCGCACGAGCACCTCCGATTCGGCGGCTCCGAATTTTGACGAGAGCGTTTGGCGCGAAATTTAAATATTTAACTGCAAATACATTTTATTATTTATTTACGAGTTAAATAAATACTTTGTAATTTCTAATATATTTAGTGTCTAGCAATAAGTTAATAATATATACGATACGATCTATAATAATACTCTTTATACATTTATCAGCTGCATTTTAGTGATGTGCCTGTTGGTTTTAGGGAAAGGACAAAAAGTCAACAATGTACAAAATTAATTTAAACATTGTTTTATTGTTATCACTTTAGGTCAACGTAATGTCGACGTTGGAAAATGGTGTATATGGTTGGTCTGAGTTGTGTCGTCGTAGAGACGTCGATCTAAGGTCGTCGTCGATCCTATAATCGACGTTTATATGACGTGACCATGTCAGCTGGGCATAAACCTCGTATTAAAACTTTAGCATACGTACCTTTAGCAACTCGCTCCATGTATCGTCGAAGAAATCGCGCACTTAAACAATATCTCAGTGGCGGCTGGTGGATTTTGGGTATACCAATATTAGATATGGGACCCACACCAAATTTATAATAGTTTATAATGACATTTTTATTAAAATAAAAAAATATTTAAAATGGTATAAAGCCTGTAATATTTGGATTTTTTAAATAAAATTTTAAATTTGTTTATAAATTATAGTAGATTATAAATTGCACCACTTTAATTTGAATTATCTCAAATAGGGGGGCCTGGAGGCGGGTGAGGCGACAGGAAAAACTAACTTTTTTTCGCAAACTTCAATATAAATTCTGTTTGCGCCGAACTTGTTTATTTAATGTCATTATAAACTATTATAAATTTGGTGTGACAAATTGAAAATTTTATTTAAAAAATCCAAATAATACAGATTTTATTCGATTTTAAATTTTTATTATGTATTTTATTAAAATAAAAATATTTAAAATGGTATAAAACCTGTAATATTTGGATTTTTTAAATAAAACTTTAAATTTATTTATAAATTATAGTAGATTATAAATTGCACCACTTTAATTTAAATTTTCTCAAATAGGGGGGCCTGGAGGCGGGTGAGGCGACAGGAAAAACTAACTTTTTTTCGCAAACTTCAATTTAAATTCTGTTTGCGCCGAACTAGTTTATTTAATGTCATTATAAACTATTATAAATTTGGTGTGGGTCCCATGTCTAATAACTGGTAATATTGGTATACATAAAATCCACCAGCCGCCACTGCAATATCTACAGCATCTTTAACAGAGCGTAAAATTTGACGTTTCGAAACGTCTCGCTCAGGTATGGTGGTAGGCCCCCTTACTCGCTTTCTCAAAGCCCATGGATAAAACATAGCCACATCTTTTTGGCATTAGGTGCAGGAATAGCTTCTTTATAGAATACCGTATTTTGTTTTACGAAAAAAAAACATTGATTTTTCAATTTTTGCCAGCTTTTTCCCATTTTCCGACCACTGTGCTACATTTCTTATCAATTTTTTTTCATTCAAATTGAGTTTTATCAATGTTAAAAAATAAAGTATGCTCACTAAAAAATTTTGTGATAATTTTTAAGACATTATCTACCTCCTTTTCTTGTAAAGTACTTGATGTTTGGGTTACAAGAAGCGACAAGTCATCGGCATACATTGTGAAGAATTTATTATAGATATTTCTAAGTAGTTGATTAACATATAATAAAAAAGGATTCGTCCCATTGTTACTTTTAAATTAGCAGATACAAAATTGTTTCTACTGATACTATCTGAATGAGTTACACATACATATTGTTAACGGTCACTTAAAAACGAACGAATCCAGGATAAGGCATTCCCTCTAATCCCGGAATCTTCCAATTTAGCAAGTAATATAAAGGGTGATTCATTTAGACCTTTTTTTTTAATTCTAAATTAAACCCATAAAATGGAATTGGATGGCGAAACCTTTATTATGACCTGAAAGAACAATCTTTGAAATTTATTTTTTGAAAATAATTTCATTTAAATGCTGGCCGCGACTATTCGGAAGGTCCAATTTTCGATCACTCTTTCTAGCATTGCGACCGGTATCTGCCCAATTACGCGAGTAATGTTGGCTTCTAAGTCCTGAATCGTAGCTGGCTTATCAACGAAGACTTTTGATTTAACATGACCCCAGAAAAAAGTCCAAGGGTGTGATATCACACGATCTAGGCGGCCAATTAACAGGTCCAAAACGCCAAATTATCTGCCCACCAAAATGATTTCTCAATAAAGCTATTGTTTCGCGAGCTGTGTGTATATATAGTATATTTGCAGTTTTTTCAGGAAAATGCAACTCAAAATAGTACATAATGCTAAAATAGAACAAAAAAACCTCATTTAAATTTTTTTCGCCGAGAACTTTCGCCCAGGATACATTCATAAGACTCACTTCAAATCCCTATCCAAATCCCATGAGCTTGGCGCACAACTTGTATTTTCATAGTCTTTCGCGATCACTCAGTTCTTTAATCTGTGACAGATCCACATTTGTTACGTCTACTACGTTAATATTATATATTTCCGGCTCATCTGGATTATCGTTAACTTCTACTTTCGCGAAAGTAACATTTCCTCTTTTTACTCTTAATTCCACCTTGTTTAAAAAGTCTGTTTCCAACAATAGGCCTCGTTTTAAAATTGCACTACTAACTACATGAAACGTATTAGGGTATTCTTCCCCATCGACTATAACTCTTGCGGAAAATTCACCCATCATTTCATTACCGATAGAGCCAAGTCCCTCGAATTTAACCTTGCGGTTTAGCAGCACAGGTAATCCAATTTTTAAATATTCGTCTGTCCTCTTAAAAGTTAGATCGCTGCCTGTATCTACAAGCGCCGTAAACTTTTGACCCCCTATCACTACGTCTTTCATGTATTTTTTATCCCCTGGTCGCGACACAATATTTGCTTCTTTTGCTTTTGTGGGACAAACTGTTGCTTTGTGTCCATGTTCTTTGCATTTGAAACACTTGACACCCTTGTCCTTCACTGGACAGTCTGCACTTACGTGATTTTTGTCACCACAATTAAAGCACCGCCTCGTTTTTGTCGCTGCCGCAGCTGTCGTAGACACTGTCGTCTTCTTTTGAGTTCCTTTGCTGTCGTCTCTCCGTTCTACAACTTTCGCTTTGTTCTTCATTTCTCTTTTCATACCTCCATATTGCAAAAATCGTCTTAGCTCCGTATAAAATAGACTTGTTAACCGCATCGTCTGCGATTCCTAGAAGCTTCTATTATGTACTGAATTACGGACCGATTTTCGACCTTTGCCGGTGCACCGCGGTGCCGCGATTTCCAGCATTTTATAGACGTACTCCTGGTATGTTTCGGTCTTCTTTTTTTTTCATTCTTGCAATTTTGCGTGAATTCGATTACTATCTACTTGGTCGTCAAATTCATCTCTTAGCGCATGACCTGTTGCGGATATTAGGCGCTAACCTTTCTTCATCTTCTTCCTCGTGATGGGCGTTTCACTGACTGTTCTCATCCCGCTCCTCCATCTCGTCGTCGTGTTGCCCGTCGTCTTTGGCGTCGTCTTCTTCTTCGTCGCCGTTGTGACCGTCATCTTCTTGTTGGTTTTCTCGAACCCCGTGATTTAAGACGATCCACCAGCTCTCGCTTTCTTCCCGACACTTGTAGTTGACGTCGTCTTAGCTCTTATTTGAGCTCAGGAACTGTCATGCTGTAACGAAGTTACTTTTTTCCTATTCCTACCCTGTGTCATAGAATCTCGATCCAAATGATTAAATCACGTAAGTCATAAACGACCCCAGGAATAGCCCATATGTAGCATTACCACCGGAATGACCCGTATGGGAGTCTACGCAGACAGCAAAGTAGCCCGATTGTTTACTTGAGCGATATGCAGAATTCCAATCCCCGTTTTTTGTAAAACTCGACAACGTACAGCTACAGCCAAAACATGGAATCTGCAACAACGCTGACCTTTAACGTGATTGGTCCGGCATGCTGTCATGATTGAGACGTGTGCGTCCCGCCATAGGAGGGAGACCAGAGTGCATATAAGCGAAAGCAGCGTCTCCGGGGATCATTAATTCTACAGCAGTCCCTACCAGCGAAAGAATCGCCGTCCGACCGCCGACCGTCCGACTCCCGCTGTAATTAACGTAAGTTGTTTTAATTAATCTTTTGTGTGTTTCAGAAACTCCATTTTTAATTTACATTTATTTATCTGGGACGTATACTGAGCATTCAGTTTCGGTTTTATATTTTAGTTTCGCATTATTCATTTTCTCATCGTTTATTGTAAAGTCATATTCCATTTTATTCATAATTTTATTGTTTTGTACATATGAGAGCTTATTTCAATATATGTATTAACCGAAACACACCATTTATTTATAAATTACCCTGAACCCTGGAATTTTATCTCCACTGTTTATCTTAAAAGCTACCCTCATATTCAGTGGAAGTTGGCGCCCGAGATTTTATTAGAAAGTCCGCAAGGTAAGTGACGCCAAGTTTATAAAAGGAAAGTTTTCCCCCGGGAAAATAAAACACCTTTTACAATGCGAAGCACTTGTTCGTCTTCGATATCTACCAACACTCCATTTTTGTCGTATTTCATGTTTCACTTGTTTATTACACTTTTCAACTTCTTACTAGCGAATAACCGTTGCTAAATCCAATTGAGTGTAGATCCCGGTTGAGCCCCCAAAATTTGTAGGGATTTAGTTGCTAGATTATTTTTAAAAATAAGAAGTCCGTAAACTTTAAAGTAAAAATAGTCGTTTATTAAAAATATAAAGTTAAACAACAAATAAAACTAAATACACCGACGGTCGCGTTAAATCTGACTTGGGTACTATTACAAATCTTTGGGGTTACTTCGCATTTCCACGCATCTATCTATCTATCGCATTTCCACGCATCATCTATCTTTAACGAACTTTTACGTTATGTACACTTTCGGAATTGAAGTTTGATTTTACTTTAGTTCTTTGTAAAACCAATCTTGCCAGAGGTTCGCTGTCGTAACTTAAATTACCATCTTCTTGGTTATTCTCTTCAACTTCATCGTCAACATATTTATTTATTTTAGCGCAAGCCTTAGATGATTTACGTTTGCCGAAGTAGCCATCGTCATCAGAATTTTCTTCTTTCTGAGTCAAATCCATCATTTAAAGAAGTAATATAGACATCAGCAAACCAAAAGAATTCACTTTCAACTAAATCACTCGAGTGCTATAATATCTAAAAAAAATATATCGTACCCATTCGTTACTAATGTTCCAATAAAGGAACATCTCCCAATATAATGTGTTACTTTAATACATGTAACATAAATGTAGTACAACTAATATATGCATTTCAAATAATAATAAAGCAGTAAATTTTACAATTATACTTACTTTTTGGACGCCATAAAGTTAGGTATTAAAACTTTTTTTAAATTTACGTGTTAATCACACAAAAACTGACATACATTTTATGATACCTTATTAAATGCTTTACTTAACATAACCAAAATGTTTACCGTACGAAATAAACTGCTGCGTAAGCATCTGTACACTGTAGGTAACTTTATCCGCCTGTTAGATAATCTACTATTACAGACTCACAGTCAACAGAAAAAAAATTGTTTATATTTAATTGCGAGTCTATGATAGATATCCAAGGTACATTTATCGGTGCTCATTTGTCGGCGCTATGGGTTATATTTTACAAATTGTAAACAATGTATTAAAAAATTTAACCTTCGGTCAAACATTCGGAAGCCTACTTCCTACTAGAAAATTTGGCGATTTACAGTAAGTCTGTTAAATATTCGGCTTCGGCTAAACCTTCAGCTCAATTTTAGCCGAGGCGAATATTTGTCTAAGGTGGTATTTTTGGCAGAAGCTTCGGTTGGAAACTAAAAATTGTATTTACTTAACTTATCTATCATCTTGCCCCCTGGCCCATTGGCTGGCGACGCCCTTGTTTCTTGCTTCCAGTGGAGGAAAACGATAATAAATAACACATAGTATTAATGCATATTATTTTTAATTTTTTTTAGTAAAGTTATGACAGGCAAAAAAATATTAAAAAGTTAATTGTTCCATTTATCAAAATCTGCCTGGTGCATTTCCTGGTAAAAACCTTCTGGATCGTATTTGCCTGAAAGTTTCTTCCAAAAGGCTGGCTTGTTTCTATATAAGAATTCGATTACTTTTCTGGAACCTTCCTTTTGTGTTGCGTTACATTTTGCACAATCATTCATAATAGCTTCTGGCAGCACATCTAAAAAACATAATAATTCATAAAAAAGACTAGTTTACATTGTTAAATATTCTTACCTCTTAAATATTTAGCTTCCTTAGTATTGCAAGGCCCTTTTTCCAACAAACACTTAAAGTAAACATCCAAAAGTTTCTCGTTTTTCAAAATATCGTCCAAATTAATGTTATCATACTTTGTGTCGTATATGTCCGCAAAAGCAGCAGCTACAAAGCAAAATACTAAAACAATTGTAGTTTTCATTGTCACACGTCATCTGTTGTCTTTTCTATGCACAGACTGTTTATATATTAGCTTTATCAATATGTTGATGAGAAGTTAATTACAAAGAACATTAAGGTAACATTTTGGTAATTATAAAATATTATATAAAAATATATAAATTTTACATTAAAAAGAATTTTTAAATATTTTTTTATATTGTTTTTAAAAAATTATAAAATTGCTAATTTCAAATCTAAGTAGATCCGTTGTTTATTTTGTTTCCATAATAACCGTTTACTATAGCATAGTATACTTTTTGGAATTTTTTAGGGTGCATATTTTATACCACGATACACAAAAACCGGTATGCTGATGCGCATGTTATAGCTATCTCTCTCGCACCGTGTGACGTCATGTGCGAACCAAAACCTAGTGGGTAACTGGGTTGGAATGTTATTTGCACTGCAAATTCACGTTATATTCGAAAATGTATAAATATAGAAACAGCCTGGGTGCAATTATTAGGTGTAACAAATAATAAGAAAAAGTTAAATTGGCTGCAAGCGCTTTTAATACTTATGTAACATACTTTAAGCAATAAATTAATAATTTGGATTCGGGAAATTCAATTGGAAAATTTGGGAAGCGCCCAATATAATTAGTAATAGGTAATTGATTAATAAAGATAAATTTATAGATAATTTATATTATTTATATCTATTTAGTTAATTGCTAGACCTATTCCTTTTATTCATTTTATGGGTATTTTTCCTAATTTATTAATCAAGTGAGTTTTAATAATTACCACTAAAAATGTCATTCATTACCATATATTAATTAGGTAGGTTCTATATCATTATAATATAATAATATATTATACGGTTTAGTATAAATCATAAATATAATGACTAATAACCTATTTATCAATGTTTGATAATTATAATTATTATGCATTCATATAATTTTGCCAAAATTTAATTCCAAATATGAGCTTGTTAAAATAATTAATTTTTATTCTTACAATTTCGTGCATACGTAAATTTTTTGTTTCTTCATTATTCGGTATTCAAAATCGTTTTATTATCCAGACATGGCAGGAATTTAAAATTTTCGTTGTTGGTATGGAGGTGATAGGCTCAAAAACAAAAACCATAAAAAATTTAATCGCTTTAAATAATCCACAACTCGATATTTGTGTTGTGCCACTTGTAAATATAGCCACAACTTGTTCTGGCTAACTTATAAAGACCAAAACGCTAAATTTGCATTGTGGATTATTAAAAAAGACAACAACACGCTTTGGACGTTTTTTTTCTAATATTTTATATTGATTTATTGGATATTTACTACGTGTAATGGTACATGGTAAATATAATGAGGTTCATTGTGATACAAATTTTTAATTACGATGCCAATAGAAATGCAACATTAAAACAATACTTCCTCAATATTAAGTAGTGCTATGAGAATCTAATAGATACCTATAAAATATAGGGGACAAAGAAACTATCAGTCTCAAATAGTTTTATTATCTCTGGGTCCCAGAGTCTGGGAACACATTTTAGAAATTATAATATTTAAAAAAAAATTATTATTATTATTAAAATTTTCGAATTAATGTGGGTAATTATAGTCACTAAGTGGACGCCGACAGTCGTCATCACTAGAGATGGGATATTAAAAAAAAAATTTAAAAGTTCATGTTTTTTTTATAATTTTGTTTAGCCGCATACCAAAACACAGGACATACCCACAATAAACTATTTCTATGCAACTGTGTTTCACTGAGTGACACTCACTGAGTGACACTCACTACACGAAAGTTCTATGACAGAACATAAGCTCACTGCAAAGAAGGTAACTATAAAGAAAGTTACTGTTACAGTCTGTGACCATAAAAAAAATTCTATACCGTTGAGTTGCACGCCCTGGATAAAATATTGGCGCAAAATTTAAAAAGAACACAAAAAAATAAAATAAGTAAAAATACGTAAAAATAGGTAACAAATAGGTAAAAATAAACTGACAAATTAAAAAATATGTAACAAAAGTATAAAAAGGTAGTTTAAAGCAAAAACCTCCTAAAAAGGTAAAAAAAGTGAAAATAAGTTAAAAAAATTGATAACAAAAGTATAAAAAAGGTAGTTTAAAACAAAAACCCCCAAAAAAGGTAAAAAAGGTGAAAACAAGTTAGGTTCATATAAAAGAAAATCTTTTAAAACACATTTTGGCATTATTGGTTTTCAAATATTTACATCGGTTGAAAAAAGGTAAAATAACTAAAATCCCATCCCTAGTCATCACATATCCGATTTAGGCTGACATCCGACTCTGAAAAGGTGTTTTTTCTTGGAACATGCGTCTTTTGGCTTTATTTACTACCTTTTTCATCAGTGACTCTCATTTCTCAATTATACTAATATATATATATACTTATATTTTTATATATTGTATATATATATATATATATATATATATATATGTATATATTAATTTTGAATATTGAATCTTATTCCATTTACAAAGAGTTGTATAAAATCGATTTTTCTGGTGTTAAAATTTTAATCTTTAATATTAAATAATATTCAATAATACATAAGGGTCAGTTTTTTCTTGTCATGACGGAATTGTATATTCTGTAAGAAGTTTGGAATACGGCATATTCCGTTCGAGTGAAAAGTTTGTCACACGAGCCGAAGGCGAATTCGACGGTTTTACGAGAGCGGAATATGCAATTCCAAACGTGATTTAGACTATACTTTTTCTACGTTTCCAAAAAATACCATAGAAAAATAATTTAATTGGGAGAAAGTAAGGTTGGATCGGTCTAAAATGTGTTAGATATTAAACACAGAGATGTCGCCACCAGTGTTTATTCCGTCAGCCGATGATAACATTATTCATTCTGTAATACCATTGAGTAAGGAAGTCCTTACTCAATGGTAATACTTTAAGGAATATATGTCATTCCACATTAAAAAGTAATATTAAAACGGCCAGTTATACATGTATACATAAAGGAAATTTAAAGAAAAATATAATGTATTCTATTAGAAAAAAAAATATTTATTCTTTCATAAAAATTTTATTTATTAGTATAAAACAATGAGTAAAATTAATTCACGAATTATTGATTTAATTTATCGAATTCTGCCTGGTGGTTTTTCTGATAAGTTCCCAGTGGATCGTATTTGGCTGTAAGTTCCTTCCAAATGGCAGTCTTATTACGGTACAAAAATTCGATTACTTTTTTGGAACCATCCATTTGTTTTTGGCTACATTTTTTACACTCATTTATTAAAGCTTCTGGTAAAACCTCTAAATAAAATAATTAAATAATTTACTACGAAAATATTTACTAACATTGTTCTTACCTTTCAAAAACTTAGCTTCTTTGGTGTTGCAAGGCCCTTTGTCCAACAAACAACTCGTGTAAACATCCAATAGTTTTTCATTTTTTAAAATATCGTCCAAATTAATGTTGTCGTATTTAGTGTCGTAAAGATCTGCAAAAGCAGCAGCTACGAAGCAAAATATTAAAACAATTATTGTAGTTTTCATTTTGAAAAATTAACTGATGTCTTTTGAAATTACAGGCTTTTTATATACTCATTATAATTAAATTTTGATGGCGATGCACTTTAATCGCCTTGTTTTAAAAACTGGTTTTAGGAAATTGAATATAATCCATATAGGTACCTATCTAATGTAAGGGATGGAATATGTGTAATATTTTTATTTGCATAGGTACATAACATGTAATAAATACATGTGTAATACACATTGTGTATATTTATAAATAAATACCTCACATTTGTATTTTTTTACTGTAAAAAATCTTGCCTAAAAGAAATAAACGCGTCCGAACGGTTCCAAAAAAGTATACTTTATACGATTACGATTATAATCGTACCATAATAGGCCTGCCATTTAGAAGGAACTTACAGCCAATTGCGATTTACAGGGAACTTATTAGAAAAACCACCAAGCTGAATTCGATCAATTTAATCATTAATTCGTAAATACTGTTACTCAATATTCTATACTAATAATTAAAAATGTAATTCAAGAATAACTATTTTTTTAAATATCATAGAATCCATTATATTATTCTTTATACTTTCTTTATGCATGCATGTATAACTGCAGATGGCTTAGTCCTCAGTAGAGTGGGTCGAAAAAAATAAATATTTATTTTTTTGAACGCTTTAGTAAGGAAAAGTTGCTTATTGTACTAAGAAAAAAAACGACATAAAAAATGTAAAATCGGTTAACACCTTCCGTTCGCGCATCGTACTTAAAGTTTATGAAATATTGCAAAAATCGCTCCTTTTTTGTAAATATTTTAAGTCAGTTAAAACTTTTAAAATAAATTTATTTTTTATGGTTGCTTTATGGTTTAAATAAACTAATTAAATTAAATTCTGATCAATAATTTATGCTTTTCCGTTTGCGCAATGTCTTGGAATAAAACAGAATTTTACCAATTTTTCGCAATTTTCACTGTGCAACTCTTCGCTTGTTTTGTTAGAACAAAACGACCCAGAACTCACCACGTGGAGGTGGTTGCACGTCGAGTTCCACCCACACCCTACCCAACCAACCACCCAATTGTTGGTAGGATTCCTTGTCTGACTGTGTTTTTTACTTACTCATATCTTCTACACATTTAAAGTCTGATTTTTTAGAGAAATGAGGCATAACCGATCTAGACTTTAGTGTTGCTCGGATATAGCCATCTCTAGCCTCATGTCCACATACTTTATTCGAGGCCTGTGTCACAAGTTTGAAGCACCTCTCCACAGCCTGGGTGTGACAGGGAAACTTTTGTATTTCTCTGATGGGCGTACTTTTAGAATTGATTAGTGATTTAATATCATCGTCACTTAGGTGCCGCAGCAATGGGGGAGGATAAATTACACAAGAATTCCAATTAATAATTTTAATGTAATCGGAAGCTTGAAAGTTTATTTATTTATCTTCTTCTTTGGGACGGTTTGCCTTGCTTTTAAGATCCTTCTGTAACCTAGCTTCCGAATATGTTCTCTTTTATCGACAAGCATTGCTATCAGAACATTCTCTGGGTGCGCAAAGAATGCATTTCGTTGTATTACTGGATCGACAACTTGAAGTAATTCGTCGGATAAATACCGTGATGTTTGAATAGCTTGAAAGACATGTTTTGGTCCGTTAGTAAAATATTTGTTTTTTTTTATGGCAAACCATACAGGCACGTATGATTTTAAGATGAAACCAACTATTTCTTTTAAATTTTCGGATGGATATGATGAACTTATATACAACCTAAGAACTCGGTTGGCCGCAGTTAACCATCTGGAATGGGACAAAGGACCAGGGTCCCGATTTGCCAAGTCTTCTGTCCCAAGGTTATTGCATTTGAAATATCCAACAAATACTGTTGGTCTTTGCTCAACAAATTCCTGTCTATATCAGGAACCGAACAGTCTATGGGTTCATAATAGACAACAGGAAGTTTTTCACAGTTAGTAAACTGTTGCCCGATTGACCCACTAAAAGTAGTAGGCCCTGCAGTTTTACCGTCAATATATTGAAAAATGTGGCGAAAAGGAAGCTCATTAAAATGCAGGAGGCATATGCTCCACTGTAGCGGGCGTCCAACATGATTTTCTAGCCGGTGTATGACACCATTTTTCCATCCGGTGTTGATTACAGTGCCATCACATCCTACTACTTCTAGTTTTTCTAGTAACATTGATAGTTCAGACAAACGAGATATAATGCTTTGAGTTATATTATTTGATGAACTCGAGGAAGGAGATACATGTCCAATATAAGTTGATCCAGCTTCCTGGATAAGAGAATAGTGTTCTTCTTTCTTACTCCTGCGAAATTGCTTGGCATTTAACTTTTCGACGAAAATAGTATCATCTTTTCGTCCGTCAATCAGGGGTACGGCAGGGTAGAGGGAAACCAATCTAGTTTTAGGCAGTTCTGTTTTGTTTTGTTCTACCAAAACGAACCAAGAGTTGCTCAGCGGAAATTGCGAAATATTAGCAAATTTAGGTTTTTTTAAAGACGTTGCGCCCACTAAAAAAAATAGATTATTGATCAGAATTTAATTTACTTAGGTTATTTAAACCATAAAACAAGCATACAAAACTAAATCGTAGTTATTTAAAAAGTTTTAACTGACTTAAAAATATTACAAAAAAGGAGCGATTTTTGCAATATTTCATTAACTTTAAGTACGATGCGCGAACGGAAGGTGTTAACCGATTTTAATTTTTTTATGTCGTTTTTTTTCTTAGTACAATAGGCAACTTTTCCTTACTAAAGCGTTCCAAAAAATAAATATTTATTTTTTTCGACCTAGTCCTCAGTGCTTTACTCTTTTTTGTGCTGACGATTTTTGCGAGGAATAAACCACTTTAAAATCTTAAAGACCAACGTTCAATGTTAGTGGACGTTGTGTTGTGATTTTTTTCCTTGTCAGTCATTATCGTCGTTATCAATAAGGCTTAGCGACGCGTTGCGCTTGACTACCCTTGTTATTGATAGCCGTTAATTCGTAAGCGGTTTACCCCTCGGATTTTTGTACTAATATTTACTAAATACGTTAAATTTTTAGTAAAAATTTAAATTTGGCTAAAATATTGTTTTTCGTCATGACTATCATAAAATTACCGTTTTTTTTTATTTTGATATTAATTAAATTTGAAAATCGACGTAATGGTTTAATTAAGGAGGGCAGAACCCCAAAAAAATAAAAATTTAAATCGAGAATTTTTTGAACAATTTAGCTGATTTATTATTTTACATTTTCGATTTTTTTAATATCTTAATTTATCAACAAAATTTATTAAATAATTTAAAACATTGTGTTAATAATCTTTTAAACCATAAACCAGTATTTATTTAAAAAATCCAGACCCATTACCTTGATATCGAAATTTGATTATATCTAATAAGTATCTATATAAAAAGCCTGTGATTCAAAAAGACATTAGTTGATTTTTCACAATGAAAACTACAATTGTTTTAGTATTTTGCTTCGTAGCTGCTGCTTTTGCAGATCTTTATGACACTAAATACGACAACATTAATTTGGACGATATTTTAAGAAATGAAAAACTATTGGATGTTTACACAAATTGTTTGTTGGACAAAGGGCCTTGCAATACCAAAGAAGCTAAGTTTTTAAAAGGTAAGAACAATGTTAATAAATATTTTGGTAATAAATTATTTAATTATTTTATTTAGAGGTTTTACCAGAAGCTTTAATAAATGACTGTAAAAAATGTAGCCAAAAACAAATGGACGGTTCCAAAAAAGTAATCGAATTCTTGTACCGTAATAAGCCTACCATTTGGAAGGAACTTACAGCCAAATACGATCCACTAGGAACTTATCAGAAAAACCACCAGGCAGAATTCGATAAATTAAATCATTAATTCGTGAATTAATTTTACTCATTGTTTTATACTAATAAATAAAAATGTTATGAAAGAATAAATAGAATTCGATAAAATAAATCATTAATTAATTTTTTTCAATATTGTATACTTATAAATAAATAAAAATGTAATACAAGAATAACTATTTTTTTGAATATAATATTTTTCTTTATACATGGTGTTATGTAATAAGTTGTCATCCCTTGGGGGGATAACAGTTCACGCCAAATTAAGCAAGTTTTCGTCTATCAAAAGCAAATGCATTAGTGCTAGTACTTTTTATTACCAAAATCAAATTCGCTTAATTATAATTCAGTGTCTAAATTTAAATTTAAAGTTTAAATCATGACCTACCTAACGTCAAGCGGTTGGGTTTGACAGACTAAGTAGAGTCGGTCAGTTGTTTAACTGTGGTTCTATTGTTACTGCTGTCGATGATTTTAACGGGCTGACTATTATACTCCAGCATCAAAAGCTGTTGATGTCGCAAACGAGAGTGGCTGCACAAGAATTAGGTAAATTTCCATGATTTTTTATTTAAAAATGATTTTTTTAAAATTGAAAAATCTATTTTATACAACATTTAATGTTTGTAAATGGAATAGAATTTAACAAATTCACAATTTTTGGAAACCTTGACTAATACATTCTGTATATAAACAACTTATTTTTTTAATTTTATAGCTAATTAGCTATTATGATGATTATGAAAAAATTGCCCATTAAGGGTAAAACCAACCCTATTTTTTTTCAAATGCAAAGGTTTGTCAAGTAATACACCATTTGTAAGCTCGTTCTAATAGGAATTCATACGAATATGTAGTTTTAGTTTTTTTTATTTTGGCACGTTAAAAAAATAAAAACAATTTTTATTTGAAAGAATTGCGTTCCTTTTTCTGTATTTATATTATTTGGATATTTACAATGTGCAAAAAATTTCTTTAAACTATAAGGTTTTTAAAAATAGTTAGGACAAAAGACCTTCTTTATATCCAGCAGCATATTCCACAGAATACTTTGTACATAATACTTAAGTTCTTATTTAAATATGTACTTGGTACTTGTACTTGTAAGATTCTGGTAAAAGTGCTCAGTACTAAATATATATATTTTTACAAGTACTTTATAAAAGTTGAGACTTGTCTGCGCATGCAGTTTGTACCTAGGGCCAGCGCTGCCAGATTTAAAACTTGAATTTTACCCAAAGGTTGCATCTAAAAACCCCAAATAAAAAATCGCGGATACGGATAAATTACACACTGAAAAAAAAGTCGGGGATAACAATATGTACTAAATACTACTTTAGAGAAAGTTCTACCAACTTCTTAAAAAACAACACTGTTTCATCTTGGTTGCTTAATATCAGAATCCAAAATACCCCTTCAGGATTTTATATGAAGAACTAAAAAACTTTTAAGGTGAGGAATACATTAGGCAACCGATATGACCCAGTGTTTTGGCCACAGAGCAGAGAGTTATGGAACTTAAGAAGAAAACATTGATTTTTCGATGTGGAGACTGCAGTTTCACTACTATTGATTTAAATCTTTGCAAAGTTCAAATAGAACATCTTAAAAAAGAAATAATGTTATTAAAAGATCAAATATTGGATAAAACTACAATCATAAATGATAAAATGAAAATAATAACATTGCAAGAAGAAAAGTTAGTAAATAAACAACAAGAACACAATAACCAAAAAACAATAACAAAGAAAAAAGAAAAATCATCAAGTCAATCAGAAAAACTGTATAGCACAGCCACCAAATCTTCATATAAAGATATAATTGATGCACAAAAAACAAAAATGAATGAATTAATAAATATAAACAAACACACTCACAAAGAGAAAAAACTGGCTCAAAAAACATCTGAAATAAAGAAGATCAGCTATGGATCAAATAAGTCAGGAAATAAATTTCAAGGTACACCCAAAAAAGTTTGGCTTTTTATATCAAGGGTCAACAAAGACGTGGTAAAGGAGGACATAACTCAGTTTCTTAACGACAAAGACAACTTAAAAGAAAGAGAGTTTATCATAGAGGAAGTTGAGGTCAATAGGAAAACTACAAAATGTTTTAAAATTGGCGCCGATTATGATCTGTTAGAGGAAATATATAAACCGGACTTTTGGCCAAGTGGTATAGGCTATAGCAGATACTATTTTTCTAGAGAGGACCAAAATAAAGGTAACAATACTACACAAACAAATTTTCAATCTGCACAAACATCAAAAACAAACACTTAAACACAAAAAATAAAACTACATTAGACACTATTTATGTATTTCATCAAAATATACAAAACTTAAAAACGAAAACACTAGACATAAATGTTCTTTTCAACAACTTAAATAAATTTCCTGAGATACTGTGCTTAACTGAACACTGGTGCACAAGGGAAGAACAAAATTATGTAACAATACAAAACTATAAATTAATCTCCAGCTTCTGCAGAACAACACAAATTCGTGGAGGATCTAATATTTATGTTAAAAATAACTCTGAGTACCAGAATGGACCAGAACTTGACCAAATAAATGAAGAAGGTATTATGGAGTGTTCAAGTGTATTTAGCAAAAATAAAAAAATGACTATAATATGCATTTATAGACCATGTTCTGGTTCAAAAGAGGTTTTTTTTCAAAAACTAGAAAAGCTTCTCATTAATCTAACAAAATGGTTTAAAAACTACAAAATTGCCATTTGCGGGACTTTAATTTAAATCTATTTGACAATAATAAAAATACTAAATTATTTATAGATTTATTGAAATCTTATAATTTTTACCAAACTATATTTAAAGCAACAAGAGAGTATAAGGGATCATCTACATTGATTGATAACATTTTTGTTAATTTTGAGAATTTTGTCCAAGGTGAAGTCATTGTATCGGCGCTTTCTGATCACCATGCTCAGCTTCTGGAAATTAAAATTCCTGAAAATAAAAAAAATAATCAAAATCAATACAAAAGACTTTTTACAAGCAGAAAAATGGTATACTTTAAGGAAGAATTGAAATTGCAAAACTGGTCACAAGTTTATAATTGTGATGATTTAAATACTGCTTATGGCTTATTTAATAACATAGTGTCACTGACAATTAATAAAATATTTCCTCAAAAAGTTATAAAAGAAAATAATAAAAAATGGATTACCAAAGGAATTTTGATATCAACTAAGAACAAAAGAAAACTTTATATGCAAAAAATAAATGGTAAAATAGGTATTGAATTTTATAAAAAATATTGTAAAGTCTTAAAAAAAGTAATTCATGCAGCCAAGCTTAGATCTAATGAAAAATATATTGAAATGTCATCAAATAAAGGAAAAGCTATGTGGAACATTATAAAAAATTACTCAACTGCAAATAAAACTAAAAACCAAGAATCTCTAATAGAATGTTTTAAAGAGAAAAATATTAATGATCCAACCTCAACATTAAATGAAATAAATAATTTTTTCATCCATCAATGTGGTCATGAAACTGTTAATAACTTATTAAGACTAAAAACTACAAATTATTCAATATTTTTAAAACCTACCAACTATACTGAAGTCTATAATTTGATAATGGATCTTAAGAATACTACTGCAGCTGGCTTTGACAACATAACGGTAAAAATACTTAAAAATTCAGCCTTAGAACTGCTACCACCATTAACTCATCTAATAAATATATCTTTAAATTCTGGAATTTTCCAGATTTACTAAAAACTGCAGAAGTATTGCCAATTTATAAAAAAGGAGACAAACCAATATTGGAAACTACAGACCAATAGCACTTTTATCAAACATAAGTAAAGTCTTTGAAAAAATTATATATCATAGACTAATATCATATTTTGAACAAAAGCAAATACTATCTAAAACGCAAAACGGATTCAATCAACTATTAGAGCCATATTTCAAAGTATGACATTATTATTAGATGCACTCAATAATTCCGAAAAAACATCACTTGTATTCATTGACTTATCAAAGGCTTTTGATAGTGTGTGTCATAAAACACTACTACAGAAACTGGAATGCTATGGAGTAAGAGGAATGGCCCTAAAACTGATCTCAAGCTATCTTAATAACCGAAAACAATGTGTAATAGGAAAATCAGCTGAAGGCTTAAAATTAAAATCCGATTTCAAAATAATTGATAGAGGTGTACCTCAAGGTTCAATCTTAGGCCCCCTATTATACATTATATATGCAAACGACTTACCTCAGTATATAAATGTTCCTGTTGTATCCTATGCGGATGATACCACACTTATTATAAAGGAAAGCTCAATGGAAAATCTTTAAAATAAAATACTAAGCTCACTTGATGACATGGAAAACTGGTCCACCAACAATAGCCTAAAATTGAATGTAAACAAAACACAAATAATTAATTTTTCTTTTTAGAAAAACTACGAAAAGTTAACACTTACCAGAAATAATAGCATCCTATCAACACAGGAGTCTGCCAAATTCCTAGGAGTATATATTGATCATAGGCTTGACTGGTCAGTACATATACATAACCTAGCAAAATCCTTGGCCAAAGATATCTACGGACTAAGCGTAATTTCAAAACATGTAAACAAAAAAGCTGCAATTACGATGTATAATGCATATGTAGAGTCTAAGCTTAGATATGGAATAATTTTCTGGTACAATTCGACTGATCTATACAGAATTGAAGTTCTTCAAAAAAGATGCTTAAGAAATATACTCAGTGTAAGTCAAATGACATCTTGCAAGCCTTATTTTTTAAACAATAATATCCTGACACTTGCTGGCCTATACATATATGAAGCAGTAATGTTCATTAAAAAAAATGAGGACTTGTTTAACAGTCAAGATCATATTTATAGTACAAGATACAAGCAAAACCTAACAACAGATTTAATACGATTTTCCTATCTACAAAAAAATGTTTGTTATAAAATAGTAAAAATATATAACCACTTACCTGCTATCGTAAGAGAACTTCCACTCAAAAAATTAAAAAATCGTCTGAGACTTGTATTGTCGAAGAAATGTTATTATCACACTGAAGAGTTCATGAATGACCGACAAATTCAATCTTTTGATTTATGGAATGTCAAGGCCGACCCAAACAAACAATAACACATGTTTTTGTTTAATACAATTTCTTTATTGTTTTTTTTGTTGTTATGTATATTTACACTTTATTTTATGAATGATTTTGTATTAATTAATTTCTCTTTTTTTTGACATGTTCTACACTATTGTATTATGGTATTTTTTGAACAAATAAACGGTATTATTATTATTATTATTTTGTTTCGTAAAAAGTTGGCAAAACTTGCTGTCAAATAATCCTCTAGTAATTAAACCAAATAATAAAACTATAATAATTTAAAATAATTATAATTTATAGTGTATAAAGTAGTGTTATTAAAATTTAAGTAAATAATCCACATAAACATTGTTACATATAATAAATATTTAAATAATATTACATTTTTGGTGTTGTTTACTAAGGTGTTGTTTACTATATGGATATAATATTTATTAAATAGAGTATAGTATAGGTATATAGTATATAGTGATTCATTTCCGCAAAGTTTTTGTTTTCTTCGGTGCTCAAGCAAAATATTAATCTGCATATAGAAAAAAAAATTCTCAACAAGTTTAAGCTCTTAATATAAGTTTTAAGTACTTAGTATTTAAATTTAAAGTTTTACCGTTTAAAATGCATGTAAAAAATATATTTTTTTTTTCAAATTTCTAATGCTTACCCACCTTTGACAATATTGCAAATCGGTTTAATACACCTTATGGGGAATTTCACGCTCTTTAAAATTGCTTTTGAGTTTTTTTTTGTAACTCGCATTGGTTCACCAGTAGGAGTCGTCAAAGGACAGTTTTTGAAAAAAATCGTTTCATTTTAAAAGGGCTGAAAGTTATCCAACCAATATTTAATGAATTTACAACCATTTTTATAACTGAAAACGTAAGAAATTGATAATTTCCAACTCATAATTATATTTAGATTGATTTTTTCTATTTTTTATCATTATATTTCCCTACACTAAGAAGTTTTTTAAAATTATTGATTTCTCACTTATAATGAATATGAAAACAACAGATAAATTCATAAAAAAACAATAAGAAAATTGTAACGTGGATTTTGCAATTTTTCTGTCATATAGCAAAAAAATATAAATGAAGATTATTTAATTTTTTGAAGCGAAATTTGAAGTATGTTACATAACCTTCTGTATATTCCGATTAAAGTTTTGTTGTTTTTTTATGAATTTATGTGTTGTTTTATTATTATGAGTGAGAAATCATAATAATTTTAAAAAAGTCCTTAGTGTAGGGAAATATAATGGTAATAAATAGAAAAAATCAATCTAAATAACATTATGGGTTGGTATTTATCAATTTCTTACGTTTTCAGTTATAAAAATGGCAGTAAATTCATTAAATATTGGTTGAATAACTTTTTTTTATGAATCAGCCCTTTTTTCTCACTACTTTTGGCGATTTGCTTAAAAAAATAAAAAAAAACGTTTTTTTTCAAAAACTGTCCTTTGACGACTCCTACTGGTGAACCAATGCGAGTTACAAAAAAAAACTCAAAAGCAATTTTAAAGAGCGTGAAATTCCCCATAAGGTGTATTAAACCGATTTGCAATATTGTCAAAGGTGGGTAAGCATTAGAAATTTGAAAAAAAAAATATATTTTTTACATGCATTTTAAACGGTAAAACTTTAAATTTAAATAGTAAGTGCTTAAAATTAATATTAAGAGCTCAAATTTGGTGAGAATGTTTTTTCCTATATATATATATGCAGATTAATATTTTGCTTGAAAACCGAAAAAAACCAAAAACTTTGCGGAAATGAATCACCCTAGTATATACTCTCTAAAAATGAATTATAATTACTATGGTAAAAAATTATTAATTTAATAGTTATTATTAATTTAATAGTTATAAGTGGGCCACTATTAGTGGCTGCTTTTTCACTTGTACCATGGCATCCCAAAATTTAACAGCAATCTCTTATGTAAAATTGTCCCTTGAATTCGAAAATACCATAAAAAATTATGAAAGTGGAGCAGTTTTTGAGATATAGTCAATTCCATATTAAATGGAAAATCGACTATATATGACTGTTCTACCTTTTTAATTTTTGACGACATTTTCGGATTCAGGGGACATTTTTACATAAGAATTGGCTGTTAATTTTTGGAGTAATATGGTATTCCATGGTTAACCATGGTACAAGTGAAAAAGCAGCCACTAATAACTATTAAATTAGTCATTTTTGACTAATTCATATTTAGATAGTATCTTCCTAATATTATGTTTAGTATTAAATCAAATGCGTGTGACTTAGGCGATAATAATATTTTGGGACCGTTATCTGGTCCGCATTCTTTACTAGCGCCTCATTGTCGCCACCCTTACAAACCATGGGGTCTAGGGTGGGAGAAAAAGCTTGAGGTGGCAAAAATACGAGAGAACAACTAAGTACGGGCCCCAAATCACACGTTTACATTTTATTTTACGTTTTGTACATAATTGTAAATATACCTATATACATAAGTTCAACAAAGGTTTTTTACTGAAATTAACATACAACAATAAAAAAGCGTAAACCCAGTATTCAAACCATAACCTGGTCCTTCGAACCGGATATAAAAATAAATATCAACAAGTGCATAAATACTCAAATATTAGTGAATAAAAACTTTCGAAAAGTGCAAGTGAATATGATTTGTGGAACATCAAATCATCGTAAAGCATCGCAGCATCCTTGTGCATCGCAGCATCATTGAGCATCGCAGCATCCCTTTGAATTACAGCATCCTTGTGCATCGCAGCATCATTGTATTAAGCAGAATCCTTGGAACCTGCATAGTCCTTGGACATCGCAACCTCCTCGGGAAAACGTTAGGTGGCTGGTTTGAGTGGACTGCAAGAAAACCATAGCATCAAGCGGAGAGGCATCCTTATTGTATCAATCACAGGTACCCATTCCTTTTAATTACTTATTAGCTTTAATTTGCATGTTTGATAATAATTAGCTGAGAAATTGAGACCATAATTTGCTCAAAATCATACCATGGCCGAAGTTACAGTTTTAAAACGAAAAAGAGGTACTTTTAAAACGGTCAGTATCATTGTTGAATAATTTAAAAAACAGAATTTAATAGTTTGGATAGGCAGGAACCAACAAAAGTTCAGTATCGCCAAATTTTTGATAAATGTTCGCACCTTAAAATTGTGGGCCTAAAGTTTGAGAAGGTTTAATAACAAATCGAGGAGACGTCGGACGACGACGCTCTGCGAGACGATGAACGTGAAAGTTGGGATAATACGTTCCATACTGCAGTTGAAAGGGGTAAACTGTTTTTAGAAAGGTTTGCAAGACTGACGACGACATCAAACAATCCTAATCGTTCGGAGAGACAATTAACAAAGGGTTTTAGCGGCATTAAAATGCCAACAATTAAAAAGGTTTAAGCGTTACTTTCACTTATTCGTCAAACATTTTGGTGTACAGGCAGTTAAAATTTTGCAAAGAAAATAATCAAAAACTGTGTTAGCTGTTCTAAAGCTCGTCCCAAACCAAATATGCCAAAAATGGGTTACTTGCCAGTTGACAGGGTTAATCCTTCTAGGCAATATACTAACACTGGAGTCATCTCTGCCGGGCCCTTCTTAATTCGTGACCGAAAGGGCAGAGGTTATAAAACTTCGAAAGCCTACCTTTGCATTTTTATCTGTTTTGCGGTAAAGGCTATTCATGTTGAACTAATTTCCGACTTAACTAGCAAAAATTTTATTATGGCGTTAAGGCGTTAAGTCGTAGAGGTTGTCCGCGAAAAATATTTTCATAAAATCGCTTGAATTTTGTGGGTGCGAACAATGAGCTAAAAAAGTTGCAATCTTTTCTAATTAAAACCAAATTAGAGTTGGTTACCAAAGCCTCTAAATTATCAATTGACTGGCAATTTATCATGCCCTACTATGCCACATGTGGGTGGACTATGGGAAGACGCGGTCAAGCGAGTAAAATATCACCTCAAACGTGTTGTTAACTTACGAGGAAATGTATTCTCTACTAGTGCATATTGAAGCAATATTAAATTCCCGACCTCTTTATCCCATGTCTACCGATCCAAATGACTTAACCCCTTTGACACCTGCCCATTTCTTAATTGGATAACCATTAACGAGTGTGCCTGACCCAGATGTAACCGACATTATTAGCAACCCGGCTGTCAAGATTCCAGCTGGAGATCTGTCTTCGGGAGCGGGAATATTGGGCGAACTACAACGTCGCACAAAGTGGTAGACGGCTTCACTGAACTTAAAGACAAACGATTTAGTGTTGATTATCGACGAAAACCGGACTCCGTTGCAATGGAAAATGGGCCGCGTCACGGAAACACATCCTGGAGCCGACCAGCAAATTAGGGTGGTCACACTTATAACCAGCGGCGGGCTCACAAAAGGGCCGTCACAAGATTATGTCCTTCGCTGATGAAAAAAATATGAACAAGCGGAGTGTAGTGACAAAAATTAACAGTGCATTATCCTTATTGAAAAACTTGTAGCCTGATTAGTATGAAGTATTTTTATTTTTGTGTTTACATTACTTCTTTGTTTAAATGGTGTTTGAAATAGGTCCCTATTTCAATGTGAGGGCCATGTTACTTATGATTAATATTAAGATAATATTACATTTTTAGTGTTGTTTACTTAGGATATATATATATATATATATATATATATATATATATATATATATATATATACATCCCGCCTACAATGCTGCGTCAATACATTATGAAATTTGCATTCAATGCTGCGTCAGGTGTAATGCTGCGTCGTATATTGACGCAGCATTACATTTAAGGTTTATTTTACTGGTGACGTCATGACAATCCCACACACCGTTTTTAAGGGTGACGCAGCATTGATGGTTTTTTGTAAAATACGTGTATATTGAAGTTAGGCAGTTTGCCGCAAGGGTGCGCTTTTAAATTTGGTGTATATTGAAAAAGTGAATATTTCTTTTAAACTTACGGTAATCCTGCATCAAGTGAAGCTGACAACAATGTACGACGCAGCAACGTCGATACAATGTACTTAATATTATTCGACGCATAAATAACGAAGATCGTTAAACGAACGCAGCAATGCTGCGTCGCATGTGTTAATGTGAATTTTAGTATAAGTGTTTAGTAGCCAGTTTGTTTTATAAAATTATTATTGCCAAGTTCCTTTTAATAATTGTATCTATAACATTAAGAATAAAAAAGAGTAAAAATAGTATTATTTGTCCCGTTTGTAAGGCCTCCAGCCCAGGGATGGTAAACTGACGTAAAAATTGGGTTTATTACATTTTATACATTGACTATGTAGTAAATGTAGTATGTAGTAAATCGCAGAACATAGTAAATTATTGTGTAGTAAATGTAGTAGGTAAATTACGTGATTGGTATTTTGGTTGAAATCATGACTGTTAATGAGAATGTAAAATGATTAACACAATAACCTAACTTCTTACTCAAAAAACGTGGTTTTGTGTTATTCTGTGAGCTGTCTTTTAAGTTTGACCTGTCAAACTTAGAAGTGGGCTGTGGGCTTTTGTTACTTTGCAGGTTGATATAATTTGTTGTTTTTGTCAAAAGAAATGACTAAATACTAATGAACTAATACAATTTTTTTTAAATAATATTTTTACTTATGGATATTTGGTTTTCTCTGGGACGGTTCCAACTTTCTTATTTTAAATAAATATAACCCTTTTATTTGCATTTTTGGATTCCACATACTTTTTGAGTCATGCTCTGTAAATATATTTTTCTAATCATATTAAAGAATTTGTACATTTCCTATACTTTTTCAATTAAGAAAGTGGCTCAGTCTTAAACTGTGGAGAAAATTGAACTCTTTCTCCACGGTATACCGCGGTAGTATAATCCTACTAGGATTTATCATTACTATGACGATTACACGGTGGTTCATTATTTTCTTAAAAATTAATTGACACTGAGGTAAAAAAAGATATAGATATAGCATATTTTTCGATATTTTTTCCCAATTATCGTATGGTAGCGTATCTTTAATTTAACAATTTTACAGAGCATTTTAAAGATTTAAAGTTTTTAGCTAATTTAGAATATTTGTGATAACAGCTACAATAATAATAATGATATTATTCAAAGACGAAAGTAAACAGCTCATTACATTTCAGGACGGAAAGTAAACGGCTGTCCTAAGACAAAAATGTGACGTTTTCAAAATATTAAAAAGACACCATCCTTAGTTTTTTACATACAATTTGGCCCTTTATATTTTAAAAAGGCAAAAAGTTTAAACAAATTTAAATTATAAATATTCGTCACTCCTAAATTGATTAATATTGATAAAAAACTAAAATTGGAAAGTTTAAACCGTTTTGACTTATTCTAAGACGTAGTTAAATAAAGATTTAAAAATCCTTTAAAATAATCCCTTTTTTATTTAAGGTTTTGGTAAAAACGCCTCCTTAGATTAGGAGCACTTTTTTAATTACAATTTAAAAAATGCTTTGGCCCGTGAATATTTTATAAATTGTAATAAATTGTAATTAAAAAAGTGCTCCTAATCTAAGGAGGCGTATAAATATGTATAAATACATATTATATTATAAACAATTTATATTATACCAACATTAGAGCGGCAAATTTTATTACCCACCCCGACGGAGAAAACGTTAGAAACGGTCCTGCGAATATCTAAGGCTTATTTGGAAATATTAATTAATTTCTTAGCTAAATCAAATAAAATATTTAATAACAAAAATATCAATAAGGAACCTTATTGTCTACAATTATCATAATTGTATTATGTTATTATGCTATTAAAAATTAAAAATGTCAGTGGCATACATTTTGTATGTTAATTTAACATATCAAAAATTAATCCCGTACGCTAGAATTTTTTCTGCACATCCTTTAAAGCTAAAAAATTTAATTTATCCAGACTACCTTAAACTATTGAATGACAACAAATTATACATAACAAATTTATCATTTTATTTCTAAAGAACTTATATTTTGCCTTTTATTTGTGAGCGTTGATATACGAGTATATGCGCTAAAAACAAGTCACAACGCACAACGAAATTATTGGTTATTATGATTTTAAATATTTATTTTATTAAATTTAATATTCAAATCCTAGTACGAAAGACCATCAATGATGCGTCGACAAGATCTGGCAACATGGGTGACGCAGAAAAGACGGGGGAGTTGAAAAAAATATTCACTTTTGTTGGAGCAATGATGGTTTAACAAATTCGATATACATCGACGCAGAAATGATGGCAAAATAAAAAGAAGCAGCAATGATAGTAACATGAATTTTTAGTTTTAAAAAGGGTTTATAAACATTTAACGTTAAATTCGGTCATTATTTTGTCTAATTAACACTTCTGCAATGTTAAATCACGATATACTGCAGTATTTCTGGTAGACGCTATAATGACGGTACTTTGAAATGATGCAGCATTGTAAGCGGGATGTATATATATATATATATATATATATATATATATATATATATATATTTCCCTAATATTATGTTTAGTATTAGATCAAATTTTGTAAGTATACTTTTAAGAGTTACATGCGTGTGACTTGGGCGATAATTACATTTTGGGACAGTTATCTAGTCCTAATTCTTTACTGTCGCCTCATTGTCGTCACCCTTACAAATCATGTGTGGGAGGAAAAGCTTGACGTGGTAAAAATACAAGAGAACAACTGAGTACGCGCCCCAAGTCACACGTTCACATTTCATTTCACGTTTTGTACATAATTGTAAATATACCTATATAAGTTCAATAAAGGTTAGAATTTTAACAGGCTTTTTTTTTCACTACTAGGAAGATATTTTAATGCGGGCTTTGAAGAAAAAAAAATATTCGATTTTTTTGAACCAGTCTAATATACAAATATATATATATACATCCCACTACACTTATGGCGTCCTTTCATGGACGTCACTTATGGCTTCCCCCTTAAGGAAGCATATATATTCATTTTTGATTAAAGTATATTAGCTAACCCATTCTCCTTGTGCCTCCACTCGTTTAAAATTTTAGTTATTTTTTTAAAAATATACGGCTTTGTGACCTCCTTTTATAATGCAGACATATGAGCCCCACGAAATATATGATTTTGTACATTTCACAATATATATGAACTCCGGCAATGTTGCCATATTTCATAATATAAAAAACTATTATATTTTTTTAAAACTTAGAATATAACTTGAAATATTATAAATACCCTATATTATTTAGACTTTCTTAACAATTAGGTAGGTATTAAACGAATGGTGAGATTAAAAAACTTAATTTTATTGTTAGAAAACAAATAAATTGTTTTTAGTTATTTTTAATTTGGCTCGATCTAGCATAGGAAAATTTGCGGTAGGTATATAAATTCAATTAAATTCAAAACTTTATATTAAATACCTACCTATAGGTATATTAATGTTAAAAAACTGTTTTTCAGAACACCATTTTACTTTGGAAAAAATCATATTTATTTATTTGACAATATTTATTATATGAGGCGTATGTATACTTTTTGCTTTTTAACAGTAAAGGACAAAAATATTGTAGCTGTAATTAAAAATAAATGTGGTAATATTCAAATTGTATTACAATAATTGTAATTGCAATACCACATTTATTTTTAATTATCATTACAATGTTTTTTGTGAGTTTTGCATACGCCTCATATATGGATATATATACAAGGGGATGACGTTTTTTGTGATAATTTATTAGGAGTATTCTACGGACTGTAAGTCTAGGTACCTATCTATAGATATTACGCTTTGTTAATTTTGTAATAGGTACCTACTAACATTTAATAATGTGGGGGTGGGAAAAATAGTGGTTTAAATAACTGTATAGGTACTATTTATATAGAATTATTATAATTATAGGTAAATTTATATAAAAACACAGTTATTTAAACCACAATTACCGGTTACAACTTATTAAATTTTAGTATTGTAAATTAAACATAGCATAATATTTATAGATACCTAAATTTATATAAAAACACAGTTATTTAAACCACAATTACCGGTTACAACTTATTAAATTTTAGTATTGTAAATTAAACATAGCATAATATTTATAGATACCTACACTTTTTAAAATAATATCTGGCAGTCATAATAATTATATATTATTATTAACACTTTGTCGGGTGGTTAATATAATTTTTAAACTTAAAACTTTAATAATTATTAAGATCTAGGTAATATATATCAAAAATCTTAGTATTAAAATTTTTGAAGTGAAACTTTTTAAGCCTGATTTATAGATTGCCTTCCTTCCTTCATCCCTTCCTTCCGTAAAAGTTGAACAATGGTCAGTGTTCAGGTTAGTTAGATGTAAGAAAGGAATTTTATATAATTAATGTTGTTAAAGTTAATATAATAGTTTATATGATTTGTGATGTCACAAAATTATAAAAATATTTTGGATATTAAGATTTTATTTTAAGCAAAAATTTCGTGGGGTAGACCTTACATAAAAATTAAATCAGTGTGACGTGACGCCAATGGGAAGTGGGGGTCCCATAATTTGTGACACTTTGTGACAAGGGGGGGAGGGATGTCAAAAATAGGGATGCACCGGATCAGGTATTTTGCCGATCCGGCCGGAACCGGAATTTCGGCCTCCGGCCGAACCGGATCGCCGGAATTCCGGCCGGATCGGGACCTAAATTTAAAATGTATGTGCATGCCTGTTTTTATACGTAAAACATTGAAAATATTGAGGCTGATTTATTTGTACTTTTTTTTAAACTAGCTACAGTATGCAGAGTATTTATTACTATTAATTTTACCTAGATAGAAATTAGTGGTTATTTAAATATTAATTTTTAATTAGCGTTAACAAAATGAAAACAATTCTACTCATTCAATTGAAGAATAGCAGCCACCTGCCAATAATAAAAAAATTAAAAAAAGTCGGAGAACCACAGCCGCCGGTCTATCATAGGCAAGGAAACACGCACACCCTTTACTGTTGACCAATTACAAAATATATCTGGAAAGCGATCCGGCCGGAACGGTAGTTCCGGCCAACTGGCCGGATTTAGTGGTACCGCCGGAATTCCGGTGCATCCCTAGTCAAAAATATTAAAAAAACGTGTGACATCATTTATGGACGGCCCCTTATCTCAGAAACTACTGGAGTCACAAAAAATTTGTAGGAAACAAATATTCACGAAGTAAAAAATATTTTTAAAATATTATATTTTCATTTATACAGAGTGTTCGGTTTTCCTTGGGCGATACCAACTATCTTATTTTCAATGGAAGACCCTGTATTTTTTTCCATTTTTGGATTCCACCCACTCTTTTAGGTATACTTTGTAAAAATATTAATTAAGAAAATGTTAATACTTTTTGAGTAAAATTAAGATTTATTAAAATTTCGCTAAAAGTTAAAAATAACCAACTAAAAGTTATTATTTTTTATATTATGTAGTATTCGTCTCATTAATAATAAGTAAGCTATAAGTTAATTAATTTTGAATGAAAATTTAACCAAGGTAATTGGAAAAAATTGTGAAAAATGAGTATATATTTTTTTCTATTAGGTTTAGGAAATTACTTTTTATATCCAATTATGCAAAAATATATAGGGTGTTCCATTGAATAAAAACAAGATTTTAAACTTTTAAAAACGCCATTTTCAACGGGGCACCCTGTATAATATTTTCCAAAAAATATAGTAATTAGTTTATAGCTTACTTATTATTAAATAGATAGATACTACATAATATAAAAAATACTTTTAGTTGGTTATTTTTAACTTTTAGCAAGTGTCTACATTTAGAGAAATTTTAATAAATCTTAATTTTACTCAAAAAGTATTAACATTTTCTTAATTAATATATTTACAAAGTATACCTAAAATAGTGTGTAAAATCCAAAAATGCAAAAAATATAGGGTGTTCCATTGAAAATAAGAAAGTTGGTATCGTCCCAAGGAAAACCGAACACCGAACTTCGTGAATATTTGTTTCTTACAAATTTTTTGTGACTCCAGTAGTTTCTGAGATAAGTATATGGGTCACCTTACGTGGACCACCCTGTACAATTTAACTGATTCGTCAAAAATAACACCCAAATTACATCGCATTAAAAAATGTTAGAAAATTACACCACAGTCAATAAATTACACCGCAGATTTAATTTTCATCGGAGAATATATTCGACCACCCAGGCGGCATTTCAGGGGTGTAATAACCCAGCAACAGAGCTGTTCCGAGTACAATGAAAAAGTACTCGAGTACTGAATACAAGTACTCTTATATAAAAGTACTCGAGTACCAAGTACAAGTACAGTACCGTTGTACTCGAGTACCCATACGAGTACAAAGTACAGAGTACACTTTAGTTCAGCCATTCCACGCTACTCGGGAATTTTTGTAGCGTCCGTTACAATAAAAAATTGTGATTAAAAGCTACCGTAATTAAATTAAATACTGTTACAATAGTTAATATTGCAATCATGTTTATTATGCTTGTAATAATTAGGCTTAAACTTATAAGCATAATAATTACGGTAGTTTTACTCACAATTTTTGATTGTAACGGACGCTACAAAAATTCCCGAGTAGCGTGGAATGGCTGAGTTATGAAATGTTGGGAAAAATGCTAGAGAAATGGGGCGATTAAGAAATGAATTTAGAATCACTAGTGCAAAACTAAATACTAGCCGGCCTATTGCCTTCATCAAATATTGTTATTTCGCTTTATGTTAATTATCAATGCCGGCTAGTATCTTGTTTTACTTTGCCTTAGTTTTATTTTTTAATTATCTTTTTGAGGAATATTGTCACCTTATTTCTACCAAAATATAAACAAAATTACATTTCATACATAAGTAAAAACCTTTTGTTCAATGATTTTTCCTGTGTCTTTTTATTTATTGAGTGAGGCTGTCGTGTGAGGCAGGCTGGCTGAGGCGGCCTCAGGCAGCATGTCCGTAATTTGACAAGTCTGAGCAGTGTTGCTCATTTTCAACGCCCACGCACATATTTGCACATATGTGTCCACGCCAACCTCACCGCATAAAGATGTACTCATTGCATATTTTGGATGTACTTCAGTACACGTAAAAGTACTTGAGTACACGGGAAAGTACTCGAGTACATTTTTGCAATCTTAAATGCATCAAGTACAAGTATGTATAAGTACATTCAAATTAAAGTACTCTGGACTGAGTACAGAGTACAATGAAAGTACTTGGAGTACAGTGTTTGAGTACTTGTACTCGAGTACCGCACAGCTCTGCCCAGCAATGTCCATTTAAGAGATATTTTAAAAATACGCTATTATAAAGTATTTTCTTGCGAAAAAGATATTTAATAAATTATATATTAATAATAAATATTTATATATTAATTTAGAAATATGTGCAACAACATTAGTTAAGTACGGCACTGGACACATTTTTTCGATTATTTTTTTACGTTTCTAAAAAACAATAAAATTTTATGTGTGTATTTTTTATTCAATCAAAACATTATTATAGTAAGATGCATGCATTATTACCGCGAAAACAAAACGGCATCTGTCATTAAAATAAAATCTGTCACTGACAGACTGTCAGTATACTATACTATAGGTACTATAGACTATAGTAATAAATAAAATAAGCAATTCTACATCGGAAGAAGAAATAAACAAACAAATAAATGAGCAAATAAGGAAAAATACATCCAAAACACCCAAATTAGTAAGTTATATTAGTAAATTCTAATTTAGTAATACCTACATGTCAAAAAATCATCTATCAGAATACCAGTTGAGAGTTCAATAAATTAGAAAATATTTTTTCAGATATTTCTCAAACTTGTTGTCATAAGGCAATAACCACGCAAGCCCTATGGACAACAAGTTTTCGAAATAGATACCTGTCAAATTATTTTCAATTTATTCTCACTAGTAATATTAATGTTGAAAATTTTGAAAAATGTGATGGAAATTGACAGTACAAAATATGTGACTTTGCCGTTTTTGATATTAGACCCCTGATTAATATGAGAAGTAGATATGAATGTGAATATTAGGGTGTCCGTTGTTTCCCAAGTTGTTTTTTTTTCACTTTGGTATAAGTAATCTAAATTATTTGTTTACAGTCTAAAAACAATTACAAAAAATAATTTTTAATAAAATATACATGAAGCAATACACAGTAGATATTTTTGTAGAAAATTGTATGCTCTACAAAAAAGATCTTTCAATTTTTTTTCGTAAAACCATCTATTTAAATAATATAATATATATTAATGGTACTTATAAAATTATAATTATTAAAACGTACTCGTACATTATACATGGTGATATTGCGCCCTTAAAATCTCATAAAAACGCTTCAAAACATCGAACGCATTTAAAATAATAAAATTAAATTAAATGATCCATGGTTGCCAATTTTACGGACGCCAAATATGCGAAATCATGAAAACGGAATAATAATGAATATACAGACGGTCGACTAGAGCGCAACTAAGCCAAGCGTAATAATGCAGAACTAAAATATACAAAAACGTACATAACACCGATCATGTGGCGTCCCGATGAAATTTTACCAGAAATGTTTTTACTAAAAAATAAACTGAATTGTGTGGGTAGTCGATATGGCGTCCATATACGGAAGCCGTATCTCAGTCGGACGCCATATCCAATGTAATACGTCAATGTATGGACGCCATAAGTATAGCGGGATGTATATATATATATACATATATACATATATATATATATATATATATATTTACCTACGTCGCATAAGTGGGCGTCCGGTCTCTAAGCCTTCTTACTCAGCGTCCGACTATAAACACGAGCGTTTATGAGAGAATATTATTTAAACGGTTAACATGGAGCCTATACCTCTGCAGGTTATCTGAGCGTCTGCAAAAAACACGCTTTTTTTCGATTGCCACACTAACAGTAATTCAAGTAAATTATAGCTTAGTTCCAAGCCCAGTTAAAACCGTTTCGCAACGGCAACGCTCATGCGCATAGGATAAATGGTGTCCGAAATTGATCCCTATGATCTGTAATTGATCCTATGTGCATGAGCGTTACCGTTTCGAAACGGTTTTAAGTAAGCTTGGAACTTACCTTATTATTATTATTATAAATTATGTTTTTGGAAACTTTTTATTTTATTTTTGTGTGTAGAATCTGCTCTTAAAGTATTTCTTACTAATTAACGCTAGATATTAAAATAAATTTAGGGAAAATATTTTTTTACTTGATTTCTTTTTGTATAATTATTTTTGTCTTTTAAAATACAATATTGGGATAAATAAAAACTATAAAAACCATTCTTCTAGGTCATAAAATTTATTTAAAAAATATAAATCATTAATTTTAGAAAAAAAAAATAACTTTTATTAGCCTCCAGAAAAAACAGTTGATTTTTTAAATTTGATGAATTGTTATCTTCGTAGAGAATTTAATCCCCTACAAAACAATATAAAGGTTTTTTGTTTAATTAAAAAATGAAGATATAAGGCTGAAATTTTGACTCAATTATTTTTTTGTGACCAACAAAATAATTTTCATATGGGACCGAAAAAAAACAAAAGTAGTTTTATTTGACACAGTCTAGGAAATACATATAATATAGGTATGTAGATATTATGTATGTAATCATAAAATCTTAAGAAAATCCAAAGTCGGTTAAATATGATAAAATATAACAATTTGGCATTAAAAACATTAATAGGCCATTTAATTTTTTATAGGTTTGAAAAAGTTTTAATATTTTTACAAAAAAGATTGATTTTTTTACAAAAAAGTTTGATATTTTTCAAAATTCCTTCTGGTTAAAACTAGAGTCCCTTCATAAAAACGATCAAAAATATAACCTCAAAGTAAATTTTTCCCAAATTAAAACAGGACGCAAGACACCCTTCTCTATTTTTCTGCCCAAATGGTCGAAAAAACGCAGAGAAATATATGTTTGCACCGTGACATTGACAATCGTGGCCCGACTCTGGTTATGAAGGGACTCTAGTCAAAACTAGAGTCCCTTGATTCAATTTTTAGTTTTGACATTTGGACTTAGCTATATATAGTTTATAAGTTTATATACTTTTATAGGTCTGACTAAATTGCAATATACCTACATATATAAATATTTTAAACTAATCATCTATTGAGGTGACAGATGCAGGGTTACCAGATTTTATCAAAAATGGACATTTTGTTTGAATTTACTTTAATTATACACGTAGAATAATAACCAATCATACAATTAACAATGATGATAAAAAATATACTTACAAATATGACATACTTATGTCAAGAAATTTAAGGAAATATTAAGAAACTAATTATAATAATTTAAATAACAGAAGATAGCCATCATGAGCTGGCCAAATAGTCTAAATTGTCAAAAACTAAAGAAGAAAGAAAAATTAACAATAATTAAATATCGTCAAATTGACAATTTCTATTGTATCAATTTTTTGACAAAATCTGGAAACCCATGATCGCTATATTTCTTTTTTTATCCACAAATAAATTTTAATTTAATAAATACTGTTTAAGCAGAACTGAAATAACTGATGTTGCTAAAAAAATGAATTCTGCAAACGAAGTTAAAAAATGTGGTAGTGCGTAAAAGTAGCGCGAAAATAAAGTAAAATCTAAAATATTACTAATTTACAGGTAAGAGAGCGAAAATTATACATATTTAGTTAACAATTGTTATTAATCACTATTTTAAACTTTAAATATTTAGCGCTCAAAACAAATAAGAAATCCAGAAAAACCTAATTTATATTTAAGAAGGGATACTTAATCAGCGCCTTCGCTGGGCGCCCAGATAACCGCTGCAGTAAATATATAAACACCGTGTTTATAAATCTTGGGGTCGTAGCGCCTTTATGCGGAAATAAGCTGAACTACACTATAAACGTTAATCAAAAATCCGGCAAGTGGGCGTCCAGCTATTTTTTATTTTAAAATAATCTATGCAACCAAAGATACTATTTAAGCAGGTTCTTAAGGAATGGTCAGTGAGCGTCCGTTTATCGGACGCCTGGTGACTTCGGACGCTCAGTGAACCTACAATTTTACACAGGAGACGCCCAGTTATACCATATAGATATATATATATATATATATATATATAAATTATAATATATATTATATTATTATATTATAATATATATATATATATATATATATATATATATATATATATATATATATATATAAATATATCAACGGGTTTAAGGCAAAACGGCCCAAACGCCAAAATTTAAAAAAAATTGTTACAGCTCTAGCTAGAGAATTTAATTCTCTATCAACCTGTACTTTTAAGAATTTTTCGAAAAATTTGGCGCTTGTGCCATTTTGCATTAAACCCGTCGTTATATATGCATTTCCTTTTGAAATATACAACTTTTTTGACATGCGTCGGCACACGTGCGCTTTAAATGCGCCGGCACACGTGCGCTGCATATGAGACGCATATGTAAGCGCATCTGTGTAGTGATCTGCGCGCACGCGTGCCGTTTAAAGACGCACGCGTGCACTCACTGTGCGCGCATCGTGACTACATTTTGCTATCTAGGTTAAAAAAAACGTATCCGTGTCTTACTATACATTTAGCTGTTATTGACGCCGTGATCTGAAAAAACGCCGAGACAGGGGTATCATTTTTTTAAGTCTATTTTCAAAATCTGTAGAAATTTTGTATGGGAGAGAAAAAAATTTAAATTGTGCCGTACTACTACTATAAAATAATGGAAAAATAATAACATAATTTTATATCATAAAAAGATAACTTAAACTAGCAATCTAAGCAATCTTACAGTGTTGACATAATTTTTTAAGCGTAGCAAATAATACGATGGAAATAAGTTTTTTAATGTTTTGGGGCAAGTATCGTCCGGTCCCCCACGAGGTTAGGGCCCCCCGCGGTGGCGAGCGCTCGCGGTACTGACGCTACGCCACTGATTGTGGCCCACAATAGGTAATATTTATTATACTCGTGCTCGTGCATTTTAAGCTGAAGCTGAAGTTGAACTATTTTAAAATTTGAAATCTCACGGAGAGAAATGTATAGTAAATTTTAGATTTTAGAATTTAGTTTAACAAATTTTTAGGGTACTAATATTATATATTCGCCAGTACAAGGGTTAAGATTGTAATACAATATACTATTTTTTATTATACAATTTTAGTAAAGATTACAACACCAATATTACTAAATCATAATTGTATAATATATATTTTAATTTTTAATATGTTCGTATAGTAAATTGATTTTACTATCTACAAATAGTAATATTTACTATATAATTTCGTAATGAATTCGCTGGCCGAGTGACAATTTGGCTCGCATGCTAAGCAAATGTATTGATCGTTCACAATGAAATTCGACGTTAAAGTGGAATTTGAAGTGGGCAAAATTTCAAGCTAAAGGCCATACAATTTAAGAAGATTCTGATTTTCAATAACGTTTAGTTTTGTGTAAACGAGAGTGTACCTATATCTTTATAATCTGTGACCTATATTGAAAACAAAAAGAATGAAGAGGACGTTACTCCAATCTTACTTGCAACAATGCTGATTTTATTGTTAAAAAAAGGCAATTGTTGATTTAGTTAGAACTTTCCTCTGAAGAAAGACGAAGGGGCCCTCCAAATCCTAATTTTAATGGAACGCAAAAAATTTGGGTTTTATGAAAATGTTTTGCAAGAAGCCCGTTTTAGTGATCCTTATATATTTTTTAATTTTACAAGGATGTCAGCATCTAGTTTTGATAAGCTTTTACAAATAGTAGGACCACACATTAAGAAGAGATCCAACAGAGAACCTATATCTCCAGGGTGCAGGTATGGGAAGTAGATAAATAAGTATATACTTAATTTTTTTTAAATGAAAATATTTAATTTTACTTAACCTAATATTTATTTTTTTGTTCTGGATTAGCCATTACATTAAGATTTTTGGCCACTGGAGATAATTATCCAAGCCTTTCATATGGTTTTCGAGTTGGAGTGTCAACCATATGTGAAATAATTAAAGATACATGTTGTGTCATTTGGAATGAGTTACAGCCAATAATTTTACCTCCTATGACAGAGGATGAGTGGATAAGAATTTCCAAGGATTTTTTATTTCTCTGGTCGATGCCCAACTGCCTTGGAGCAATTGATGGCAAGCACATCATAATGCAGGCACCATCAAACTCTGGATCTTTGTTTTACAATTACAAAAAATCATTTAGCATTATTTTATTAGCAGTATGTGATGCTAAATATAATTTTATTTGTGTGGACATTGGTGCATATGGATCTCAGAGTGATGGTGGTGTCTCAAACAATTATCCCTTTGGCAAATAATTATTTGCTAATGAGCTTAATATACCATCATCACAAGAACTATCATACTTCCCAACAAATATAAAAATACCCCATTTTTTTGTAGGTGATGAGGCCTTTCCCTTAAGGGAAAACTTAATGAGGTCATTTAGCAAGCCTAGAGCAGGCTCCTTAGCTCGTGATGAAAGAGTTTTTAATTATCGGCTCTCTAGGGATAGGAGAATAATTGAAAATTCTTTTGGTATTATGGTGGTACGGTTTAGAATTTTCCATAGGGTTATAAATGGCAATGCAGAAACTGTAGACAGTATTGTGAAGGCTACTGTATGTCTTCACAATTTTATTAGGAATGAAAATAATTAATCATATTTAACTGATGGTGATGTAGATAAGGAAGTTGGGGGCAAAGTTATATCAGGGAGATGGAGGAATGAAATTCCCAAAGAAGGTACTGCTTTTGAAAATGTTCCCATAAGACTTGGTGCAGGAAATGCCCCATTTTCAGCTCTGGCAATAAGAAATCATATCAAAAATTATGTAAATGGATAAGGGGCACAATTTGCACCATGGCAATGGGAAACAATGGATAAAACAAATTAATGTGTCCCAAACATAATTTACCACTTTTTTAATTTGCTTTAACTTTTGCACTGGATTCAAAGTCTTGTGTCCTGTCTTTTCTAAAACGCCAAAAATTATCAATTAATGAGAAGAAAAGTTTTAGCTAATTCAAAAATTGCAAATTTTGTGGCCCACCCTCTAATACAATAAAATTGAAAGTTAGGGGTAATTTCGATATATCATTTGTTACTTTAGTAGTAGTTTTTATATTATTACTTTATTAAGTAACTTTATTATTATTACTATTTTATTACTTAACTTTATTATTATATTTTTTTAACTTTAACGATTAACTATATAAGTATTTGCTTTTAATATAGTTATTTTTAAAATAAAAAACATTAAAAAAAATAAAAGTATTTTATTAACTCACTACTTAAACATTTTTTATGTTTAAATTTTTAATAACTTTTTAAACAAAAAAAAATAATATCTTTCCTAAACTAAATAAACAGCATTTTTATAATATAAAATAAAACAAACATAATATGCAAGGAATTTGGTAATAATAAATAAAATAAATATAAAAAAATAACAATTTTTTGTAATACTTGTAATACTTAAAACTAAAACAGTTTTAAATTGATATAAGCTACTCGTATTCAGTCTTATAATAAACAAAACAGAAAAAAAAACAATTTCTAAAACTAATAGTCAGAAGAGGCTGTGCACGTATCCCTATGGAAAATTTTGTTATAGCAGACTGTATGTGCATAGCCTCTGGGTAAACCAAAATTTGTAAGACTTACAAATAATAGTTCTAAATGTCAGATCTTAATTCTCTTTTGTAATTTATGATTGTCACCTGCAACTCCTCCGTCACAATGCTTGCATGTGGCTCACCAATATTTTTTAGTTCTGAAGCCATATAACGGGAGAATAGTTCGTACCTATCATCAGTATATTCTTTCTTGTTACTATTTAAATTATATATAGCAGCTGAAACGTCCACTAAAACATTGTCAATTTTTTTTATTTCTGTTTTAAGGTTGGTTGTTTCTGCTACCGATTTTCCTTTTCTTTTCTTAGCTTTAGGCACATTTAAGTTTTCATTTTTTGGATTGCTTTTTGATTCAACTGCAATATTTTTATCCACAATTTTAACAACTATGTTTTATTCTTCATCTGAATCAGTAAGATAATAATATGATTCACTGGCTTGTGATGTAGTATCTTGAAGAAAAATGTTGAATGTTGTCTGCCTCTGTGATTGCTCACCACATTTATACATAAATTTGAAAAAATCATAAGAGGCCAAACAGGTCTCGTAGAAGCAGCAGCACCACTTCGTTCTAGTTTTTCCCTTATTTGCACCCCAGTAAGCACCAAACACTCGGCAAACAGTCGGCCTTCGCTCGGCATAGACGGTTGACCCCCACAACACTCAACCCGACGCGACGACGACCAACGCCATAACCTTTATGAAAAACTACGAAAGATGTTCCCAAATTAACGGATGGAGCGACACATATAAAATAAATTATCTAGGATCGTTTATGGAAGGAGCGGCAGTTACATGGTATACAAAATACGCCAACAAATTTGGGAAAATTTGAAAACAGACTTTTTAGAAGAATTTGGAGAACATTTTGTGAGAGCAGCAAAAATAAAATTAAATTCAAAAAAACAAGGCGAAAACGAAAACAAATAAGTAACTTGACCCCCTTGTCGCAACACGAATCTTACACACCTCAACAAATAGTCAATAAACCAGAACAACGAAACCAGCAGTATTACCCACAAACCCAAGTATAAAAAAAGAAGAAAGAGGAATACTACACCCCTTCCTTTTCAACCCCTGTACCCCTTATCCCTAATGCCAATTTGTATATACTTGTAAACTAATTTTTAAGTTAACTTTGAACTTATTTTATCTTGGCAACCCGAAGAAGCCGGCATTGAAATATCAGCAGGATCTTTTTGGAAGCCCTTACCAGAGGCCCTGTTCTATGAAGCTACGATACCCATAAGGTATAGAAGAATGAAAAGAAGAAGTCGACGTTAATAAAACTAAAATGGAAAACACAAAATGTATATAAATAAAGAATAAAGAATATTGAAAATAAAAAGAAGATAAGAAATACTTTTTGAGGTACGGAAAAAGCTTGTGCTGCTGAGTCATGCTACTATGAAGAAAAACAGCATCCCAAGAAAATCTTGGAAAATTACCAACCACGAAACTGAGGAAATAGAAGAAAACCTGAAAATTTGTCTCATCTTGCGGGCGAGATGTTCAAACTTGAATTACTTAATCCTAAATAAGTTACCTACTCTGATCTCCATTTCATCCATAAAGTCTACATGCTTATCCTTTGGAATGACATTCTTTCAGCATGCGTGGTATTCCTCTTAATCAAGAGATACCCAGTGGTACTAGTAGCCACCCTACCTCGAGCAGAACTGCAAAAGAAGAAATAAGAAAAATGGAAAAAGTATAATAAAAAATAAAATACCCAAAAATGCAGGAAACCCTGGATATGGTTCCTTACAAGAAGGTATCTTGTACCACGTTTGTTGTGAAGATGACACTCCAGATCAATTCCAGCTGACACTCGTCCGAGCTTACCCCAGGAAAGACCAGGAGTGAGGGTTAGCAATTTCCAATGATGACAAAAGGCAGCCCAGCGCAACGAGTCGCTCATGCGTTCCATGTCCATCGCAGGAATAAAATTGTTGGCTAGGTCAGTAGTGATAATATTAAATTACAAGCGCATATTTAAGATAAAAACTAGCTTAAGAAACAAATTGAAAGTTTAATTCAAGCATTTATAAAAATAAAAATTTAACGTTATAAGGTATAAAGGGACGTAGTTCTTCACTAAACAACTTTTTTAAATAATGTATAGTAATGCATAATTTTAAAAACTTAATGATTAATTTTTATATATTTAAGATTTTTTTGGCATAGGCGATAGGCACTTGGAAATTGTACATAGTTTAGTTAATATTTTAGTTTAATTATTATTTTAAGAAGTTTCAGATTATTGCAGACGTATTATATGCATTTCAATAGAAATATACTGCAATCTTTCAATAATAAGTTTGTATATAAACGACACATTTTTGTAATTGAGAGATCAGATTAAATAAAGCTGTCATAATGTAAGTTTGGCTTTTTAACCATACGTCACCCAACAGTCCCAATCACCGATGGTGGAGTTTTCCCATTCGTTACATGGTGGAGTCCCATAGGTCACAATATTACATGGGCTAAATGCTTTAAATTTCTATCTGATAACGAAATTTCAGCCAGAATTGAAGAATTGAAAAGGGCTGTACGATATGTATTATCGATTCCTGTATCAAATGCCTATTTTGAGGGATTATTTAGTCTTACGAACTTAGTTTGGAGAGATGAGAGAAATAAACTGAGCGAGAATGTTCTGAGAAGTGGAATTTAGATAAGACTGAATTTTAACCTGACTTGCCTTTAATTTTATGAATTCATAAAAAGCCAAAAAACTGTTTTGGCAAGAGAGGAAAAATATAAGTTTAAAAATAAGTAGATAGATTATACACACAAAACAATATTTTTTTATTGTGAACTTAAACTACTTGATTCAAGTGTATGTGGTACGGTTATATATACGCAAGAATATATTTTCTTGCCAGAAGACTTTTAATTTCTTAAAGATATACGCTGATTATAAAATTAATTTTATTAGATTTAACACTGAACTCAAGAGAAGACAGGCTTGATTTATAATTATTGTATTGTTTAATCCAAATACAACAACTTTGTTTAAAATTTATAGTTTTCTTAATTTAAGAATATCATTTTCTTTTTGTGTAAGTATACCTAGTTTGTTTCAAGAATAACATTTCATTAAATCAATATATTTACGGATTTTGACTGAAACTTACTGTTTTTATTGAGAAAATTTATGACATTATTAATGTACTTACTTACTATATTTTTTTAAGTAACCGTATTCGCTAAAAAGTTGTAATAGTAACAAAAATTATATCAAACAACCTAAATCATGTAAGCTTTAGTAGTTATAAAACATATCAATTCTAATCTAATACTTTACAGAGTTAGGGTTAAATAGTCTATACCTTTGTAACAGGGCCGTTCCTGGCGAGCGTGCAGTGCGTGCACGCACGCAGGCGCAACATTTTGGGGGCGCAAAATCAAAGAGTCAATCAGTACTCGATAAACTTTCTTGCAGATAAACAAATACTTAAACATACATAGGATAAAGGTTACCGCCTTTCTTTGCGTCGGCCGCATTAAAGGCTTTGACGATCTTTCTTCGGCCGCTATAAAGCGCCTTTTGCCGCTTTATTATTGAGTATGAGTATAAGAGACGTATAACCGGCCCCATTGCCTCATCGCTCCCGGGCGCGTATTGGCATTGTGTACTACGATACAGAGCCATAGTGTTCTGAATCGTAGTAAGGATTGACAAAATTAAACGCCACTAAGTACAATACAATCCATACTACGATTCAGCACATCTCCCAGTTTGTGATGTTCTGAATCATAGTAGAGAATGTTGAAGTGTTTGCGCGAATGCAGCAGGCCATACTTTACTGCGATTCAGAAAATATTGGCAATATATGTGCCGCACGCATAAAGTGATAAGCCAGAGTTATAGGTTATGTTAGAAATTAATTGATAGTAGTGAAACAGACCCAACCAAAAATCTCACTGACAATATTTATTTTTTATTATCGATTTTTCAAGTTAATTAACTTAAAAATCGTTTTACCCTAAAATTTTATTTGGCTTTATCATCGACAATCCAGGATTGTCAATCCTTAATAGATTTTTTTATAAATATTTTAGTAGTTAATGCCCTCATGTTTTTCTTTCTTAAATATAAGAGAAAAAAGCAAAGGATTTTATATATTTAAAAAATAAAAAATATAACTTTAAATTATTATATCAAGTATAATCTATGTATTTTTATTTGGTGTCTATTAAAGAAAACAACACAATACAAAATATAATATAATATAATACAATACAATACAATAAAATAAAATTTCTTATTTATGTATATTTTATGTTTATGTTTTTGCAAAATTAATAGTTTTATAAAACGTACAACTTTTTCAAATATTATTTAAATCCGTTGTGGTACGTTTATATCTGATATATCATTTTAAACTTATTAACAAAAAGATCGTTTTACCCAAAAATTTTGCAAGTATACTTGCAAAATTTTTGGGTAAAACGATCTTTTTGTTAATAAGTTTAAAATGATTTTTTTCCTTTGGGTTAATGTATATTTATTATTAAAACTGCAGAGAGTACCTAGTTTGTTTTTATTAATATTTATTAATAAATAAATTCCAATTAAAAATAATAATTTGTTTTTATTGATAAGGCGTGCAGCTAGCGTATTTGTAGGTAAGCTATCCAACTACAATTCAAATTAGAATACTATTTTCTGAATCGTAGTAAAGTATGGCCTGCTGCGGTCGCGCATACCCTACACCATTCTCTACTATGATTCAGAACATCACAAACTGGGAGATGTGCTGAATCGTAGTATGGATTGTATTGTACTTAGTGGCGTTTAATTTTGTCAATCCTTACTGCGATTCAGAACACTATGGCTCTGTATCGTAGTACACAATGCCAATACGCCTCCCGGGCCCCACATAGGCCTCTGTTTCCTTACGCCGATTTTCTTTCGCCACCAGCAACGGCACGGCTTCACCCGGGTTTGCTGGGTGCGACCCGTACTGTCCCCTATTTATGGCTCGAGACCGAAATGCCAATAATTTTAATAGCCATTCCCGGGTTCGCCGGGCCGATGCTATACGCCCAGTAGGGTCATGAAAGAGGTAGGACGGGAGGGATAGACATTTTGGTATTTGGGGGACAATTACGCCGACTCAAATCTAAGTACGACGCGGTATCCCCCTAGACCATGCAGTTAGTATTACTAGAAACATTTGGGATTACCTAACAATTTTTTGTTATTGTGTTGCCCTAGCATGTTAGTAATCTTCGCTAAGTTTGGATTCTAAGTGTCGGTTTATTTGATCTGGTTTAGTTTAAAGTTTATTTTGTTGGGGCCTTACGCATTCGTCCATGACAGATTTATTGTCCTACTTAGCTTTCGTGTAAATGACCATAGGATGGGGCGGTTTTGTTTTTTTTTGGCCTTTGTCTTTATTTTTGCTTACAATATTGTCTTACTAATGTTACTATTGTTACTGATGCACTTTGTTTACCAATGTTGCAAATTATGTGTTAGGTTTAAGGTTACTTATCCGATTTTGCAGATAGCCTTTTCTCCCTTGGTTATCCTCTTTTGTTTGTCTTGTGAAAAGCGTTCAATTGACAGGTGGTAAGACAGCCCTGTAGCTGACACTTATCACTTCACACTTTCTTGAGGGTAGGGTAGTCTCTACTCACTATATTTTATTTGCACAAAGTAATTATGTAAGGGTTTTAGGCTTTTATGTTTTTAAGAGGTCGCTATCCGAGACGTTATTGGCGGCTTAACTTTTTTTTTGATATGAGTATCAAAATAAAAGGAGTTAAATTATCATAATATTTTTAGTATTTGTTTGATAGTTGCAGTTGACGGTAGCAAAGTTTAACAGTAGTCTACACAGTGTTTGACTTTGTAACGAGCTTATTTTCTAAAAATTAAGGCCCGTTATTTCCATTGCGAGTTAAATGCGAGTTACATCTAAACTTAAAGTTAAATTTGAAAATCTATATTTCAATGTCTGGATTACTCTAATTTGTGAGTTAACTCGCATTTACAATTAACTCGAAGCTCAGGTACAAGTTAACCTAGACATTGTGAATTAACTTAACCAAATGTTGGTTTATTAGGAACACAGCTATTTAAATATTAAAATTTTAAATAAAGACATAAAAATAGTAACGACAAACAATAATAAATGAGCTGACAATAATTAATTTTTTCTACTCCTATTATGGAATATATATATAATAATATATATCACTTTTATATATGGAATGAAATATATTCCGTAAAGTGTTACAAAATGAATTATTCTATCATCTGATGACAGAATAAACACTCGTGGCGACATCTCTGTTGTTAATATCTAATAAATTTTAGACCGATCCAACCTCACTTTCTTCCAATTAGATTATTTATCTATGGTATTTTTTGGAAACGTAGAAAAAGTATAGTCTGAAACACGTTTGGAATTTCATATTCCCCTCTCGTGAAACCGTCAAACTCGCCTTCGGCTCGTGTCTAAACTTTTCACTCGAGCGGAATATGCCGTATTCCAAACTTGTTACAGAATATACTATTCCTTCATTAATATCTTTTTTTGTTGCAACTGTTTAGTAAAAATTTTAATTTTTAATTAATGTTGTTCTGTTAACTTTTCCCTTTGACTGTTAACTGGTTCTTTCAACATTTTGGTGGTGTATTCTGTCCAATTTTTGGCTTCTCCTGTCCTCTCACCTGTGTTGACCATCCCATCGCTATCGACAACAAATTCACCAATGTCTACATTAGGGTGATTCATTTCCGCAAAGTTTTTGTTTTCTTCGGTGCTCAAGCAAAATATTAATCTGCATATAGAAAAAAAAATTCTCAACAAGTTTGAGCTCTTAATATCAATTTTAAGTACTTGCAGTTTAAATTTAAAGTTTTCCCATTTAAAATGCATGTAAAAAAATGGTTTTTTTTTCAAATTTCTAATGCTTATCCACCTTTGACAATATTGCAAATCGGTTTAATACACCTTATGGGGAATTCCACGCTCTTTAAAATTGCTTTTGAGGTTTTTTTTGTAACTCGCATTGGTTCACCAGTAGGAGTCGTCAAAGGACAGTTTTTGAAAAAAATCGTTTTTTTTTTAAATTTTTTTTAACAAACCGCAAAAAGTAGGGAGAAAAGTTTTTGTTTTCTTCGGTGCTCAAGCAAAATATTAATCTGCATATAGAAAAAAAAATTCTCAACAAGTTTGAGCTCTTAATATCAATTTTAAGTACTTGCAGTTTAAATTTAAAGTTTTCCCATTTAAAATGCATGTAAAAAAAATGTTTTTTTTTCAAATTTCTAATGCTTATCCACCTTTGACAATATTGCAAGTCGGTTTAATACACCTTATGGGGAATTCCACGCTCTTTAAAATTGCTTTTGAGGTTTTTTTTTGTAACTCGCATTGGCTCACCAGTAGGAGTCGTCAAAGGACAGTTTTTGAAAAAAATCGTTTTTTTTAAATTTTTTTTAACAAACCGCAAAAAGTAGGGAGAAAAGTTTTTGTTTTCTTCGGTGCTCAAGCAAAATATTAATCTGCATATAGAAAAAAAAATTCTCAACAAGTTTGAGCTCTTAATATAAATTTTAAGTACTTACTATTTAAAGTTTTACCGTTTAAAATGCATGTAAAAAATATATTTTTTTTCAAATTTCTAATGCTTACCCACCTTTGACAATATTGCAAATCGGTTTAATACACCTTATGGGGAATTTCACGCTCTTTAAAATTGCTTTTGAGTTTTTTTTTGTAACTCGCATTGGTTCACCAGTAGGAGTCGTCAAAGGACAGTTTTTGAAAAAAATCGTTTTTTTTTTTAATTTTTTCTAACAAACCGCAAAAAGTAGGGAGAAAAAAGGGCTGAATCATAAAAAAAAGTTATCCAACCAATATTTAATGAATTTACAGCCATTTTTATAACTGAAAACGTAAGAAATTGATACTTACCAACTCATAATTTAGATTGATTTTTTCTATTTATTATCATTATATTTCCCTACACTAAGAAGTTTTTTAAAATTATTAATTTCTCACTTATAATGAATATGAAAACAACAGATAAATTCATAAAAAAATAGCAAAAAAATATAAATGAAGATTATTTAATTTTTTGAAGCGAAATTTGAAATATGTATGTGTTGTTTTCATATTCATTATGAGTGAGGGAAATATAATGATAATAAATAGAAAAAATCAATCTAAATAACATTATAGGTTGGTATTTATCAATTTCTTACGTTTTCAGTTATAAAAATGGCAGTAAATTCATTAAATATTGGTTGGATAACTTTTTTTTATGAATCAGCCCTTTTTTCTCACTACTTTTGGCAATTTGCTCGAAAAAATAAAAAAAAAAGATTTTTTTCAAAAACTGTCCTTTGACGACTCCTACTGGTGAACCAATGCGAGTTACAAAAAAAAACTCAAAAGCAATTTTAAAGAGCGTGAAATTCCCCATAAGGTGTATTAAACCGATTTGCAATATTGTCAAAGGTGGGTAAGCATTAGAAATTTGAAAAAAAAAACCATTTTTTTTACATGCATTTTAAATGGGAAAACTTTAAATTGAAACTGCAAGTACTTAAAATTGATATTAAGAGCTCTACCTTGGTGAAAATTTTTTTTTCTATAGGTAGATTAATATTTTGCTTGAGCACCGAAAAAAAACAAAAACTTTGCGGAAATGAATCACCCTAGTCTACATTTGCTTTTGGCATTATTGTTACGATTTGTACCTCAGCATTTTCTTTTTCATGCTCCAAATTATTGAGTTCATTTTCCATGTTCTTCATGAGGACTGACTCATCTTGATCGCAATCGAAAAGGGCAATTAAACCATATATTTGATCACCTAATATTTCTTCCACTGTTTTGTCTATTTCGTCCGTATCTTAAATTTTACCTGAACATCCCCCAGTTTGTCTTATAATGTTCCTGATTGCCATAATTTTGACTTTCGATGTTTTTTTTTTGAGATTTTTATACTTATTTATTAGGTCTTTTTTCTCGAACAGGGCTCGTGGCGTTAAACGTGATTGTAATACATTCCCAAGTACATCTTTCTGCTTCCAAATAAACTGCCCACTTTTTTTACATTCTATGATGTGCTTATCGTTCAAAACCAGATTAAGCAGCAATTGATCTTGTTTTACTAAAATTGGTTGGTCTCGATCTGGACTCTTTTTTCTCAATCTCACTCATTTTTGCTGATAATACTTTACCCAAAATTTAATTTAATTGCAAGCTTTCAAACATTCAAACTACTACACCTTAAAAAACTCTCTTTATCAAACCGCTCATAGATGGCTTTAAATTTAAATTAATTTTAAATAAAATCCATAGAATAATTATAGAATCACGGATACCAACATAAAGATAAACTTCTTAACTTAGAGTTACTAAACTCGGGTAGCAAAATCTTTGGAAAAACCCATAAAACATAACTTCAAGTTAACTTCGAATTTAAGTTAATCCTAGGTTTACTAACACGAAAGTTTACTCGCATTGGAAATAACGGGCCTAAGAAGTCAAAAGTGACTAATTGTCATAGTGAAAAAGCAGCTACTAATAATAATTATTATCGTCAACAGAAACTTGTATCCCGGACAATTAGCAATCAACTCCTATGTAAAATTGTTCACTAAATCTGAAAATATATGTCAAAAGTTATAAAAGTAGAACCGTTGAGTGATTAATTAATGTTAGAACAGTTTTTGAGTTATAGTCCGGGATACAAATTGCTGTGGACTAGTTATTAGTGACTGCTTTTTTACTTTGAAAACTACTTATTCATTTTTAGAGAGTACGTCACTAAAAACCAGTTGTATTTTTTGGGATTTTGTTTGTTTGGTAATTTAATAAATATATTTATATATATACCTATATATATAAATATTTTATGCCTAGTTTCAGCAGTTTTTTTTACATTTTTAATTACATATTGCCAGTTTGTCCTAAAATATACATTTTTTAAAATTTTAGTGCTTAGAATTAAAATATTTAATGTATGTATAATATTGAAATATAAAAGGGGCGCACCAAAGAATGCTGCAGGTAGGCGCCAGACACCCCAGGAACAGGCCTGACTGCAGGTATATATCCTGTTCGTTTTTAGTTCCAAATCCATTGTACAGAATTTAAAAAATTAAGTTCCGCTCATGTTCATTGAATTTGTTAAAACATTTCATTGGGCAACTATAACTGTCTAGTTTTCTTTATGTACAGGGTGTCCGGGAAAAGGAGGTCAATCCGTTAACCATATATTCTTTGAGTTAAAACAATAAGACTTTCATAATACCATTTTTCAATTTAGAGCTTCATGTTCGATATACAGAGCGACAAAGTTTGAAATTTAAAACTGATTTTTTTAAATAATTCAAGTAATTGATAAGATATTAAGTTTAAATTCGGTACACTACTTCAACATAAATAGTTACATTTTTTGAGACCAACAAAACAAAAAACAATTGTCAAATAATCAAAATAGGGGGGTCCAGTACTCACTGACTCCCCCTATTTTTTAGTACGTGCGCCAATGACTTCCAAACGGTATTTTTTCAGGTAATCATTTATTGTTGAAAATGTTTTGTCTCTTATAAAATTTTGATAAAATGATTTGTTTTAGAGATAATTTGTAAAGTATGGGTCAATCCATATCAAATTTTTGAAATTTAATTTTTTTTTTTGAAAAAATTTAGGTCATGTGATATATCATAAAAAGGTCTCTAATAGGCCTTTAAAATAAGCTATCACTCACCTTTCTACTTTTAATAGTTTACGAGATATCGCTATTTTTGTAAGTACCCAAATTTATCGGAATTTTTTGATTTACAAAAATCAATAAAACAAAAACCACCCATCGAAAAAAATTCATATATGGGATTTTTGAGTTTTTTAGTGAGGTAAACAAATTTACCAAAAATTATCAAAATCGGAGATGGTGGGGGAAGAACCTTTGGTTGATTTGATATGGACTGACCCATACTTTACAAATTATCTCTAAAACAAATCATTTTATCAAAATTTTATAAGAGACAAAAAATTTTCAACAATAAATGATTACCTGAAAAAATACCGTTTGGAAGTCATTGGCGCACGTACTAAAAAATAGGGGGAGTCAGTGAGTACTGGACCCCCCTATTTTGATTATTTGACCATTGTTTTTTGTTTTGTTGGTCTCAAAAAATGTAACTATTTATGTTGAAGTAGTGTGCCGAATTTGAACTTAATATCTTATCAATTACCCGAATTATTAAAAAAAATCAGTTTTAAATTTCAAACTTTGTCGCCCTGTATATCGAACATGAAGCTCTAAATTGAAAAATGGTATCATGAAAGTCTTATTGTTTTAACTCAAAGAATATATGGTTAACGGATTGACTTTCTTTTCCCGGACACCCTGTATATAACTTTAAAGGTTTAAATTTAAACTTACCTTGTTTCTTAGCGGCAATTACTTGATTTCTATGATTAATATATTCTATGCCTTTGATAATATAATTTTTCACAACATTGCTCTTATAATTTTCAGCGTGTCGTTCACCTCTAGGACGCTTTTTGAGGCTTATATTTATATATCACTGTTATCACTTTCGGAATCGTTGTGTATGCACTTATAGCACTTGGGTATATCTTAACAAGTTTGGGTGAAGTAATGATCCTGTATAAAATAAACTCACAACCTTATTAGACAGGTGTAAGCTCACAATTCTCAGAACACCAACACAAGAATCTCTGTTAACTACTGTCAAAGTCAACATAGCTAGATGCTATTAGTGGAACAGTTAGTAAGAGAGATTGAAAATCCGGTAATTGGGTCCTTTTAAAAATATATATAAAAATTTACCCTACATAATATTGTTTTCACTAAATGCGAACTTGCTTCTTTTTGACACCAAACAATCTGGCTTGGTCTAATTAATAAAAATCAATGTATAACTAAAAATGTCAAAATTGTGACTTGGTTCCTTTTAATAATAATCGATTTAATTATATTAAAAAACAGTGTGTTAAAATTTGTCAACGTAAAAAGAAAAAAGTTTAAAAAAGAATTGGGTTGGCTGACATTGTGAAGACACCTAGATTGGACGACTATAAAGGATAATAAGGAGGCGACATCCTCCAATATTTCCAAAGGGACTCCAAAAACCAACACTGGAGTTGAAGGATGGAAAAATAGTTATAGTTAAAAAGAAGAAAGCCTCAATGAACTGAAAATACAGCTTGATGCTGGTAAGGAAAGATCCCTGAAAGAAGTGTTAAAGATTCAGCCAAACGTCTACAACATATAACGATAGCTACAATCAAAGCAACTTATTTTTTGTTAGGAATTGCCACAATTTTTATTACAAAATAAAAAATTACTACCTTTTACAATAAATGCCTAAAATTTATTAAAGCCTTAAATTATTTATAAGATAGGCTTAATTATGCAAATATATACATTATTTGCACACAGAAAAAACGCTAATGTTATTGCATTAAATACTAATTTGATTTATTTAAAAACATTACTTTAGTATGTATACTATGTATACAACGCAATAAATTCTTTGACATTGTTTCCCTATTTTGGTTAAATAGTAATTAATTGAGCAAATAACAATTTAGATTGCTTTAATTTTAATGCATTTAATGACAGCGCTGTTCTTGGTACTATAATAGTTTTTTTATGTGCAGGTAGGCCCGTTAACCTGAATGTAACTATAAATATTTCAAAATTACGTAAAACGCCAAAATGTATTAGCGTCTATAAACGCATATTTTGACGTTGGTGGACCGTTACAGCCTTATTTATAGTGGGTTCTAACAAAAAAACAATTTTATTAAAATTTAAAAGTGTTGCTTTAATTTAGTCCATTCCATAATATAATTTTAGTTTTAAAAATAAACGATTCCTGGTAAGTACCATGGTATTAAAAAATCTTTTTAATTTAAAAAATCTTATATTTTGACGTTGGTGGACCGTTACAGCCTTATTTATAGTGGGTTCTAACAAAAAAACAATTTTATTAAAATTTAAAAGTGTTGCTTTAATTTAGTCCATTCCATAATATAATTTTAGTTTTAAAAATAAACGATTCCTGGTAAGTACCATGGTATTAAAAAATCTTTTTAATTTAAAAAATCTTTATACATTTTTCGGTAATTTCCATCACTGTCATATTTTTTTAATATATCATTCCATAGGTCAGGTTTTTTATTATGAAGAAAACTTAAAATCATTTTAAGGTGTTTCTTTTGAGCATCACTGCAATTTTGGCAACCAGTTTGAATACCATCAGGAATGATTTCTAAAAATAAATATAAACACTTATATAAAGGAAAATCATATCCGATCATATCATACAATAATATCAACTCTGCCGTTATGTTTCGATTTTCTATGCGGTTGTATGTAGGGTAAGTCCGGTATAGTTGGACCACTTTTATAAAAAGTCATAGAGTTCATTTAAAATTTTTAGAAAAAGTCTGAGTATTTGCAGTTATATTTATTATAAAAAATAGTATTATTTCGTAATAACAAAACTAAAAAATTTCCCTCTTAACAAGATTAAATTGACAAAAACTAAAAATAAAATTCTTGGGTTAGATGGACCTCTTCTGGGTTAGATGGACCAGTAGCAGTAGCAGTAGCAGTAGTACCTAGTCGCAATTCTGGATTTTTCGTTTTTAGGTTAGAGTAATCTACATGGACCCTATATTCGATATCATGCACAGTTATTTTGCAAAAACTTACCTACAGTCGATGCTATATGACACAATAAAATACACAGAAAATTATGTACGTAGCTTTAAACGTTAATCGCTAACAAATATTTATTTAACACGCATTTAACGACCAGATTCTCAAGACTGATATAAAGTAACTTCCATTACGTGTAGTTAGTACCGCGAACGACATCTGTTCAACTTTTTTTCAACTAAGCTCAGTGGTCCATCTCTCCCCCTGGTCCAACTCTCCCGGACTTACCCTATACAAAACTATAGTTCTTTGTATTTACAGTTTCAATTTTTATTTATTATTACGTTTTTAAAATTTTATTAGAATATATATCTAATAATTATTATACAATAAAAAACAGAAAAATTTATTCAAAAACGGTTTAACACATAGTTGTTTTTTTGGTTATTGGGTCATAATGACCCGACACGATACAAACGTAAAAATATTTAATTTTATAATAAAAATTACCATTTATTTTTTTTATTTTTTGGTATAAAAGACAATTGCTTAACAAAGTAAGTCCCCAAATAGTATAATTGTTAAGAATGTAAATTATCCTTTAGCACTCTCATGTTCCTGGACATTGTTTGTAATATTTATGTTATTTTGACTATTGTATAAATAATATTGGTTTCAATAAATGATTTTAATCATTAACACGTTTTTGTCTCGAAGAATATAATTCTATGCTTATAAGTTTATTGGCCCAAATAATCGCGCTCGAACTATACATTTTTTTGTTGCGCCGTTTTGTACATTTAAAACAAAAAAAAACAAAAAACTTGCACTTTTTTTGACTGGTAACCACAATTTGACAATATTAAAAATAGGAAATGGTTTTATTCGGTTTATGAGTTAAAAAAAACGTTACCACCCATTGCAGTTTCTTGTTCGGGACCCTTTGGTGACTTAAAAATGATATTTACCAAAATCCTAGCTGCTCCTCTTTTCGAAATTTTTTCATGATTTTTTTGTTTATTTCAAAGTCTTCCTTTGACAGAGTACACATTTGTACACCGATTTTTATAAAATTAGAGTATATTGTTGAGGAGACTTAAAGAATACTTTTTAATACTGTTCACATCATTTGACATATTCAAGGTGAGCCAAAAATCGCTTATTTTTAAAAAGCAAAAGCGTAAATTCATGATTTTGGCATAACACGCAAAAAATATTTTTCCCCATTTTTTTTTTAGATATTTTTACGTTTATCAGGTTACAAAATGACATTCTTATTAACCTTTTATAAAAAAAATGGATTTTTAATAAAATTAAATAAAATAACGCTAAGAGAATATTTAAAATGTTGTTTAATTTAGGCTTTTTAGTAGTTTTCAATTTTGAACGAAAAACTAGGTAAAGTTTTTTGATCGGCACTCTTTGGAGATTTAAAAACGATATTTACCAAAATTCTAACTGCTTTTTTTAAATTTGTTAAAAAATCATTTTTTTTTAATTATTTGTTTATCGTAAAGTCTGACTGCCAGAATAAACATTTTTAAACCGATTTTTATTGATTGCAGTTTCTTGTTCGGGACCCTTTGGTAACTTTAAAATGATATTTACCAAAATCCTAGCTGCTCCTCTTTTTCAAATATTTTGAAAATTCTTTTTTTTTTTTAATTTTTGTTTATCTTACCTTTGACAGAGTACACATTAATGTGTACAAATTTGTACACCGATTTTTATAATATTGGAGTATATTGTTAAAGAGACTTAGAGAATACTGTTTTCATACTAAGCACATCATTAGATTTATACAGGGTTAGCCAAAAATCACTTTTATATAGGAAAAAGCATAATGCACAAAAAAGATTTATCTCCAAAAAATTTTATTTTATTTAATTTTATTCAAAATCAATTTTTCTTATAAAGTCTTAATAAGAATCCCACTTTGTAGCCTGATAAACATAAAAATATCTAAAAAACCATGGGCATGTTATGCAAAAAATCATGAAGTTACGCTTTTGCTTTATTAAAAGAAGCGATTTTTGGCTAACCCTGTATATATTAAATGATGTGCACATGTGCAGTATAAAAAGTATTCTCCAAATCTCCTTAACAATATACTCCAATATTATAAAAATCGGTGTACAAATGTGTACTCTGTATACTTGAAGATAAACCAAAAATTTAAAAAAAAATCATGAATTTTCAAAAAATTTCGAAAAGAGGAGCAGATAGGATTTTGGTAAATATCATTTTTAAGTCACCAAAGGGTCCCGAACAAGAAACTGCAATCAGTTTTTGGCGGCATTTTTATGTGACTTAACTTCGTTCGTTGAGTGGTATTATACGAAAAATCATGGAATTAAGTTGTGGTTGCTATATATAGTTACATAACTGTTGTGTTAGGGAATATTTACTTGTTTGGTTTATTACACTATTCACTATGGTGACAAAATTAAGTAAATACTTGTCAGAACTGTCAACGTCAAATTTAAAAAGGGTTAAAAATGTTGTGTTGTAGATAAAGTATTGTACATTAATTGAGTGGAAAAGCAATTACGCACTTGCCGGGTATCGTACGTTACTTCTTTCATTTGTGAAGAAATTGCTACTTACCATTCTTGTTAAATATTATTATATTCTGTAACAAGTTTGCAATACGGCCTATCCCGCTCAAGTAAAAATTTGATCACACGTGCCGAATTGTAACAAGTTAAGTTTTAACATTTATTATATAAATTGTGTCAGTTCAAAATTTACTATTTAAAATATTTTTAAACTAAAAATTATCGGTTTGCATTTGTTATGTTAAAAAATGTTAAACTTTAATTTATTGGAATGTAAAATTTAACAAGTATCATTTTATTTCATCTGCTTATATAATAGTTTCTATGCAATTTTTACAAATATTTCAAACTGTCGTTTTTTATGGAAAATAATTTTTACACTTAAATTTTTGTGCTTAAATTTATCCTAATAATCATTTACTTATATAGAATTTCTTAAGATTAAATTTTTAAAAACAGCAAACAAACATATTATTTAAAAATTTTCAAAAATAAATTTCTTTACATATAATTTCTAAACTAACATTTTTACCAAGTAAAAAAAATGGTAGTTAAAAAATTGTTTGTTGCTAAAATGCAACTTAAAAATATTCAAATCAAAAAATATTGTATAAAAATGTTAATGTTAAAACTTACCGCTTTAATTTTTTAAAGAAACATTTAATAAATGCAAAGTGAAAAATTTTGCAGGCAAAAATTATCGGGGGTAATTACACAAGTGCTTAAAAATTATCGATAATTTTGATTGAAAGCATACCTATTGCCTAAAAAATGCATGAGTGCATTTTAATATTTTGGGCTTTTCCCTTAAAATATGAAAATAACCGAATGAATTTTTTAAAAGGCAATGTGCTTGATTACAAAATTATCTGATTATTTTATGCACGAGAGTAATTTGTTTATATAATTAAACGAATAAACTAATTAAATCAAAGAATAACATTTTCAAATATTTTAATTTCAACATAAAACTTCATTTAACAAATAATTAAAATGTAAACTAAAAAAATTAATAATTATGAAAAACGTAACATTTAAAATAACTGCCACATTAAAATAAAAACTGACGATATTTTTATTAATTGCCATGGATACGTAGATACAATGGAATTATTGATTCCCAGAAGACAATTATCGCTGTAATCAAGCGATAATTGTCTTGTAGGCATATATTGTCGGTTTAAATTTTTAAACAAACATAAAATGTAAAGTAATAAATTTTTAAGACAAAATTTATCACTTTACATTAAATGTTTGTTTAATACATTAACATTAAACCGATAATTACCCTCTTACGCATGGGTAGGTCATATGGTACCTACCACCAAAGCAAAAAGTATTTGTTACGTATATGGGACTATTGAAGAAACTTTAGTGTTAGTTAGTGTTTTGCGACAGTCGCCGGTCTCTTTATATTACTCTTTCATTACTAAGTTACGAATAAAGTGGGGAAAAATTATTGAGTTCCAAAAAGGTAACAAATATGTCACTCGCTGTCACGTTACTAGAACATTTCAATATCGTTGCTAGAGCGTTATAATTACTTTTATTTATTTGTTTTTACTTCTATATTAACTGTCTTTGTCAAACTTAGATTAGATTATACTATCCCTCCTTTTTTAAATGGAACCACTACGGACTTGGCTTTTCAATGTGGTCGTTCATTAAATATGTACTGGTAGTTTATAACTTCCAGAATAACAATATAATGTTTAATTAGGCTGGTAACTTTATAAACCCTTTAAATTTTACTATGAACTTAGCTTTTGTAAAATAAATGCGCTTCTTCAATATTTAAGTATTAACAAATTATTTATTTAATAATGTTTATAAATAAAAAAATATTAATATTTATTACTAATTTTTTATTTAATTATTAATACCGTCTATTTATAAATTACTATTTATTAAAAAGTAAACAACCTTTTACAAACAATTAAAATAATTTATTACCACGTGTTACTGTACAGTAAAAAATGGCCGATAAGAAGCATTTTCCTTTGAAGTGGTTTTCGCTACTTTAAAGTTTTTTTCCACCTTAATTTACTTTACGGTAGTTTTGGTTAGTACCATAAACGTTCCAAATACTAAAATAATAACTTACTTTTAAGTTATTAACTTTGTAGTTTTTAACTCATGTTCCAGTTTCGAGATTTTAACTTGCAAAGGGACTACAAAGTAAAAATAATTATAATGTAATCTTTAGGTAGTAACCGAAAGTAACTGCTACAAATTAAATTTACTTAAAAACTTTTTTAAAGTTGCAAAGTCTTCTTGGGGGCAACCAAGTTTTACTTAAATGTTTATTACTTTATAGTAACCATTTAAGAAAAGAATGAAGTTTCTGTTACAAAATATTGCTATTTATAAATAGAAATAACAGAAACTTCATTCTTTCCTTAAATGGTTACTATAAAGTAATTCTAACTTTTATAAAAGTTAGAATTACTTTTAATTAAAAATTAAAGTAGCTGTTTAGTATACTTAACTAATTTAAAGTTATCACCACTTAATGATTTTTTGAACCAAAAATGCTGCTTGAGCCCGCAAAGGTACGATCATCCGGGAACTAGTGCGCATAGATTAAACCATCTAGAAATCAAATATTTTTTTTTGAAAAGTATATCGAAAATATGGTTTGGGGTGACAAAAAAAAATTATTGTGAAAGTTTGAGTCCATAATATTAATATTAAGAGGTCTATCATCGCAATTTTTTTTTCCTTAGCAAGTTTTTGTCTCCCAAACCATTGAGTTTAACAAAATTGATTCGAAAATATTTTTTGAAGAAAATTGAATGCTCTACAAAAAAGGTTAAAGTGAAATTTTCCGTCAGATGAACTGTTTCCTTAAAATCATGCCTTAAAAATTGGTATAGTTTTACATTTTGATCTTTTAAATTGGAATTTTGTAATTAATGTAAAAATCAGTACCCATAAAAAACCGATAAATATTCTTATGGGAAATCAAATGCTTTACAAAAAAGCCTCTTAACATTTTTGGCTAAATTCACTCAATCAAAAGTTATTCAAGGTTAAAGTTTTGTTTCGACTTCAAATTTCCCATCGTTTTTTTTTCTGGGTACTGATTTTTACACGAAATACAACATTCCAAAGTTAAAAGATCAAAATGTAAAACTATAACAATTTTTAAGGCATGATTTTAAGGAAACGGTTCATCTGACAGAAAATTTAGTTTTAACCTTTTTTGTAGAGCATTCAATTTTCTTTAAAAAATATTTTCGAGTCAATTTTGTTAAACTCAATGGTTTGGGAGTTCTGAGACAAAGACTTGCTGAGGATAAAAAAATTAAAATTGCGATGATGGACCTCTTAATATTAATATTATGGACTCAAACTTTCACAATAATTTGTTTTTGTCACCCCAAACCATATTTTCGATATACTTTCCAAAAAAAAAATAGTTGATTTTTTTGGCCCAGTCTAATAGTTATATTCATCTAACAATCACTACGCATAGATACAATCATAAAAATACCAGAGCAAACACGCGCGAGCACACACGTATAGTCGTCGCGGCGAATGTTTCAAATGGCGTCATCAATGTCGAATGTCAAAAAACGATTTCTCGACAGACGGTTAACCTAGCGGTTCCTTGGATTATATGCCTAAAAAAAACAACAATAATTTTAATGTCTGTGCTTGGTTCAGAATTTGATGACGCAATTTGAAACATTCGCCGCGACAACTATAAAAATATGTATGTATGTATGTAGTTTTGTTTGGCCGAGACTCTGCTCATTTGCCACAGATCGTTAACTACAAAAATATAAACAATAATTTTTTAGTTCATCCAGCCCCGTAGATCGGTTTGCCCAAAGCAATATTTATATCTTTAAATTAATAATATTAATAAAAACTAATGAAAATTTTTGTATAACCAATTCACAATCAACGCATACGTTTTGAATGCGTCATTTGCAGTAGATTAATTCTTTTTATAGTATTTTATGTAACATCGACAGCATCCAGATACAAACATGAAAATTTATAAATTAGTCTCCTGTGAAAAAGGTTAACCGTTGATTGATTCCAAGGATTTTACAATCCTTGGATTGATTCGACGACATCTGCCAATCAGAATTCTAGAAAGAGATAACTACTGGGTCAGTAGTACTGGCACCACTATCGCTTTGTCTCTCTCACACGTGTTTTGCCAATATTTGACAGCTGAATAGGGAACGCTCAGTCCATAATGGAGAGTCTCTACGTCTCTGGGTGAACGGGTTTACCTAATAAAAAAAAATTGTCTAAAATGCAGGTAGATGTCGCACCACAGACAAAATAGACTTGCCTTAGGGAGAAAATGATACGGCCGGGCGGGTGCCTGAACGGGTGCCTGTTTTCCAGTTCGCATCATTCATATTTGAGCAGTTGACCTGTGAGGATATATTATTTATGTAAAATTCTTTGAACATTATGGGTAAATGTGTTGTCAAAGTGTGTCCTAGTCGTAGTGAAACTAGTTCCAGCCAATTTCAACCAATTTCCTTTTTCCAGTAAGTAGTAATTACGAGATAAATTTTAAGCGATTTTATTAATTTTGCATGTCAATACCTTGCGTGCGCACACAGATGTTGTATTGTTCTCTCCTGTGCACAGAGCCGTACTTCGTTCATTCTGGAGCGTAAAACTAGATGAATTTCTTTGATAATCCACTAGGAATATTTTAAATTAGATACCGCTCGTACGAAATTATTTAATACGGGCCTGGCAGAATACATATCTTCTCTTATATAATATATAATATAATGTATACATTCCCTTGCCCCCCTTCCCCGATTTATGGCACGCTGGTTTCATGTTAGCGATACTGAACAGGGCAAGTCTATTTTGTCTGTGTGTCGCACCGTATTAATATTAAAATTGGCTTAGGCTACGTTTCCACAACGAATGTAAAGTGATAATTTTTGAACAAACATTAAATGCAAACCGAAGAAATTTGTGTTAAAAATTTATCACTCTACATTTAATATTTGTTTAACAAATTTAAACCGATAATTTTTGTCAGCAAAAGTTTTCGATTTAAATTTTTAACAAACATTTAATGTAAAGTGATAAATTTTGTTTTAAAAATGTATTATTTTACATTTTATGATTGTTTAAAAATTTGAAACAATAATTTTTGTCTTAAAAATGTACCTATCACTCTACATTAAATTTTTATACAAACATTTAATGTAAAGTGATAAATTTTGCCTTAAAAATGTATTACTTTACATTTTATGTTTGTTTAAAAATTTAAACCGATAATTTTTGTCAGCAAAAGTTTTCGATTTAAATTTTTAACAAAATTTATCACTTTACATTAAGTAAAGTAATAAATTTTGTTTTAAAAATGTATTACTTTACATTTTATGTTTGTTTAAAAATTTAAACCGATAATTTTTGCCTGCAAAATTTTTGAATTTGCATTTAAATGTTTCTTTAAAAAATTAAAGCGTTAAGTTTTAATAATTAACATTTTTATACAATTTTTTTGATTTGAATATTTTTAAGTATAAATTTTTATAGTTGCATTTTAGCAACAAATAATTTTTTATGTAGGTACCATTTTTTTCAACTTGGTAAAAATGTTACATTAATAATAATTGACATGAAGTGGAAATTTTGTTTGAAAATATTATCTAATAAATATTAAAACGGCGCGCCATAGAAGTGTGTTTCAGACAATTTTTTTTCTACGTTTCCAAAAAATAATTATTTAATTTTGAGAAAGTGTGGTTTGATCGGTCTAAAATTTGTTAGATATAAAACTCAGAAATGTCGCCACCAGTGTTTATTTCGTCATCCAGTAATAGAATAATTGATTTTGTAACTAACACTTTAAGGAATATATGTCATTCCACAATAAAAAGTGATATTAGAACAGTCATATTCCGTTATATAAGTAGAAAAACTACTATTTTCTGATTGTGCATGGCAATAGGCAATATTATAATACGCATTTGCGTATCGTAATATTTTATCACAAGACCTTTTCTCGCACTCGTCCATTACCAGAACTTGTCGTTGTGCGGAACAGTGGCGGCTCGTGGGTGTACAGGAGGGTGAGGCTACATAAGGTTAATTTTGTCTAAATACGAATAAATTTCCACGTCACCCGGGAGGTATTATTCTGCGACGCGTTGACCTTTTTTAAAATGGAGCCGATAGCACTACTAAACCAAAAAATAAACTCTAAAAAACAAAACAAACAAAATATCACATCAAAGACTAGTTTTAATCTTAAACTTAAAATATAGTCTTAAAAAAGTTAAAAATAAATAAATTAATCAAAAAATAAAACTAAAAAGTCGACCCCTACCTAAGTATTAAAAAATATAAAATACTATACGTCTATCTTTTAAGATTGAAAATTTATCTATTATTTGGTGGTAAAATTGTGGGTCTGCAGTGAGATTTAAAAGTAATTCTAAATTTTCAAACCGCGTCTCTAATTGAAGAATTATGCAATCTATTATTTCAAAATATAAAATTTGCTTAATAAAAACTGCTAAATCTACCTTAGTGTGTTCCCTACAATAATTAAATAAGAAATTTTACTAATCGAGACAAAAACTATAAAAGATCAGCCAAAAGTTTTAAATAATTTAATCTGAATCAAAACAATAACGTGCTCTACAAACGCTAAGAGAAGACTGGCAACCTTCTTTGTCTCCGCTGGCATCCCACCATAAACGGACCACCAATCAGAACAAACCAAGCCAACTAAATTTCGCCTCATCTACGGTGTTTATTCGCGAACTTACGGCGATATTTTTGTTGGTGAGTCATTTTCGCTTTCAAGAGGTAAATAGGAGCTTCCGAGGCTGTGAAAATTTCGCCTCTGTCCAAGCGACTCAACGAAGCACGTTAACTTGACGCGCTTTGCGCCTGGATTTTTATTTACGCTTAATATGAATGATTGGTTTTTTACTTTTTATTGGGTAAAACTGTTGTAAAAATACACTTGTAATAGGCAAAAATATAAATACAAAAAGTCGTTCGTTCCTTTATTTTAAGGGTGAGGCGCGGCCTCAGAGGCCTACCCTGACGAGCCGCCACTGGTGCGGAATAATTAAGTCTTAGGACCTATTCGTTCTTCAAGATACTATTACGAAATCACAAAATAATGAGGTATTTACTTTGAACTCGGGTCAAACAGATCCGAAAAGAATAGCAGGTTGAAAATAATATTTAAATGCATTTAAATTGAAATAGAACACCAACTCAAAGGAGTTCTTCTTCATATTTTAATTGGATGTTTTAAAATTTAATCACTTACTCTTTAATTTTTCCATAGGACCAAAACAAGGACCTTTGTCTAAAATACAGTTCATGATTCTATTTAAAATATTACTATTATTTAAAAAGCTTTCCAGATTAAAACCATCATTTTCCATATTTGCAACATTATCTCCACAAGAAAATTGAACTAAAATGGAAACAACAAAAAACACCACATAATATGTCATAGATGCAATTGAATAATAGTTGTAGGTATATTACTTTTTTTCAAACTTAGGTTTGTTAATTTCAGGTAAGGTTGTCTTTAATTAAAAAAATAATGTTAGGTAATTATTTAAAAAAAACAATGGTTGTATCTAATAAAAAGTGTAATTAATTTTTATTTTTATATTTATTTAATATGGTACAAACTAATAAAACATGTTTACATAGTTACAATAAATTACTCTTACTTAAACATAGGTGCATACTAGGTGTAAAATAATTATTAAATTTAAATATTAATAATCATACATTATTTTTTTCAAAGTTTAAGTTTTTCCTTTTTAATTTGGGCATCATACTTCTTTCTGTATTCTCCAGTTTTATCGTATTTTGCTTCCAATTCGTTCCATAAATCTCTCTTATTATCAATAAGAAAATGAATGATTTTTCTGGAATTCGCCATTTGTAATTCGCTACATTTTGCACATCCGTTGTGTAGGGCATCAGGTAAATGTTCTACATAAAAATAAAAAATGTTAAATGTTGAATTTCAAAAGATTATAAAAATCTTCACATAAACCATCAAAAAAGATCAAAACCTGAAAAAATGAGCGCGGGACATAAGTATTTTAGTTACAATATAAATCTTTTTTGTTTTTGCCCTCGGATTGTGTCAAATTTGTATTAAAAAATATTGGACGCAGGCAAACTCGTACCACATTAAGTGGCCCTATTGTCATTAAGTTATCAATAAGGATTTTCAGTTACGATACGTGACAGAAGGGTGGGTGCGGGAGATATGAATTCCACTGCGAAAGAGAAAGGCATTTGTCTTTGTGGTCCAAGCAAAAAATTAACTGCATTCATTTATTTTTTGACTAAATAAATGTTAAATTTGCTTGATTCAAAAAGTATTGCTGTTACCACAAGATCCAGTTCATGTTAAGTACACAATATGAAGTATGTAGTACATTGTGTACGTTACATGAACTAAAAGCATTTTTCATAATAATAATAATGATATTTTTTTATTTCCCTTATTTTATTATTTTTTAAATAAATAAAACTTATGAATTGAGTAAAAGTCAAAAATAATTTGAAGGGTAAAACCAATTTAGATACGAAATTTTAAACATTTGGGACAAAAAAAGTTTGGAAAATGATTTTTTAGATCAACTTTATCTTAAATTTGATTGAATAAATTAAATTTATAAATATATAAGCACAAAACATTTTTCTTTGGCATAGATACATTAAAAAAATACTACTGGTTCTCAATGTAAATTTAATTTTACGTTCAACGTTGTTGTCAACACTCGTTACCAAAGGTATTGATTATAGCCTAGGCACATAAAACATGATTTAGGCCAACCGGGTGAGGTTTTTACAGCCTAGGGAGTAAAAATTTAATATTTTATAATTGTACGTTTTATGTATCGTTTAACAAATACAATTGTGCTTTGAAGATAAAATGTTGTAATCCATTCGGCCAAGAAGTGTCTTTTTGTGCTTTGTTTAATTATAGGCCTCCACTATGCGTCGGCCTTCTAACTTTGATTGTACGCTTAATATTTTAGAGCTCAGACCCTTGAAGATATTTTGAAATAAATTAAATTTAAAATTTGCAACAAGCTTAAAAATTTTCCAGTTTTTTTTTTAATTATTTAAAATAAACATGAACTTTTTTTACCAATTACGCTACAAACAAGGTTTTTAAGGATTACAAGGGTTATTTTCTAACTTACTTTTTAAATCTAGTCCATCAGGTCCACACTTTCCTTTTTCCAACAAACAATTAACATAATTTTTTAATAATCTATCACTTTTTAGAATCTCATCAATATTAACGTTATCATATTTGGATGTATATTTTTCTTCAGTATGTTTTTCAGAAAGTTTTTCAACTTTTGACTTTTCCGTTTTTGATTTGTCCTCTGGCCTGGCAGATATTACGACGAAAACAAGGCAACACACCAATAGGATCTTCATCTTAATGATTAATGAATATTTGTACTGACTATGATTTTATTTTCGGTTATTTATACTTAATAATTGTTTTACATGGAAGATTTCAGTGCAGTGGGGTCGAGTAATCAGAGTGGGTTAAGTTATTGTTTGTCATTGACTCGATTAAAAAACCATATTTACCGCTAAACCAGTCCAAGTTATCAGATCAATCAACTATAAATTATTCCATTGACTAAATCCTTCAAGATTAAAAAATAAAGAAAATTGTAAATGCAATATTATGTAAGTAAAAATGGTATAGTACAAGTGATTACATACAAGTTTAATTACACAGTGTTTTTTTGGCAATAAACAAAAGTTTTATATATATATATATATATATATATATATATATACAAGGTGTCCCTAAACTTATTGGCATAAATTTAGGAAAAGATTGAGCAGGTCAAAATAAGACGAAAACCTAAATAAATATTTTTCCTAATTAACTACCAAGATACAGGGTGATAAAGTGTTACTTAACATATCAGTTTTTTTAATATAACTTCTACTATGGTAGTCTTAGAAAGGTGATATCTTGCTACCAAAACACATATTCACACATAATTACAATTGTTAAACACTGTGAGGAAGAAACGTGGGTTGCTTTAAGCTTATTGTCCCATACAAACTTTGAGGTTAGGTTTTTATAACATTTGATGTAATTTTTCGATTATACAGTTCGGCTACCATTAAAAAGTTGTACCTGTCAAACTTCGATAAAATAAACCGTTTCCGAGATATTCGAGATTACAATAATTGTTATATCGCATTATTTATTAGGATTAAAAGGTATATGATAACAAATTTAATTTTTTTATTGAAAAAACTAAAAAGGGCATTCCATGAGCCTCGGGACTTTTTGCCCTGACCGTCAAATTTAAAAAAATGTAGTTTTTTCAATTAAAAAAGTTGTTATCATAATTATTGTAATCTCGAATATCTCGGAAACGGTTTATTTTATCGAAGTTTGAGAGGTACACCTTTTTAATAGTAGCCGAAATGAGTAATCGAAAAATTGCATCAAATGGTATAAAAACCTAACCTAAAAGTTTGTATGGGACAATAAGCTTAAGCAACCCCTGTTTCTACGACACTGTGTTCACTCGAACAATTGTAATTATGTGTGAATATGTGTTTTGATAGTAAGTGTTCGCAAAATATCACCTTTGCAAGTCTACCATAGGGTCATTCCACGTTACTCGGGGATTTTTGTCCCGCCCGTCACAATTAAAAATTGTGAGTAAAAACTCCACGTTATAAAATTTATTTAAAAATATTGTTTTATTATACTTTTAATAAGTTATAAGCACAATAAAAATAATATTATAAAATATTAATTTTATAACTTGTGGTTTTTACTCACAATTTTTAATTGTGACGGGCGGGACAAAAATTACCGAGTAACGTGGAATGCCCCCATAGTAGAAGTTATATTAAAAAAAACTGATATGATAAGTAACACTTTATCACCCTGTATCTTTTAAAGATATGTAATAAGGAAAAATATTTATTTAGATTTTCGTCTTATTTTGATTTGCTTAATCTGCTCCTAAATTTATGCCACTAAGTTCTTTCCATCCAACCAAGTCGTTATTTTTCAACGCATTTTTTAGTGTCTCTACCGAAATTGATGAGACCAGTATGTTTTCTCTTTGCTTAATTTTTTTTATTTACCCGTAGGAAATTTAATAAAAATGGACAAAACTATCGATTTTTTTTTAAATATGCCATTACTTGGCCAAAATTGTTCGATCGTTACAATTTTTTTTTAAATTGTAGATAAATATTTACTACATACAAAAAATATATAAAAAATTAATTGAGTTCACACATTTTTTTTAAATTGTTTTTTCAAAAAACTTCACCAAAAGTCCCGAGTTGGCTAAATTCTTCATTTCGGAATTCGGAATAATTTTTTTAATGAAAATATAATTTTCTAGTAAATTCGTGGTTCATCGCAAAAATTTGGTATTTTAACTAGGGTCATGAAACTGGAGTGACCTTTATAAAGTGTAATTTAGAACTTTTTCACATATTTAACATATTTTTGTCACTTCTGGTTTCACCGGAAGTGCTCTTGAGTAAGTAAATTAAATTATTAAGGATTTTAGTTTGTGTTTAGTTTGTTTATTTTTTTCAGTTAATACATTATCTCTAACTCATACGGAGCTTTGGGAAAAGTGTTTTAGTTTGAAGCATTTCAATAAACAATTAGTTTTAAATTACTTAATTAATTAATTACTACGCATTTACAAAAATAGATGTATCTCGGAAAAAATTTAATTCAATTTTTTTTTAATATAGAAAAACGCTGGAAGCCCAGAAGAAATATCATTGTATTAAATATTGTCATACGTTGGTGATGGAAACCATCAATTAAAGAGCTGCTAATAACAAAATATAATTTTAAATTAATTACTGAAAACTATTAGTGAATATTAATAATTTTTGTCAGCACCGTGGTAGGCTAGAGAGGGCTTCCAGCGCGCTAAAATTTAAAATGAGTAGGTAAGTGTTTTATGTCGACAAAATTTAGTGAATTTTGAATTCTTTAATATCTGTAGCAAATCAAATAATGGATTTTTATTAGGTAACCAGTCAAAGTTTATGAATTATAATTACTTGCGTTGTTTTAGTAAATTACGCATGAAGGTTTTGCTTCTCTTACAATGTTAATTCCTAATTTATTTTTAATTTTTGACCATCATTTTATTCAATACTGTCATACGTTATGGCTGGAACAAATAATGGTAAGTTTTTATAATTATTGTACTGTCCCTACGTCAATAACGAAAAATTTTAAATTTTTGAAACTGATTTTTTTGTACTACGTCAAGTTTATTATAAACATTGGGTTTAATTAAAATTTGATTTGTTTTATTATTAATTATATCATCTAATATGGAAATACCGTTATTTGCAGTTTGAACACTACTCGAATGGGGGCTATTAATTGTTTGTAAGGGTACTAGTTTAATGTTTTGTAAAATTTTGATTTTCCTTTTCTAATTGGTTTTGATTACTATCTTTATCGTCTAATTGTAGATTTTTAGAAAATTCTTCAAAATATTCTAAAATATCTTTATTTACTTCTCCCGAATTACTTATGACTGATTCGGTTTCTATTGCGTTAACTGATATGCGTGATAATGCGTCGGCATTTGTATTGTACTTTTCTTTTTTATAAATTATCTCGTAATCAAATTCTTCTTTATTACAGTGTTTAAGTCTTATATTCGCTAAATTTTGTTTTAAAGGGTTATCAAAATTTTGTTTTAAAGGATATTAAAGATATTTAAAGGTTCAATTTCAATTGGTTCTTCAGAATTTATTTCAACGGAATTTTGGTTACTATTTATAATTGTGGTTGTTGCAAAATTATTTTTTACATTAACTAAAGCCCTTGGAATTTCGGTTCCTTTATTAAATTTTAAAAGATTTAAAACTCGTATACCATCATAATCCATATTTACAGGAATTTTAACTATTTTTTTTCTACACGTGCAGGAATATTAATATATAAATTTAATCGTAGTTTTTCTTTGGTTTCTTGTTCGAGCTCGTATATTATGGGAATCATTGAATAAGGCGTTGTAAGCATCTTAGTTTCCATGTTAACATTCGCATTTAGCTGTTTACGTTAATCTACACCGATGATGCCGTCATATTTCTGACTAAATTTAAAAAGATAAAACTTATGTGTTTCGTTTATATTAAATAATTTAAAAATTGGTATAATTATAACTTCGTTATGATAACTTATGTTATGGGCTGATTGGATATGAAAATTTCCTTTAAAAATATAAGGTTTAAATTTATACGCAAGATCTGGGTTCATTAAACTTCTACTACTTCCTGTGTCAATTAAAAAAATTGAGTTTAGTTCCGGAATAAAGATATGGGGTAAATTATTTTTTATATTTTTTAACTATATTACGTTAGGTTGTTGGAAGTTTCGCAAAAATTTGGTGTTTCTGGGTTTTAGATTTCTTGATCTGTTTCCGTATTTTGGGATTCCTGACCTAGCTGGGATTGGTTTTGAATAGAGTTATTATAATTGTATACATTAAAATTTTGATTTCCATTAAAATTGATTGGGTAAGCATAATTATCATGATATGTTGATTGCATATACTCGTAATTGACTGGAATAATTTCGTTTTCATTAGCAAAATATTCTTGGTAATTAAATTGAATTGATTGGGGATGTAACACGGTATTTCCGGACGAAGTGTTCATTGGATAAAATTTCTATTAGAATTATTTGAATTAAAATGAGTTCGTGTAGAACGTTGGTTAAAATTATGGAATTGATGGGGTTTATTGAATTGATTTTGAGGTGAAAATGGTTGCTGTGGTTTGTTGGAAAAAATGTTAGTTGGCTGCCAGTTTTGTCTAAAAATATGAGAATTAGGGTTCTGATTTTGAAATAAAGGTTGAAAACTAGGTAGTGGATGTCGTATGTAAGAATTTGCTGGGAAATGTCTTAGTTGAGGCCTTCGGTAATTATTTGGTCTCACAGGTGCCATTCGATTAATAGGTCTAAAAGATGTTTAAGTATTAATAAAGTTAATTTTTTGGGTAGAATACAAAAAAAAATCTTCTTTGACAACTAAACTCATAGCTTTTTCTAGACTATCAGGGTTTTAAAGTCGTAGTGACGTTGGTCTGAATTTGTCCGCTTAGGCCACGTATGTAAGTTTTTAATGCTCATCATCAAATTGTTTTATTTGAATTATTTTTTCTACGTTAGTTTTATCGGATAGTGAATTTAATTTAGCGACTAAAAGTCTTCTAGCGTCTTGACAACACATCCAGAAATTATAAGGGGTTTCATTTTTCGCAGGTCTAAGAGTTATTAAATCCTGAATCAAACAATCAATATCGCGTTGGTTTCCAAAACTTAATTGAAGCACTCTTTTTATATCATATCATTTGGTTAGTTCTGTACGAGAGCCAATTAAGTCGAGCGCTCTACCTGTCAATTTGGCAATTTCAGCTCTTAAAAGAAAATCGTTTAAATGATCGGTTAATCTCTCTGTTGCAAAAGTACTAATAAATTTATCGCAAGTGTTTATAAAAATACCTAATGTTCGAGGGCTTCCCTCATAATTTGGAATAGATTCCAAGTATAAACAAATTAACTGATAATTAGTGTTATTTGTAGTCATTATGTTGCTATTGCTTAATGTTTATATTTCTGAGTCGGATTCTGAATCTAGTTTTACAGTTTCAATAAAGTTTTCTTTATCAGAATCGCTCATCAAAATAAAATAAAATTACTTAAAAGCTACCATTTAAGTAGAACAACCATAGGAAAAAAGGAATAAAAATGGATTGAGCACTTACATTATATATTATTAATATTGTTTTCATCCTTATCTAGACCAGGTCTTCTTACTTCTATCTTATTCTAACTGGTATTGGCGATGTGTGTCCTCCACCAGGGTTTCAGGGGTTGACAATTTTTGTTCTCACCCTGAGCTGTGAAGTCTGTTTTTTTACCGCTATGGGAACACGATTTTAACTAGTGAATTAATCGTAAGACGAACGGGATTTGCACACGAACTTTTCGTTGCCGACTGCGCCACTTTTGTTTGCGGTTCCAATAATAGGGATATAAAAACAAATATTTTCTACACAGGGACTTTATTGTTCAAGTATGAATTACATAAAGACAATCTTATTATGTTTTACATTTGTTTTATTATCTTTACTGCTGAGCCTGCAACTTTTCAGGTTACACCGGGACGTTCATAACTCACGTAATTATATCGATGACTTTCTGCCAAAGTATCGCAAGCAACATAACTGAAATTTCGGGAATTGAAAACATTTTTTGTTTTAAAGTCTGTTTTAAATTAAATATAGCCTAAGTGTTTTATAACAAGTAAATAGCTTATAATTATAGCTATTTACTGGTTATGAAACCTATAGGTTATACATATATATATATATATATATATATTATATATATATGGTTTAAAACAGATTTTAAAACAAAAAATGTTTTCAATTCCCGAAATTTAAGTTATGTTGCTTGCGATACTTTGGCAGGAAGTAATCGATATAGTAATATTTGGTTTTATTTATTTAGTGAAGTAAATTATCTAATAAAACACAATTATATTGTTATTTATTATAAGTTATTTTTTTAAATAATTAGACAATCCTTCTTGATTTTATTGTTTTCTTATCTTTGTTTTCTGTTGATTTATTTTTGTTTACCATACCCTTTTTGGACTATATAATATACTTACCTATTATATTATATATTGTAATTGTTTATATTATGTATAGTAATTTTTTATATATCATTTTCACGTTATAACGTTATAACCCTATAGGGTAATTAAAATAAAGCAATATATTATGTATAATAAATTATATAATGCCACTTTAAGATCATTCTTTCAAACATAACGCAACATTTAAAAAATTAATTAAATTAAATGTTTATAAAAAAATATAACAAGACTACAAATTAAAACTCATTGCTGTAAAGAGCAACGATCTTATAACTGGGTCACGAATGTTAAAATTTCCTTAATTAAAGAACCTAAGGTCAGCTCAAACTACATGTTCCGTCTGAGTTATTGCATTTAACCACATTTTTTTTAACCTGTCAGATACTATCCTTGTTCGAGATTTACTTAATATAAAGTCTTTTAAAAAATATGAATTAGCAGTTTTTTTTTTTTTTTAAAGTCTAAGGGTGCCTTAAAGAATTATAACACACCAGCAAAATTACTTGTGTTTTGCAAATTTTAAAAATAAAATATAAGTGGGATAAGGTTTTTTAAAAATTTGATGGGGTATTGACAGAGCTGGGCACGAGTACTAAAAACAGTATTCGTAAAATTTTAAGTACGACGGTGGACGAGTGGTTAGTGCTGCTGACTACAAGCCGGAGGTGGGTTCGAATCCCACCAGGGGTATGGCTGTTTATTTGTGTTTGTCCTATTGTGTAATAGTCCTTCGGAGGGGACTTTAAGCCCGCGGTCCGTTCCTACCCCTAACCCGCACAAGCCATTCAGTTGGCTTATGGAACTTCTTAAGAAGTAAGGGTGGAACTAAAAGAGCACTTTTGTATATAAACTTTTTTTTGTAAATCAAAAAGCCTTAGAATAACAAAATGTTTATTGAAAATAAATAACTATAGTGACATTATTTCAATATGTCTTGTTAAGTAAGTAAAAATGGCGTACTCATGAGTACGCCATTTTTACTTACGGTCTGCAGACCGAGAAAGACAAACTATTTTAACTTAAGTTAAATAACTCTTAACTTAAGTTAAGTAACTCTTAAAAATAATTTAAATATTTCAGAAACGGTTAAATTTAGGTAAATGGTAAGTTAAAAAAATTATGATTAGAATTTTACAAGGAATCGATATAGGGTGATCCATTGAGAAAAAATAAACTTTTTGTTTTTCCCTGTATACTGATCAATTTTCCAATTTGTTTATACGTAGAAAAAAAGTATTTTTTAGTATCTACATAACCTTACTTTTAAATTTTTTGGGACACTTAAAATAAAAAAAATATAGGGGGCCGACATTATATATAAATAAAATAATAAATAAAAATAACAATTTCTAAATAGTTTATAATTTTACCTACAGGACTAGCCTAAACAAATGGTCACAAGTGTGACCCATTTGTTTGGGACTCACCCCTGTAAAATCTATTTATTGTGTGTTTTAACCGGATTTGTTTTTACAAAATACAAGGCCTACTATGTCAGTTTTTAAGAGTAAATTTTTAAGAATTCAAATTAGCGATTTTTTTCAAAGAAAATCTAAGCATGGCACTGTATTCACCACCCCTCAAAATGACCCTATATTAAATTTTATTAAATAATTTTAATTAGAAAAATGCACAATATTAACTACAAAAATATATTCTGTCAAGTTATCCATGAACTTTTTTATCTCTAGCATATTTTTCTTATTCGTTTTTGAGAAAAATATAAAAATTACTTTATTGCATGTTCGTTGGACAACATAATAAAAAATTAAAACTACCAAACTATCAAAAAATTTAAAAAAAATGTTTTTTTTTAAGTTTTGACACTCTGTACGTTGAAAACGGAGCATTTCCGGACCTAGGTATGTTTATATGAACTTTTCGTCTTAGGGTGTGCCAAAAAAATCGACATTGTTTTTTTTTCACTCTCCAATCAAAATATCGTAGAATATGTCCAATATGTCTCTCACAAGCGCAGCCCGTAGTTTCAACTTTAAAAGGTCCCTCATCGAATTTGAAATTTTCTCTTTGAAATAACACAGAAAAGAGGATTTTTTACATTATTTTATTCCGCAAGCTATGAAAACAAGTGAAAAAAATACAATATCGATTTTATTTGGCACACCTTAATATATATATATATATATATATATATATATATATTAGGGTGCTTCAATAAATAAAATTTATTTATTTTTTTCGATCTTACCCTCTCAAATGTTGTTTTTTAATATAAAAAAAATCCTCACCCAATATGGGCGTCTCAGCTCAACTCTAAGAGGTCGCTGTTTTTATTTTAGTTTCCCATTTAATTAACATTTTTTTAAATTTTATGGTACAATTAGCAGACATTTGAGAGGGTAAGAGCTTAAAAAAAAATTAAATTTTATTTTTTGAAGCACCCTAATATATACATATATATACAAGGTGTCCCTAAACTTAGTGGCATAAATTTAGGAGCAGATTAAGCAAGTCAAAATAAGATGAAAATCTAAATAAATATTTTCTCTAATTACCTATGTTTAAAAGATACAGGCTGATAAAGTGTTACTTATCATATCAGTTTTTTTTAATATAACTTCTACTGTGGTAGACTTGGAAAGGTGATATTTTGCGAACAGTCACTTACTACCAAAACACATATTCACACATAATTACAATTGTTCGAGTGAATACAGGGGTTGCTTAAATTTATTGTCCCATACAAACTTTGAGGTTACGTTTTTATACCATTTGATGCAATTTTTCGATTACTTAGTTCGGCTACTATTAAAAAGGTGTACCTCTCAAACTTCGATAAAATAAACCGTTTCCGAGATATTCGAGATTACAATAAGTGTTATATCGCATTAAAGGACCAGAAAAAACTACAATTTTTTTAATGTGACGGTCAGGCAAAAAGTCCCGAGGCTCATGTAATGCTCTTTTCAGTTTTTTCAATAACAAAATAAAATTTGTATCTTTTAATCCTTTTAAATAATGCGATATAACAATTATTGTATTCTCGAATATCTCGGAAACGGTTTATTTTATCGAAGTTTGAGAGGTACACCTTTTTAATGGTAGCAGAACTGTGTAATCTGAAAATTGCTTGAAATGTTATAAAAACCTAACCTCAAAGTTTGTATGTGACAATAAGCTTAAAGCAACCCCCGTTTCTAAGACAGTGTGTTCACTCAAACAATTATAATTATGTGTGAATATGTGTTTTGGTAGTAAGTGACTGTTCGCAAAATATCACCTTTTCAAGACTACCATAGTAGAGGTTATATTAAAAAAACTGATATGATAAGTAACACTTTATTACCCTGTATCTTGGAAACCTAAGTAATTAGGAAAAATATCTATTTAGGTTTTCGTCTTATTTTGACCTGCTTAATCTTTTTCTAAATTTATGCCAATAAGTTTAGGGACACCTTGTATATATTCTACCTGTATATTATGTTTATTATTATAGTACCTATGTATATTATACTTAAATACAATATATAAGAGCATATTACTCCATACCAAATTCTGAAATAGAATAAAACGCTTTATGAAATAATTTTTCCTCTAACCTTTCAAGGGCAACATTTCGGCCATTCTAAAGTAACGGAGAGGACAAGTTGTCACTTAAATGATACTAATCTCATAGCAAGGAATAGAATATTCCTCTAATACATAGTGGAGTGGAGTCAAAGTTGAAGTACTTACCACAAATGTTTTATTGAAAAAAAAAAATCCTGGTTAAGTTAGACAAAATCAAAGATTTTAAATATAAAATTCTGCTCGGGCCAGCAAGTTATATGGTTAAAATTTTTTCTTGAATTTTTATAGCTTGGATACTAACAAAAAATATTAAGATTTCGTTCAAAAAAAATTTTATGGTGGAAGAAAAAAAAATAGTACCTACACGTAACGGAAAGGTCAGTTAATGGTAAGCCCTTTAATTTTTGTTATGTTTTATGAAAGATTTTTCCAATAAATGCTTAAAAAATAAAAAGAGTAAATTTACATCAATAAAAACCTAAAATATTTTTTTTCCACTTTTTCTCGTTACTATTTTTCCTTTTTTTGTTTATATTTTCATTTTTTATTAGGTTTATTATAATAATGTCAATATTGAGTTAAATATCATTAAACTTAAACTAAAACAAAAATACCAATTACCAATTTAGATATAAATATATAAATTTAAAATTCCAAATTTTGCTTATCGCATGTACCGTCTTTAGAACTTATCTTACATCAATTTGACAATAAAAAAGCATTCATTTTTTTATATAAATAGAAAAATGAACAAGGTTTTGACTTACTAAATCAAAAGCATTTTTTTATTTATAAAATTACGGGATTAAAAAAACATATTTGAAACAATATAAACGACTAATAAATTTAAAACATAGGTAACTATACAAATTAATTAAACTTCAGTTAACTTTAAAATTCAAAAGAAATGAATGTACAGTTTTTAAATCCCGGTATTTAAAAAGGTTTTAGACACTGCTGATATTGAAATCATGATTCATTTGCGCATTTTCTTAGACGCGTTGGCACTTTTTAACATCTTGTCATCTCTGGTTGTGTTAATAAATTTCTTGTCGCATCTCAAAGAATCACACATATTTTGCTGATCTGAATCAAATGTTACCACCTTAATCCTGTGCTTCTTTGAATTTGAGGTCTCTGATGCAAATATGTGATTTTTGTCTATTTTGCGAAAAGAGTGAAATGAAGTAAGCCCGAATTTCTTACCCTCGTCGCACAGAGGGGTATTTAAGCTATCTGGGCGGTTAAAAATCGATTTTAAAAAAGTAAATTCGGGTAGAAAAACAAATTATTCCTCGAAAGAATGATCATAAGAGAACAATAATCTACTATTATTACCGTCCCACACGTGTAAACATACCTTCACAGTCAGTCGAAACTTTTAACATTTGAAGTGAAATTGTTGTTTGCGGCGTTACTTCAAAATTATTATTTTTCAAAGGTGATAGTTTCGTTTTGTGTTTTAATTTCAAGTGTATTGTTTTGGATTATACGATGGCAGGTAAGTGAGCATACTTTTCAGGTATTTTTATTAAGATAAGTTTCTATTATGAGCCTTATATGTGAAATTTAAAATAGCTTATTATTGCTTTTGGTTTGGCTTATAATTTTTAAAAAGGACCAAATTAGTTGTACTTCCCGGAGTTCCCCGCCAAAATAAAAACTTGTATCATATATCATGATTATTCATGTTTACGACTTCGCTTAAAACTGCCACGGAATCACTTGTTTTTTGGAAATCAGAGTGTCCAACCTGTAAAGGTTCGAAATGACAATTATTTAGCAAATCTTGATTTATGTTTCTAATGATTTTTTATTTCTCTTAGGTCCATCAAACGTCAAAGTTTTTACTCGAATTAAGCTTTTCAACATGATTCAGAAACAAAATGTTCCCACAATTAATGAGAAACTTGATTTACTGGAAAATTTCCTGATAGGTTATGACGATTACACTGTTGACAAAATAAAGGAAATCAAGAATAATTTTTCACGTTTCAAGTCTGAAATAAAATTTCGATGGGCTGCAGCATATAATAAAGAGGAAACTTTTACTAAAAAGAATAAAGATTTTTTGAAAGTTAAATTTACAATTTTGAAAGTTACTAGTCGACCGGGGCGGCCTAAGAAAATATTTCAAGAATTAAGTGAGAGATCACAAAAAAAAGTGTAACAGTGTAGATGTGGAGGTCATTTTCTATGATCTTTTGAATATAGCTGGTATAAATGCCCTTTGCGTTTATAAAGCAAACCATCCCCAAGAAAAACTATCTAGAACTGAATTTATTGAGAAGTTTGCCTGGAAATTAATCAGGCCACAGATAGAAGTAAGATCAACTGTTGTCTCTTTACCGCGGTGGAGCTGAAAAGACGAGCGCGTACTCTTCTTGGATTGGAAGTGGTTTTAGCCCCCCTTTCCATTCGGCATGAACGTCAAAATTATGTTGGCCAATGCCATGTTTGCCCGTGATAAGTCTACAAGAGATGCTTGTGGCCATCACGCATGCAAAGAACACATGGAAAATTTGTGTATTACCTGCTTGGCCGAGTAAAAATATTGTCATTTTCATACCCCCATTTCTAAGGGTTGTAATAAAGTGAATTTTTTTGTATGTATATTGGTATGTTAGGTTTAGTTTACTACATGTTTTGTTAAATTTTTTGTTATTGTTTTAAATAAACATCTACGTGATATTTAAAGTATAAAAATGTAAATATTTTGTTTTTCACTTCCTATACATATATTTTGATGTAAAGTATACAGTTTATCAAAGTATACACATAAATAAACATATATTTTAACATTTTTAATGATTTGAGATATAAGGGGTCACATAGTAATAAACTCAACATGGGCTACGATCGTAGACCGTGCGACCAACCGCTTTACAAAATACCGGGCGCCTAACGAAGGGTTAAGGAAACCATTGAAATGCTGCTTTCTGCTGAACTTCCAGCAAAAAGCGATACGGTACAGAATTCTGATGACGAGGAAACTAAAGATGATACTGAATTAATGTCTGACGAAGGCAACTCATTTTCTGACTAACTCGTCATTAATTTCCAAAACATTTTTATTTGTAATAATTAATTTTGTTTGATTTTTTTTAAATATTTGCCAATTATCCTTTAAATTTTATTAAATTTACTAAAAAGCAGCAGGATATTAAAATTCGACCCAATTTAACCACTAAAAAATTTTGACCGCCCAGATCGCTCAAATACCCCACTGTGCGTCGATGCATTCAATTTTTAAGCATTTTTTAAAACGCAAATCTAAAATAGATGAATTTGCAGCTATTTCTTTTTCCTCGACAAAAAGAATATTAGTTTTTTGACAGTATTTTAAAGCTGCATAATAGTAATCGCAAGCAGAATGCAAATTAATATTTTCACACTCTTAGAAAAGACCTGGTATTTGCAGTTTTACCCTAACGATAATAAGTTAGTTACAAATACCAGGTCTTTTCTAAGAGTGCAGAACGCACTTTAGTCCAAATCGCGTTTTTTACGGCCGCGCCAACACCATTAACCGCGCCTTTTCGTGTGAAGCAGTAAAAGTATTCCATTCAATATAAGAAAATCCTAAATCTTCATTAAGATAACACAAATTTGAAATTGTAAATTTGTTCCGCGAAACGGAGTGAAATTTGTTTTTAACAAAGGATCCATTTTTTTTAAATATCCAAACATATGCACTGTATTTAGAATAATTTAAATCATCGCTATATAGTTTACAAGAATTTCCTCATTGAACGAAAACTACTTTTTTTTAAGGTAAAATTTTGTGCTGATTCAGAATATTATAGTGGTTTTCCTGGTTTAGCTCTAGATTTCAAGATTCGCATGAAATCTCGAAAAAATGCAATGTTACAGAACATTAAATCACAAATTTTCAGCTAAAATTGTTATTTAATATTAACATAATCCCAAATTTTTATACCTATAAAAAGGAATAAAGTGTAATAAAAATTTTAAGGTGTAAAACTTATAAATTACATTAGTGCTTTGATCGTTATGACCAAAAACAGGTAAAATAAATCGGTTTTTTTCTGAATTTAAAAAAAAATAACTTTGGTCCAATGTTAATAAAAAAACACTTTGAAATATAAAAAGTTGGCCCCGCTATATTCTAGAGAATTTAATTACGAAAATGTTAAGCATACGTACACTGAAAAAAAAATCATGTAAATTTCCGGTAATGGAGATTGGTTATTTTGATGCCTTGTTGATAACTGAAATACTCCATTTCATTATTATTTTACATGTAAAATGTAATAGCATAATTGACGTGTAACTCATTTATATTTTTAATGTAATATGTTTTTTATTTAAAATGTATTTATACATGATAACATTAATATGCCGATGCGTGCACGCATGGCCATGCCATGCCCATGGGCAGGCAAGCGCGAATTCCCAGCCAATAGGCTTCTTCTCCGGTTACATATGAAATGTAATTTTGCGATTTTTACTACACTCCGAATGTAAAAAAACATTTAAACCTGTAATATTAAGACTAATATAGTATATTTACATTTGAAATAATGCAGTAAGACGTTATAATTGTATTTTTTACATTTAGTTCGATAAATTTACTTGTTGTATCAATAATTAATACATAACATTAGTAATTTTACAAACAAAAATGTTTATTTACTTGAAATATATAAAAATTAGATGAAAATAAAGGTAATTTTACAATTTGTCGTAAAAATTAGGAATTTATATGGTAATAATCCTCCTTTACATTTAAATGTAATAATTTTTTTCAGTGTACGTCAACATACGATGATATTTAGATTTTATACGGTCAATTTTTTAAAGTGATGTAATGTAAGTACTTTTTTACATAAATTAAATTTAATAAGAGAAATAAAATTGTAGGGTGCCAGGAAGTGGTTATTTAGATGTATTTATTTGACATTTCAGTTGTCATTTAGAATATAAATGTTTATATTGATTTTAGTTGTCAAAAGGTTTTAAATATTTCTTTTTTATAGTGTTTGTTTGTTTTTGTTATTGTGTTTTGTTGTTATTGTGTTTAAAATGGCCAGTAGGAAATTTTCATATAAAAATGACTTGTTTTGTTTTACATGCGGACACTATATTATTGAAAAAAAAGGAGAAAAATAACACCAAACCTAAAGATTGCATATTAACATTATTTTGGTTTTGAAATAAGAAATGAAGAGAAATCTTGGACACCAAGTTTAATTTCTCCAAATTGCAATATTACGTTGAAAAGCTGGATGTCTGAAAAAAACGTTTATTTGAGTTTTGGCTGTCCAGTTTTATGGGCAGAACCAGTGGATCACTTATAATGTTACTTTTGTGTGATAAATATTACTGGTATAAACTCAAAAAACAGAAGATCTCTTCAGTATTTTCAGTATTTTACTTCAGCGAAAAAACCAGTTCTACATGATGAAAATCTAACAAAACCAAAACATCCTTTAAGTTATAAGTCATAAATGACAAATCAAACAAAAACGAACCTATAGTAAATTTAAAAGTAAACTACGTACACGTCATCAATCAGCTGATCGGGCACGGTTGTCAATGTGATGCTTAAATCCTTGCATCAAGGGAAAGTGGTAGTGCAATTACAGGGCGATAGATGGCGTTTACATGAATAATACCAAAATGTCAAAAGTCTGAGTTTTTATAACCTATATGATGCACCGCCAAAAGTATGTTTTAGCCATTTTTAAAGTCATTTTCTGATATAAAACCCAAAAATTTTGCCATCTAAAGTCAGTCTCTGGTATATATATTATTATTTTATGTATCCAACATATATTTTGTTAAATATTCTAATATATAATTAATAATAATCCTATTTACCTCTATAACAGCTGTTAAAGGTAACAAAGGTCCATTATTATCCGGTTCTGCCTCAAAATAGCGTATTAAGGATGACACCAACTCTTGACTCCGACTATTTAAATGCTTCGGCATTTTAAATATAGGAAACACAAAAAAACGATATATAACAAACACAAAAACGGCAATGAAAACTTAAACGATATAAAATAACACAAACAACAAACAAAATAAACGAAATAATACACGAATTAAACGAAATATTCAAAAACACAACTGACAGCTTCGAAATTCTAAAACGTCAAATTCTTTTTTATGTGTCATTTAAATATGAAATATTTGAATGTAAATATGACAACATCTTAATTGTTGCCAACTGAAGATGTTTAAAATGCATTCAAATCGTCCCCAAATTCACGAAGTGGCGTATATGAAGATTTAAGTTATACAAAAAAGCAATTTTCTGAAATAAACGTTTAGCATTTTAAACGTTTATTCCAGAAAATTGGTTTTTTTTGCATAACACAAAACTTCAAACACCCGCATCGGAAGATTTGTGTTATGCAAAAAGCAAATTTCTGGAATAAGTGTTTAGTATGCTAAATTTTTATTTCAAAAAATTGCTTTTTTGCATAACTTAAATCTTCATATACGCCACTTCGTGAATTTGGTGACGAAATATTCAATAACAGACTTCGATTTAGTCATTTAGTGTTGGTACCAATGCGTAAAATTTTTGTTTTATTGATGACGTGTACGTAGTTTACTTTTAAATTTACTATAGTTTTGATACGTCTTTTTCTGAAAATGAATTCGATGCAGAAAAAAAACATGAGCCGAATTATCAAGACATTTCCATCGATTAAGGCGCGATCCCTTTTCGACAACTTAAGGTCCCTAATTAAATCATTTGGGCTATTAGTAGTATTCGAGATGCCGAACGGAGTGGACGTGATTCCGCCGGGAGGCAATGAGAATTTAGCTAAACCGTGTATTATTTGCAAAGTGGTTGCCCGATCGGGCCTTATATGTGCCATATGTGGTACTGTAACGCACGCTAGTTGTGCCAAGCGGGCAAAGAAGTGCTGTGGAGTTGTATTAAAGGAAAATGAAGAAGCCTTAGAAGCCATAAGTGATGTGAGTTTAGTAAACTTTGATCTCCTAAAAATGCTTGTTACTGAACTTAGACGTAGTAATAATCTGCTGACTGAGAAAGTCGCCTTTTTGGAAGCTGAAATGTCCAAAAAAGATGACCAAATTTCCCATTTAACTAATAATGTTTCAAAAACGCCAAGTCATGATCTCGGTAAGAAGTTATCGGGACATGCTAATGTAGGCAACCCAGGCGGCACTTACGCCGGTATAACAGCGACCAACAGACCGAATGTCACTGAGTCGGTTGAGTTTGCGCAAGGATCCAAAGAAAATGGCAGTGCAAATGAAATTGTAAACAAACCCCAGAACAAACCAAATAATACTGATGTAGATGGTTTTCAGAAGGTAGCACATAAGAAAAAAAAGAAAAACATAATTTATGGTGATAATACAGATGAAGGTATGGGTTTGACTGCTTACATACCAAAATCAAACATACATGTCTTTAAACTTAGCAAGGAAAATACCAAAGAAGACGTCGTAAATTATATTAAAACTAAAGTGCCAAAGTTAGAGCCTACCTGTGAGGAACTGAATGTACAATCTAAAATGTACCGAAGCTTCAAGGTAACTGTGCCAGTGACTTATCGAAATCAATTGCTAGATAAGTCATTTTGGCCCTCAAGTGTGGCAGTGAAAATGTTTATGGAGAGAAAAGAAAATTTTCAGAAAGAGTCAAGACCTCAAACAAACTCTTAAACTTAAAGTGTACAACTGAACAGGCCAGCATTCTACATCAAAATGTGCAATCCATCGGCAATAGTGTTGATCAATTGGAAGAATTTTTAAAACTGCACAATTGCTTTACTGTGTGCATAAGTGAGCATTGGAAATCCAAAGAACAGTTAACAAAATACAAGCTGCAAAACTATAAGTTGGTTTCTGCTTTTTGTCGTGATGAAGGTGAACATGGTGGAACAGCTATATATTGCATAGAGAACCTGAAGTGTAGGAGCAGGGAAGACATAACAGCAATGTCAGTAAAAAATATTTGTGAGTGTTCAGCGGTAGAATGTGCTCTTAACAAAAAAATTTTAATAGTGTCGGTGTACAGACCACCTGATAGTGATTTTAAATGTTTTATTAATGTCATTGAGAGTATAATGTCAATTTTAACTGATGAAAACTGTTATCTAGTCCTAACCGGTGATTTTAATATAAATTTTAATGTCCAAAGTAAGTTCACAAATGATTTTCTATTTTTAATGGAAACATTTAATCTTGTAAAAACAATTCTTGACCCAACAAGGGTAACCAATAGTTCTGAAACATGTATAGACAATATCTTTACTAACATCAGTGAATATAGATCAGAGGTTTTAGATAGCCAGCTATCGGACCATAAAGCTCAAAAAATAACGATTTACAACCTAAATACAAATGTCAATATTTCAAAAACTGTTTTTAAGAGATTTTTTAATGTCAAAAACAAAGAATTGTTTAGAAGGAGATTAAGTGAACTTACTTGGCTCTCTGTTTATTCATGTTCTATTATAGATATAAATGCACAATGGAGTTGTTTTTTAAATATTTTTTTACCCATTTTTAATGAATGTTTTCCAAACAAACCTGTAAAAATAAATAAGACAAATAAGACTGATTTAACTAAAAGTGATCAAACTGTGATAAACTTAAAAAACCAATTAGACGTCCTTTATGTAATTAGTAATCATGATCCAAATTTTAAAGAAGAATATAAGAACATCAAAATATTGTATGATAGGGTTTTAAAATCTTCAAAAATGAAAGGTTTTAAAAATGAAATATCTAACTCTGACAATAAAAGTAAAACTGTCTGGAAAATAGTTAATAGCTTAATAAGTTCTAAAAAACACACTAAAGATATTGATATTTCAGAAAATCCTGAAACACTGTGCAATGATTTTAATAATTTTTTAGTAAAGGCTGCCCCTAACCTAATTAGGAATATGCAAAGTGTAGATTTTAAATGTTATGTTAAACATAACCCCAGATCTATGTATGTAACTCCAGTGACTGTCAATGAAATAATAAATGTTGTTAATAATCTTAAAAATAAGTTGAGTAGTGGTGCAGATGAGGTGCCAACTGCTGTCATTAGAGACTGCATTCTTGAGATCTGTGAACCCTTGGCATATGTTGTAGGCAACTCTTTGAATTATGGTGTCTTCCCTGACCAACTGAAGACTGCTGTTGTTAGCCCAATATTCAAAAAAGGCGATCCTTAATTGATGAACAATTACAGACCAATAAGCTTACTATCTTCCTTTTCCAAAATTTTTGAGACTGTTATGTGTACTAGATTGGTAAATTTTTTTACATCTAACAAGTTGTTGAATCAAAATCAGCACGGCTACTTGAAGGGTAGGTCAGTGGATACAGCGGTGCACAGCTTCTTGCAAAAAATATTTGACAGCTTTGAAGACAAATACCTATCACTGGGACTATTTATTGATTTGTCTAAGGCATATGATTGTCTAAATCACGACATACTATATAAAAAGTTGGAAAAATATGGAGTAAGAGGCTGTGCATTGGGGTGGACACAGTTCTATTTGACAGGTAGAAGCCAAAGGGTTAGATTGGTCAAGGATGGTAAAAGTTTTGGTTCTGAGACACAGCACATAAGTCTGGGGATCCCACAGGGAAGCACCATAGGGCCATTTTTGTTTCTTATTTACATAAATAATATTGAGAATGTGGTCTCTAGTGAAAATCAGGTCATGGTCAACTTTGCAGATGACACAAACTTGCTTGTAAGGGGACAAACTTACCCAGATGTACTGGCAGAGATTGGAAATTTGATGGAAGCTACTGAAAGGTATTTTTTTATGAATAGGCTAAAAATAAATGCTGATAAAACAAATTGTATTCTGTTTAAAAAAGTTCAAGATCAATTGACCACTCCAGCTAGTGCAAAAATAAACCAAAATAGAATAAATTTTACATCTGCGACTAAATTTCTTGGATTACATATAGATGAACATCTAGATTGGTGTGTTCACACAGATTTTTTATGTAGCAAATTGAATGGGGTAGCATACTCGCTACGAGTTTTAAAAAATTACCTTGATAAGTCAACACTAATGGTAGTGTATTTCTCAAATTTCCAATCTCTGCTAAGGTACGGGATTATTTTTTGGGGAAGAAGCAAAAATATCAAAAACATTTTTGTCGCACAGAAACGTACAGTTAGAATTATTAATAATAAAAAAAGTGACATGTCCTGTAGAGGTTTGTTTAAATCAAGTAAAATATTGACAGTTACTTGGTTATATATATACGAACTAGTGATTTTTATGTTTAAAAACAAGCACTTGTTTGAACAACTTAAATCTAGTCGAAACACAAGAACGCACTGTTACCTGTATCCTAGTCATAGATTAACCATATATGAAAAAAGTTGTTTTTATTCATGTATTGTCTGTTATAATAAATTACCAACTCGTCTTAAGACTGTTCAAAATTTTAATAGTTTTAAATCAAATGTTTTTAATTATTTAGTTGAAATGGAGCCATATGATTTCAATGAATTTTTAATATATTAGCTCTATACTTTTCTCCTGTGACAATATTTCCAATATTTTTGTAATTTACTTTAAATGTACAAATTATTTTGAAATAAATAAATATTATTATTATTATTATTATTATTTAAGGCTTATTTGTTGAAAAAGAGGAACGGATCCAAAGCAGTACAGAAAAAAAGTAAACACCACACATTCCTCATTATAAATCACTAAAATAAACAAAATCTAAAATTAAAAATAAATATTTATGAAAGTTTAAAAAAGTGGTTTTGGTTGGCAACAGATTCTACGTTATCCATATACCAGATGACACACGTAAAAATAGTCACTTGGCGCTTTTTTCAGTGCGCACTTTGGATTTCATTTTGACTTGTCAATGAGGCGTTTTCTGAAAAATCTATTTGCACAACAGCATCTAGAGGATTTTGAGCTTCTTTGCAAGATTCAAAGTAGTTAGGCTGTTGGTTTTTGATAAAACAATGTTTTTTAAAATATGTTATTTCTTGGTTGAGTTCATTAACAACTGCGGCAACCTCTTTTTTTTCTTCGGCTACTTGCAAAAACCCTTCAATTTCTTTCCATTTATTTCTGATTGTCACAGAGCTAACATCAAAATTAAGGTGCAAAAACTCATCTACTTTTGTTTTACAAGCAGAGCAAGCACCAAACATGCATTTTTCGTTAAGCTGATCACAACAGACTAATGACATTAAGTGTTTATAGTTTGAAGAAAATTCAGTACAAACAGAATGTATAGCTTGAACACAAAAAGAGAAGTTCGAATGTTTTTTACATACATTAAATGGGGTTTGTTTAGCGGGAAGAACAAATTTGGATCTAAACTTAAAAAAGTAAGCTGTGGTAATTTTTAAATTAGGATGCTGATTCTGAAATTCGCAGAAAGCATCAACGATGTTCATCATCATGTAGCGGATAGGAATTTTTTCTCGTTTACCAGTGACATCATTCCGAATAGATTTAACGTCGCGTTTTCCAGGAGCCTGACGACTGACATTGTCGTTGCAAAAAAAATATTAAATAAGTTTTCGATTTACATCAACCAGCCGACGAGGATCTTTACAGATCGAATCCCAAGCTTCAGAATTGAACGTCCTGTTTACAATTTCTTTTACTACGGCCTTTCTTTTAGCAGGGCTCTTCGATAAAGCAACTTGAACTTTTTGTACAGCTTTACCAAATGTTTAACTACATTTGTATGTCCCTCTTTTTCCAACTTTTTCGGAAGAACTTTGATTTTGAAGCTTCTTTTTTTCCCTGTAAAAAATACATACTTAATACTCTTTATTTGTTAATTCTTGTGTTATTTTTTGGGGTTATAAATTAACCTTTGCTTTCTTTTTGCTAGCCTGTATTTTCTTTTAATTTTTTCTGCCTCTTCCTCTGTCATATTTAACTTTTTCGCATTAGATGCTCGTTTTCGATCTCGGTCCACTTTAAGTCGCTCGGCGTATTTTTCTGGATTTCCTCGTATTTTTTGTCGGTATTCGGCCATAAGGATACTTTTTGGTTTGGGAACCATTGTTTAACTATAAAATTAAAGTGTAAATGTTTTGATTTGATTTTGATTTGATATAAAAAGCAATATGGAACCTATATCACTATGGTTATAATGTAGTGTAATTTTTTGTCGTCTCCGTTACTCTGTTTCTACTATTTTCTATAGTTTCGAAAATCCAAAAAAATACCATTATAATAATTAGTTTAGGTTAGCTTTGTACAAAAAGAATTATTGCCAGGAAAAAATTTGTATTCCCTGTAGCAATTTTTTAAATGCTCACAGCAAGTATTAAAAATATACCTATCAAATAAAACAGTGCAAGGTTAAAACGATTATGCTATACACTAATTTAACTTAAACACGCCTAACACCTATCTGTCACTATTGACAGAAACGGCGTCTGCCAACATACTTGATAATGCGCTATGCAGGATGCTGCATAAAGAGTTATGTTGAATCCTTATAAAAAGTATGACAAACTAATAAATCCGGCTTCTTTTTAGAGATTTTTTAAACTTAAATGGGCACTCTTTTGAATGATTTCTTTCATTTATTTTTTTTTAATAGTTCGGACTTGACTTGCTTGGTTTCGATTTTTTTAGAATAACCGATTTGAAGATTTTGACTTATTTTATTAAATAATTACACAGATAATTATCTAATTATTTGATCCACAGGTGCACTGCGAATGGAAATAATTATTTTTTTCTACTCCCACCTTTAAAACGCCCATTATGGTACATGTTTCCATGACACTAAGTGTCCTTTTAAATACACATTGACAAGTTGTGGCTTTACGGCGTTTTAGTCACGGGCTGAAGTTAGCAACAGGTTATTAGTCACGGGCTGAAACTTTAAGTTAGTTGACAGTTGTCAAACGTCATACAATCATTAAAATAAAGTGCCCTTCTTCTAAAATAATACTGAATGTAAAAATTATTTTATTATCTCAATACAAAAATATAAAAGTATTAAATAGTTTCTCAACGCCAATATTTGAAAAGTTTATATGAACATTGTACTGACCTTTTAATTTCGCCGGCAGTAAACTAGATATAACTTAAAGTCGGGCTCGGACTCCACCGTGAAGTGCTAATAAACATTTTCTCCTATTGTTTTATAGATGGCGCTCTATACAAATACTTAATTTAAATCATTTTTAGATAATAAGTATTTGTCCTAGAAAAACTATAGTATGCAACTCGTTTATACATTTTTCTAGACACTCAATAATTTAAGCACTCGCTCGCAAGCTCCCTCGTGCCTAAATTAAATTTGTGTCTTAAATGGCGTTTATCAAACTTGATAGATAATATTATTACACAACATAATATATTTTTCTTAAGTTATTTTTAAATTTAACAATTTTACAGAGCATTTTAAAGATTAAAAGTTTTTAGCTAATTAAAATTATTTTTGGGAACTATGTGCTAATTTGCAAGATATGATAGAAAATAATTTTATTGACTAACGTATGGTCCTAGAGTTCTCAGCAAATTTTTAAAAGCTAATCCTTTATTTTTAAATTTAATATTGCAAAAATTTACATCATATAATAAATTTTACATATTGATATTGGACTATTACCTTGCTAACAAAGTTGTGTTCAAGTTGAAATCAACTCTAGCTCAAGACTTAATTTTATACATCAAGCTTTGAGGTCAAAAACATATCAAGTTGATTCCTCATTTGAGCTCAATGGTATATCAAACCTTGATTTTCGATTAAATTCGAAACGGATGCGCGCATGCGCTGCCTTTTTTTGGCGGAATAATTCAAATATTTGAAAAAATAAAGTTGTGGGTTTTGAAAGGCAAAAATACTGTTTATTTGATGCAAACATATTTAAATAATTACCAACTTAAATGCTAGCATTTAAATTGATAATAAATTTTTTAAATTTGGATATGTTTGCATTAAATAAACAGTCCTTTTGCCTTTCAAAACCAATAACTATACCTATATAGTTATTTAGATGTTCTTGCATAAAATAAAATAGGCAATTAAAACACAAACAAAATTTATAAACAAAACATTAAAATTTTTAAATTTGCTCCTCTTCAACAATATCCTTATTGACTCTGTATACAAAACTATAGTTTTGAAGATTATCATTTGTTGCTTCACTTTTTGGTGTTTTCTGATGTTTTTTTAAATTTCTTTGCCTAACGTTGTCTGGTGATTCTTAATGCTTCTTGAATGTGTGGCAAGAACTCTTTATTTGATGTGGGGCATTCAACAAGACCCTGTGCAGCAACTGAAAACTAAAACTTAATGAAAAAAGGATGAAAAAATTGACTAAGATTACGTGATATAATTTTGCATCCTTTTATTATTATTATAATTTGTATCAATGAAGGCCCTTTTATTATTATTTCCCAGAAAGGTGAACTCCATTCACAGTGCGCCTCTGTAAAGTTTAAGTTTTTTGAAAAGACCACCCAAATTTTTTTGTTGTTAATTATAGTGGACCATCCCCTTATTAAATACCACTAGTCACCTAAATAGCAGCTGATCCTTCTTGAAAGATTTTTAGCTCTTTAGATTTTTTTTTATTTTTTAAAGTATTTTTATAGAATTCAATTAAATGGAGACAAAATCGGTTTATTGTATTTATATGTATCGGTTTATACTTGTAGATTATAATAAGAAAATTAAAAAATATATCAAATGCAGTGCACTATACTTGACAGTCTTTAACAAAATCAAAATATATCAAATTTATTACACTTAAAATAATACAACAATTAATTAAACTTTAAAACAATTTCAAACAAGAGCAAAAATTCTTTATAACACTAGTGTCCGTATCGCAGGTCATTTATATCATTGATTTTGTATTTCTTCCAAATTAACAAAAATTCTCGGTGAACAGACTCACCAGCTTGTTCCGACCACAGACCCAACCAAGTTTTCAAAAATTGGACCATTTCGACAAGATGCTCCAAAGGGTCTGCGAGACTCCTGTGCACTATAAAACTGCTTTCAAAAGTGACACATCAGCCTTCAGTTCACTTAAGGTACAAAGCAGCTTTGAACCAAAACACTTTTCAACAATACGATTCATTGTGTTGAAAGTCACAACAAAGGGTATAACATAAACTTCTTCCAGGTTGACTAATATCTCTTTTGACTTTAAATCTTCTGCATTTTTCAACAACTTTCTGCAGGCATTCCTTTCAAAAAGTTCTCCTTGATATTTTTTCGTGACTAAGTGTAGCTGTTTAGGCCATTTTAATGCATTTTCTTGGCTAACAGTGGTACAAGTCCTTTAAAAAATAAAGATAAAGTTCCGGAATAATACATTCTTTGAAAATGGCTTTATTGATAGTACCAAAAGATTAATTTCCACGTTTTAAGTTTTTTCAAAAATTAAGTCAAATTTATTAAAATGAAGTGTATTATCGCCATATGAGCGCAACTCTTTGTGATATTCACTGTATGATCGAAGTTCTTTTAACGAAATGTAGCAATAAGGACATGGGTAGGACGATGTTGCTGTCTGTAAGCCATTAACCATTAGAATTATTTTTAAGTCAGAAAGAAATTTAAAGGATATCTTGTTTATTTTTACTAAGTCAAAAAGTAAGTTAAGATTTTCGTATGTTTCTTTGATGACAGGATGATCAGTCTCTTAACACCTATATGTTTTCCTTTTTTTGCAGCGTTACCTCCATCTGAATTCCTCGAACGCAATGAAATTTCATTCTCTTTATTTTCTGGATCTTCTGGAAATAGGACTGCAGTCAATATAGAACCTCGCGAAGAAGTCGATCTCGTATTTTGTTTAAATACTATAAAGAAGTTCTTTAATTTTGGAAACTCTATAGAGGGAAAACTCCTACAGACAGTTATTTATGCAGATGCAAGTGACCTAGTAAACGAAATTTTAGAAAGGAAACAAAAGTTTGGCACACCAAATGTCAAGGTTTTGTGCGATGGAGGCCAACATTTTTTAAAATATGTCTCTCCCTATTTCCAGAAGATCCAGAAAATAAAGAGAATGAAATTTCATTGCGTTCGAGGAATTCAGATGGAGGTAACGCTGCAAAAAAAGGAAAACATATAGGTGTTAAGAGACTGATCATCCTCTGTATGGTTCCTGTCATCAAAGAAACATACGAAAATCTTAACTTACTTTTTGACTTAGTAAAAATAAACAAGATATCCTTTAAATTTCTTGGGTATTGAATTTTTTCCTGCCGATGTTCTGATAATATTTGTAATTTTATCCATCTGCCCGCCAGAAAAGCCAGCATTTGTTTGAAAATTAATTGAATTAAAAAAAAATAAAATAAAAAAAATATAAAGAGCTAAAAAACTTTCAAGAAGGATCAGATGCGATTTAGGTGACTAGTGGTATGTAATGAGGGGATGGTCCACTATCATCAACAAGAAAAAAATTTTGGTGGTCTTTTCAAAAAACTTAAACTTTACAGAGGCGCACTGTGCATTGTCAAAATATCAGTTATTGATTCTTTAATCTTACACTTTCTGAGTTTGGCACCATGGTGCAATGTGTACCATGCAATTAAAAAGGTTTCACCGCAGGATCTTCTATACTACTTTTTTTCAAGCATTTAATTAGAATATATCGTTGAGATTTTGAAACATTATTTTTAGGTTAGGTTAATAATGACATTTTTGTTTTATTTTTGTAGAGTGCTATTAATGGTTGTGTTCCGTAATTTACTGTCAGTACGGTCAGTACTGAAAACGCATTCCGAAATCCACTTTCAGTTACTGAGCTCAGTGGTAAATACTACCCCTTTATAAATGTACGGCAGATTAATTTTACTGAAACAACTGGTGACAGTGAGGTGCTGTGGCTGCAGTAAAACACATAACCAAGCTTTTAAACATAAAAAATAGCTGTCAAATAAAGTGAAGGATATAATGGTATTTGGTGAATACCTAGGACTAATTATTTCAATATTTATTTTTAATATATTACTTGAGTACAAGCAGCAGTGATGAAGGGCACGAATTAATAATTAAAGAAGGATGGCAGGCAGGTCGCCGGGGAGTACGCATACGAAGACCCAGAATATTAAACTACCTACTAGGTATTACCTAGAAAATGTTACAAACATACATTTGTATTCAGCGTACGAATTTAAGAGTAATTTTTGGTATTTGGCGTATTGTTGTGGTGTAAGTCATTTTAAAATTAATTTCCATATTTCTCTGCCATAAACCAAAAATTATATTGTTATATTTATTTTTTATTTATGTGCCGAAAGTAAAGTTTGCCAAATGTCAGTTAATTAAAAATCATAACCTTGCGTGACCATTGTCACTTTCTGCTGCTACTGAGGCGCGTTCCAATTTTACTATTGCGTCAGTACTGAATAAATTACGGAACGGTCTTTTTTCGCTACTGACAGTAAAATTACTGAGAGTAATGGCAGTAAATTACGGAACACAACCAATATCTCATGGCAAATGACCTTGGGTGCGCAAACGTCTTAAATCTGTCAAATCGCGCTCAGTGGCGGCTGGTGGATTTTAAGTATACCAATATCTCAGTTATTAGACATGGGACCCACACCAAATTTATAATAGTTTATATTGACATTAAATAAACAAGTTCGGCGCAAACAGAATTTAAATTGAAGTTTGCGAAAAAAAGTTAGTTTTTCCTGTCGCCTACCCTGCCTCCAGGCCCCCCTATTTGAGATAATTCAAATTAAAGTGGTGCAATTTATTATCTACTATAATTTATCGACAAATTTAAAATTTTATTCAAAAAATCCAAATATAACAGATTTTATTCGATTTTAAATTTTTATTATTTATTTTATTAAAATAAAAAAATATTTAAAATGGTATAAAAACTGTAATATTTGGATTTTTTAAATAAAATTTTAAATTTGTCGATAAATTATAGTAGATAATAAATTGCACCACTTTAATTTGAATTATCTCAAATAGGGGGGCCTGGAGGCAGGGTAGGCGACAGGAAAAACTAACTTTTTTTCGCAAACTTCAATTTAAATTCTGTTTGCGCCAAACTTGTTTATTTAATGTCAATATAAACTATTATAAATTTGGTGTGGGTCCCATGTCTAATAACTGAGATATTGGTATACTTAAAATCCACCATTACTCGCCGACCTAAAAACATACTACATAGGGTAAACAATGCTGATATTTATTGACATATTTAGAGGAATTTCTGGGCTAGAAATTCTATTATATTTGTTATAATATTATAGCGTCTCTCAAGGTCAACCGCCATGAGATATTAATTATTAATTATTAGTAAAGTGACATTAATAATTAATATCACTTTACTAATAATTTTACTTATGATCTAGTATGAATACTTTTTATATAGACTTAATATTGTTATAATATGAACATTATTATACGCTTAAAAAATACATATTACTATATACTTTATTATATATTTATTTTCTTATTTTCTTTTACTAAGTACACATATTTTCCTAATTTTTCTTAGCTTTAATTTCTTCTTCGTATTTCTTTTTGTATGTTCCTTCTTTATCGTATTTGGCTTCCAAATCCTTCCACCATTCGGGTTTGTTGTCGATAAGGTGTCTTACAATTTTTTTGCTGCCTTTTTTCTGGGTTTCACTGCATTTGGAACATTCGGTGTGTAGGGCATCAGGAAGATGCTCTGTAAATTATAAAATTATAATTTGAAATTTTAATTGTAGTCATAAATATAATAAGATTCTAAATTAGGGTGTTTAATGAATACTGTTTTTTAAGTGTCCTAAACAATAGATTATTTTATTTTATTTCTAATTAATTCTAGTACCTACTACCCAAAAAAACCCAAAATGAGTTTTGTAATAATTTTGAAGGTGCTTAAAATAAGACTTAAATACTTATTGGAGCACATGGCTTAAATTAGTATAGTTTTAGACATCTTTTGATATAAAATATTTTATTGTAATGAAATGATTGTTTTTATTGCATTTTGACATATTTTTAAAAGTGACATTTTAAATGTTTTCCCCCTACAATTGTCCGCTCTTTCCAATGGTAACCCGGATTAAGTCGTGGCTTACTTAGTTTTTATTTTAGCAGCGTTGCCAGTGCCACTGCTTTTGTACTGAAATCAGTACTTTTTAAGGTCTGTCAGTACGTCAGTGCTATTTTCATAGTGTCAGTACGTTTTGCAAAATTTTCCTTAAACTTTTATCTAATAAATGCTAAAACGGCGTGCCATAAAGGTACAGGTATATATTACACCGTAAAAATTAACTTAAAGTAAAATAATTTCGTCCATTGGTGTATAAAGGCCTATGCACTGTTGTTTGCCATTTTTAATATAAAATTTCATTAAGGCTTCAAAAAAATAAAAAGCGATCACGGTGCAAATTGTCAATGCTAACAAATGTATTGGTATGTTTTAAATTGCGTCACCGCCGGAGGGTCAAGTTCTTTAAGTACGAGTATTAACATTAAATCCCACTGTTTTTTTAAACAGTATCTTTTTAGTCAAATCAGTACGTTTTTCATTTCAAATCAGTACAGAATTTTTTCGTGGTCTGGCAACGCTGTATAGCAGCGTAAAAATAATCGTGAATTTGGCAACATTTTTTGACAATATTATTAAGAAATCTTTACTTTTATAACTTCCACCCTCTCAGCTGCAGAGTAATGGCATCCTACCTATCTAATAGAACCCAATGTGTCAAAATAAATGGTGGTCTATCATCCGCACTCCCAATTTTACATGGCGTTCCGCAGGGTTCTATTTTGGGCGCAATATTATTTTTCCGTTAAGCTACATTCGTAATAAATTCGCTGGCCGAGTGGCACTTTGGCTCGCGATCCAACCAAATGTATTAACAGTGTGATCGTGTGAACAATGAAATTTTACGTTAAAGTGGAAGTTGAAGTGGGAAAATTTCTTGCAAGCTGCAAACTTCGACTTCGACTTTCGTGCCGGCTATGGGACATGCGCATTGCTTTCGTTATGATGGTTTAACATTTTCAATGATTTCTATGATTTTCAATGGTTTTGAATTTTGTGTTGTAGTATTTTATTGTGATTATTTCCCTCATTATAATATGAACCAATCCTGAATATTCGAGTAAATTTCGTTTAAATAAGCGATTAAATCACTAGAACTATTTAACAGCGATTAAATTTTAGCCTCCATATTGGATTTTTGTTTACGATTTTAAGGTGTTATTTACAAGTTTTAACAAACATTTTTTAAAAAACAATAAAAAATAAGTTATCTAGTTTACGAAATATCAATTATTACTTATTACTATTATTATTATTATTACTTATTACTTATAAATTTTGACACATAGGTCAGATTTTATGAATTGTCAAATAGTTTCCTTTAATTCGAGAAATAATCTAGACGTATATCACTCAACCTATAAATTTAATCTGTCAAACTATGCTCAGTAAGTTTTTTATTTGATTTTTCTTTTTGGAAAATAGTTTCATGCAAAATAATTAAAAATAAAACCCCTCGACCGCTACGCGGTCTCGTGATTTTATTAAATTATTTTGCATTCAACATTTTCCAACAAAAACCAAACAAAAAACTACTGAGCCTAGTTTACCCTATTAAATTCATAGTTCTCGTGATATAATATATGATTAAATTTTTTTTTTTAAATAAACTTAGGTGATTTATTGAAAACAATATAAATGAAGAGGACATTACATTTGTTTGAATATAAACAACATAACTCTCTTTGCAGATGATACATCCATAATTAAAGGAAAATACCACTTAGCAGCTGCGGAAAGGGCCGATTCACTTCGCTCTAGTTTATAGCAAACAAAGTAGCTTAGGGCTTAGAACCAAATAGTGAAATGAGCCATTGCTATTGCTTTATGTATGTTAAAAAAAATTAGGTATTTATCTCTTCTGGTTAAAAAGTTGAACGCATTTACAACCTTAATTTTACCCTCCTGAACAAATACAAAAGTGTCACTTAATACAGTTTGGTTCGGGGGTGTAAACCATTTCAATTTAAGTTTTTTGTAAATACCTTTAAAGGTATTTAAAATTTTTATTTTATTTTCTTATGGTTTTAAAGGTCACATAAATTGTTTTAGGAAAACATAGCATTAGCCTAGTTTTTTTAACTTCAAAACTATTTTTGCACAATTTTTGTAATTTTTTTATATGTAGATACATTACACTAATGTGCCATTTTTAGAAATATGGATATTGACATAATCATATGTTTTTAAATATTTTAGTACTTTTAATCTTTTTATCAAATTTTGAAACATTCTGGGTGTTTGAAATGTATTATAAACAAGAATTATAAAAAAAACTAATTTACTCTCTAAAATAAATTAGTCAAAGTGATTTTTCACCAGGGTTAACCAGGATATCATGGTCTCCCCAATATTTAATAGCTTATTATTATGTTAAATTGTCCCCTGAATCCGAAAATACTGCCAAAAGTTATGAAAGTAGGGCAGTTTTTGAGATATAGTCAAATTCATATTATTTGGAAAATTGCCTATATCTTAAAAACTCTTCTACTTTTATATCTTTTGACGACATTTTCAAATTCAGGGGACAATTTTACATAGAAATTGACTGCTAAATTATCGGGATACAAATTGCTATTTACGAGAATTATTAGTGGCTGCTTTTTATCTATGACAATTAGTCATTTTTGAAGTAAATAAGATGTATGTTTTAAGGTCAAGAATAATAAAACCAGACATTGTTGATAAATAAAAATTAACTTACTTTTTAATTCAACGCCATCCGGGGTGCAGTTTCCTTTTTCCAAAAGACAGTTAACGTAGTTTTTCAGTAGACGATCACTTTTGACGATTTCATCCAAATCAACGTTGTCATACTTGGTTGTATACTTATCGGCGGCAATACCAACAACAGCCACGAACAACACAATTAAAAAGGACCTCATGATTAAATGGCAATATGTATCTGAACAAATATTTCTTTACCTGTTATGTAAAGCAATTAGAAGGGCACTTTTATACTTTTAATATTTATTTAAATATTCTTGTATGGGTGGGGAAGTAATTGGCATTATTAAAATATTTCCATTATTTGCATAAATGCATAATAAAGGATTTCATCAAGTGAGAAAATTAATTGTAAATAATGCATTTTATATAAAAATCAAAGTCACTATGCAAATTTGTATTGATTTTATTTATTCCAAGAACTTCATTTATTAATGCCTATAAAAACAAGTTTTAGTCAATATTACGTTACACAAACCTTCAGTTCTATAACTAATTAATTCTTAAGTTTATTTTATCTTTATTATCAAAATTGACTTTCTGTACAAGACAATACAATTCATTAATATTAGGAACAATAAAATGCCAGCATTCCATAGTTACGCATTTTATCTCAGCGGCAATATTTTTTATCTCCACGCGGTCTATAATTTAAACTTTATTGTTGTCAACATTCGATAAAGAAATAACTTGTTATGGCCTAGGCCGATAAAAATTTTTATGAGGCAAGTAATTAGTTCGATTTTTTTCGCTAGGGGTATTGTTTTGACAAATTAATCCTTTTCTAAGAGATTAACGTACTAAACTGGTTTAATTTATTTATAATAAGCACTAATTTGTTTGTTTTACTGTTAATGTTTATTATTTTTCATTAAATTATTGTAAAATTAAATATGAATAATAAAACAAAATGTGAGGTTAGGACATTGCAATTTGACGTTTCTGTGTATTTCACAGTTGTGTTTTCTTTTTCTACGATTTAAATTATCTTTAAGTTTTAATTTGCTTTAAGTTTTCAGTGAAATTAAATGTTAAACACAGCGTAAACATTTCAAACTACCTATTTTTTAATAAAAATGCAAACAAATTGAAATTAGATACCTATTTATTAAACAATTAATTGAATTCAATGTAATAGCAAGAGGGTAAGTAAACAATTTTCTTACAAAAATCCATTTCTACTTAAATCATGTAGCTAGGTATTGTCAAACTATTATAATAGCAGTATACTGCTTCTAAAAGGAATAATAATTATTGTACATTTAATGTAATCTTTAGCTAATAAATAAATGAGATTCTAAAAAGTGAGGTTAGGCCGCTTTCATGTTGAATTAAATTGACCTATATAAAGTGCTTTGAAGATAAAATGTTGTATGCCATTCGGCCAAGAAGTGTCTTTTTGTGCTTCGCTCAATTGTAGGCCTCCGCTACGCGTCGGCCTTCAAACTTTGAGCTTAGCACAAAAAGCCTTACTTCTTAACCTAATGACATAAATAACTATTATCATCTTGTTTACACGGTACTAAGGATTTTGACACTTTTCTTGATTTAACATTTTTTGTCATTTAAATTCTGTGTTTGATATATATCAATAAAATAATTAATTATAAACTCTAAAAGATCGATGGGTTGGTGTAAACGATAATGAAATTAAGGTAAGTTTGAATAAATAAGGTTTATTAAAGTCTTTTTATATTTTAAAGCACATTTTAATTTTAAATGTCAATCTGACAATTTTTTAAATCCTAAAATTCATTGTATTTTCTCACTAAATATAACTCGTGGTATGATTATTAATCGAAGATATTTACTCATTGAAACCAAAGCAGCACATTTCACTCGTCCTGCGGACTCGTGAAATCTGCAGCTCGGTTTCAATTCGAAAATATCATCGATGATAATCATACCACTTGTTATATTATGGGTGAATATAAAAATAAAATTATTGTATATATAATTAATGTATAAATGTATAAAAACAAACACTATTTTACTTCTTTATTTTAGTTTGACAATTCTTTCGCTAGCACGGGCCTGTATATATACAGGCCCGTGCCCGTACATATATGTATATACAGTGTGTTCCATTTAAAACGAACCACCCTAAATTTCTTGGAACCTGAAAAAATTTTGAAAAAACGCGTAAAGTTTTATATCGAGGGGGACAACTTTTCATGGCAAAATTTGGTTTCTCACCCCTACGTCTTGCGCCCAGGAGCTACCCCCTTAAGAATTTGAAGGGGTATCGACTAATACATTATTTTAAAGGTCTTTAAAATCCCTAAACATCAATGTTTTATTTTTTTAAATCGGTCTGTTTCTTTTCGAGATATTTAAGAAACACCATGCATATGCTTTTAAAACTTCCCACCTTAAATTTTTAGAAAACTGGAAGAATTTGGAAAAAACCGCTGACACACGTAAAGTTTTATATCAAGGGGGACAACTACTGCTACTGCTACACTGAAAAAATAAACCGATTGGCCCAAGCGTGTACGCACTTGACCCAATTGCGTCATGCATTTGATATATGCCAAATGCATGGCAAAATTGGGGAAAATTCAAGGCGCATTTGGGATAAACGCCTAAAATTCCTTATTTCAAAAGCGTATGTTCTTGTCATAAAAGCACAGCATTTTGCATGATTTTAAGGCAAAGTCTCAACTCTTCAAGGTCCATTATAATTTTTTAATAAAGCACTGCGAATTTGCTACAAAGGCCTGTGAATTTTCTACAAAACCACTGCGAATTTGCAACAAAAGCACTGCGAATTTGCGGTAAAAGTATTGCGAATTTGCGACAAAATTATTGGGAATTTGCGACAAAAGCACTGCGAATTTATAACAAAATGGCCAGGTGAATTTGTCCTGAAAACATGCGAGTTTATCTGTATATATAGGGCGATCAGATATGCGAATCCCTCAAAAACTTTTTTAACCGACTAGCAAAGAAGTTTTTGGGGTACACATAACTGATCGCCCTGTGCAGATAAGTTCGCGTGCTTTTAGGAGAAATTCGCCGGGGTTTTATTCCATCGCAACGTCTCAAAGAAACTAGAAACACTAATTATAAAAAAAGTTCATCTGAAAATAAAAATAAATAAACAAGAAAAGTATCGAAAAAAAGATTTATTGGTTTTCATCGTAACATATTTATAATATAAAAATAAAAGTCTTTCAAACATAACTTATACTAAATAACAAAAACACCTTAATTATTAAAAATCAACAAACTTAGGTACTAACAAGAACTGAAATGTTTAACAAAAAAGTACCTTGTTGAAAGTAGAAAAAAATAAAAAGATCACTCTCTGGTACACGGTGTCCCTCAACCAATTTTAAGTTTGGGTAGAAACACCCCAAAAAACTAAAAATGTGGTTTGGTAGGAGAGGTTCCCTAGAACCCTGAAACATAATTTGCAAAATTACAATATTTTGGCGCAAATTTGTACTTTGCGCTCGGTTGTAGATTCTGGGATGAAAGGGGCATTTTGCAAACTGATGTCAGAAATGTGCAAAAATTGTCATTTTTTGACGGTTATAGATTGGTACAAATATACATACATAGTTCTCATTATTGGATGCATCACCAACTTTTAGGTTCTGGATAGCTTTTGTCAGCTTTATTTTATCCCCAAGAATATTTTCTGTGAGAATGCCCACTTCTTCTACTGATAATGATTTTATTATGTCTAATCCGTCAATGTTTTGCTCTGCAAGAAAACAAAAGCATAGTTTAGCCAAGGGTGTTAAATTTACCCCCCCACCCCAGACTGATCCAAGGATAGATAATCCAAACGGATAAAAATTTAAACAAAAAAAAATTCAAAAAATCTTAACAATGTATTTTAATTTTTTCCCAAAATGGGGCTGCACCCCCTTCCTGGATCAGGATGTAAGTATTATGCTAAGTATTATGTGCGCTCTCCTCCCAAGAAAAGTTAAAAAGTTGCCTAGAGCCGCCGTTGATTTTGGCAACAAGACATGAATATATAATATGAGCGATAAGGAGGCAAAATTTTCTCGAAATTGTAACAAAATCTTAAGGCTTTACTGTAATAATAAGATTTTACTACAAATGCTCGCGCATTTAGCCTAAAAGCAAGGTTTTTGGAAAACCTTCCTCCAAAACACCAGGACCAGGATTCTACTGAAAAAAAAATGGACGCCCAAGACCATCGCCATGGCTTGCAATTTATCTGATGGCATTACGAATTTTCTGAGCTAATACCTTATCATTTCGCTACAAATGTAGTACGATTATGTAGATATAATCTTAGTCTTAGTTTAGAGCGGTATTATACTGTAATTTTAAGATATTATATGCCGTGATTTAAAATCCTTAGATTAGTTTAGAGAAAGATTTTGATCAACCAACCAACATTGTTTGTTTCTATAATGTATATACATTTCAAAATATCACAAACAGAACTTAACAATAGACATATATATATATATATATATATATATATATATATATATATATATATATATACATACCTCGAAATTTTGATAACAAGTGGCTCAAACGACACCCCGCCAAGAATTCTTCTACACTGTCACTATTCATCATGCACTCTGACCTTTATTCTGTGCTCTGACCGTGAAACCAAAAAAAAACCGGAAAAAAACACACGCATCTGTGTTCGGTATCGATGTTCAAGCGAGACTGATGATGGCCGCCGGGTACCGGCGCGTGTGTAGGTGTATACGAAACTACGCCTCTCGGAATGTACTTATGCCAAAAGCACCGACTTTCTACCAAAAGCATGGTCTTTAGTTGTAAATTTCCGAATTTGACATAAAAGTATCTCATTTAACTCTGAAAGCATAGGAGAAAAAACACGCAGAAATTGGGCCAAATTCAGTAGTTTTGTGCTGAAGACCGACTTTCTAACAAAAGCATGGCTTAAGCCTGAAAATCCAAAATTTGACATAAAAGCATCTCATTTGGCTCAAATGCATAACAGGGCAAATGCACGATGAATTTTACCCAATTGCAGTAGTTTTGTTTAGCGCAAAAGCAGTACCATTGCCACAAAAGCAAAAACGGCAAATGCACGGATTCACTCGCCATTAAAGCATCAGTTTTTTCAGTGTACTGCTCCTTGAGTTCTGCAACCCCTAACTCAAAAATCCTAAATTGTAAAAGGTATCATTTTTTAAAATTAAACAATTTAAACAAGCTTTAAAAAGCTCGTTTAATTTGCAATACAACTGTGTAGTTAGTTTTATAATTTATCAAGAAAAAAAACAATACTAATTGGTTTTTACTAAATCTAAACGAATAGGTATACAAATTTATTTATTAATTACAATTGAAAATAAAAAACTCTTTTAATATTTTTAGGTCAAATGTTGCAAACAATAATAAAGCGGGACATCGCTGGAGTTATTAGACGTCACTCTGTTATAATCCGTTAAAGTATTTCGACTGAAGGTATCCCCACAAAAAAAAATCGAGTGGATTTAAGTCGGGTGATCGGGTAGGCCACTCTACAGGACCTCTTCGTCCAATCCAACGTTCAGGATATCGCATATCTAGATGCCGACAAACTGGAGCTGCGAAATGAGGAGTCTTGTTGGAAATGTAAGTCCTGTTCAGCAAGCAAGGGATCATCTTCTAAAGTTTGAGTTATCAAGGCATCAATTTCATTTTCCATCATATACATTTCGCTGTTCAAATTACCTTGAATAAACAAAGGTCCAGATGGTCCCCCAAGATTTCTGCCCAAACATTCAACTTCTGCGGATGTTGAGTACGAACTTTCTGGTATAAATGAGGATTTGTATCACTCCAAAACCTGCAGTTATGCCGATGGACCTTGCCATTGAGTGAGAAAGTTGACTCGTCCGAAAAGCGAATGTTGTACAACAAATTTTGATTTTGAATAAGACGGTCACTCATGATTTCGCAGAATTCCTGTCTTTTATCGAAATCGTCTTCATTTAATTCATGTACCAGCCGAATTTTGTAGGGATGAAACTTGTTTTTGTGTAAAATTCCAAACACGTTAGTGCTGCTCACGCCGGATGTTGCAGATATTAGTCGTATTGACTGCGTATTTGGCAAAAGCTGGATATGTCCCAATACCGCCACAGCAGCTCCTTCGTCATGCACAAGTCCTCTGGAAGCCTTTTTTTTTATTTAAAACTGAACCCGTTTCAACAAATTTTGAGATTAATTCTCCGATGTATTTGTGGCCAACATTGCGATCGGGGTGATTTTCGTTGAACACCCTTGCAGCTCTTCGAGCACATTTTTGATTTTCGTAATAGCAGCCTACCAACTCAACACGTTCTTATAATGTGTACACCATATTTAAATAATTAAGCAAGGTAAGAATAGTAACTTAACTAATTTACAATGCATCGAATATTCAAACATTAGCGTTTTTAGGTAAAAACTGTATTTATCAACAATAAGCAAAACACGATTGACAACAAAGTAAGTTATTATAAATGGATTTAGTTCTTCAAAGAAAAACAGTAAAAAATGTATTAGAATGTAATTGGTTTTTTCTAAATTTAACCAAGTTTCTTTCATTTTTAGATTTTCATCGATGAGATTTGTTTAGTTTCGAAATTTATTAAACATAGACATTAGAGATTCAACTCACAAAGCCATTTTGACCAAACTTTGTAGGATTGAAACGGTAATAACAATAAAAATTGTTTTTTTCTTTACAACCAATCGGTAAATTACAAAACTACACAGTTGTATTGCAAATTAAAAGAGCTTTAAAATGATGTGCCACATGATACCTTTTGCAATTTAGGATTTTTGAGTTAGGGGTTGCAGAACTCAAGGGGGTTAAAGTAGCAGTAGCGCCAAAAAATGTCCCCTTCGATATAAAACTTTTTGTGTGTCCACGTTTTTTCCAAATTCTTCCAGTTTTCAAAAAATTTAAGGTGAGAAGTTTTAAAAGCATATTGCATGGTTCTAAAATATCTCAAACATAAACAAACCGATTTTAAAAAATAAAACATTGATGTATAGGGATTTTAAAGACCTTTAAAATAATGTATTCGTCGATACCCCTTCACTATTCAAATTCTTAAGGGGGTAGCTCCTGGGCGCAAGGGGTAGGGGTGAGAAACCAAATTTTGCCATGAAAAGTTGTCCCTCTCGATATAAAACTTTAAAAAATCTTCAGGTTCCGAGAAATTTAGGGTGGTTCGTTTTAAATGGAACACACTGTATATATGTATACAGTGTGTATTAAAACGAATAGATACACTTAAATAAAACATGTGCCAAACCCCGCCCACTGTGGTAGGGATTGAATTCGTTTGCTTGCCGTATCATTGTCGTTACGACAATGTCGTATGATCTGTGCGTCAGTTTAAGAAATGCACTGAGTCTTTGTAAGAATAAAAAAGTATTTTCCCAAATAAAATGGTTTTTACCCGTGAGGAAAAATACCAAATTATGGTATTGCATCACACTGGTAGATCGTATCGCCAAATACAAACTTTATTTCAAAATATGTTTCAAAATAGGCCTTTACCCAGTGTAGCTACAATCCGGCTGCATGCCGCGCTGTTGCCATATGCTATTATTGTTTCCTAAAAGGGTTGTTTTTCTTATTTTTTAATATTAAAAGAAAGAAAATTAACTAAATCAAATTATTTTTGGCATATTATTATTTTTTTGTTATTTTTAAAGTTTTAAACAATTAAAATTGAACTATTTATTAAATAATTAATTTTTTAATGTCCTTATCCCAGATAAAGCTGAAGTAATAAATTTTAAATTAGAACAAAAATTTGTATCACAGAGTGTACTTTTGGGTATATAATTATAACAAAAACTGAATTTTTAAATGGTTTTAAGTGTTATTTTAAAAGGATAGTGGTAAAATAGACTAACAATGTTTAAACATTATTTATTTATAAACTAAAATAGAATAAAATCTACACAACTTATATGTATATATATTTTATCTTCTTGTTATTAAAATTCACTTTTTAAAAAGCACAAATTTATTTAAACACAAAAATTACAACATAAAATTATTATATTTACTTAATGTAACAAAACTGAGTATAATACTAAACTAACAAAGCAAATACATTCCTATTTATAAGTTTTTAAAATATGTTGTACGTGTTGTCTCAGGGTTCTCATCGTTGAATAAATAAAGAGTTGCATTTCCCAGAGAATTCCATACCTTGTTATCTTCTCCGATTAGATAACGAAATATGACTCTCGTGAAGTCTATGGTGTCATCATTTTATCACATATAACAGCTCCCCTTATTTTTGAAAAGTTGATGCTATGCAGCAACTTTTTCGCTAAGTGTTGTTTTACAAATTATCTCTAAAACAAATCATTTTATCAAAATTTTATAAGAAACAAAACATTTTCAACAATAAATGATTACCTGAAAAAATTCTGTTTGGAAGTCATTGGCGCACGTACTAAAAAATAGGGGAAGTCAGTGAGTACTGGACCCCCCTATTTTGATTATTTGATAATTGTTTTTTGTTTTGTTGGTCTCAAAAAATGTAAATATTTATGTTGAAGTAGTGTATCGAATTTAAACTTAGTATCTTATCAATTACTCGAATTATTAAAAAAAATCAGTTTTTAATTTCAAACTTTGTCGCCCTGTATATCGAACATGAAGGTCTAAATTGAAAAATGGTATTATGAAAGTCTTATTTTTTTAACTCAAGGAATATATGGTTAACGGATTGACCTCCTTTTCCCGGACACCCTGTATAAACTTTGTCACCTACTTGATAATTTTGTAGATTATCATGAAAATGTTGATCGAAACGGGTTTTGGATTTTTGTTTTTGGGCTTCGGTTCGGGCTCTAGCTATTTTGTAATAATATGTTATTCGGTTATTAAGGTCTCTAATATATTTGGTAATGAGTTGATTTTCATTATAAAGTTTTTCTGGAGGTCTACTAGAGGTGTGTCCGAAGACTAGTTCGTATGGAGTGAATCCGTGCGTTTTATTATTCGAGTTGTTGTAACAAATTACGGCATAGGGCAGTATGCTAAAAGGGTGTTCGTTTGGGTGTTCAGCTAAGTAAACTCTTATCATTTCCAATAGGGTGGAATGAAATCGTTCGAGAGAACCATTTGATTGTGGGTGTCCTGCGCTAGAATACGTTAATTTTATTTCATAAAGATTACATAAGACTCTTAGGAGGCTGTTGTCAAATTCTCTACCGTAGACACAATGAATACGAAGAGGGGTGCCAAAATGTTGGAAGTATAGGAGTAAAGTGTTAACAACGGATTTTGCGCTTTTGTCATTAATTGGATAAGCTTGGCTAAATTTTGTCAGTTCATCTCTGATGGTAAGAGCGTAATTTCTACTAGGGACTTCTAGGATGTCAATGTTAATGCGTTCGAAGGGTGTTCTAGGGTTTTCGGTGATGACAAAAGGTCGGTCGAGGTTTTTTCGATAAGCTTTAGTGAGTCCGGTCCAATTATATTTTTGTTTTATTCTGCGTATGGTTTCGTTAATTCCGCGGTGAAGGTTTGCTTTACCGCAGTGAAGTTGATCTTAAATTATTGGAATTTGATCAGGGTCAGGTGTTTTTGTGAATTTTTGAAAAACTTTAAGGTAGTTGTCGTGCTGTAAGCATACCATCAGAAAATTTTAAATTTTTGTATACATATTAAGGACATGACAATACAATTATCCCTAAAATTTGAAGTCGATTGACCGTCTATAACCCGAGATAAATTCAATTAAAAATTGGATAATTAACATGGATTGCATAGGCTTTCTGTAGATCTGTACCAGTTTCTTAGTTATAAAAAAACTAACTGTCTGAAGCTTTAAAAAAACTAACAGTCTTTTAATGTATTTTTGCTGAGTTTAAAAAAAAATAATTGAAAATTTTTGACCGTCCAATTGTTTATAAATAACCGTTTAAAGTTCAACAATTTGTAAAAAGTATACATCACTAGTGTCAGATAAAAACAACTTGGCAACGCTGTACGCGAGTATAGATATTATTTCCGCAGTAAATTCAAACACTGATTCAGTCTCCAATATATCTATTGGTTGAGCATAAGCGACGTTGCCGGATTAAAACTTATGAAAATATTTGAAACTATTACGTAAAGGTATCGTCTCCAGGGTACAGTCTTGCGAATAAATTATGATTCACTTACCTACAAGCTCGTATACTTTTACGGTGCGTATAATCTAAAAATTTTTGACAATATTGTACCACGACAACTACCTTAAATTTAATGTCTTTTTCTGCAAAAAGAGAGGATAGCATTTCTAATATTGGTAGGCCGATATTAGTTTCTACGCTATAGATTTTATTGGCTTCTAAATTATTTTGAGAGTTGTATATGGATGCGAATAAAACTTCTGAAACTGAATTAGGGTCAGATGGAAGAGGTATAATTAAATATTTTCGGCTTTTTACTGTTTTACTACTAAAAATGTTAATTTTGAAAGCTTCGAAATCTGCGTGTTCTTCGAAGATGTCTTCAGATACTTTTTCGTGGAGTTCTTTTAAATTATCTTTTTGGAAAAAGACTAAAATGTTTTTATTATTTTTGTTTAACAATTGTTCATTTGAATATTCGATTTTCGAATAGTCAATTAAAGATGGGGGGTTTTATATAAGATTATAAATGTATCAAATTCTTGGTACATTTTTTCAGTATTGGTAAAGTTTTGATCATCATTTTCGTTTTGTATGTCGGGATCAGTGTCATCGTTATCGTCTGTATTAAGTGGTAAGGCTGAATATGGGGTAAGTTGATGTTTAAATTAAAATTTTAAATAAATATAAAGTAAAGTAAATGTCTTGAATATGATTTATTCTTATACGCAAAAGAGCATCGGCGTTCTTATTGATTTTACCGGGTTTGTAGATTATCTCGTAATCATACTCTTCTAGTTTAAGTCGCCAACGAGCGAGACGACTTCCTGGGTCTTTTATAGAAAAGAGCCAAGTTAGAGGTCTGTGATCGGTTATCAACTTAAATTTTCGTCCAAATATTAGTGGTCGAAAGTGTTTGACGGCCCACACAATGGCGAGAAGTTTTTCTCTCTATTGTGGAGTACTTAGTTTCGGCACTGCAAAGTGTTCTTGAGGCATAGGCAATGGGCAAGTCTTTACCTATGGGGCCTTGCGAGAGTACTGCTCCGATAGCAAAGGCACTCGCATCAGTAGTAAGGAGAAATGGTTCATCAAAGTTTGGGTAAATTAAAACTGGGGTTGAAATTAAAGAATTTTTTAGTTCTTCGAATGATTTTTTGCATTCAGCGTTAAAATTAAATGTAATGTCTTTTTTTAGAAGGTTTGTCAGAGGTTTTGAAATTTTGGCGAAGTTAGAAATGAATCTTCGATAATATCCGGCTAGACCGAGAAAGGACTTAATTTCTTTTTGATTAGAAGGTTCGGGAAAATTTACAATGCAATCTACTTTGGATGGGTTAGGTTTTACACCGTCTTTAGTGACTAAATGACCAAGATAAGCGACTTCTTGTCGTAGAAATTCGCATTTATCTGGCTGTATTTTCATATTAGCTTGCCTTAAGCGTTTAAAGACTTCTGTTAGACGACTTAGGTGCTCGTGGATAGTGGGAGAATAAATGATGATGTCGTCCATGTAGACTAAGCATCGTTCATTTTGTATTCCCAGTAAAATGTTATCCATCACTCTTTGGAACGTTGATGGAGCATTTTTCAATCCGAAGGGCATCCTAACAAATTCAAAATGGCCATTTTCTACTGAGAAAGCGGTCTTTTGAATATCTTTAGGGTCGATTTCAATCTGGTGAAAACCAGTTGAGAAATACTAGCATTTACCCAGTTGTCAAGGAGGTCGGATATGTTCGGTAAAGGGTATTTGTCATCCATAGTTAACTCGTTGAGTTTTCTGTAGTCAACAACTATTCTCCATTTTTGTTTGCCAGAGGCGTCCATTTTTTTGGGAACGACCCAGACAGGGAATGAAAAGGGAGAATTTGAATGTCGAATGATTCCTTGGTCTATCATTTTTGATATTTGGGTTTTAACTTCGTCTTTGTGGATTTGAGGATAACGGTAAGACTTTACGAAGGTGGGTTTTTCTGATTTTGTGTCGATAGTGTGTTTAATTTCATTAGTAAAGGTTAATTTGTCGCCTTCTAGATAGAAAATGTCTGAATAGTCTAAACAAAGTTCAGTAATAAGTTCCGATTCTTCTTCGTTTAAATGTTCTAAACGAAGTTGGTTTTTAATTTCTGAAACTCTATCGGGTTGTAAGTTAAAATAACATTCGTTTAAATTATTTATTGAAAAATTTTGAATGGGTTCGAGTTTCAAGTCAGAAAAGTTTATAGTTTTTGGCATCGCGTTAGCGTTTAAAACTGATGTTAAAAATTCACCATTAGAGTTGATTTTGACTAAAGCATTAGGTAGACGTACTTTATCAATTTCCGTAGCTTCTAAAATAGCTTCGGTATTAGATAAATTACATTTAAGTTTGCAAATTTGTTCCGTACGCGGTTCTAATGTGATTAAATTTGTAAAATTTTCAACGGTTGAATCTTCCTCTACTTTAATTAAAGGTATAGTTTCAAAATTTGTTATTAATTGTCTGTCTTTTAGGTTCACTATGCACTGATAGTGTTCTAAAAAGTCGGATCCAAGTAAACCGTCAAAGTTAACGTCAATGTTGCAAATGTATACTTTATGCGGGTCTTTTACATTGAATGAAACTAGAGTAGATTCGTTAATGTGGATTTTTTGGTTAGTAATTCCTTGAATAACTACATTTTCTTGGGATCTATGGGGAAAGTTTTGACAAATGTTGGGTTTAAATATTGATAAGCCTGCTCCGGTGTCAATTAAAAATTTAAATTTGTTTGAAGCGTCGTTTATGTAATAGAGATTTTTTAAATTTACTGAAAGTAAGGGATCTTATTTCGGAGGGTCTGTCTGGAAACTGGGTTCCAAGGGAAAATCCTGGTTTTGTTCCATTTCTGTTGGGAAAACTAATTGAGGTTGATTTTGGTAATATTGCTCATCATTGGGTAAGTAAAAGTAATTTTGTTCGTCAGTGTCGTAATACTGTTCGTAGGAGTCTGAATTGTTGTAATTCAGATGATGGGTTTTTGCAGGGTATTTATTAAAATTTGGATGGGGTTGAATGGCACTTGGCCTGGGAGATCCTATATTGGGATTTGGCCTAATGACAGGTGGGCGATTTTGAAAGTTCGGATTCTGTGAAGTATTTTGTTGTTGGTAAAATGGTCTTTGTTGAGGATTTTGAAATGGTTGTTGAGGGCGAAATTGGTTTTGATTGTTATGTTGGAAAGTTGAAAAGGTTTGAGCTCAACCCCTAGGGGTTGTCATTCTTTGTCTACATTCGTTATTCGAATGTCCAGTTCGTTTACAAATTGAACAATTTTTTATTGTCTGATTTGGATTTTGTTTACAAGGTGGTATATTTGTATTGCGGTTTAGGTTAAATTTTTGATTTTCAAAATAATTTAATTGGAGTTCGCGTCTCAAATTCTATTGGTAGCAGTTAAAAGGTCTGGAGGGTTACTAGCTCTAACAATTTGACCAATTTTCGGGTCAAGTCCGGCAAGTAAAGTATTCAAAGCCATTGATTCGACAAGTAGGGTCTGAGCGGCTTTTTCTTCAGCTGTAGGGGTTTGTTTGTTAATGGAAGCGTATAACTTTTCTTCATGCGTTTGTAAACGAGCAACAAAGGTTAAAGGAGATTCCTTGGAAGATTGTTTTAATCTTTGCAGATCTTGAATTAAAGAGGTGAGATCGCGTGTGTCACCAAAATGATTTTCAAGCAACGGCCTTTTAACTTGTTTTTAATGTGTAAAGTAACTAAAACTTTTTGGTTGCCTATAGCCATGTTAAAAGCAGTGCTACATCCTTGAATAAAAGTGTTAAGAAATATTTGGTTACCATCGTACTCCGGTACGACTGAAAATATTTTGCTTAATTTATAAGGTTCTACCGCACCAGCGGCAGCAGCAGCATTGCCTGCGTTATTTGGGTTATTTTGAGGCATTCTGCTTGATCTTGTTCTTGGCATAAAATTAAAATAGGTTAAGGGAAATTGTTATTGGGAAAGATTTCTGATAAAAGAAATGTTCTTAAAATTACGATAATCGAATGATATGTTAAAATCGCGAAAAATAAAAATAATAACGTAATGATTCTTACAGTAGTTTGTCCATAGATGAAATCCTCCTTCGTGAGCCTTGCTACGCCAGGTGAGTGTATACGTGTTCCCAACGCCGAAGAGACCGTCTATTGGATTCTTGACTGTATGTTTCTTGTTTTCTTTAATTTTATTAAATTCTTGTGGGTGCACGTAGTTCTTCCTTTTAAAGGTTTGGGAACCACTACGTCCAGTTAGTTTCCTTGTTCTAAACGTGTGAAAGGCATCCTACCGACTGCGCCAATTTTTATCTTCTTGTTATTAAAATTCACTTTTTAAAAAAGCACAAATTTATTTAAACACAAAAATTACAACATAAAATTATTAAGTACTAAATGTAACAAAACTGAGTATAATACTAAACTAACAAAGCAAAGACATTCCTATTTATAAGTTTTTAAAATATGTTGTACGTGTTGTCTCAGGGTTCTCATCGTTGAATAAATAAAGAGTTATACAGGGTGTTTCAAAAAACATGCGCCAACGCTCGGCTGGAGATTCATTATCCAAAAATAAAGAGAAAAAGTAATATAAACGTGGGTCCGAAAATGCTTAGTTTTTAAGATACAGGGTGTTAAATATTTTTATTAAAAACGGCTTTTTTAAAATATCTTAAATATCCTTTGGCAGATTCTGTTGAAATTTGGCAACGTTATTTATAGTAATAAGTAGCTAATTTTGATTTAACTACGATAAACTTTTCAAGTCCAGTGGCGTCCCGGGGGGCACCTTAAGAAATCATATTAAGAAAAAAATGTGCGCTACTGAATTTTTTGCAAGTTTTATAATTTTTTTAGATTAAGCCACTAAAAATACAACTTTTTTGTCTCCTGAGTATTTTTCGTATCTTACCTCGTTTTCGAAAGAAAAAATAAAAACCACATTATTACATGAAAATTGACAAAACTCATATTTTATACTTTTTGCCATGTTTGATCTTTTAAAAAATGATTCCAACTAAACTGGAAAATTTTAACGTAGTCAAAGAAAAATTAGCTACTTACTATAAATAACGTTGCCAAATTTCAACAGAATCGGTCAAAAGATATTTAAGATATTTTAAAAAGCCGTTTTTAAAAAAAATATTTAACACCCTCTATCTTAAAAACTAAGCATTTTCGGACCCACGTTTATATGACTTTTTTTTCTTATTTTTGGATGATGAATGTCCAGCCGAGCGTTGGCGCATGTTTTTTGAAACACCCTGTATGTATTTTTTAACAGCGTGTAGAAATCAGATAAACAAATAAATATTTTAAGTAACTTTTTTATCAAAACTCAAAAATAAGAAAGTTATAGGCCTTCCAAGTTTAATTAAATTTTGAGCCGGTCCTGGCTATTGTTAACAAAAAACATAACCATAAAAACTAAAATAACAAAATAAACAATGCAAAATGTCAACTACGACAACAAACATAACCATTTAAATCAAAATGACATTTAGCAATTAAAAATGTCAGTTTTTTTGTGCCTCAATTATTGTTAAAAATGGTTCATAATTATAGCAATAATGAATTAGTGGAAATGTTACTAATTTATGGAGAGTGTCGTCAAATTGCAAATGCTGCAACTTAAGTAAATAATGACATTTTTTATTGCAAAATGTCAATTTGATTTAAATGGTTATGTTTGTTGTCAAATATGACATTTTGCATTGTTTATTTTGATATTTTTATGGTTATGTTTTTCGTTAACAATAGCCAGGACCGGCTTAAAATTTAATTAAACTTTGATGGGCTATAACTTTTTTATTTTTGAGTTTTGATAAAAAAGTTACTTAAAATATTTATTTGTCTAACTGATTTCTACACACTGTTAAAAGGAACGCGTCAACTTTAAACTCACCCTGTATATATATATATATATATATATATATATATATATATATAGTATATATATATATATATATATATATATATATATATATATATATATATATATATATATATATATATATATATATATATATATATATATATATATATATATATATATATATATATATATATAAATATATATAAATATATATATATATATATATATATATATATATATATATATATATATATATATATATATATATATATATATATATATATATTTATATACATATATACAGGGTGAGTTTAGAGTTATATATATATATATATGGGGCAATCCATGCCAAATCACCGAGGTTTTGACCCGACCCCCTTCGATTTCGCTGAAACTTTTTTATCATTTTCTATCCTACCAAAGACATTTTTCTGAATTTTTTCAGATTTTTTTACCCAACCCAAAAAAAGTTACGAATTTTTGAAAAAAAACCGCTCTTGTATTTTAAAATTGCAATAACTTTTTCACAAATTGACCTTTCAGCACGTTTTTTTTTTGAAATTTTTGTTTTTAAATGTAGTTTTCAGAAAAAAATACAAAAATTTTTCGGAAGTCACGATATATGAAATATTTCAGTTTTTTCAATAAAACCGTCATTTTTTCAAATTCTGAAACCTTCGATTCTCAATTTTTTTGTCTCAAAAAAAACTTCAACTAAGACAGTATTTAACCCCACTATTCCCATTTTGTGCCGACTTTCCATTCTATTGTTTTTTTTCGATTGAAAATAAAGAAATTTCTCAATTTGGCTTATTTTTTATGCCTTTGCGTTGAGGTTTTTTTTTATTGTTTTTAAAAGCTCAGAAGTTGAATAAAATTGGATAAAAACAACCGTAAATTTTTTATTAAAGTATTGTTTTTACATCGTTAAAAATCTAAATATTTTAATTATTTTTCTCGGTTTAGCGATTGTTTTCTTGAATTCTTAACCGTACAATGTTGTGTCTTAAGGAATGAACTTATGTTAAAGAATGAACTTGCATTAAAGAAGGTACGGAAGGTTATGGTAATAAAAAAACATAAAGAAAGTACGAAAGGTTATGGTGACTGATGGTAATGAACTTGTGTTAAAGAATGAATTTGTGTTATTAAATTATAAAGAAAGACGATTATAATCACATTCAAATATATGTTTTTTAAAGTAGGTATACTTGAAGGTTTCGTTGTTTTTTATTTAAAAGAGGTGGTAAAATAATAAAAATGTGAATTTTTTAAAAAATAACACTTTTTATAAACTAATGTTTTGATATTTTTTTAAACTGTGAATAAGACTATTTTGTTTCTTAAAAAGAGTTTACGTTTACGTACATTGTACGGTTAAGAATTCAAGAAACCGAGGAAAATAATTAAAATATTTAGATTTTTAACGATGTAAAAACAATACTTTAATAAAAAATTTACGATTGTTTTTATCCAATTTTATTCAACTTCTGAGCTTTTAAAAACAATAAAAAAAACCTCAACGCAAAGTCATAAAAAATAAGCCAAATTGAGAAATTTCTTTATTTTCAATCGAAAAAAAAAACAATAGAATGGAAATTCGGCACAAAATGGGAATAGTGGGGTTAAATACTGTCTTAGTTGAAGTTTTTTTTGAGACAAAAAAATTGAGAATCGAAGGTTTCAGAATTCGAAAAAATGACGGTTTTATTGAAAAAACTGAAATATTTCATATATCGTGACTTCCGAAAAATTGTTTGTATTTTTTTCTGAAAACTAAATTTAAAAACAAAAATTTCAAAAAAAAAAACGTGCCGAAAGGTCAATTTGTGAAAAAGTTATTGCAATTTTAAAAACAAGAGCGGTTTTTTTCAAAAATTCGTAACTTTTTTTGGATTGGGTAAAAAAATCTGAAAAAATTCAGAAAAATGTCTTTGGTAAGATAGAAAATGATAAAAAAGTTTCAGCGAAATCGAAGGGGGTCGGGTCAAAACCTCGGTGATTTGGCATGGATTGCCCCATATATATATATACATATATATATAACAATTATTGTCATTCTTACCCTTAAAATGAAGTGGATGAAAAGAAAGGAGGTGCTTCATACTTTTTATTACGGTAAGTTATTGCTTTATGTATAAAGATATTTTATAGTGTAAACCTAACCTTAGTTTTTTAAAGTTTTACAATTTAAGTATATTTGATTTACAAGGCTTTTCTCGGAGAAGCCTTTTTGTTTCGAACATACAGGATGTTTAATTACCTTTAACTTAAATTAAATTTTATAAAAACTTTTTTACTTCTGGGCAAACAATTAAGGAGTGATTTTTGTGTGATATTTAAGTTGAGGAGGTATATTTAACAGGCGTGTATAAATCAAATGGACAAACAAAATTTGTTAAAATTTCAAATAACTTTTATTATATTGCGTCACGTCTCACTAGATGGCACCTACCTATCAATGTTGGTAGACCTGCTTATGTCATTATTCTTTTTCGTGCTTTATGGTAACCACGTTTATTAAATTAAAACTTAAGTTTATATAAAAATTGTGCTCGGTTTATCACGAAAATTGGAAAAAGGCGTCGCCCGTTTCTACTTTCTCAAGCAGCTCTGAAGAGAAAAAGGAAAATTTACGACGTAAATTAAGGAAGACAATACGTAAACTCAAAGCCGCTAAAATGGCGGCAGATCAAGAATGGTATCGTTCGTCTGTTATTTAGCACGGAGGTACCTTCGAATCTTTCCGTAGTAAAGGTGAGTTATTTTAGACGTCGCGACGTATGACTTTCTAGACTAGCATTAGTCTAAGACTAGTGGCCAGTGGTCTTAGTACACTGAAAAAAATAAGCTGTTGAAACAACAAAAAAAATATTAATTCAACTCTTTATGCACTTTAAATACAAGCAATGGTTTTTGCACGTTTACTTAACCATCTAAAAATGTCAAATTGTATTGTTTAATTGAACAACAAATAACAGTCAAATGAACAAAATAAAAATATTTGTTCTAATCTGCTAAGTTGGTTAATTTAACATTCTTAGGGTGTTAAGGTAAATTTCTTGAAATGTCCAGGTAACCTTTTTAGCATATTCACTTAACACCAATAAAATGTTAAATTAACATTCTGAAAATGTAAAATTCTTTAAAGGTTGGTATCCAAAACAAAATTATGGAAATAATATATTATTTTATATAAATAGAAAGAATTGAACCTTCACCTCGCCCAGAGTTTTTGTTTTGAGCGTGTTCCACCCATGATACATCTTTGTATCATGTGTTCCACCTACTTCAAATACCGACAGACTGTTTCGCCCTGTATTAAGGGTCTTAACAGTGTGGGGCAATATGGTGTAGTGAAAGTTCTACTGTGGAACACACCTTAAACAAACAGATATCTCATCTTATATACACCTAATCGTAAGCTAACTAAGGCGAGATGTAAGAAAACGTCATTGTCTAATGACGTGGCGTGAGTGTTCGAAGCGCCATTCTCGGCAATTTTATGAATGCAAATTTTACATTTTAAATTTGTTAAATGAACAAATTTAAAGTTTTGGATTAAAGAGCAACTAAACGTTAATTTAATAGTTTTTTTAGGTAATCCTAAAAATTTCAGTAGTTGATTCAACAAATTCCAGCTATTAAATCAAAGTACGATAAACATTTTAATTCAAAATATTAGTTTATGTTAAATTAATATTTAAACTGTCAAATGAACAAATAAACTTTGACAAACTCTGACTTTTGCTTTAACACCAAAATATAGATTAATCCAATAGGTTTTTTGTTGAAACAACATTTTTAAAAATGACATTTAGGCAAATGTTAACTCAACTACATTATTTTTTTCGGTGTACAGTATTGTGCTTACATTTATCCCAATCAAAAGTTCTAAAGTTTTATGGGATATTTCAGACACCCCAGCAAACAGAAAAGCGTAAAAAACAGGTGACATTTTGGTAAAATTTCAACCAAAAGACGTGTTTTTTTTACATATACAGGGTGTTTCATAATATATGCGCAGGACTTCAGGATGTGATAGCTCATCCAAAAAGATGAAAAAAGGCGCTATTAACTTACCCTCTAAAATGCACAATTTTCGAGATACAGGGTGTGTAAATTTTAGAAAAAAAATTCGAATATCTCCGGAACCATTTATCGTACAAAAAACAGCTTTTGTAAGCATTTTATACTCATAATAAGCTATGTTTTGTGCCAGAAAATTTTTATTTTTACTTATAATTGGTGGAGATTTTGAAGGGGTAGCGGGTGTTTTTCTCCTCAACTTCTACGCCCCTGAAAAAAGTGCGGTTTTGAGAGGCCCATTCCATCCGCCAATATTTTATACACAAAAAAGGTACACTTTGTCATAAGCTCTAAAATTGACGGTTTTCAAGAAAAATCAACTTTTATGTTTAAAAACATGGTCAATTTAAAAAAAAAAATTTTGTACTAATTAAACAAAATAATAAAACGATAATTGCAAAATTAATTTTATTAGTAAAAAATTTTTTTTTTTAAATTGACCATGTTTTTAAACATAAAAGTTGATTTTTCTCGAAAACGGTCAATTTTAGAGCTTATGACCAGGAGTACCTTTTTTGTGTAGAAAACATTGGCGGATGAAATGAGCTACAATCAAAACCGTACTTTTTTCAGGGGCGTAGAAGTTGAGGAGAAAAACACCCGCTACCCCTTCAAAATCTCCACCAATTATGAGTAAAAAAAATTTTTTTCTGGCACAAAACATAGCTTATTATGAGTAAAAAATGCTTACAAAAGCTGTTTTTTGTAAGATAAACGGTTCCGGAGATATTCGAAAAAAAGGTTTTTTTTTTAAATTTTAACACCCTGTATCTCGAAAATTGTGCATTTTAGAGGGTAAGTTAATAGCGACTTTTTTCATCTTTTTGGATGAGCTATCACATCCTAAAGTCCTGCGCGTATATTATGAAACACCCTGTATAATACGAGTTATCAACGTTGGAATGTCACATTTTTATGACGTATTTTGTGGACGTAATTAAAACGTGTTAGAAAATTTTATAAAAAGTTCTGGTAAAAGTAAGTAGTGGGGACCACTGCTTACTTTTCGCAGAGTGGGCCACAGGACCAGCTGTGTCCCTTTAAAACTTATTACAAGCAGAAGCGGTATGGTCAGTAATTTTGCCTTAGTACTTTGCAGCTTAAGGCATTCCACCTTTATGGAACTATCTATTGTGCTACAGAGGCGAGAGGTATGCATGGGTTGCCTACATATTGGCGAATTTTGAAACATTTTGATGACGTCGCATATTCTTCCGATTCTGGTATGAAATAAGTGGTCAGATAATGGCGAGAAATATACGTCATTTTTACGTTTTATTTTGACGTTTATTTTTACGTCTTAAACGTCGTTCGTCATTTTCTGTTTGCTGGGTACATAGGTACATATTTCGTCTAAATTTTACGTGTATCAAACGTATTTTTAAAACTTCTCAGAATTCCTGTGGTAGGTACCTTCTTGATTTCGACTGAAAGAACTGTATGGGAAGTTTTTTATGTTTATGTGATATTTTTAACAATTATAAAAATTTCATTTTTGTTAAAACATTCGTTTTTTCAAAACGTTTATTTCACGTCAATATTCCGTTACTTTAAAACTCGTTAAATAACAACCAAAATGCGACGTGAATATCACGAGTTGGTTACAGCTCTGTTTGCTGGGACACCCCCCTAGGATTCACTAGCATTAGATACAATTCCACCCTTAAGTGACGACTTGCGTAAAGTAATTGGGTGTGAAACAGGAAATATAGATCTATAGTGTCGACACTATATTTCGAAAATAGTCTAAAAAGTAGGATACATTTATCACTTAACACTAGTCTAGTGTAATAGTCGAAAATAATGCGTTTAGATACAGCCCAATAAAAATAAATTATTAGATTAAACGCAAATATTCAGGTGGCACCCATTACCTTCCCTTAAAATTTTGTTGGATTTCCATGAAATGAAATGTGGACTACAACCCAACATTTTTGAATAATTATTAATTATTGCCTTTTAGATTTCATTTATGGACAAAATCTACTGGATAAACAAAGCCTTACGGCAAAAAATTTTGAAAAAGCTTTAAGCTTCCAAAGACGAGTGGGGGCAGAACCGAAAGATATAAAAAAAGTGAAAATGTAAATATATTATCTATATATAATCTAATAAAACAATTTTTGATACTTTTATTATTGGTTAAAAAATTCACAAATATTTCCAACCAGTGTGAAGCTAGTTTACCCTACCAGCTTTTCCCCAGTGGTTCTCCACCAGGGAGCGTCTTTACTATACGTACTGCATGCCAGCTCAAGCTCCGCCTATGTTACTACGTCATCGCAGAGTTGCGAAATGGAACGCAGCGTCAGCACGTTCTCCTAAATGTACTGCATATTGGCCCGTAATATTTTGGCGTCGCTCTTATTTCATTTACAGCATTGATTTTCGAAAATACGCATGTATAGGCAAATACAAAACTATTTATGTAATTATTAAACTATATTATTTTAATTATTAAGACTACAAAAAAAGAATTTCTAAAAACTACTTATGTATTTATAAAACTGCATAATATACTATTAATATAAATATTTTATTTCATTAACATGTTTTTCCGTTAAAAAAGCGATTGTAACAAACTCGGCTTTTAGTGAGTTGACAATTGGCGAATAATCTGGAGCTGAATTTGTGTCGTCCTCGGCGTGTTCATTGTTTTGCAAAACTAAGATATCAGATGATTTTTCAGTTTGTGAAATATTTACGCTGCTAGTTTTGTTATCTAAGCACATATTTAGAAAAAAATCTTGTGGAACGTTTGATCCAACTGCCATATATGCCAACTTGACTTTATCATTTTCTGACAATTTCGGTCAATTTTCTGTGAATGCGCAAACTTTTTGCTCAACTGCACAAATATGTTTGCAGTAAGCACCACCGCCACCACTGGGACAATCACAGAACGTATAATATTTCATCGTAACTGTGTATAACATATGAGAGTCCTTGGAAGAAGTGACTTAAAACGTACAGTCATCTATAATCTGTACTTCTAAAGCATTTGATTTATTTTTAAATTTATCGTATAAAATGTCACCCCGAGAGACTCTATTATTGGCATGATTCAACATTTTTCTAACATGATAAGATTCTAATATATTAACTATAAATTCTATTAATGCCACACTATTAAATGTTTTGCATCTTGATAAAATGATGTCCTTGAAAATGCGAATTGACGATTCTACGTAATTATTGGTATTATGGCCTCTAGTTATAGAATTTTTGCGAAACAAAATACACCATTCTTTACGTCGAGCCCAATATGATTCAATGTAAGTAATGAGATTTTGATACTTGCTTGCGTGATCTATGAATGATTTATAGTAAATTTCAGTCTTCATAGGTTTCAGCGTATAAAATGTTTTTAAACAGCATCATCAGTTCTCGTCGATGGGTTTTTTCAATTCCATTTTTATTCTCCCACAACCACCGCCAAACAGCTTGACAAACGTGAAATGAGCACAGAAACAACTGTGATTCTGGGAAAGCTGTCGATAAGGATTTTCTTTCCGCAGTTGAATCATCTGTCATAAATACCACTGGATACGCATTGCCACCAAAACTGTTATTGAAATATTTTCTCAATGTTTTAAATGCATGAGTATACACTTGTGCAATAAGCATGCCAATGGTATACCACCAATTTTATGAGCTCCTAAAATAAATGTTACGCATGTTGATGTTTGATCACAAGAACCAGTAGTATCTACAAAGCAGATTTCGGATGCAAATTGTTGTTCTCGGGCTCTTTTCATAATTGGTGTCACAACTATAATTACAAAGGGGTTTTCTTGTATTATAATATCGACACCCATTTTATTGTATAGTTCTTGTTTCAATCGAATTGTATTTAAGACACTTTCAACATTTCTTTCACCATAGTTGACTTTTCTGAAATGAGACATAATTCACTATACAGTGATTTTTTTCCGCCAGTGTACATGCAGAATATGAATTTCGCCTATATTGATAAGGGAACAACGGGGAATTGCGAATACATTAGGACAAACAATGCTTTTCGAGTAAAAAAACGTATTTTTTCAAATAGAAAAAAACATGAAAAAACCTTAAAAACCGTTTTTTTTTGTTTTTTTCGCTAGAATAATTTACAAAAAGTATAATAGAATATTATTCTGTCAATAATTAACATTGATATCCACTCTAATCTTGTTTTACATGCATGTACTGTCTGTCCACTCTAAGTTGGCTGAACTAAGGAATTTTGTTGTTTAGATATTAAAGAATTGTCGTACTGTGTGCTTTTAAAACAGATTTTATATTATAAATAATACTAGTATATAATATGTACTAGTATTATTTATAATATAAAATCTGTTTTAAAAGCACACAGTACGACAATTCTTTAATATCTAAACTACAACATTCCTTAGTTCCGCCAACTTAGAGTGGACAGACAGTAGGTAAGTAATAATTCAGTCAAAATTTAAGCTCTTAACAATAATTTTAATAACTAATTCAGTTCAACTGAAACAACGTTGTTGTTTTTCCATTCAAAAAGCATGTTTTTTGTTTGATAGAATAAAACCCAGCCCAACATTAGTATCTTAAGATAATTAATTAATTATTGATTCAAAGTTTGATTTTCTATGAAATTTATATTAAATATGCATTTTTTTGTTTTCTGACAAAGTAAGGTTTTTACAGGTATCTTGAAAATTTCTTCAAGTAGAAATATCACTATCAGTAACAAAACCACCTTACTGATACTTATTGATATTTGTCCTTACTGACTATCATTAATTACTGATAGTTTTCCCATCCCTATTGGAAACTTTAAAAAATATATTTATCGTTAAAACAGTGCCCATTAGATGACGTTAAGGCAAGGGCGTCGATAATTTTTTCTTTGGGGGGGGGGGGGTAACATAATATGTTATTTTATACTATAACGAAAATAATTTTGCAAAACTTCTTATTGTTTATTTGCTTTTAAAAGATAAAATTCAAATTATAATGTCTTTTATTCATTTTTGCAAAACGATCCAAAACCTTATCAATATTTATTTTTATATCCCTATGTAAATGTACATGTAACAATGCTAATCCTACTAGTCTTTCTTCACCTGTAGAAGCCCGAAGCCAAGTCTTTAGTCGTTTTAATCTTGAAAACTGGCATAACACATACTAAATATAGGGCCATATAAATATTTGGAAATATATTAATATCACATGCCTCTATATTAAATATCGACGCCCTTGCGTTAAGGTGCTCGTAATTAGGCGCTGTTCCCCTATATTTTCTTTATATCAATATAATTATTAATAATAACGTGAGATAATTTAATATCAGTAAAGGCTGTAGCCTTTAATCGTGGATATAAATATCAGGCACCAGTATACCTACCATACCATTCATCATATAAATAAATAATTTCTCTTTCTCGTGGATTTGTCTGTGAATCGGCCAAATTTACAACCACGACTTTGTCATGCAAACTCATTATTTTCATCTCGTGAAACGACCTAGCTGTACTTGGTGTGATACCATCATTGAAATAATTAAGGTAAGCGTTTTTTTGTTTCCCTTGTCATATTTAAATAACTGTACGCCTCAGATACATGGACCAAATGGCTATGATGGAAATTAATGTACAATTTAATATTTATATTAAGATTTAAGTACTTAATATTTGTAAATTCTTATAAACTTACATTTATTACAGCCGAGAGACCATTTTTCAAATTACTGTCGTTCCTTATAGTAAATCTATTTATTTTCTTAATTTTTATATCAATAGATGCCTCAGATGTCACACGCGGGTAAAAGGAAAGGGATGCCCTTTCCTTTTACCCACGTGTGACTACGAACTCGGTCATTGTCTTTAATTTTTTTAAAATTAGAATGGTGACACACAAATAGTTTTCGATATACCATTGTTTTCAAATTTGGCCAAGAACTTCTTACAATCCATTGCGATTTTGTGGATTCGCTAAACTGTTTAATCCATCTCTGTGGGTAAAAGGCATAAGGGGATAAGTCAAAATGATCAATTTTTTAATAGAGCCTTTAACGTGTTCGCATTAATTCAGGAAATATATATATATTTATGTTTAGCGGGTATACGCTTTTGTTACCATATGACATGTGCTAACAAAAGGGTATACCCGCTAACCATAAATATTTTTCCTGAATTAATGCGAATACGTTTAAGGCTCTACTGAAAAATTGATCATTTTGACTTATCCCCTTATGCCTTTTACCCACAGATCTATTACATTGCGCACTGTTATCTTCATTTGCTGTATTTTTATTCAAGTTTGTTTTCACACACGCTTTAAATTCCGATAAACTATTAAATGACGTTACCGATAATACATCTTCATTATTTAAATTCATATTCTTCCTTATTTGTTCTTCTTCGCACATTTTCACAACTTGCTTAGAGCTAATCTAATTGCTCGATTGCCGTTACTAATTTAAATCGAATGGTAGATAATTCAGGAATCTTCAACATTTTGCACCTCCGCGATGACGTAGCAGCCTGTGCTGGCATGTAGGAGAACGTGCTGACGCTGCGTTCCATTTCGCAACTCTGCGATGACGTAGTAACATAGGCGGAGCTTGTGCAGGCATGCAGTACGTATAGTAAAGACGCCACCAGGAAAAGCATAACATGGCTAGTCGGAAACTAGTAGGGATTCCTAGCGAGGCCCTCGTTTTATTTGGGGAAAACTAGCTAGCGCCTTACTAGTTCCCCATTTAAATTTCTACTAGGGTTGTATGTAAACAGTGATATATTAATATGACATTCTTTAAATAACAAAATTAATTTTTCCTTATATACAAATACCTACTAATTAGGCACTATAGTATTAAAAAAACCTAAACAAAATCTTGAAAAATTACGAAAAAATTAAATGCAATTTTTGCAAATATTCAGACGTTTTGGCGATCGGAAGATATACTTTAAAAGTAGTGATATTTTTTTTGCAGGCCATTCAATACTTTTTCTAACGTTTTAGCACTAGCTCTAAAAAATACAAACCCCAAATATAAAAAAAATACAAAAAAACTTAAGGCGTTCTGCGCGATCGGATTTTGATAAATGAATGAATGAACAATGAATATGAACCTTCTTGACATTTACGTTGCTTTTGGGCACTGCCTTAGCTGCTAGTGTAGTACACTCTCTTTCTTAAAATAAAATAGTCAAAATTCTACTATTTAAATTAGTACCAGCATTTTTTACTAATAAAATGGTCGTTTTCACTTTATTTATTTATTTTTTACTACCGTAAATACGGGTGACTTTGCACCCCGCGGGTGACTATATTATGCGCAATCCATTGGAATGATGATCCTTGGTTAACTACAGGTCGATTTTTTATTTTTTTTATTGGTAATCCCTTGCAATAGATATATGTCGCTTCTAACACGTGTCTAATAAAAATAAAATATAATATTACATTCATTTTATACTGAAAAAACGCTGTGAGACAAAGTAACCCGCAACCAGGGGGTAACTTTGCACACCCAGTTTTTAATGTTTATTTTTGAAACTCAGCCCTATGTAATACTATAACATAGTCATTATGAAAGAGCAACTCAAGACTCAAATTTTGGTATACAAAATTTAATGTTTATGATTGTTAAAACCACAAAAATTTTAAGCTGAAGTTTGAAAGTGAGCCAAAGCCACCCGTGTTTACGGTACGTAAATAGTTAAAGTTTGACTAATTTAAGATTAGTCACCATCTTAGACTATTTCTGAGAGTTAAAAGTAACTAATTTCTTTAATCGTTTGCGGCCAACAACAAAGTATTATTTGAATTAAATGCATGGTTAAATGACCCATAAAAACAAACAAAGACGCAAAAACAGCAACACAAATAATATATTCAACTTTAAAATATTCTGAACAATATTTATTGACAAATAAAATTGATTTTTATAAGAGTGACAACAGCGGCAACAGCTTGACATGCTTGAAAAGTGACAGACCCCGGCTAGATCAAAACTTTAAAATTTAAATCTACTAATTTGACTATTTCATTCGGTAGAATTTGACTAATTATTACTAATAATAATTTATTAGTGACTGCTTTTTCGCTATGACAATTAGTCAAATATAACTTATAATTAGTTATTTTTGAATAATATTGGTTGCCCCGTACGCGGCCCAACGCCACACACGAGGCCACGTCTTGAGACGGTAGATGTCTCCAGACTGACTTGCCGATGCATTTCGCCGCTGTACTGGTCATATATATCTTTATAAGTGACCAGTGCCAAGCTTGATGCGTGTCTCCCGTTATCGACTGCCTGACACTGTTTTGTTATCATCCTAGTGGGTATTTTGTTTGTCATCATTGCGCTATTTTACCTACGAGTATAATTTAAATAAATAAAAATTATTTAATGTTCAAAATTTATAAAATGTATCTACCCTTACATATATTATATCTCTATTGCTCAATGGGACGGGGGGAAGGTTGGAGCGGGGTCGGTTGGGTTGGTTTTGCTCACTTTTGCCCATTTTAGTTGATTGACAGTAGATCAGCTGATAAACCAAAGCGCATGTGCGGGATCGAAAGCCTTTGTGAAGTATGGTCTGTAGACTCTAGTTTCGAGCTCGGCTCGGTGGCGAGATGGGAAGGCATTTCAGTCTTTGCAATACCCAATTTTTCGCTTGGTTTTGTTAATATTCAAACTGAATTATTAACACCAATACACGAGATATAAAGAGTTCTTCATTTTCTTGAATAATATAATGTTGCGCAAATTTTAACATCTCCAAGGCTGTTTGACTCATTCATTCCAAAGATATGATCGAAAAGGCCAAGAAGCAAATCTAACGAAAACCTCATTTTCGTCATTTATGTATCGACATAAATGACAAAAATGACGTTTTCGTTCAACGTCGAAAATAAATAAAAACGTAAGCGATAACCCTAATTTTACTCCCAATGTTGTAGACAATTAAATAACGAACATTTTGTTATATTAATACTTCACGTTTATTTTCGCATTTGCAACAAAAATTGAAAAATTATAAAAAATTATTATTTTTTAATTGTATTGACTTTTCACGTATCATACATAACGTCGTTTTAGGTTACTCCAACTCTTGTTATTAAATAATTTATACATCTTTATTTAGCAACTCTTAATATTGTGCTAATTTTAAATATGAATTTATTAAATTGGGATTTTGATATTTATGACGATGATGAAGTTTTATTGTGACGTACAAAAATTATTAGACCTCGAATAAATCCTTTCGAAGATGGGATCGCCAGGACTATTCGAGGTTTCGGTTGTCGCCAGGAACTGTGCAAAATGTTCTGGAACAAGTGTAAGATATAATAGCTCATCCAAGTGACAGGTTTTACTAATTATTTTAAAATATAAATATGACAATGATGTTTTTGCAGAAATAGCGCTCTGTCCGCTGAAGAGCAGCGGTTGCTAACGATTTTACGAAACAGGATCATTTGTTGGTGTAGCTGGTGATTTTATCGATGTGAGCAAGTCAACAGCATGCTTAGCAATAGCCCTAGACCAGAGCAATAGCTAGGGTAAGTCGGGCCATAGCCGGCTTACGTCCAACCACAATCTATCTTGAGACTTGTTGAATGTCGTCAGAAATTTTACAATATTGCAAGATTTCCTCGTTGCTTAGGTGCAATTGATTGAAGTCATGTAAAAATATAATTAGCAGGTGGTGAAAACGCAGAAATTTATAGGAATAGGAACCAATTCTTTTCCTTAAACGTGCAAACGGTCGCAGATGCAGATTATAAAATTCGCAATATTGTGGCACGTTGCAACGTGCCACAATATTTATTGCAAATCCAGGCCAACGCGTTGGCCCGGATCGTCGCATGATATATATATATATACTAATATATATTTAGAAACTCTTGTTTGATGCAACAGTTTGAAGCACGTCATTATGGAGATTTAGTAATTGTGCGGGACAGTGGTTATCCCATTAAAAATTATTTAATAACACCTCTGAGGCAAAGAAAGCAAAGCGGACAATTTTTTCAACGAATCACAAATCCGAACACGGAATCCGGTGAAACGAAGTTACGGCATCTGGAAGCGCAGGTTTCCAGGTCTTGCATTAACACTAAAAATGACTACAACCCAGCCAGTACTAATTAAATGCAATATTGAAAACCCCGTCCTAAGGCAATTTTAAATTTTTGTTGTAAATTCAAAAATGAACGTAAAGATTTTAAAAAAATCCAGTCTAAATATATCAATACCCTAAATTGGTTTTTAGCAAAAAAATCTTCGGCTGACGTTTTTGGTTACCTTGAACACGACAAAAATCCCATCCTTATAAGACAGTGTAATTGTTAAAAAACCAACTTCGTGTAAAAAATTGAATATAGAATTTTATTATGAAAATTACAAACATAATTTAAATTAGTATAATAATAATACATGTCTCTAAATTTCGCTATACTTAATTGATAGTTGTTTACTTGTAGAGGTGGCAAGTTTGATTCCGATTCGTTCAAAAAGAACGAATCATTTAAATTAACCGAATGAATCGAACAAAGTTTGTAAGAGAATCAATTCTTTTAAGAATACTTTTTTTTTTATCAAGACGAGTGAACTAAAAAGTGAATCAAACCATAAGATAAATATAAACTTGGTTACAAGCACTGAATTAAATGCTAGGTTCGGATCACTAGGCTAAAATGTCGGTCTTTTTGAATAACTGGTGATATTTATAGGGATATTTCAGGGAATTTGTTGTCAAATATCAAAATACTCTTTTGATTCAAAAGTTTCCAATACAACCTAGGTACTTGTATTTTGTTTTTTTATGTAAGCTGTGCTGTTATTGCACCGGAAAAGCCATAGGTTAATTTACACGTAAGCAAAAATAAAAATCGAATCCAATAATTTAATAATACAACCGTTGATTCATTTAACGATACAACCAATACAAGTCATCATTACAAACGATTCAAGAACCAAGTCATTAATTCGATCGAACCTGAATTGTTCGTTAATTATCTGTTCCTGAACCAGAAAGTGAATCGGTCGCGAACGAATCTTTATGAACGAATCATTTTAAAAGAATGAATTAAAAGAATTGATTCACCAAAAAGAATCCCACCTCTATTTACTTGTTTATTTTAGTGGTTATTGGTTTTGTTTTAACATGTTTTAACTGCAGTTACAAATAACCATAAAATATTTTTTTATGTTCTGCTTTAGGTTTCCACGTTTCGGTACAATCTCATATACCTTTTTTAGGTCTATATATATAAATATATATATTAGGGTGGGCCAAAAAAACTTTTAATTTTCTTTTCTTTAGCTACACTCTTAAAAATAGGTTGGTTATGAGAACTAATTTTTAGTGCTTATAACTTATTTTCTTAGTCAAATAGTCCCAACTGACAAATTAGTTCTGAGAACTAATTAAAAATTTTGAACTTCATTACTTAGTTGCTTTAAAACAAAAAAATTAGTAAATTAGAGCTAATAAAAAAGGGTAAGAATGACTAACAAAATTTTTTATATTCCTTAAAATAAATCATACATATACCATACCAATTTAGTTACTGCAACTCAATAATTCTTGCAACTATGAATTATTTTAGTAAACCGAATCTACAAAACTGTCATGACAACAAGCATAAATCGTTTCAATAGCTCATAGATTTATGAAACGAAAATGAAAAAAAGTTGAGGAAGATCAACCTCTAAGTTAAGATAACAAAAAAATGTAATACTTACCACAAATAAAACTACTTCTACTCTTGCAAGAATTTAATGTATTTTATCTCTAAAAATGTCAGTGTAATTTTTACATACAAATAACGTACAAAAAATAAGACTTTTTTCATATTTAAATAAATTTTATTTAAAAAGTCTAAAACTAAACATAAATACTTACAGCAGTTTAAGTTTAAAACAGTTAAGTCTTTACTCTAATAATTATTATAACATTACTAATGACTATGACATGATGTCCCTTACAATTTTGTCCGATGTATGTATCAAACTGATACTGTTGTATTTTACAAAATACCTATGTATAATATTTTATATTTATTTTTTTTATACTAAAGTTTTATTGCTTTATTAATCTTCAAATTTAACAATGTATATATCTTTTAAACATTTTTGTTTAAAATGGCGTAAATTTGAAAGGCTTTCGGATCGATCATTTACTAGTTTTCAAAATAGGGCCACTAATTCTCGACTGGCCTACAATTGCACCATTGTACCCGGTGTTTGTATCATGCAATAAACCCAATCTTAGCCGACATTTAATTGTCCAAGTACCCATTTAATGTTAAAAACTAGTTTTCAACAAGTGGACATAACCTAACTCTTTAACATACAATGTTATAAATATGAGCATTATAATCAACAAAGCTACCTTAAACAAAATAAGTGTTATGTAAAAGTATAATATTTACCTTTGAAACACAGTAATAATATGTACACATAAAACTTTTTCCATAAAACTCATGCACTTGCACTACATATGCATTTGTCTTCGCCCTTGTGAAACTGGTGAAAACTGCCCGTGTATGACCATATATGGAAAAAAATAATTTTTTTTTTTGGGACACCCTAATGGACATGATAGGCAGCAATTCTGTTTCATTGTGCCAACTAATTAGGTTGTTGATGCAACAATACTGTTTGATTTGATAGCGAATTTGTCAATTGAAAGAATTAAGAAAATACCTTTCCAAAACACACAAAATATTCATTATAAGAAACCACTATTTTATTCCTAACAACTAAACAGGTCTAATTAGAATTATGATATTTTTTATCAACTGAATTTTTCTTTGTTACAACTAACATTCAGTAAAAGTATTACTGAGTTTTTGTAACTAGGCATTATGACCCAACCGATTCAACTAATAAAATTTCATTAGAAATACCATGTCATTTTTAAGAGTGTACCATGAAAATATCGTCCAAGATGACGAAAAAAAAATTTGATAAAGTTTGAGCTCTTAATATCAATATTAAGAGGTGACTCATCGCGATTTTTTATTTTCCATTTAAATAACACGGAAAAATAGTTATTTGTTTTACAAGTGTTGAAAAGCGACTTTTTCATGCGAGTTTAGTTGCTCACAAGGCCGTCAGGCCGAGTGTGCATTAACACGAGCTTGAAGAAAGCTTTTCTCACAAGTAAAACACAATGTTTTTTTACGACCCTTTTATTTTTTATTATATTCAAATACTTAACAAAATAACCTAAAAACGTGTTTGACAGCTGTTAAAATTACTTTCATCTTATTATTTTAATTTTTATGGTTACTTAAAATCAATAAACTTACCTTCTCAATTTAAATAAAGGCACTAAAAATTGAAATTTATTATACAAGCACAATTAATTATGTTCCTAATGATATTTAAACATACATACATATACATATATACATATATATATATATATATATATATATATATATATATATATATATATATATATATATACAAAATTCTATCATTGCTGCGTCCATACATTTATAAAATCCCTATTCTTATTGCGTCAACGACCTTACTGCATCAGTATATCTGACGCACTAATGTCAAGCGCTTATTTCTTAAAATTTACTTCATCCCAGCACTTTCTAAGATTCTTGCTAATACAGATCTGTGTAGAATTTAATGCCCAATTTTTGTGTCTAAAAATTTTTTATGTCCGACCCTGCGTTTTTTAAATATTTAGAAAAATTTGAACACAAAAAATGTGCAGCAACATACTAAAAATGGAAAAAATGTGTATATTTAGTTCAACCCATTTGACGATGAGGGCGTTGCGATAATATACGTTTTTCAATATACGTGTTTTTAAATACTGTATGTTGTTGCGTCGCACAATTTGGCAACGTCTCGCCTATGATTTTAATATTTGAATTAAACTCACAATACTGTTGCGAATGGTAGCGCTGTCTCTCTCGCACCGTGTGACGTCACGCTAGAGACAGTTGTTCTTTCGTTTAAATGTAATCATATTATAATCTTGGGGCGCGCGTCGAGTTTTATGAAATTTACAATTATGACGGTCGATTTATTAAAACTGATTGTAAGATAAAATTGTTTTCTACATAAGTAATTGTGACAATGTATTTTTTAAATTATATATGCAGATGCAGATTTAAAGGCAGAAAAACGATTCTCATTTTTTTACGCTTATAATCGTAAAAAAATGATCATCGTTTTTCTGTTAATTTTACTATTTTAAAAATAATAAAAGTTTTTCATGTTTTTAGATAGGTACTTAAAAAAAAAGGTTAATATCAATGTAAATAACTACAATGTGTTTTATGTTATTAACAGGTAATTCAAAAAAATTTTAAAAAAGTAAAACATCAATGTTATAAATACAGGGTGTTTCTACTAAAAATTGACAATCTAAATTAGGCTTTCTAATAAATATTTTTCAATAATTGAAATTATTGAGCTTTTGTTTTTGAATTATCAAACTTTGTTTTGAAGTAAAAGTTTTTATGTAAGTTATTTATGGGCGGATTAAAAAAAAATTAGTTTTTAGTAAATTTTGACATTTTTTCTTTAGTATCTTTAGTAGATTTATTACAGTTTTTACACAAAATAACAAAAACACAATACAAATTTGAATGTCTTATAATAATAATAATTATTATAATTTTAATTATTGTAATAATAATAATATTACATCATATTATAATAATAACATTACTAAACAAAATTAAACATAATAATATCATTAAACAATGCAGTAGCAAGTTAAATAAGTAGTTTCGAAACTCGAATGTTGAGCGGTCTATGGAATGTCACCCCGTCCATTATCTCTATGTTCAGGCATAATTAAATACATGTAAATCTTAAAATCAAATAATACCACACAATGTTAGTTAAAAAAAATTGTCTTAATTTTAAAAACATTCAATCCCCCGGGGGCGTGGCAAAAATTATTTTTAAAAATTAAAAAAAAACAGCTTATACAAATACCCTTCTCACAACTTTTTTTTAACTAATAATAATATAAGTGAGATTTCCAAAAATAATTATTTCAGCCCAGCCTACCGAATTTCTAATTTTTGCCGCGCCCCCGGGGGATTGAATGTTTTTAAAAAAATTTAAGGTATTAACTCACTTGTAACACAAAAAAAATCTTGTTAATAAATTTTAATTTTAAGCCCCTCCCCAAAGCTTTTAAAGTTCTAATATGCAGCGTGGTTCGCGGCGTAAAATTAAAACATATAAATATTTTTTTTGTGTGTCTTAAGTAAGTTAATACCTAATAGTTTTTTAATATGCCAAATTCAAAATTTAACTTAAAAAATATTTTTTATTGAATTTTGAGGAATTTCAACCCCCCGGGGGCGCGGCTAAATTTATTTAAAAATTTTGAAAAAAACAGCTTATTTGTGCCCCCTTCTTACAATGACAATGAACCCTCAAAAAATAAAAGTTCCCGGGAATTTTTTGAATTTAGTGATTTTTTTATGTTCACGGAAATCTTTGTACTAAAATTGTACACCTTTTTGTGGCCTAGTTTACACAATAGATTTGGTCAATAAGTAGGGAATTAACTTGGAAATTAGTAAAATTAGGGTAATTAGTAGGGAATTAGTGGAATTACTAGGTATTTTTTAAATTAAAATGGAATTATAATATATAAGGGGATATAGTAAGGAAATAGAGGAATTAGTAGCAATCCTGGGAATTTGTGTACACATTTTCTTTTGCGGTTTACCCCGAGGGGTAAACCGCAGGGGAATTTTGGTGTACAATCTGTAGGAATTAGTAAGGAATTAGAGGAATTTGTGGAAAATTAAAGGAATTAGTGGGGAATTTGGGGAATTACTCGGTAAATTAGTAAGCAAATAGTGGAATTAGTGGGGAATTAGAAAGAAATTAGAAGAAAATTGATGTCTCGTTTAGCACTTGAATATAAAGAAAAAACAAAAAAAAGTTACAGACTACTCCATTCTTTGCCAGTTCCAGATTGGGAGTAGTACCACTGCAGCATTGAAAAAAATGAAGAATGTTGTTACAGCACACCACCCATATTTTAACAAAAATTAGTACTCGTTTCCTAAAACCAGGAATACATCTGCCAATTGGGAAATTCACTGTCTTCTCTGGTCATCTCAGGGAATTAATTTTCCAAAAGACAAACATCTCCTGACAGATTCGGATCTCAAAAGTGAAGACAAGATGAATTTTGCATCCGCAGAAAAAATGTGCAGTTTGATAGTAATTGAACGACTAAATAAGGAAATTCTACAAATTAAATAGAGCGTGGCGAATCTCAAGCTAATGTACTACATCGAATCGTCGTTCTTAAATTCCAGCACTGTGTTGCATACTAGATTATATCGCATCTGGTATGTTGTATTTTTTACTAGAATCTGGAAAGCCTGGATTAAAGAACAAAAAGAATATAAAATAACAGACAACTTTTTGACCAGTAATTGTAACCTTTGCATCGAAACGCCCATGCTTTGATTAAACTAATACTGAAGCTTAACAGCGGTGAGTTAAAACCAGATATGTTCATCACCGGCATTTTTGGTAGCCAAGCATGTGAATCCTTATTTCGGGCTGCCAGATCCATGACTTTTACGTATTCAACAATAATACATTTTAGTATAGGATATGCTGAACCGAATTAAGAGAATTAAGACAACTGATACCATAAACAATCTGAGGGGGACTTTTACATTTCCAAGGGAAGACAAAAGATTAAAAACCAGACTAATAAAAGAAAATTTACCACGTGAAGAAGAAATTTTAAATTTGGATATCAAATCTACAGTTAAAAAAGCTCTTCAAAATGTCATAGAGGACATGAAACATCTTGGAATTAATGAAAAAGAAAACGATTGGAAATATATGCAGGTAGGTACCGATAACCGTTAATAAGACGGAAACAAAATATTGCAATTACACAGGATAATGAAGACGCCGACGAAGACAACGCTAAAATTGTCGAAAACCCCGAAGAAAATTGGCAAAAACAAATATTAGTAATGAGGACGATAAAGTTATGGATGAAGTTATGGACTTAATTTCGAACGAGATTTCTAATGAAGATAGCGAATGTGATACTTTGGAAACGAGTTTTATAAGTTTAAAAGACTTTTCTAAAAAAGTGCACAGTGAATCGGAAAAATCACCGTACCTATATAATATTATATATTCAATTATTAAAAAATCATCGTACTGCTGGCTTTTAGATCAGTCCGACGGTAGAGTAAGTACTGGCCGATTTAAAAGATTTATAGGCAGTACAAGGAAAACACCGAAGAAAACACCTTGCAAAAATTCCAAGTCGACCTTGACTATAAACAGAAGCTATGCATGGATCAAGCTAGTAGCTAGTAGCACAAGCACTGTATCCTCCTCCGACTCTATCGTGATGGAACTCGACGACTCCGATGATTTGGAGGAGTTTTCAGATGAGATCTTGTCGTATAAATCAGAAAATGTATCGAAATTTGCCGGACTCGAGTTACACTTAGAAAACTATTATGCGGTTTTCTATGACCAATCGTGAGCTTTGCTGCACGAGCGAGGCGAATGTAGAATACACTATTTAGAAATGGCCGCCTTTCACCACGAAATATGTACACTATTTTTTATGACAAAATGAAAATTCGACTTTCGCTGCCCTTTAAGAGAGAAAAATTGTTAATATTTAAGTTAATTCATAAACAAAAATATACCAAACTAAAGACAATAATTGGCTTAATTAATAATATTAATTATTAAAGAACTTATGTTAAGCAAAAGTGGAATTTATGCTGCTAGTGTCATGAAAAAGCATTGATTAATATAATACTTTTCTTTACGATTTTTCAAATGTGCTTAATAAAAGTGTTGCTGGGTAAAAAAGTTTTGCTAACCAGAAAACGTATACTTTTCTTTACTATTTCTCTTAGTAAAGTAAGTATGCTATTTTTCATTAAGAATACGAACAAATATAGCCTTAAAAAATATACCCTTCAAAAAGAATTACTATAATATTAATGGTAATTATTTATGTTAAAATGTATAGCAAGAAAAAAATAGAAACTAAAACCTTGAAGGTTTAAAAAATAATAGGGATATTTAAAATTTAATATAAAATTAATTAAAACTTTTTAAACCTCACATTTCTAATACAGACATTATTTTATAAACATGCAAAATATCAATATTAAAAATTACATAGAAGAAAAATCACATGTTAAAAATTCATTTATATCTTATTAAATTTGACTCGCTAAATACCGTATTTCTAGGAGACGCAATAAGGTTGCGAAATGTAATGACGCAATATTGTATTACGGATATATATATATATACATATACATATATATACATCCTTAGTACAATATTGCGTCATTATAATTTGGCAACACTGTAGGACGCAATAAAGTCTGTACAAGCCATATAAAATTTAAAATGAAATATACACGTGACGCAATATTATATCAAGATTAAAATGAGTTGATAATGTAGTGACTTTTGAAAAAAAAGTGTATATCTTATTTTTTAAGATAAAAAAAATCTGACCAGATTTTTGGAATCAGCAAAAAAAAGTACGCCAATATACTCTTCTATATTTTCGCTAAATACCGTATTTCTAGTAGACGCAATAAGGTCGCGAATTGTAATGACGCAATATTGTATTAGGGATGTATATATATATATATATATATATATATATATATATATATATACATACATATACATATACAAATACAATACAAATTTTGAAACGAATGTCACGATGCTGTCAATTTCTTTTCATACAGACCTGTCACTTTTCACACAGAAATGTCACTTTACATTCGTGTTTTGCCTTTCCAATGAAAAGATTCATTTTCTAAGCAACGATGCCAATACGAAATGTGACTTTTGCATAGTGGTCGTGGAAAAATACATTTTTTTGTTTGTAATTTTATTGCGTTTTAACGAATCAGTTAGTTGTAGAAATCAATACATATTCTTGTAGGGAATTGAACGATCTACAGAAAAGATCTGATATGATTTTTTGCATAGTCGACTCTTTTAAAAGTTATTTGAGGTTAAATTTTAACTTCAAATAGTAAATGATGACTTTTATAGTTTTTCATACTCTATCACGAAATATTGTCTCAAAAACATGAAATATCATATTTTTCGTGAAGTTTATCGAGTGTTCTTCGGTAAAACAATACAATTTTTACGAAATATTAATAATCGTGAAAAACACGGTTTTTTCCTATAATAATTTACCTGAGTAATGACAAAAAAATTAATCATTTTCTTAAAAAATAATAAATATTCTATTTACACTTGACTATTAGGTAATGTAGAGTAATAAAAGCCATGTTTCAATAATTTTTCAATTAAAATAAAAAAATTTATTCAATAACTTGTACTTTTTCACTATCTTAAAATCAAACTAAATTTTTCTTGTTACAATTGGGATATTTTTGCCGGTGGTTTTTAACTACTCGCAATAAGTATCAAATATACATATATATATTTAATATATTTGATTTACCCATTGACTTTATCAATAAGAATGTAGAATTTTGGTCCAAAATTTTTGGACACAGGATGAAAGCTATCAAGATAATCTAGTACTTTTCAAACGTATTAGCGTTCTCAATGATGTAGCAGAAAGAGGAGTTGCATTAATAGAAGAGTACAACAAATGTTTGATTCTAATATAGTGAAAAAAGTACAAGTTATGGAACAACAATTTTTATTTTAATTGACTTACTTAAAAATCGATTGAAACTTTTTTACCTTATTTCTACATCTAAATGCAGTACTTTTTCAAAAAAAAAAATCTTGTCCATTGACAACTTTGTTTTTATTTTTATTTCTTCATTGTGTTAAAAATGAAGAAATTTCATTTTTTTTGATAACTTTTTTATTTTTAATCGTATCGATTTGAAATTTGGAAAAAATGTAGATCTTACTAATGACACTTAATTCATGAAAAAATTTTGTTTAGATTTTAACGTACAGGGGGCGCTGGTGATAATTTAATTTAAAATTTAACAATTTTTAAAGGGTAAATATTCGAAGGAGCAACTTTGTTTTATAAATTTAAGTAGAATACGTTGAAGTATTGATATTTGACTATTATTTGATATTTTAACTTTTTTATGCAAATGATGTTTCTGTGGCCAGGATCAATTTTGAATTAGCAGTAGCAGTATTCATAAATGTTTAGTTTAGTACATATTGTCATTTTTATACAAATATTGTTGTATCTTTTATTATTAATTAAGTAAAGCATAACACATAATTGACGTTTAATATACAGGGTGTTTCACGTACGTAGTCCGTTAGTAGTTTCTAGGGAATCGCGAAAGTCATCGATTTAAAATAATTTTAATAGCGTAAATTATTTGATTTAGTTTTTTTTCTTAAATTATTTTGAACAAAATAATACTTCCTGTTTTACCGGAATTGTATTTAACTTTTTTATTTTAAACAGGACACCTCATATATTATTACATTTTTTAATTCTACATAAAATTCTTAATAAAATAGCTACACCCAAAGTCAACATTTATTAATGTTTCAATCAAATATTTTAATTAATTTTAAATAAACAGATTAAGTGGTAACCATGGATACTGTCACATTAACTAACATGTAGACTTTCACAGGTTTGTTGATACAAAATAGTATTGAAAATATTAGAAATTGTTAAATGTCTTTAAAATTTTAACTTTAGGAAGCAGTTATTATAATACCAATCGAAAATTATCGTAATTATTGTTTAAAGTTTGCCTAATTTTCTCAAGCTATTTGTTGAAAAACCTTTAAAAAATTAAATTATTTAAACAATGTTTTAATATTCCAAAAATTCCAACCCTATGTCAGCAAACCTAATAACAAAAAAAATAGAGGCCATTTTTGATTAACGTGCATTTAGCAAAATTTTAACGAAAAAAAATTATATCTTAAAAACTATTGACTTTAGGTATAGTCTAAATCAAATTGTATACGCTATTAAAATTTCAAATCCATATCGTTTGCGAAACACACTGTATAGCATTATATTAAATATAAAAAATGCAAAATAACTAATTACAAAAAAGCGAAAAACAACTGATTAAAAAATATACATATATCTAAATAGCTGATCGTAACATAAAAAATAAAGTCTTTATTCTAATTTATTTATTGGGTAGATAGGCTAAATATTACTTTTCTCAGTTTGGAATTAAAATTGAAGATTGCTTATCGAGTAAAAAATAAATTGATGCATGGTTGTGGAGCAAAAAATAAAATTAAAGTACGTTATAATTTCTAACTGGCTAACACTTTCTATAAATATTATTTAGTTTATTCATTTTATAAACTGAACTGTCATATTATCTTTCATGTTTCCAATGGTAGGTTACCATAGAGAAAAAAAAGTTTATGATGCCTACTATGATCAAAATTAGTAAACTTGGAAAAATTTTAAATTTATATAGTACCTAATTTTAGCTCCATCTAAGGCGAATTTTTTAAATACATATGTAATAATTGTATGTTATATATAATATATTATATGTAGTATATAATGTATAATAAATACATTATCTTATAAAACTAGATAAAACACAATATACTTTGTAAAACACGTTAGCGTTATGCTCTTTGAAGGCCTAACTTAAAAATGATCTCTCTCGTAGAAACATAATTTGCATATAAAAGTTTATATATCAAATAATAGTTAATTATCAGTACTTTACCGTGATATACTCAAAATTATAAAACAACGTTGCTTCTTAGATTTTTTAACCCTTAAAAAATGGTAAAATTTTAAATTAAATTGTCCCCAGCGCCCCCTGTATGTTAAAATCTAAAAAAATACGTGGATTTATTGTCATTAATTAGGTCTACATTTTATCTTAATTTCAAATCGATACGTTTTTAAATAAAAAGGTTATTATAAAATATCGAAATTTATATTTTTTTAACACAGTAGAGTAACTTAAGGCCTGTTAACCACAGCGGTCAATGGATGAAATTTTTTTTTTTTTGAAAAAATTGCACTATTTAGATGTAGAAACAAGGTAAAAAAAATATATTCAATTCTGACATCAATTGCTAACAAATGTCCAAAATTTGTTCGATTTTTACGCGAAACCATAGTTAATAGTCAAGTGTAAATAGAATATTTATTATTTTTTGAGAAAATTATTAATTTCTTTTGTCATTACTTAGTAAAGAAAAAAAATCGATTTTATTTAAATCAAGTATAGAAAAAAATACGGTTTTTTCACGATTATTGATATTTCGTAAAAATTGTATTGTTTTACCGAAGAACACTCGATAAACTTCACGAAAAATATGATATTTCATGTTTTTGAGCCAATATTTCGTAATAGAGTATGAAAAACTATAAAAGTCATCATTAAACGAGTCGACTAAGCAAAAAATCATATCAGATCTTTTTTGTATACAAAAAAGATCTGATATGATTTTTTTTTCTATAGATCGTTCAATTCCCTACAAGAATATGTAATGATTTCTATAATATGTATTGATTTCTATAACTCACGTTAAAACGCAATAAAATTACAAACAAAAAAATGTTTTTTTCCCTTGTTATTTAAATCGAAAATAAAAAATCGCGATGCCTCTTAATATTAATATTAAGAGGTCAAACTTTGTCAGAAATTTTTTTTCGTCATCTTGGAGGATATTTTCATGGTAACTAAAGAAAAAAATCAAACGTTTTTTTGGCCCAAACTAATATATACAGCCTGTTTAGAATAAAACCGAATATATCTATATATATATATGGGGCGTGGCCTCGCCTCCCTCCAAGGCGCGTCACAGTTGCTTGTGTAATAAACGACATGAGAAAAGGTCGAGCAGGTAAGGACTTAAAAAATTAAATGATAATAATGCAAAAAATCTCATTAGCGATGCAGTCTATTTGCTTAGCTACTGTGTCGCGCGTTGGAGGGAGGCGAGGCCACGCCCCATATATATATATATAGATATATTCGGTTTTAGTATGAAAGAGCTGTATATATATATATATATATATAGGAGCCTTTCTATTGGGGGGCCAGGCGGCAAAAGCGCAAAAGGCGTCAACCCAATCAAGTGAATCAAAATGACAGAAATCAGCTGATTTTCACAAACCAAATTTGGCTTGTTACAGGTGTGTGTCTATTAAAATATTTCTGAGCCCATTTCAGACACCTTTATTAGGAATGGAAATTATAATTTCAACTTTAAGGCAATATATTGCGCTATTTGTAAATAAAAAAGTAAACCGATTGCTTTACACACATTTGTTTAGACACAAGTAAAATTTAAAGTTTTAAGGTTACCCAAATGGGTGGACATAATCGATACTTTATAAAAAATATGTCTAGCAATCAACCTGTTAAAAAGTCTGGATAAGGCTGAGGAAACATCATTTTTAGCTTGTTCTCTTATGTTTAAGTATAAATTAAGGCCTATATTACCGATATTGGGTGTAATTTACACCGTGTAAAATGTTTAGTTTATAATAATTATAATAAGTAAATGCAGATTTTAATTCTAAGCATATTTTAAAAAGTTGTATTTTTAGGTTTATTTTACTCAACTATTTTTGTCAACATATAATAATAAAATAAAAAAACATTAATTTTAAAACCAAACCTCTAAAAACTAATGCATTAATGTGCCATTAATTATTAAATAAATTTATATTTTTTTGGAATGTTCATAATAATTAGGTTTTTATGTTTAATAATTATTATCATGTGTTAAAAGCAAAGAAAAAAACTAAAATCAAACACCTTGTGGGTAATGAGCAAACCTATTTACTATAATTAAGAATATACATTTATCGTATAAAAATATTAAATTACTGTTTTATTTCTTCATCGTATTTTTTTTTGTAAATTCCTTCAGGATCATACTTTTGTTCAAGTTCCTTCCACTCATTGGGTTTGTTTTTAATCATAAAATTAACCACCTTTTTGCCAGATTTCTGTTGTTCTTCGCTGCATTTGGCACAATCGTTTTGTAGTGCATCAGGAAGGACAACTAAAAAAAACAAACATTGCTATAACTTCTTTTTTATTTTGAAATTGATAGAGAAATATTCCTAACTGTAATTATTATTCTTAACTGTAATTAATTTCGTCCACAATAGTAAAAAAAAACTTATAAAAACTAAAAAAGCCTGTGTTCTTTCTTGCTTTATTTTTAAGTATATGCCTGAATATTTTTACTGAAACGTTACAGTAACTGTGTATGTTGTATTGCATATTCTGAAACGTTACATTATTTAGTTCCTAATTAAAATGCTTGTTATGCATTTTTAAAACATCTGCGTATACCAAATCGATTTTATTTGCTTTTATTTATAATATACCTAAAGGAATATAAATTTTATATTTAAATATTTTTCGACTATCACCAAGGTCATATGTTTCAGGATCTCATTGTAACGCTCCCCAATATGCAATCGCTTATTAAAACTACCAATACCAAATTTGGTAACCCAATAATTTTTAATACCATGCTTAATGCTTTACAAAACTTTTTGAAAAATATATTCTGGGTGTGACTTAGATACTTGGCCAAACTTCACGAATTTGCTAAACAATGACGCTAGAAAATGCTGTAGAATACAGCAAACTGCTGATTACGTTAGATTACGAGAGGCTCTTACCTCCGAAAGATTAAATATTAGTATGTATGTATGTGTTAGTAGTAGTATGTATGAGAAACAAGAGTAAAAATAAGCAATTTTTTTTAAGCCTGTAATCTGTCGCTGCTTTTTGGCGCCCCTCCTATGACTTTATTTATTATTAACTAATTATTATTTTTTATTAAATAATGATTAAATTTTAAACAAATTAATAATTAAAGATTTTTTTATATTTACGTTTTTAAACGTTTTTAAATAATAAATAAACACTGAGCTGTGTTGTGTGGTGAATCATGGCTTGTGTTTGGAAGCTCTTTTTTAGTTAGCAAGCTAAGCCTCTGAGCTCTCGCGCTAGGTTGTCATAGAGTTTATTTGTGGGATTAAGGTGCTTGGGTGTAATTTTGTGTGAAGAAAATCTTGCATTTTAGGCGCCTTCCAACAACGGCGCCCCGTCGCAACTTCACACTAACGTCAATAAAAAAATTCGTAGGTACTTTATTAAAAATAATATTTTTAATAAGTGTATGGTGGATATTGTCATATTTTAGAGTTTCCATAATATATTATAATTTAATAATAGACAAAAAATATATAACGCAAAATGTTATTTGTTTGAACAAAAAATATATTATTTTATCTATCCTCCATTAACGAGCTATAACTTTATGTCGTTTTTGTCACAGGCTGAAGTTAGCTTTATTATAAATTGGGAAAAAGTGAGTTCGCCGTAGATAATAATAATAATAATAATAATAATAGTTTATTAATCCAACAGACAAAGTCTAAATAAAGGATATATATTTTTTACAATAAACAGTATAACACAACATTAAATAAACAATATAAAACAATGAAAAAAAAATAAAAGTAAAATTATAATTTGTTACGCTATTGCTCTAATTCTATTAACAAACTGATTTAATGATAAAACGCACATGTCACAATTATCTTCAATTTGATTATATAATCGACACATTGATCTTAGCGGGGCATGCATGCCCTGATTAGTATTAGATGCTTGAACATAAAAAGTCTGTCGAAATCTAGAATTAACTCTTGGTACAAAAAAGTTGACTTTTTGTAACTGTTTGGAATCAAATATGACTCCATTAATAATAAAGTATAATATGCAACTTATTTTATTAACTTTTCTAGACACTCGACTTGATACATAATATACTATTAAAACATATCTACTATTATGGTTGGTTGGACAAAATTTGGCAATAAGCATTTTATCTAGGTACTATTATGAAACATAATATTATTGTTGTTTGTCAGCTAAATAAGACATAGATACAAACTATTATTTTTATATATTTTTTTCTGTAGATCCTTTAAGTATACCTACAATACTAAAGAACATATTCAAGAAGTTCTTGACAAGAACTTAAATATTTTAAAGTACACATAAAAAACTTTTTGTATGTTTCTATCATAGTTCTTTAGAACTTTACCTACATTTGGCTTATTATAAGTATAGGTACCTAAATAAAAATTGTCTAAAAAAACAAATTGTTAATGTTCATTTTAATAAATTTAGTTATTTTTCAAAAATATTACTTTGTTAAGCTTACAAGCTAGATTTGTAAGAAACAAATTCTATCGGAAATTTTAAACAATATTGGTATTAAAATTTTTTTAAGAGAATTTTGTTTAATATAAAAAAATACAATTGTTTTGAATTATTATGTTTTTAAAATTAAGTTTTAAAAGGCTTGATAATCCAGATTCTGGTTTTCTTTGCTTGATAAATCTAATGAATATTATGCAAAACTAGGGGGTGCCTCAAAAAAGTTTTTTTCAAGGACCACCCTGTATATGTATTTATATATGACATATTTACATTGGATATTTAAACCGTCTACGTCTAAAATCAGTTTACTTTAAATTCAGAAAAATTTAGTTAAATTCGATTAGAAAATCAATAAACCAAAAACAACAACAACAACAATGTATTTAGGAATAATTTATATTATATATTTTATATTTTCAAGAAAAATAATTTAAAATGGTCTGCTTTAAAAACCCAAACTATACAAATTATATCTTTTCGTGGAGAAACGTGGTTTTCTATTTTATATTGATCTGTCACTGTGTTTAATTTACCGCCCAAATAGCACCAAATATCGAAATTTAGTGAAATCTTATGCAAACTAGGTTAAAATCTGTTTAAAAAAATGGGGATAGGTGGAATTGCATTGACACCATCGATATGCATTATTCCAGTATTTTGGCTTTGACTTTTTATATTAGAAATTTAAAAAGGACATTTTTTAAATTAATTTATATTACAAACCTTATTAAAAAGACATAATATACAGGGTGTTCCAACGAAAACTTGTACCTTCCAAAATGTTTTAACGGGTGAATGTGAACAACATTCCTTGAACACCTAAATTTTTATTTCTAGGGGGACGAATTTTGATGTACCCTACCCGCACCCCTAGACGATCCTCCGCGCCCGCCCACATAATCTTAATATTGAGGGGGTTGAGTGACATATCGTTTTAAAGGTATTAATAAAATTCTTTTTTTTAATCTTTCGGTTGGTTTTAAGAATTTTCTATTTGAATTTTTAAACCGGGTAAATTAAGAAAAAACAACATTGTAAATTAACAAATGTATTGCTTAAAATGATTCCCTTCAAGTTTTATGCAATAGTACAGACGTTGTTCAAAATTATTTCTAACATTTTAAAATATTTCTTGCGTAAACAACTGGTATTCTCTAATAATTCTTTGCCTTTGCGATTTGATCTTTGAATAAATTATGATCATTTTCCAGAATTTCGGTGTTCATCGGATCAATGAGATCTTGCAATATTTCTAGATAAATGTCTCCATTAAGGCTACCATCAATAAAAAATTGTGCTACAAGGTGGTTTCCAAAAATTCCGGCCCATACATTGGGGAACTTGGGTGTGGGTTTCATGGTCCAAATGTGGATTTGTATCGCTGCAATGGCGACAATTATGTCTATTTACTTCTCCATTTAACATAAAAGTGCTCTCATCCGAAAAACATGCATTGTACAAAAGATTAGGATTAATACTCAATTGCTCACTGAAATATTCGCAAAACTGTAATCTGCGATCAGGATCATCTTCATTAATTTTAATAGGATAAAACTTGTTATTTTTCAAGATGCGAAACATACTTGTGGCAGATACGCCAGAGGCTTGTATTATCCATTTGCACATGACCCAAATGGGTGTTAACACAGCAACTGCCACAGCTTCATTTTTAACTGGACGGTTTGCCTCCTTTTTTTTTTGTTGCTAATGGAACCTGCAGTTTGAAACTTAGCTACTAATTGTTGAACGAATTGGTAACTTACGTTTTTTTGGGGATGATTAATATTCGTGCCCGTCTTTCTTTAAGTATACCATTTTGAGAATACTTTTAAGGTTCAGAAACAAAGGAAATCTGATAATTACTAATAAAACAGAATAACCAGCATAAAAAACAATTTAAATTTTTTTGTCGCCAAATCCGCAAACAATGTTTTTGTTTTTTCTTAATATACGTAATTTTAAAATTTAAATAGCAATTTCTTGAAAACTAAACAACAGATTTTTCAAAAAAAAAAAATACAGAATCTTATTAAGAAATAAAATACCTTTAAAACGATATGTTACTCAACAGCGTAGGGACGCGGGTGGGGGTGTGAAGCCTACATCAAAATTCGTCCCCCTGAAACAAAAATTGACGTGTCCAAGGCATGTTGTCCACATTCCCCCGTTAAAACGTTTGGGAGGGGTACAAGTTTTTGTGATATTTTAATAATTATTTTAATTGTAGCAAACAAGTAATAATTTTAAAAATATAAACAACAAAATGGAAAAAAATATATTTACTTACGTCATTAATACCCTATTATCTTTCCATTATGAGTCAAAAGCTATGGAAAGATACAAACTAATTAATAATGAATGTTTCATTGGAAGACAATTAAATAATTTGTTTACTTGATTCGAGGTCAATAAATGCATTTTGTAGGTTTTTATTGTTGTTTTAAATAACTTGTTTTGCTTTAAGGTAGTTGTCATGCTGTGGGCATACCATCAGAAAATTTTTAAATTTTTGTATACTTATTAAGGACATGACAATACAATTATCCTTAAAAGTCGATTGACCGTCTATAACCCGAGATGGATTGTATACGCTTACTGTAGTTTTGTACCAGTTTCTTAGTTATAAAAAACTAACTGTCAGAAGATTTCAAAAAACTAACAGTCTTTTAATGTATTTTTGCTGAGTTAAAAAATAATAAATTCTTGCCCACCCAAAATATCGTAGAAAATGTCCGAACAAATATTCTGTTAAAAGCGCGGAGCTCATAATTTCAATTTTAAGAGGTCCTTCATCGAATCTGAAGTTTTGCATTAATATTCATTATAATATTCATATTCAGTACATTATTTCATTTATTTCGAGCTTGATAGGTATACACACAGACCTGTCTGTGGGTACACATATTGTAAAACACGGTTTACTTATAATATCTTTGTTGATAGGTATTTAAATTCAAATTTAAATGTCCCAAAGAATTTACTAACAGCGTCCTTGCAGTATTATTGTTTTCTTTTGATATCGGTAAATTTGCCGCTCGATAAAATCAATTAGTGAGCTCTATTGTCTTCTGCTGTAATTAGTACTTAATTGAGGTTAGTTTTTTATACGTAATTAATACTTGTCGTATATAATACTTGTTTAACAGTGAACAAGTTTTATGATAGTTGTCCTATCATAAAACTTGTTCACTGTTAAACAATGTCGAATAAAACAAGTCAACGAAAGTTTATGAACTTGGTAGATTTTGAAACAAAAACCTTAATCAATTTGAAGTTACCTTCAAATCGTGATGTTTTGTGTTTGTTTTATTATAAACATCGCACCGAAAACTTTATTATCCGTACTAGTGGAAAAATTTTTTTGAGTAAGGTTATAAAAGTGTGGAGTAAATTTAACTTGCCTACAAATAACTCACATCGTTCAATTTTAAAAATTTAAAATTTATACAAAAATTGGCAGAAAGTCCAGGTAAATAAATATCGATAGAAATCTCCAGCAAAAAAATGGCTTGAACTTTTTTGTGGTCCAACAGACAAGCTTAAAAATTGCTTTTTCGTCTAACTTCAATAGTTTAGTTGAAAAAGGCAAACAACGTAAAATTTTAAATTTTAAGCTCTGTAAAAAATCAAATAATGAAAATAGAAATTCGGCTTAATAAGATTTTTTCGTCAAAATTTAATGCTTTGTAAGATTTGGTCATCGATTTTATGAAAAAAAAAATCCTTCGTAGGTTGCAAGAATAAATAAGGTAAAAAAGTCAGTTTTCTGTGCTATTTAAGCGGCAAAACTTCAGATTCGATGAAGGACCTCTTTAAATTGAAATTATGAGCTCCGCTTTTAACAGGATATTTGTTCGGACATATTCTACGATATTTTGGATGGAGATCAAGAAAAACAAATATCGACTTTTTTTGGCACACCCTAGTGTACATACTTAGTATGTACACTATGTAAGTCTAGTAAGTCAGATAAAAACAACTTGGCAGCGCTGTACGCGAGTATAGATATCATTTGCGCAGTTAATTCAAACAGACTGATGACAACGATTCAGTCTCCAATATATCTATTGGTTGCGCATAAGCGACGTTGCCGGATTAAAACTTATAAAAATATGTGAAAGTATTACGTATAGGTAACGTCTCCAAGGGTACAGTCTGAAATTATTATGAATCACTTAGCTACAAGCTCGTATACTTTTACGGTGCGTATAATCTAAAAATTTTTGACAATATTGTACCACGACAACTACCTTAAATATATATTTATATCTAAAATATTAAAAACAAGTAAGTATCGTTCTCTTAAAAAAATCAATTTTACCAGGTTGTTTTATTCTAATAATGTATGTAGATTACATCATGTAATGCATAATACAAAAATGTAGTATTGTATAGTAAGTGGCGACAAAAAATAAAGTTTTACTATATAATAATATTAATATTTAACGTTCTCATTCGATTTTGGGATCTCTCTACCTACCATATGGGAACCAAAATGTTAAATATAGTACATTTTAATAATAAATTAATTTAACTTTTATTTAATAAGGATTCCTATAACGTTATAACAATAAAAAAATTTGTTATTATATTATATATTTTTTTTAAACCTTATTTAATAGAAAACCTCGAACGCGTTTTTTTTAAGAACATGTAAATAATAATTTAATTCAAAAGCATAGTCACTAGCTATGAAGTCAAGGTTAACTCGTGTAAATTTAAAAAACAACATTACAATTGTTTTATTTGCATAAAATATCGCCTATTATTTTATTTAAATAAAAAAGTTCCAAAGGAAACATTTAATTAAATCTATATAAAAATAGGTATATCTCTTAAAAAAAAATAAGTAAAAATTTCTCAAAACGGATTAACCAAAAACCTTGATATTGCTTTATTGTTTTATAGCATACCTTATATTTCATTAAATATTTTTTATTTACCTTTTTTGTACTTAATTTTAGGGATGAAACAAAAATGTTTGCTTGAAAAAGAATTTAAGGTTTTATTGTAAAAAATCTTTGTTTTAGATTTAAAATGTTGTATATTTTTAAATAGTAATTTATAAAATAAAATAAAAATAAATAAAAATTAGTAATTATAATAATGCTTTTTAAAACTTTTTAAAACGCTTAATATTATTTACTGGAGAATTTTATACGATTTGTTAAAAACAATGTTTAAATATTTTAAGAAAATTAATGATCATGAAAAGTTGCTCTTAACTGTATGCATAGTATTGGGCTAATTGACCATCTAAATTCTAAATTGTGAATTTAGTTGAATTGATAAAACTAGACGTATTTCGGTCTGGTATACCATATATGATCTATAGAGCAGCGTTTTCGTACACGTACTTAGAAAAAAGTTATAAATATAAAGTTATAACATATGTACAATGTATAAGTAATAATAAAAATAAAATATTAACTTTCAACATAATGCATTATGCCATGGCTTACTTAAATAAAAATTAATTTCTTTTGGTAGTTTAGTTTTATTTAAATTAAAGGTGCTTTTAAGTCACGTTTTAAGATCTATGTACTATACTCCACACATCAAAGTCCCACCACGTGACTTTATTAGAAATAATTAAGGTTAATTTTCTGTCAAATTTCGTCTCATTTTCTAAAAATAATACAATATATGTATTTTTTGTTTACTTAATTAAGACTTATATATTATTATATTATATTATTGTTTCCAGAAAATAGGACGAAGATAGCTTGACACTGACAGAAAATTAACCTTAATTATGTCTATCCAAGTCACGTCCACCACTTTAATAGGTGGAGCATAGTACAGTATATAGATCTATGTACACGACATCTTAATAAAGAGTTTTTATTAAAATTATACAACGATTTCGATGACTTTTAAAAGTTTAAAAATATACTGATAAAAATTGGTAATTTGAAATTTTGTATTATGTTAAAAATATATACAGGTTGTACGTTTTATGAAGCTACGGTATGATCATCGAACTAAACAGAAATTAGATTTATCATTTTTAGTTTTCGAGATATCGTAAAAAGCGAGAATTTGTAATATTAATTTTTATTTAAAAAATAGTGCTTTTCAAAAAATGGTTATTGGAAGCCTTTTTTAATTCAAACTTTAAAACAAAAAAACACTTTCTAAGGGGTAATTTATATAGATATTTGGCAGATCTGACAAAATAGTTTTACTAGCTTTTAAACCTGCCGAGATAAGATAAGTGAAATACCAATGCTTAACCTCGAAAAAACGAACACCATGTAAAAGAACCTTACACTGTTTAAAATATCTGTGGTGTAAAGAGTAATTTTAAAATGGTGTCAAAATCCAACACCAAGTGGTGTTAATATAAACACCATGAATTATGGTTGAAAATGTTATATACGGCAAACACCAAAACGGTGTTTATCTAAAAATATTTGAGAAGTGCACCTACACAGAAAAAAAAGGAATAGTTCATTTAACTATATTAATTAAGTTGACCCATAAGTATTTATTTAAATCAACTGTTGGAAGGTTTAAATAAACAAAGATTAGTTTGACGGTACTAAACCAGATAGTTATTATATTTTTTTTAAATTGGTTACATTTACCCAGAAAACTTTAGTAAAACCAACCCGCTGTATGGTTCAGTTTACTAAATATGTTGTTTGTAAAATAAGAGTTACTTCAACCTAAAGCACTCTCACGTGATGTTTTTAAATCTCGCCTCTGTTGACTTACATGAAGAGTATATAAGCTCAGGTAGTCCTTTGCTTTGGTGTGACACTACAAGTTGTTCGATACTATAGAGACCTTTAATAGGTGGAAACAGCTGTCAATACTTGAAGTATTTTTAAGTTGTGGAACGCACTAAAAATATTACCTATCTCTAGCGAGTTAAAGGTTCAATTTTCTGGAATAATACCACTGGTTATATACTAGTAATGCGCCAAGGAACTTTCTGTTTCCTTTTTTTCTGTGTAGTATGATTTAATTTGACCAAAAACACATAATATTTAACACTGAAAAGGAGTTAAATTTACACCAGGTAAAATTTATTTTAATACTGTGTGAAAGTTAAATTTACACCATTTTAGTATTTGAATTTACAATGGACCAACGATCCATATTTAACACCATTTTGGTTTGTATCGATATAATCCCATGCACCATCTTCAGGTCTTATCATCTGGGCTGCTGCTGATGCTCTGCTGCGAGTTGGATGTGGAGCAGCGGCAGCAGCAGCAGCCTCAGGTCTTATCTGCTGCAGCAGCAGCAGCAGCAGCAGCCCAGCTGATAAGACAGTACATGAGATTGTACCGTTTAACTTCGTCAGACATACGGTTTTTTTAAGAACCAAAAACCGACAACACGGAGCAGATCCCGGAAAACCATTATTACACACACACACACATATATATATATATATATATATATATATATATATATAGAGAGAGAGAGAGAGAGAGAGAGAGAGAAAACATTTGAACACTTTTATAAAAGTTTACTTACTGAAATCTAAATATGTCCTACACTTAAAACCAGGATTAAACTAATGGAAGAATATGTGCAAAAGTTATAATAATAGGTATAGCAAAATAATATTTAGGCATTTTTAAAAAAACAAAAATATGTTTACTTACTTTTAAGTTCCATAGCATCTGGTGTGCATCTTCCTCTGTCCATTAAACAGTTTATGTAGTTTGATAGAAGCCTGTCACTTTTAAAAATTGAATCCAGATCGATGTTGTCATATTTGGAGGTGTATTTATTCTGTGGAGCGGCGTATGCTGCTACAAACACAACAATTAACAATACTATTTGTAATTTCATTATTACAGATAATAATGACAATGACAAAATAAAAGATGTTTGGTATTTATATGCAATAGAAAACAATTAAAGTTGTGTTTTTGATAAAATTTACATGCGTACATTAAATATTGAGTTTTTTATGTTCGAATTTGTCATCCATTATTTTGATGATCTTTAATGAGTAATTTAATGTTACAGAGTACAAAGTCATTATTGAAATTAAGTTTTAAGATGAAAGCGTAATTTGTGTTTAAAAAACATTATTAAGTGCCTATGTACCGTGTAAGTAGGTAATAGTGTATCGCGTATTTTTGCCCAACATAATTTTTTAGGCCATAAGACATTTTAAATTCTCTGTTAAATAAATATTAAATGTTCCCCCAGTACTAACTGCCAATACATACAATACATACAAAATGAATAATAATGATTTGAATGCTATTCAAAAAGAGCGCATTACCTAAAGTTGTAATTTTAAGGTAATGTATACATTAGGGTTGTTAAAACAATTTTTCTTTGGGGCACCCCTTAAATTGATTCCAAATCACGCACAAAGGAATCATCTGACCATAATTTATTTTTTAATTGATATTAACAGGTGCCTATAACCACTTTTCGCCTAATTTTGCGTAATATTCATTAGGGTGTCAGTTATTTTACAAACAAATAGACATGTAACAATAAATACCTTCTTTGAAAGTCCTTCTATTTTTTATAGAAAATTATACTCTTTACTAAAAAGGTCTTTTATGTTTGTGTCCTTGTGTCATTATATTTTTTTCTGAATTGATGCTTTTTTACTTGGGTATCACCTAAATTATTTGTTCCAAGTCCAATGACATCGGATTTTTTAAAATTGTTTTTAGACTGTTACCAAATAATTTAGATGTTACCCAAGTGAAAAAAAACTACTTGGGAAATAACGGACACCCTAATAAATATTATGCAAAATTGCGCATTTGTGAATATTATTTTAAAAATAAATTATGGTCGGATTATTTATCTGTACGTGACTTGGGACTATTTTGAGGGGTGTCTCAAAAAAATTGTTTTATGAACCACCCTAGTATACATATACGTATACACTATGGTATACACTATAATGCCAGGGGCGTAGCTACCGCGATATCAGCAGTATCAATGATACGGGGCCCTCGGCTAGGGGGGGCCTCGATTGGCTCCGACATGCGTAAGCAAAAAACATATTACCTTCCTGTTCCAACGAGGCCGTGAACTTAACGAATTGTTTCTGCACGCACCTTTTCGCTATGCGTTGTCTGCGGAGCAGTCTGCGTATATTGTTCTGTGCTCTGCGCCGCATACTGAGTCTGCTTTGCGTGATATTATCATAAGTTATATTAATAGCAAATTAGAAATAATTATTAGCGTTACAATTATTTCAAATGACTTGCCTTTATTTTAAAATAGAAACCTTTTTAAAGAAGTTGAATAACGGTAAATGTCTAAAACCAGACCAACTTTTAAAATTTCCTGTACATAAAAGCTATGTATACTAGGGTGGTCCTTAATAAGGTTATTTTCAAATTTCTTTGCTCCCAGGGGCCCAAATACTTCCAAATTGATAAAAAAAAATTCCCTGAAAATTTGAGCTCTTAATATTAACTCTAAGATAGTGCGCATTCCAATCTAAGTTTCCTATGGAAATAACATAGGAAAAATTACTTTTGTTGTTTATAATTTTATAACTTGGGAACGAATGAATTAAAAATTATAAATCATACATATTTTTATAGAGAATTTAACGCTCTACAAAAAAGGTCTCTTATAATTTTTCCATTAGTCTATTGGTTTAAAAGTTTAATTTTCATATTATTATTAATTAATATTAATATTATCAAGGCTTTTTTATGAGGCGCCGTTTGTGTCAAAATTAAAAGTGCCAAATAAACTTATTTTGTTTTATAAATAATTAATTATATGCTTTACCAAATATTTTTTTTATAAAATAATTATTTTTAAAATTTTTTTTTTCTAATTTTTTATAATTATTTTTTTATAAAATAATCTTTTTTAAAAATTATTTTTTTATGAAATAATTCTTTTAATAAAATTATTTTTTTTGATTTTTAGTTTTGTTTTAAGAGAATTGATTTATTTATTTTAATTTGTTTTCAAGAGAATTATTTTATTTATTTATTTTAGTTTTTAACAAGTGCTTTCTTATAAAAAACGTTTAAGCATAAAGAATTCTTGTTAAAAACTAAAAATCAAAATAAATGTAGATAAAAAAATTAATGAATTCATGAATAAAAATAATAAATTAATATTTTCAATCGTTTCCCCAAATTGCGTCAAACAAAAGCCCAGTCCGTCATAAAATTGTATCTGGGGAGGGGCGTTCGGGTTTACTCGGGTTTACTCGAGTGTCTACAAACAAATAGAGATGGCTGCGGTAAAAATTAATTTATAAATGCGCCCGTCGTCTTTTATTAAATAATTTTTGATTCGAATTGAAAATTATTTTATAAAAAATAATTTTATAAAAAAGCATTATTTTATAAAAAAAATATTTAAAAAAAAAAATATTTTATAAAAAAATAATTTTATAAAAAAATAATTTTATAAAAAAATAATTTTATAAAAAAATTATTTTATAAAATTTTTTACAAAAAAAAATGTATAAAAAAATTATTTGGTAAAGCATATAATTAATTATTTATAAAACAAAATAAGTTTATTTAGCACTTTTAATTTTGACACAAACGGCGCCTCATAAAAAAGCCTTGATAATAATTAATAATAATATGAAAATTAAACTTTGACGTTGAATAACTTTTAAACAAATAGACTAATGGAAAAATTATAAGAGACCTTTTTTGTAGAGCTCTATAAAAATATGTATTTATAATAGTATAGTATAATAATAATAATAATAATAATAGTAATAATAATAATAGTATTATAATTTTTTATTTATTCGTTCCCAAGTTATAAAATTATAAACAACAAAAGTAATTTTTCCTATGTTATTTCCATAGGAAACTTAGATTGGAATGCGCACTATCTTAGAGTTAATATTAAGAGCTCAAATTTTCAGAGAATATTTTTTTATTAAATTGGAAGCATTTGAGCCCCTGGGAGCAAAGAAATTTAAAAATAACCTTATTAAGGACCACCCTAATGTATACATTTATTATTTATTAAATTATAAAATTTTGGCAAATGCAAAAAAATTATACCCTTTATACTTTGGGCGTGACACCCAGAAATTTTTTGCCAGCAGGTTTTCCGGTATAAGGGCCCCTACCAAATTTGATACGGGGACCCCTTGAGGCTAGCTATGCCACTGTATATTGTATACAGGAAGGCTAGCCGCACACCGCAGACTGTGCCGCAGTTTATGATGTAATGATCGAGAGCGGTGTTAGTAGAAATAATAATAGATAGCGAGTTAAAAATAAGATAAATTCATAGACTAGGTATTCAAGAGCTTAAAAGCGTAGATTAAAAACTTAGTATATTTATGTGTTACTGTCTTAATTTATTTGTCATTGTTATAATCAGAGACAAGGGTCTCTGGTTATAATTTCCTAGCTTTAAAAATAACAGCTATTAGTGACATCTGTACCAGGAACTTTAAAACACTATAATTATGCTTACTTTTTCAGACAATTTGACAATTCCAATCACTCTTATAAGTGTGTCGTTTTGTTAATTTACATTTTGTGGTGTTTTGTTTTGCTTGAAATGAAAAAATTGGAAGACATTAAAATGTGGGGACAGGGCCGGATTAACAGTGTCTAGGAAGTTCCTTAGGGCCCTCTTTAGACCAGTAAAGACGTTATATTTTGAAAAATATTGATAAAATTTTAAATGAAAATTGGAATGTTTAAAAATTGACTTTTTTGAAGAAAAAAATACTTGGTTAAAAATCAAATTTATAATTACAAAATTGCTCTTTTTAGTTGATTACATCACATTACATTACATTTAGCATAATATAATATAACAGAATATAATGTAGGTATAATATACAAAAAGTATATAAATAAAAATTAATAATTATTCATAACAATTATGGCTTAATATAAAAACTACATAAAGTAGAAAATTAACCTTAACCCATAATAAATACATATCTACTATTAGTGGACTACTAAGTCTATTTCGTAATATTATATATCCTTTTGTTTTATTATGTCAACATTGAAATTTATGTTAACAAACTTATATTCGTTAATTGCGTGGATATTTATTTAATTGCTTATTAAAATAATATATCCCCTACTAATTCTTAATAAAACAAGTCTGTGGGTAAAAGGCATAAGGGGATAAGTCAAAAAAAGCAATTTTTCAATAGAGCCTTTAACGTGTTCGCATTAATTCAGGAAATATATTTATGTTTAGCGGGTATAGGCTTTTGTTAGCATATGACATGGGCTAACAAAAGGGTATACCCGCTAACCATAAATATGTTTCCTAAATTAATGCGAATACGTTTAAGGCTCTACTGAAAAATTGCTTTTTTTGACTTATCCCCTTATGCCTTTTACCCACAGAAGTGCAATAATGATGGCGAACTATTTAAAAGTAAATAAAATTTAAAAACCCAATATAATAAATTAATTGTTTGTTTTAGAATACCTTCCTGAGGATATTGCCAACAAGTGTACCGACAAACATTCGAAAACTCACAATGCGAATGCAAAAGAGTTGGAGAAATTTCTTGGCTAAACACTTTATTTTGTACTAATATTCTAAATAAAAAAAATTAAAAACTCATTAAATGAGTTTTTAATTTTTTTTTAATTTTATAAATGAGTTGTTAATTTTTTAAATGAATGATTAAGTTAGTTTTGAAAGTAATTATGCATAACAAAGTTAATTTAATAAATAATTAATATCCAGTTTAAAAAAAGTAAAAACATGAATGAATTTACTTAAAACACTAAGTTTAACACTTACATTGTTACTTTTTGTTTGCATTTCTTTGGGAACCTTATCTCAATTATTAAAACGCAATACATCATTAAAATCTATTATGAAGATTAGCGTGCACAAAACCAACCCAAATTGATTTGGCCTTTATAGAGATTGGCGGAAACAAACGCACAGTCAACCGATTTAAATAACACCACCACTAAATATTAACCCAAGCTTATATCAAAAAATTCCTGAAAACAAATTGAGGAGATTTGGGTGCACAAATACACAGAAAACCGGAAAAATATGTCTACGATTTTATTATAATCTAACATTTCATGTAGGATTATTTTGACAATATATTAAGAGCATCAAACCGTCGTTTGACCTTGTCTGCTAAGGCACTGTCTAGGTTTTTTATAAATTAATAGGGGCTAGTGATGGATCCAGGATTTTGGTTTGGGAGGATCTTGCCCAGCTGTGGATAGGCTCAAGCACTAAAACGCACACCAAATTTTATTTTGCCAACGTATAGCGAGTCTCCTCGGATAACTTTTTGCAAATTCTTCAATGACTTTGACAGGTTGTAGGCTGCCGTAAACAGCTCTTGGCACAATAACCCCAGCAGGATTCTTCCCGGAACACCGCGGGGAACGTATCAAGAGGGGCACGGGGGGCTAGGCTAAACTTGATGGCCCAAGTGATGAGAACACTTCTCCAAATTCTACAAGTATGGTGCACGCCTATAAGATGCAAGGCTGGAGGGAAGCCAAGCTTCGAAAGAGGGAACCTAGCGCACCAAAGCGTTACAAATTCCTTAGTTCTGCATGGGGGCACTGCAGAAGAATAACCCAAATACTTTCTTTCTTACTCGTCTGGCTTAAGCCACCGCCAAGGAACCAGAGGGGATCTCTGAGAAACCCTCTGAGGCCCAATTGCGGAAGGCTAGACGCCAAACCAAGACCAAATATTTCAGCGGCGGATAACACCACTGCCAAGGAATTATAGGGGGTGTCTAAGAAACCCTCTGGGACCCAAAGAAGAACGGCTAGATGCCAAGTTGCGTGACAAGGAACCGAAGGGGTCCGTTGGAAACCCTTTGGGGCCCGAAGGCAAGGCCCACTCCAATTATTCCGGCGAAGGATAACACGATCGCCAAGGAACCGGAGAGGGTCTCTAAAATACCGCCAAAACGCGGAAGGCTAAAAGTTAAGCTAAGGAAGGGGAAGGAAAAGAAACTGCAAGGCCCACCCTAAACCCTATAATCACTTTCACTGGCAAAGCAACTGCGCTTCATAGAAGCAACAAAACTGGGACTATGGAAGTTAGTAATTATTTAGGGTACAATAGGATTATGTAAGCAAACCGCAGCCCAAGGCTTTGAACCAGTTTTAGTGGGTATACGTCTTTAGACGAAGTCCCACACAGCGCATAATAGTTGATAACTTTTTTCGATATTATTAAAAATTTAAAGAGTACCTAGTTTCTTAATACACTCAAAGGTTTATTAAACATGACTGAAAACAGTTTTTTTATACAAAAAATAATTTGTTATTAAAAACGCACCATCTTATAAATCTAATCCAATCCAACCATTTAAATCGCGCTATGGCGGTACTGTAAAAAATTATTAAATATTACAAAAATATTTTAAGTTACTTCCATAAAACTACCTCAAGAAGTATTAAATTTGTTACCTATACCTCTTTTAACCTATAAATAGTTAAATAATCCAGATTTTTTCCATTTTAATATAGAATTTTATTTATTTAATTTATGTCCGTAAATCATTTATGATGTATGTATGTCTTACAATTTTATGCCAAATTTAATAAATTTCACAAAGTAGTTTTATTAATATTTATGTCCTATTTACAAATAAAATAAAATAACGCTGATTTATTGCTCTGATATGGCCGAGGCAGAAAATTTAATTACAAAAATACGAAAATCGCTGGTAGCGACCTCTAAGTTATTATAAGGTATAAAGTTTTTGGGATCAATATTTTAGTTTTGATGTAATCCTTAAAATTTAGGCCAGAGCCGGTTCATTTAAAAAAAAATTGCCAAACCGGTACGGTAGGAACCATTTTATTAGTATAAGTTTAAGAGAAGCTGCGCTTCACACTACTAGTCGATACTGATAATGTAAATAATTTGTAAATAGTTATTTATGTATCAAGACAGTAAAGTCGTATTTTTTATCACGAATGTGGAAATGTGGAATGCCGAGGCAAATAACCACGTGAGTGATAAAAAATGACTTTAATGCCGAAGTGCCTATTAAATTGTATCCCAAATTGCATTTAATAATACTAATAATTAATATTCATGATCAAATCAAATATCATTCGAATATAGGAAGTGCCTACGTTTGTTGCGACGGTTATGATATATTCGCCCGCCGCGGCGATTTTTTAATCTAATTAATAAAATTAACTAATTATTTTTATTAAACAACATTTTATGAAAGGGTCCAATCGACCTCCGTGACTTTTTAAATATTATTTAGTTGCTGCTGATTGTTGCACTTTACTGCCGATTGTTGCCGATGTTCGGATAAAACTATTTTTATATTTGGAAAAAACTCATTTTATTATTGATGCGTCTCTGCTCTTGTTTGTGAAAGATTTTCCCTGTCTCTCCAAGACTTCTTCCAAAAAAGTTATTTCCCCGATATTGAGGGGGGATGAGGCAATTGCAAGTCGCTGCTGTAAACACGTACAAAAATATAGTTCCTAACGAAAAATTTGTTTTGGTATATTGTTTTTTCTTCACTTTTTTCACAAATCGCGAAAATCAAATCGTATCTTGCTTATTTGCCACTTACACGGTCAGTTATGTGAGACCTAAAATTAGTAAAAATAGTTATTCATGTCATTAGACTAAGAAGTAAGTCTCTTTGTGCTGAGCTCATTAATTGACCACTACCAAAAGGAACATCAGAACCCCAAAAAACTCTTAATGTGGATAACGAAACCATGTACCAACTTTCGGATTCCGACTCGATAGAGACACGGACCCAGACGAACAAGAAGTACTATATACTAGTAAGGTTAGGCCCCAACAGCGTACTGAACAACCAAGCGCTATTCATAAACCCCAATTAAATATGAGTTTTACTAAATCCCCGGTCGAGGAGAACTTCGAAATGTTGTAGATTTGGGTCGATCAATGAATTTTTAATAAATTTGATATAAAGAATAGTATACATTACTCAGAATGTAACACAGCGACCGCAACTCGTGTGAGTGCATCCATTGCTTCGTTAAGCAGCAAATTTCACACTAGTTTCAATCATTGTTTTATCCCTTATAATGCAATATACTATTTCATGACAAGCGCAACGGAAATTTAACTTTTGTTGCATTTTGAGAGATGACAATAAAAAAACCGTTAATATTTACGCGTTTCTATACATCCCTGTTTTCCCCAAAATATCGCTCAAAAGGCCGTGAAAGTCGCCTGTCTTAAAAAATAATTTTATAAATGATTATATACAACAATAGATTATACTTAGACAATTAACCGCGCGGTGTATTTTTATACACCGCGCGGTATATTGTATTTTATACACCTCGCATCAGCAAATGTTCGTTAATATTAAAGCGAAAAGATTATCAAATTGTATAAAACTAATAAATAACATTTTAAATACAAAGGTTATTTAAGAATATAATCAAAGAAAAAATTGTACAGGCAATTATTGCAAGAATTGTGACAATGTTGTATAGGGTTGTATAGGGTTAAGTGTTAATACCTAACCCTTAATTAATTATTTATTATTTTATTTGGTGTAACAATTGTTTGTGAACTAGGTTATTGTTACATTGTTTTATAGCAGGTAAGTTGAATTCACGGTTTCTATTGCATAGGTAAACGTCTTAATAACGACAAAATCATAGCAGACTACGTGACATCCTTTAATGTCAAAAAATCACTTAGTGTCATTATCAAAATAAATTTATTAAAAAAGTATTTTTATTACATGAAACCTAGATGTGGGAGCAGATAAAACGTTATCACGCAGGAGTAAGTGTTGACCAGTGTCAGACTCCATAGTCAGCTAGCCCTCGCACGCTCGGGCGCAAACTCGTCCTCGACTGGTTAAATGAACTGAAATGCACTGAAACAAGCAATTCTTCTCAACAAATATTTATTGTAAACTTATAATTTAAGGTTGTTTATTTTGGTAAATTCTTTTATACTAGAAGTTCTTCCAATTCTTTGGCGTGTTCGTTTTTTGGATCAAATTTGGCTACTAGTTGATCAAAGCATTTTTCTGGATTATTTGCTTTCAAATGTTTGATTACCACAATCGCAGATTCTTTTTGTTTTTCAGTGCAGCGTTTACATTTGTTAGAAATTGCTTCCGGTATGTATTCTATATAAAAGAAAGAACAAACATGTAATTAAAATTAAAATATTATGTACCTATTTTATTTCTTACTTTTCAGTTGCTCCCCATCGTTATTACACTTAGAATTTTCCTTCTCTAGAATACAATTACAATGAGTTTGAATCAATCTTTCATTTTCTAACACCTTTGTAATGTCAATGTTTCGGTATTTCTCAGGAATTTGGTAAAATTCTTCGTCGCAAAATACAGCGACTACTGAAGCACTTAACAGCAAAAATGCGTAATATTTCATGTTCGGTATTTTAATAATTGCTTAAACAATATTTGGAATACTACTGATTTTGTTAGGATATAATTTCCAATTTATAGTAAGAACTTTGCAATAAATTATGTTGAAATCAGTAGGGGAAGGATTTTTTAATTAGCAATTAGGCAAATAATTAATAATTAGCTTTTAATGTTTATGTTTTTATTTTTCTTAACAATAACTAAGGATTTGGTTGCATAATATTAATGGAAATGTTAATTGGTTTAACCCATTATTATTGTAAATTCCCAAAAACTCAACTGTGTTTGTTTTTAAGTTTATCCAATATGAATAAATAAAAAATAAAAAGTAAATATGGACCAAATTGGTGGTCTGTCATGAGAAACTGTCTTTTAAAAAATACTAGGTACAACAAAGATTTAGGCATTGAAAAGTAAGAAAACCTAATAAAATGATGCTTATAAAAAAAGAAGCTCTAAATAATCTTTATTTTTAAATTTTAAAATAATCATGTTTTCTTAATAATTTTCGTTTAAAGTGGCAGTATCCTTTTATGGTCTTAATGAAATATACAAAAACTAGAAGTCAATAACATTTTGGAAAACAAAAGGTTGGTTCAGGCCTTAGAGTAACAAAACATTTTTGTTACTCACAATGATTGTGATTGTCTTTTGAAAAATTCGAGGGGCAACAACGATGTACGAATATTGAAAAAAAAAAACTTTTAACAAAATAATTTTTATAAAAGAAAAATCTTTAAATAATCTTTATTTTTAAAATAATCACTTTTTTACAGAATCATTTGGAAAGCGTGGTCGTCAACAATAATAATTATTTATATTATAAAGTTGGGATGAGAAATTATATTTGAGACATTTGTATAATCTATAAAACTCGTACTATTTTATAACAATAATAATAAATATAATAATATCCTTGGGATCCATTACACAACAAATTAAACACCACGAGTATAACGAAAATATAATCTCTATTAAAAACTTTATAAGAGAATAAATAATATAATATAATAATAATTTTATTTTTTAACATCCAAGCAAGCAACTCTCTTAATTCCTGAGCATGTTCATTTTTGAATAAAACAATGTTCTGGGCTCGGCTCAGGATGATAATCCCTGAGATGCTTTATGACCAAAATAACATATTCTTTTTATTTTTTGCACATTGGCTGCATTTGTTTAAAATAGCGTCTGGGACATATTGTGAAAAAAGATTAAACAACAGTGAGTATTTTTAAATTTAGAAATATATAAAGCTTTTTCTTTTTGATTTTATAAGAATAATACTCCTAAAAAATTAAACTAATTTGCATAAAATTGCTGCTAAATTTAAAAGATGATATTTGGCTTAATTTTGGTGGGGGATCTTGATTTAAAATACCTAATAATAAAACTTGTTGCATAAATCAGAGTAAGACCAACAAGTTTTAGTTATGACGTTAATTGTTTATTCTTTGAAAGATTTTTAAATATAAAGTAAGTAAGTAAGTAAGTAAGTAAGGTACATAATATTATAAACATGTAAGTAGGCATAAAAAGAACACATTTTATTTGCACGGAGAGAAATGTATAGTAAATTTTAGATAGTAAAAAAATATAGTAAAATTTACTTTAACAACATATTCGTCAATACAATATTAAGATTGTTATACAAAATACTATTTTTTATTATATTATTTTAGTAAAAATTACAACACCAATATTAGTAAATTATAAATGTATAATATATATTTTAATTTTTAATAATATTAATAATAATATTAATACGAACATATTATGTTCACTGAAAGAAATATATGTTTGTTTTAGCAATGTTTGTGGTTCATATATGGACTACCACATACATTGCTAAAACAAACATATATTATATTTAGTTTTAACATAATATGTTAAAACTAAATATAAAAATGGTTAAGGTAAATATATTATATGTTTGTTTTAGCAATGTATGTGGTAGTCCATATATGAAACATAAATTTCTTTCAGTGTTCGTATAGTAAATTGATTTTACTATCTACAAATAGTAATATTTACTATATGATTTAATCAAATGTAAGGTATACATCTAATATTATAATATATTACACATTAATAAAAATAAAGATACACGGTTCAAAATTTCATGACCATTTTAACACCAAATTAACACCATACGTGGTCTATATCAATACAAACCAAAATGGTGTTAAATATGGTTCGTTGGTCCGGTGTAAATTCAAATACTAAAATGGTGTTAATTTAACTTTCACACAGTATTAAAATAAATTTTCCTGGTGTAAATTGAACTCCTTTTCAGTGTTAAATATAATGTGTTTGTGGTCAAATTAAATCATACTACACAGAAAAAAGGAAAAAAAAAAGGAAACAGGAAGTTCCTTGACGCATTACTAGTATATTACCAGTGGTATTATTCCAGAAAATGGAACCTTCAACTCGCTAGAGATAATGTTTTTAGTGCGTTCCACTAACTTAACCTATTTAAGGTCTCTTTAGTGTCGAACAACTTGTAGTGTCACACCAAAGCAAAGGACTACCTGAGTTTATATATTCTTCATGTAAGTCAACAGAGGCGAGATTTAAGAACATCACGTGATCCACACCGCCTTTGCCGCGATCGGTACACATTTTCAACCATAATTCATTGTGTTATATTAACACCACTTGGTGTTGGATTTTGTCACCATTTTAAGATTACTTTTTACACCACAGATATTTTAAACAATTTACTTTTATGTTTAAGGTAAATAAACAATTTATTTAAATATAATATACAATATAGTAACTCATAACATTTTAAACATTCAATTTTCTTAGTTTCTTTAATAAACTTTCTTGACCCAGTTACTGGTAATACTTATAAGAAAGAAATTAACCTATTTGGTTGCATACCAACCATATTATATAAGATCAGGTATTTCTTTGTTTTGGGTGTGTTCCACTACTACAAGTTGCTCTACAGTGTCGAGTCGACACTGATACCCAATATATGTCGGTATTTGAAGTTGATGGAACGCAATCAAAACAAAAAACTTTGGCGAGGTGTAGGTTCAATACTTTCTCATAACATTTTTGTATATTAAAAAGTACAATAAATATGTTACAATTTTTAATTGTTAACATATAAAAATATTCGATTTTAAAATATTTTATTTTTAAAAGGGCAACATAATGTTGTACCGTAACAGTCTTGGATAAGCTGTACGTCTCAGGGGGGAAAGTTCGTTGAGGAAAAGATTTGTAAGGCCCAGATAATGTTCTTTATTGATTGTAATAAATTGTTTTTAGCACACTAAAAATATGAGTGGAATAAGACACGTGTTTTTGTTAATTATCCTCATACATCTAAATAAATCATTACAGCAATAACTTACCTAAAAATATGAGCAGACACGTCAACTTTAAAGCAAATATAATATCGCGAAGCGGGTATTATAATTAAAGTCTTGTACCAGAAGTCTCATGAAATGGCGCTAAGACGATTCACATGGCAAAGAAAGGATGACAAAAAAAAACTACCACAAATGCGCGATCATTTGAAATTGGTTTTAAGGGACACGCATACTGGGTTGCCTAATATACAACCACATAAATACAATAATTACATCGCATTTATTTGTAATATGAATTATTAGTTATCAGTTCTGCTACATCTGCCCCCTACGTCGGAGAACCGGGATGAGTCTCGGCAACGGGATTCCGAGGTAACTCGAAGTACGATTTTAAGTGAGAGGCATGAAACATTCCACGCTCCACTGCAGTGTTTGGATTCTCCAATACGAAGGTGGCGGCACCCACGGTGTTTTTCACGCGGTACGGGCCCTCGAAGAGAAGCATAAACTTTTTTGTCTCGGCCGACAATGCGGACGAAACTGGGTTCGCCTTCAGTAGCACCAAATCGCCGGTCTTAAAGGTAACAGGCGTAGTTCGGGATCGCGCTTCGCGGCGTCGAGCAGCTTTCGAGTTTAGTGAGGTTTTAGCGAGGTAAACCTTAACATGAGTGTCTAAAGCGAGTGGGGAATTAGGGAATTCAATAATGTCCCGGAGTAGTACGACCGGGGGAGATCCCGTGTGAAGCTCCTGTGGGGAAAACCCAGTACTTTCACGGGTGATCGAGTTTAAGTTTAAGATCTGTACAAAACGCGGGACTTCATAAGCCCACCGAGTATGCCTTTCGTGGCAATAAGTACGAAACAGCCTTCCCAATTCGCGCATGGTTCTCTCCACTGGGTTCGCTTCGGGGTGTCGCACGGCACTGTGGGAAACCTTGACATTGTGGCTCCTGCAAAAGTCTACCCACTGCTTCGAAATAAACTGCGTCCCGTGGTCGGCATGGATAGTGGCGGGCTTACCGAATTTCGGAAAATAATCAGTTTCCAGACATTTTATCACGCTCCGGGAAGTAGCCTTTTTGATCGGGTATAAAGCGATGAACTTAGAGAAAACATCGAGGACTACAAATAAATAAGTGACTACACCGCGGGATCGTGGCAGCGGGCCGTAAAAATCCACTGAGATTAAATCATTAACCTGGGAAGGAACGATGGAACCGAGTGGGGGCCTAGGTAATTCAGAGTGCTTCGTTTTCTGACAAAGGTTACAAGTTTTAAGGATGCGCTTTACGTCCCGGTGCATATTTTGCCACCAACACTCGCGTCGAAGGGCCACCCAGGTTTTATAAATTCCAAAATGGCCGGGGGTCTCATGAAAAGCCAACACAAAGTGGTTAATTAAGGTTTTGGGAACGCATACCAAGCAAGCTTGATCCTCCGTTTTTCTGGCAAATAGTACATCCTGGTAAATAATAAATTTACCCGATAGATCTGGACCATTTTCCAGTTCAAGTCGAATTTTGTTGAGTTTAGGGTCGTGGCGCTGCGCTTGACTTATGTCGGGTAAACTATCTCGAAATTCCTTGGGCCAAGTCATACTAATGTTGAAGATATGGAAGCATCTATCACTAGGCACAGGGAGACGTAAAGGGGGGTTCCTAGACAGTATATCTGGCACAACGTTGTCCTTGCCTGGAATATACAGTATGTCAAAGTCATACTCCTGCAGAGCCAGGACCCAGCGTGTAATGCGAGGTACGAGCAAGCGGCAGCTATTAAGGTAAGAAAGTGCTTTATGATCGGTTAGCACGTAGAACCGGGCCCCGAGCAAGTAAACCCTCCACTTGTTAAGAGCAAACACGACCGCGAGGGCTTCTTTCTCGGCGATGCTATAGGAGCGTTCGCGGTCTAGCAATAGCCGACTAGCATAGGCTATAACGCGGATTTGTCCATCGACCTTTTGAGATAGTTGTGCCCCCAAACCGAAGTCGGAACTGTCAGTTTGCACGTAGAACGGGGCACCTACAACAGGGTGGTGTAAGAGAATGCCCTTCGCGAGACTTTCTTTGAGGTTGTCAAACGCGCTTTGTTGTTCGACGGCCCATTTCCAACGGGATTTTTTACGTAGTAATTGGAAAAGGGGCTCGGTGATGGAGGCAAAATTCTGACAGAAACTGCGGTCGTAGTTACATAACCCCAAAAAGCCTTGAAGTTGTTTGGGGTTAGTTGGAGCAGGGAAGTCTACCAATGAATTGTTTTTAGCACACTAAAAATATGAGTGGAATAAGACACGTGTTTTTGTTAATTATCCTCATACATCCAAATAAATCATTACAGCAATAACTTACCTAAAAATATGAGCAGACACGTCAACTTTAAAGCAAATATAATATCGCGAAGCGGGTATTATAATTAAAGTCTTGTACCAGAAGTCTCATGAAATGGCGCTAAGACGATTCACATGGCAAAGAAAGGATGACAAAAAAAAACTACCACAAATGCGCGATCATTTGAAATTGGTTTTAAGGGACACGCATACTGGGTTGCCTAATATACAACCACATAAATACAATAATTACATCGCATTTATTTGTAATATGAATTATTAGTTATCAGTTCTGCTACAATGTTTTAAAATTTACTATACTTATTAGTAATGGAAAAAATCTAATTATAATAAGAATAAAAAAACAGTATTGGTTTAGAATAATAATATTTTACCTTAAGATTTAACATAAAAGGATATTTAACCCTGGAACTGCACTCATGGGTCTCAAAAACCCAGAGCATCATTTCCCACTATGTGACATGCGCATGGGTTATTTTTGTGCTAAAATAACCTTATCTAAATTAACTTTATAGTTAGCCTAATTGAAGTACGGGTCATTTAGTGTAGTTTAGTGAATCTACATGGAATAATATTTATATAAATACGAGCATGGGTAAGTCAGATGTTTATGTAATTATTTCGTTTCAACTTTTGATTTATGTTTTATGAAATTGGCTTCATCTAGCAGAGAAAATCGTCATCCGTTAACTGAAAAGGAATTAGAAATATAAGCAGCAAATATATGGGACCATGAAAATAAAAACGACATCGTTGAAGATATTTTTGGAGACGATTCTGATGAAGAGCATTTCTCATATAGCGAAAGTGAAGTGGAAATGAAGAAGAGGTAGTGGACGAACTATAAGTTAGACGTACTTTTTGTGAAAAATGGAAAGATATAAAAACTAGTTAAACGCAAATTTGCGGGTTCTAATTGTCGCAGGCCATATTACCTGGAGCATAGAGCAAGGGCTGTGTTACGAATATGAAGATTAATCTAAAAGAAACTGAACTGAACTGGCTAAGAAAAAAAACTAAGACTTATAATGAAAAAATATGTTTTTTTATTTTGTTAAAAGTATTAGCATAACGTTTTTTTTACTGTTGACTAAATTTTATGTTTACTTATTTTTATTATTATGATTTATGTTTTTTGTTGGGAAAAATTGTTATTTTTACGAAATATATCTATTTTTATATAAAAAAAAAATATATAATTCTTTCAGCGCATTCTGCTAGGATTAGTTATTACAGAAATGCCATAAAATTTTAATTTTTTCTGTTTTTTTGCTCAAAAAATCATTTGGGTTTCTGAGACCCGAGTGTGAAGTTCATGTCGCAAAAATTAAGTGTGATGTTCCAGGGTTAAAAAGTACTAAATATAGTATCTATACAAGATAGTTGTCCCAAATAGTAATATAAATTAAAGTAAACGGTATTATAATTATGATAATCAGTATTATACTTTTTTTAAGGATTTAAAATTTATTAAAATTATTTATACATGAAACCCAACATTTTAATATTACCCCAATTAAGGACCACCCTAATGCAACAAATACCTTAAAACATGTTTGTATGCATAGGACAAAATGAAGATAACCTGTACGAATCATTACATTAAAAAACAAATTTATTTTAATGATATTTGTTGAATTAGTTTATTCAAAATTAAATTTATTATTTTAGTTACAGTGCTTGAAATGTACCGGAACGTAAAAAACTCTTTGATCCGTTTCGGCTCGTGAACGATGTATAGATCTCGAAGCGAATCATAAACCAATATTTGGATACCATAAAATATTTAAATTAATATTCGAAAAATTGTAAACATTGGTAGCCCTACTGTGCGCTTGTGTCCGAGTTTGCGTTGTGTATTCTTGATTCTCATTGGCTAAGTTCGGTGTTAGGTTCAGTTGTCATGTGCTAATTGGTTATTGTGGTGAATCGCACTTGTTTATGTTAGTATACAGGGTGTCCCGGAAAATGTGGGAAATCTCTCGGATTTAGATAGAACATTAAAAAATAAGATGACAAGTTCCCATAAATTTTTTTCCTAGCGGCCCTCCCTACGGAGATACGGCCTCCTAAAGGACGCCACTGGAAATCAGTTTTTCTTGAATAACTTTTAAACTACTTAATATAATTTATTGAAAATTTAATATGATAAACAGTAGTAAGGACCTCTTAAAATACTGCCCTTAAAACATAATTAGCTTGTTTAGTTTACCAGGGGCGGACTGGGTTGTATATTTTAATGCTTACATTTTTAACACCCTGTATGATAGGGAGTTAAAAAAATAAATTTGGATACCTTGAACATTAAGCTAAAGAAAAGGTACTCTTGTTTATTGTCGATAAAATTAACCGTTTTCGAGAAAAAAAATAATAAAGAATAAATGTTTTATTTTTATCAAAAAGACCATGATTTCTAATTTTTTTTCTACAAGCGGAAAAGTGCAACTTTCCGCACGATTATGCGTGTGGAAACAAAAAATACTGCCCTTAAAACATAATTAGCTTGTTTAGTTTACCAGGGGCGGACTAGGTTGTATATTTTAATGCTTACATTTTTAACACCCTGTATGATAGGGAGTTAAAAAAATAAATTTGGATACCTTGAACATTAAGCTAAAGAAAAGGTACTCTTGTTTATTGTCGATAAAATTAACCGTTTTCGAGAAAAAAAATAATAAAGAATAAATGTTTTATTTTTATTAAAAAGACCATGATTTCTAATTTTTTTTCTACAAGCGGAAAAGTGCAACTTTCCGCACGATTATGCGTGTGGAAACAAAAAAAATAAAACTTAAAATGGAAACCGATAAAGAAAATTTCGAGATTCTCTGCTTGTAGACACTTTCCGCACGCTTGTAGAAAAAATTTTGTACCTAACACTGTCTGCAACAAAGTGTGATTCGAAAGTAATTGAAATAAAACTGTCATTAGCATTAAAAAACGCACTGTTTTTACAAACGTTACTATGGTACCTACGAAATAATAAATATCTTGCATTGACGTGTGTATTTTAAATCTTGTCATCTTTCATATTGTAAGCACGTTGATCCTTTACTTCGATATTAATTTATTGAATTTTGAATATCTTGGTAAATTTAATTAAATAATGGGATACACATTTAGTGAGTATGTAAATATGCATCTTATGTACGGACTTGCATCTTGCAATGCTTTGGAAGCAAGAAGGTTGTATGAAGAAAGATATCCTGATGGCAATATTCCAAATCAGAAAACATTTCAGCGACTTGATCAACGTCTAAGAGTCTCTCTGGGCGATTCTCAGTTAATAAGGCAACATTATTGACTTTCTTTAATAATTTTTAGGAAGTTTTGGGAAAACAAGTACTGATACTGGTGTGAGAAGAACAGTACGTACGGTGCAATTGGAGGAAAATATTTTGGATAGTGTAGCTGATACTCCTTCAATAAGCACTCGAAGATTAGCCTCGCAGCTTCATACGTCAAAAACAATAATTCATAAAGTACTTAAAGAACAGTTGTTACAACCTTATAACCTTATCATTTGCAAAAAGTGCATCAACTACTTCCTCAAGATTTTCCTCGTAGAATCCAGTTCGCAAACTGGATGTTAGATCAGCAACGGACAAATCCAAACTTCATTAGCTCTATTCTTTTTACCGATGAAGCAGGGTTTACCAAAAATGGTATTGTAAATTTACATAACTCGCATGTATGGGCTGATGAAAACCCTCATGCCACTGTTGTTCATCATTATCAATATCAGTTCCAATCAATTAATGTTTGGACAGGAATAATTGGCAATTTTTTGATTAGACCATGCGTATTGCCGCCACGATTGAATGGTGAAATTTATTTACAGTTCCTTCAGAATGCTTTTCTGGATTCAATAGAGCATTTGCCAATTGAAACCCGCCAGCGCATGTATTTTATGCATGATGGAGCCCCACCTCATTTTAGCGTTGCTGTACGGGACTATCTGAATAACGTCTATCCAAACCGTTGGATAGGCAGAGGAGGTCCCATTGCCTGGCCTCCACGCTCTCCCGACTTAACGCCAATGGAGATTCACCTGTGGGGACATCTCAAAACCTTGGTGTATTCCTCTCCGGTTGATACTAGGGTATCAGAGTTCACGGAGCCCATATTGAACCCACTTATGAAGTTTTTAATTGATTATTTCTAATTTAATTTTTCTGTACATTATTTTTTAAGGTTGTTTTTTAAATAATTTCAAGAAAAACATATTTCTAAAAATAATTTTTGTTAAGGTGCCTTTCTGGGACAAGACTGAATTTTTAAGAATCTTGTAATTTTGTCGGATTAAATAACCTAAACTAAAACTTTTCTGTTTCTTGAATGACTTTCGTATCACACTTTGTTGCAGACAAAAAATTAGAAATCATGGTTCTTTTTAATAAAAATAAAACATTAATTCTTTATTATTTTTTTTCTCGAAAACGGTTCATTTTATGGACAATAAACAAGAGTACCTTTTCTTTAGCTTAATGTTTAAGGTATCCAAATTTATTTTTTTTAACTCCCTATCATACAGGGTGTTAAAAATGTAAGCATTAAAATGTACAACCTAGTCCGCCCCTGGTAAACTAAACAAGCTAATTATGTTTTAAGGACAGTATTTTAAGAGGTCCTTACTACTGTTTATCCTATTAAATTTTCATTAAATTATATTAAGTAGTTTAAAAGTTATTCAAGAAAATCTGATTTCCAGTGGCGTCCTTTAGGAGGCCGTATCTCCGTAGGGAGGGCCGCTAGGAAAAAAATTTATGGGAACTTGTCATCTTATTTTTTAATGTTCTATCTGAATCCGAGAGATTTCCCACATTTTCCGGGACACCCTGAAATTTAAAACTGATTTTTTTTAATAATTCGAGTAATTGATAAAATATTAAGTTTAAATTCGGTACACTACTTCAACATAAATAGTTACATTTTTGGAGACCAACAAAACAAAAAAAAATTGTCAAATAATCAAAATAGGGGGGTCCAGTACTCACTGACTCCCCCTATTTTTTAGTACGTGCGCCAATGACTTCCAAACGGTATTTTTTCAGGTAATCATTTATTGTTGAACATTTTTTGTTTTTTATAAAAATTTGATAAAATGATTTGTTTTAGAGATAATTTGTAAAGTATGAGTCAGTCCATATCAAATTTTCGAAATTTATTTTTATTTTTGAAAAAATGTAGGTCATGTGATATATCATAAAAAAGGTATCTAATAGGCCTTTAAAATAAGCCTCCACTCACCTTTCTACTTTTAATAGTTTACGAGATATCGCTATTTTTGTAAGTACTTGCAAGACCCAATTTTATCGGAATTTTTTGATTTTCAAAAATCAATAAAACAAAAGCCACCTATCGAAAAAAATTCATATATGGGATTTTTGAGTTTTTTAGTGAGGTAAACAAATTTACCAAAAAATTATCAAAATCGGAAATGGTGGGAGGAAGAACCTTTGCTTGATTTGATATGGACTGGCCCATACTTTACAAATTATCTCTAAAACAAATCATTTTATCAAAATTTTATAAGAGACAATTTTTTTTTAACAATAAATGATTACCTGAAAAAATACCGTTTGGAAGTCATTGGCGCTCGTACTAAAAAATAGGAGGAGTCAGTGAGTACTGGATCCCCTATTTTGATTATTTGACAATTGTTTTTTGTTTTTTTGGCCTCCAAAAATGTAAATATTTATGTTGAAGTAGTGTACCTAATTTAAACTTAATATCTTATCAATTACTCGAATTATTAAAAAAAATCAGTTTTAAATTTCAAACTTTGTCGCCCTGTATATCGAACATGAAGCTCTAAATTGAAAAATGGTATTATGAAAGTCTTATTGTTTTAACTCAAGGAATATATGGTTAACGGATTGACCTCCTTTTCCCGGACACCCTGTATACTTTAAGTTTTGTTTTACGTGTGTGAAAAGTAAATAACTGAAAATGAGTCAATTGTTAAATTCGTTGAAAGGGGCCACACTTGCCCGAAAATGTAACATCTGCAAAACAAGAAGCTGAAAATTTTCCAAGCACAAGTAAGTAAGACGTGAAAATAAAAACATTGTTGATTTGCCTGTTTACTGGACTTTGTTACAATTTAAAACATTTAAAAGCAATAATAGCTGGTTAATTGTTAAAGACAAAGCATTTGGCTGTTCAATTTGTAGTAAGGTACATTCTTTTTTTACCGAAAAGGAAAAAAACTTCATTTCATTACCGTGGCGGGAGAACGAAAAAAATAAGGAGTTTTGAACAAAAGAAATCGGACGCTCATGTCAAGGCCGTGGAGATAATAGAAAGATCAAAGAAAGCGCGTATTGAATCGTCTTTTGAAGAGGTAAATCGTGCTTATTTTACTACTACTGAACTAGTTTTTAGAACAGTCAATAAAATAGCAAAGATGCAAAGGCCAATTTTGGATCGTCCTGATGTCGATTTACAAGTCTTAAATGGCCTGCCTGCCTGCCACGATATTGTTATTTATATTGTACAAGAAATGAAAAAATTATTTATTAAAATATTTTTGACGCTAAGCAGAAGACCCTCGTTATTGTAATTAGAACATACTTTAAAGAATATCCGGGTGAGGTCCACTTATTTAATCTTGATTTAATAGAACTAGCTCATACTACTTCATAAAATATTACAAACCAGCTTTTGAGTTGCTTATATAAATATGGATTTAACTAAAATTTCCTCAAAGAGTGTCTTATTGCATTCGCCTGCGATAGGACCTCTGATATATTAGGTAAAAAAAGAAGTTGCCAAGCGATTGCAACCAATTTTTTCAAACCTATTAGTTTGGCACTGTTCAAACCACAGATTAGAGCTTGCTGTTAACGATTGCGTAAATGAAGTATGTGTCGTAAACCATTTTAAGATTTTTATTGACAAGGTTTACCTACAGAGTATATAACCAATCCAAAAAAATCAAAATAAACTTGAACAAACAGCAGTTAGTTTAGAGGCTCAGCTTTAAAAAAAAGGAAGAATAATGTCAGTATACTAATATATATACTGTATATATGATGCCTTATTTCTAGTAAAAGAACAGTTAATGCTGCTGTACTAACCTATCAAGCTTAGACTTTGAAAATGCTTCTACTGATCCGACACGAGATGCAAGAGAAAGGGCAAAATACGAGGGATTAAAAAAATACATAAGTTCTACTGATTTTGTAAAAAATTTAACTTTATTTGCTAACGCCCTTGATGAATTAGCAGATCTATCAGAACATCTTCAAAGGCAAAATATATTACTTACCTACGCGGTTAGAGCTGTTTGAGTCATAATACGAGTGTTAGAATATATGGCTATTACTCCTGAGCCAAAATATGCTTCTGCGTTGCGCTCGATACACGTATAAAGGGGTAAAGCTTCATGAAGGAAAAGTTGTACTCATAAATGCCGCTCAGTTTTTCACGAGTTTAGCTAATAATTTCAAAAGTCGCATGATTTCAGTTCATCAAAAACAAGCACGACATGTCCATTACCATGTCATGACATATATGAATTTGTTAGAGAACAATAATATTTTGGAGCCGAAAAACTGGCCAAAATCTGATGGGACAATTATTGATATTCAACATGGAGATACGGAAGTTAGAAATATGTGCCAGTTATTTCGTTTAAACCAATACGAGCAAAACATATAATTCGTGGATTTAGAACTTATAAAATGTGTGAACAAACGGATTAAATAACTGCCGATATAAAACCACTACTAAAACCCGTAGCTACCATTGAAATATCAATCAGCGAATGCGAAAGAAATTTTAGTAGTATGTAGAACAAACAAATATTGAACGAATCGCTGCACTTCTCTTTCATTTATCAGATTTAATCCCGAAAAATATGTGCGATCATGGATTGCTAAAGGTAAACTTATAATAAATAACTTTTGAATAATAATAATTAATTGATTATCGTTCTTTCAGGCCACATTCAGTAGATGATACTGCCAGTCAAAAGAGAGTACATAAGGAAGATAGGCGATATGATTGTTTGTGGAAACTGCTACTAACAAATAGTAACAAGTATTTGCGAAATTGAATATTTTTTAACTTGTTACCTAACGGTCAAGTTCTTTATGAATAGTGTTTTTGTTATTATTTGACAAATATTTAAATAAATACGTTAATTTACGTTTGTATTTTTATTACATTGTAATCAAATTTGCGTTCCGGTTCGAGCACTGTTTAGTTATATGTATACATATAACTAAACTACTATAGTAGACAGGCCCGTGAAAGGCACGGGGGTATTAAACTTAAATTTTTACTTGAAACACTAAAAAATTACCCACTTTCTATGAAATTTTACTTAAAGTACTTAAAAATAACCTAAACTTATATATATGTTACGGCTAATGTGCAAACTTGGATAGTTTATAAACTAGCTGGATAGTTTATAAACTAGACAAACTTCAGCTATTTTAATTGAAAACATATTTTCAACTAAATTAGCGGCTAGTTTACAAAATAACCAAGGATCTTGGCTAATTTACTTGAAATTATTAGGGAAACTAAAATAGCTGGATAGTTTGTATACTATATGCTAATATGAAAACCAAAATTTCTAGTAACACAAAATAGCCAAGCTTTAGCTAGTTTGTAAACTAACCAACCAATTCTCTGGCTAATTTCGTATAACGTCACAATTTTGACTTTTGCGGGATTTTATGAAAATTAATTTTTTAAGTTTTTCTTTTACAATTTTTTTGCATATTTTCGCAATTTTGGCCAATTTTTGTTGGGTTTCCTCATATTTTAGTTGGGTTTTCCTTTCCTTTTTGCCCATTTTAGTTGGGTTTTTTGCTCAATGGGGCGGGGGGCCCAATGGGGCGGGGTCGGTTGGGTTGTGTTGCTGAGTTTGGGTTGGTTTGGTTTTTTCTCTCATTTTTGACCATTTGACCAATGGGGCGGGGGGGCAATGGGGCGGTGTCGGTAGGGTTGTGTTGTTGTGTTTTTTAACAAGGAAGCGTTAAAATTTTGCCTATGATTCATTTTAAAAACGTTAAAATGCACAAAACAAATCCGGTTAAGCCGGCAAAACGAAAAACAATGCCGTAACCTCACTTTTTTAGTTGCTATTTTGTGTTACTAGAAATTTTGGTTTTCATATTAGCCAAATTGAATTGGATAGTATACAAACTATCCAGCTATTTTAGTTTCCCTAATAATTTCAAGTAAATTAGCCAAGATCCTTGGTTATTTTGTAAACTAGCCGCTAATTTAGTTGAAAATACATTTTCAATTAAAATAGCTGACAGTTTGGCTAGTTTATAAACTATCCAGCTAGTTAACCTCAAAGTTTGTATGGCACATTAAGCTTAGAACAACCCACGTTTCTACGACAATGTGTTCACTCAAACAAATGTAATTATGTGTAAATATGTGTATTGGTAGTAAGTGATTGTTAGCAAAATATCACCTTTTCAAGTCTATTATAGTAGAAATTATATTAAAAAAACTAATTTTAAAAGTAACACTTTATCACCCTGTATCTTGGAAACATAAGTAAAATTACTTATTTATGTTTTCGTCTTATTTTGACTTGCTCAATCTTTTCCTAAATTTATGCCAACATTTTTTAGGGGTCGCTCAAAATTTTTAAAAATTTTCAAACTCGTCAAAAATTGAATTTTTGTTTTATTTTAATTTTTTTTTCTCGTCTCGATATTATTTTTTAGGTTGAAAATAATAAAAATTCTTTAAATTTTAAATCAATATTTTGATTTCTAAAGGTCGCTAAAAGTTCGTTGATATTTATATTCAGAGGTCGCTCGAAAAATTCAAAATACTCTACTTTGAAAGTGAATCTTGAGCGACCTTTAGAATTCAAAATATCGATTTGAAATTTTCGGAATCATTATAAATTTCAAATTAAAAAATAATATAGGAACGAGAAAAAAAATTAAAATAAAAAAAAACACAATTTTTGACCATTTTTGAAATTTTTTAAAATCTTGATATATAATATTAATATTTTTGCTAAAAGTTTAAAAGGGTGACGTTTAGATGTAATGGAAGGTTTTTATACACATGCCTCTTGTCCATTTTTTTGTTTTATCCTAATTTGCAAAGTGTTACCAAACAACACTTACGCTCATATAAATAACATTAATGCATTTTATGTTTGTTATTATTTTTGTGAACCTTATAAATAAAAATATTGGAAAACCCGAATAATAAACAACCAATGTTTGTCTTTTTTGTCTTATTACGGTTACTTACTTAATATATTTATGCAGCAACAAGTTTTTTTAATCAAGATCCCCACCAAAATCTAACTAAATTTTATTATATAAAAATAGCTGCAATTGCATACAAAATTCAGTTCCAAAATTTGTAATAATCATGAAGTTATCAATTGTGTTGTTGTTTAGTGCTGTTGTAGTAGCAGTATCTTGTTATGATCTTGGTGAAAGATACAAAAATCTAGATGTCACCAAAATCTTAGAAAATGAAAGATTGGTTCAGGCCCATTGTGACTGTCTTTTGAAAAATACCAGGTGCAACAACGATGGAGAAGCACTGAAAAGTAAGAAAACCTAACTTAACGATTGCTAAATATTAAATAGAAAAAAACCTTTAAGAAGACCCGAATCTGAATCTTTATAGTCCATATTCATTTATTATAATAATAATATCTAATAATAATAATCGTCTTTATTTTTTAGTAAAATATTACAATAATATAGATTATTAAATACTTCACATAAAGTATTAAGGATATGCATATCTATGTATCTATGTATTTCTGTGCTCACTTGATATAATCATCCATTTCATAAAATAGATTTCCACTTCATGAAATGAATACGCTAGTGTATTTTAATTTAATTTCATCATGTGGATAAAAATCTTGGTGCATTACTGCCTTTTTATGCTTTTACTGAAATTTGTTATAATTTCATCATGTGGTTGGATAAAATCATCCATTTCATGAAAAGATTAAACAATTATAATTTAAATATTTAAAAAATTGATTGTTAAATTGAATCATTATTATTAGTTATAAATTTAGTAAGTATTGAACAAATAATACTAGCAATTCCTAAAAATAGCAATTATTTAACAATTTAACTAGTTAGTTACCTACAAGGATAATTATTTAATTATTTAACAAAATGTTACCAATTACTATTTAATCAACAGTGAAAAATAATTAACAGTTAATAGTTGACATCTGTTATTATTTGACATCATCACCTGTCATCTGTCATTTTTTTCACCTGTTATTGCCATTTATTTTTGGCATCTGACATTTTTAATGAAATTATATCACATTTGAGTAAAATCTGCACGTCGATTTATGAAATGTTAAAAATAAGTTGAAAATGAAAATGATTTTTTTATTATTACAGTTTATGTCAAAAATTGTCTGTCATCTCCCACCTCTCAATTTTGACTTTTTTAAAAGATCATTGGTCACAGGTCAAATTTGACATATGTCACTTTTCATTTTTTATTTCTGTCATTTTTTACAGATTTCATCTGTTATTTTGATCTGTCATATTTCGACCTAGGTATTATTATTTTTAAAAATTATTAAGTATATTGTTAGTGTTAATAATTAAATTAATAATAGTGTTATGTTAATAATTAAATATTTAAATAATTCGTAACATTTTACATATAATTAGTATTATTGTTAAATAATTGTTATTTTTATGAATGGCTAATAATATTTATTTGTTCAATAATTACTAAATTTGTAACTAGAGTTATTAATAATAATTCAAATTAACAATAATTTAAAAAAAAAATAGACTTTGTGTGGTAGTTTGACTCCTTAGAATGAACCAAAAGGACAAGTCATATTTCTAACTTATAAAACAAAATTATAAGATTACAATTGTACCAATGTTTCCTTACAATTTTGTACTGCCCCATTTTGATTAATAAAAAACAACTTTTAAATAAACAATATTTATTTAAATTAACGCACTATAATCTATACAAAAGTAGATAATATATTTTCTATTTGTTTTTCAGAATATGTACCAGACGCTATTTCAAACAATTGCAACCAATGCACAGAAAAACAACGAGCATCTGCCAGTTTGGTCATAAAACATCTTAGGGATAATCATTCAGAAAAATGCTTTAAGCCACTTATTAAAAAATATGATCCCAACAATGAACATTCTGAAGAATTAAAAGACTTACTTGCTTAGATATAAAAGTAATTGTAAATTGTCTAATTATCCTTTATGAAAGATGCTTTTAAATAAAATAAAGAATATGTTTGTTATACCTGTATTTTAATTTTTGATTGTTGGTAAGGATATTATATTTTTCTTAACATTGTAGAAGTTTTATTAAACAAATCGTCGACCAGCTTATAATAATTGCAATGTGAAAATTGTTTTGCAATACAATTTTTAACATAATAAGTAAATGTATTCATTGGTCAGAAATACCAACCATTAATTTTAACATTTGCCCTTTCTTTAAAGAAATGTATTGTTAATTTTTGCACAAACCATTGTAAATTTCAGAAACAAACTATGCATCGAAGTATTTTTTTTCGAAAAAACTGCTGACAGGTGCTGTCACACAGTTTTTTTTCCCTAGAAACCATTTGTAATTCAAAACTGCGCGTTTGTGATTGGTGGAAATTAAGACGAGGGAAATAGTCGAAAAAATATCCTTAAAGCCCTTTTATTTAATAATAAAAAACGCTCGAAAAAAAACTTTTATACGGAATTTTTTTTAAGTAAATAAAAAATATGCTGTGAAATACCGTATTTTTGTAAGTATACCCTGAAAATGTTGGACAAATCAAACGAACAGTAACAAAAACACAGCGCTTTAAAGTCGTCAAAAAATACCACTTTTCAGCAAAATAATCAAAAAGGGGTCATTTTTACAGACTTTGAAGCGCTGTATATTCGTTACTGTTTGTTTGATTTGTACAAAATTTTCAGGGTACACTAACAAAAATACGGTTGGATAAACGTAATAATATCGTAAGGGATGGGTATAGGGGAATTTCATGTAAAGCGGTTAACGAAAAAAGTGAGATTTTAAAATTTGTTAATATTCAGCCTAATTGTACTTCTGAAAGGTGTAAATGTAAATCCACAATTTTTTTATAAGGCTTAGTTTTCAAGTTTTGGGGTTCTTAAGAATCGACAAAACAGGAAATACTGATTTTTCGAAAGCAGTTTTTTGAAGTAGCAAGCGACACGTATGTACTTTAATCATATATAGATATATATCTTCTAAACTCTAAAACGCCTTTACCAATCTTTATACAATTTTGGATAAAAATACTTTAACTTATATCTCAGTTTACGTGTTCAAGGATTTTTCGAAAAAATATCCTTAAAGTCCTTTTATTTAATAATAATAAACGCTCGAAAAAAAACTTTTATAGGGAATTTTTTTTAAGTAAATAAAAAATATGCTGTGAAATACCGTATTTTTGTAAGTATACCCTGAAAATGTTCTACACATCAAACGAACAGTAACAAAAATACAGCGCTTTAAAGTCGTCAAAAATTACCACTTTTCAGCAAAATAATCAAAAAGGGGTCATTTTTACAGACTTTGAAGCGCTGTATCTTCGTTACTGTTTGTTTGATCTTTACTATAGTACACGGTTCACCGAACAACGTTTTTAACGAAAAAAATAGAACAACTTTGAAACATTTTTTAAAAAAATACTTACCAACCAAGTATTAAAAAAAAAAGTAAAATGAAAATCTTCCATGTAGATCTGGAGAAATAGCGATCAATTCTTCGTAATTTATGTGTAGTATCGTATATTGCTAATATTTTAACTGTCTCAAAGTTAATATTTGTAGAATATTTTTAATTTAAAAGACTCATATGATAGTAGGAAACTCAAACTTTATTCTTCTGAATGCATTATTCTAAATTATAAACGTTAAAATTGATAAACCTTTAAAAAAAATGTAAAAAACAACAAAATAAATCTAAGCCTACAGATGTTGACTATTGTATGCACAAAGACATTGAATCAAAATTATATTATATTTCTGGATAAATTAAAATTCCTGGAAAATATATTGAATGAATGATGAACTTGCTCCGAAGCTTGCTCTGAGAAAAAACCAAGGGCTCTTTGCGTTTTTTCAATAAATTGAGGAACATGATAAATGAGAGCATGGATCTTTGGTGTACATGTAATTCCAGCTTTTGATGATTTTAGTTTAAATTTTTTTATGTAGTCTTTATATTTATCTGCCAAGTTTTGGCCAAAGCAGCCAGAAACTACTTGATTGAACGCCTCAAATACAAGTATGTATTCATTGTCTAAAATAGAAATTATAAATCAGTAGGTAGAAAACATCCAAACAAAGCAAAGCTTATTACCTAATGACAAAGTTTTCAATACAACAATCGACTTTAGTAGTTTTCGTGCATTATTGCCATTAAATTTGCCATAATAGTCAAAGCATCCTCATCTCCGGTAATCAATGGAACATTTATATAGTTTTCTAAAAATGCAATGAACAAATTAAGATCTTACTTTGTTCATTGCATTTTTAGAAAAGGATGAGGATGTCCCAGTTTTGTTCTTTATTCCACCACCAGTACTTCAACTTATGCTGGGCATAGTACAAAAACTTTTTGATTCCCTAAACAGCAAATATCCAGAAGTTGCAGAGGCATGGGTGAAAAGTGCTGGAATCTGCTTTGACCATTATGGCAAATTTAATGGCAATAATGCACGAAAACTACTAAAGTCGATTGTTGTATTAAAAACTTTGTCATTAGGTAATAAGCTTTGCTTTGTTTGGATGTTTTCTACCTACTGATTTATAATTCCTATTTTAGACAATGAATGTATATACCCGTATTTGAGGCGTTCAATCAAGTAGTTTCTGGCTGCTTTGGCCAAAACTTAGGAGATGAATATAAAGACTACATAAAAGAATTTAAACTACAATCATTAAAAGCTGGAATTACATGTACACCAAAGATCCATGCTCTCATTTATCATGTTCCTCAATTTATTGAAGAAACGCAAAGAGCCCTTGGTTTCTTCTCAGAGCAAGCATCGGAGCAAGTTCATCATTCAGTCGATATATTTTCCAGGAATTTTAATTTATCCAGAAATAACTTAGAAAAATATAATATGAACTTGCTTCGATGTCTTTGTGCCTAAAATAGTCAACATCTGTAGGCTTAGATTTATTTTGTTGTTTTTTACATTTTTGTTAAAGTTTATCAATTTTTACGTTACTAATATTGAATAATGCATTCAGAAGAATAAAGTTTGAGTTTCGTACTATCGTATGAGTCTTTTAAATTAAAAATATTCTAGAAATATTAACTTTGAGACAGATAAAATATTAGCAATATACGATACTGCACATAAATTACGAAGAATTGATCGCTATTTCCCAAGATCTACATGAAAGATTTTCATTTTACTTTTTTTTGAATACTTAGTTGGTAAGTATTTTTTTTTAAAAATGTTTCAAAGTTGTTCTATTTTTTTCGTTAAAAACGGCGTTCGGTGAACCGTGAGTACCTATGTATACATAGGCCTTTTGATTATAATTATTAAAACATGCATTTAACAATTAAAATCAAGGATCTTCTTGGCATCGTTGAAAAAAGAACATTTAAATAAAATAAGACATTTATTCTTTGATAACACTAATAACACTAATAAACACAATTTTTATTACATATTTTAATAAATACCTTACCTTCAAAAACGTTAAACAAATTAATTAATTTTTTTTGTTTAAAAAAAAATTTAATGATTCCAACTCCACTGTGAAAGTACATACAACATGCCATAACACAACATAACCGGCAAAATGTATATTAGAAATACCTAAAATAGAATTATAATATTATATCAGTGATATAATACCACTGCCCCTAGAAAATGGCGAATTGCAAGTTGCAATGATACAAAACGTATACGTATACTATGCCGCAAACGGTGTGAGCGTTTTGCATTCCCTCCCATGTATCACAAGCTACAAGATTTTTATAGAAAATTGACATGCTATTGAGATAATTGTGATGTATCTCGAATGAATAATAATATTTATTTTTTTATAAAATATCTACAAAGTATTAAAATACAAAGAAATATAAGATAAAAAACCAATAGGTTTTGAAAGAGGGTGGGCACAAAAAACGTACCTACTAATTTTTGTACATAAAGTCAATTCTCCTATTTTTCATGCGAGAAAAGACTGTCTAACTGATCACGTATGTCTTGCCTATGACACTAAAATCCATGCATGCATTCATGTGAGAAACTGAATTTTCGTGTTTCTTAGCCCTCTCTGCGATGTGTTTTAAATCATCTAACCCATGTTGAGTCAACGCACTAATCTCTTTTTTAAAAATTAAGCACATAAAACAAAAAAGCTTATTTGTTACTGAACAACCGCATATCCACTCGTATTTATCATATATATTTCTGTTGATTACTCTATTGTAAGCTCGGCCTTTACCTGTGGAAGTGTAGTTTATTCGAAGATCGGGAATAGGTCTTCCTTTTTCCTTAAAAGTTTATCTTCATGTGACATCGGGCTTTTTAAAAGATTTCTGCACACAATTTACTTCCGCTGGTCCCATTATTGTTAATAAAAAATAAAGTTTATTTAAAAAACAAAACACGTAATTCACAACTCAAAAAAACACAACAGCGCGCGGCGACAAAAAAGAAATCAAACCAACTGACAAAGACAAAAACTCTCTGCAAACTGGCTACAAGAGACGCGGCGCTCGGGCACCGAGCCTCGGTGCCCCATATTGACGATATATTCGCGTACTGCGAGGATATCCGAAGATCACCGAATAATTCTTGGAATGGGAACATTTAAAATTGTGCCCCGGCGCAGTGTTGCCAGATTCGCAATCTGGCCGGCACAACGTTTTGCTCGCTGCAGCGTTGCGTAAAGAAGGTTTAAATCCAACGGTTTGAGCGGAAGAAAGGAAGGTATAATCTGTGGGTATGAGACCATCCTTAAATAGTAATTACAATGGTGTTACGTAAAACTAAAATAATGCACAATGCAACAAATAACTTTTTATACTTTTTATCTGGGCGGTTGGGTGGGCACGTGCTTGTGCCCTTTAGAACCAGCCGCCACTGTAAAAAACGTCAAAGGAAAAAAATAAGAAGCTTGAATCTAATTATCATCATGCATGTAATAACTTACAGTGTATACACTGAGCCATATATGGCTCCAGGTCTACCAACAATTTGAAAATTTCTTTTTTGAATTTGTTTTTATTTTTTATATGTTTTAAAAGTATCGGGAGTTTATTATGGTTTTAATAAATTTTATATAACACACTATTTTCAGTTTTTGTGTGGTAAGGGTAGTTATAATTTATAGTCCGTGTAAATATAAATATTAGGGTGCTTCAATTTAGTCCCACCTGAAAATTTTATAACCGGTCAGGAAACAAAAATTTTGAGCCAAGGAGAAAAGAATAAAAAATTGCTTGTTAATGGCTTTTAAAGGGAAATATTTAAAAATTGAATAGCAACCGCTTAAAATAAAGGTTAAGAGCTTTGTAATAGTTCAAAATTATTGTTTTCTGACCGGTTACAAGATTTTCAGGTGGGAAAAATGTCGTTCTTAAATGAAGCACCTTAATAAATATCTTTCATAGCTTTTGAACAAAAACACTTTGCACTTGGTTAAGAGAAGAAATATTGAAAAGATTTTGGGCGATTTTATGATTACTAACGGGACAAGCAAAAAAAAAACAAAATGTTTTATGAAAATTTTTAAAGATGAGCTGTTCCTATGATAATAATTTTATGACAGTCCTCAGCAATGAAATTAAGTAATAATAACAACACATTGTAAGGGTTCTGTGGTACATAAACTTTTAAATTCAAATTTGGCGCTATTTTAACCAAGGAAAATTTAAATAATCCACTAAAAATAATATTATAGTTTTAAGTTATTTTATGTTTTAAAAACCTATTGAGTTTTAAAATTTCAATTCTTTGTATCTGAACCTAGAAATATTAGGGGGAATTGTTTATGTCTCACATTACTGCTTGAAGTGGCCGAGATGTTTAAAATATAGAATTAGGGAAGAAAGATGCAGAAGAGTGTAGACTTTCATCCCATACGCATCTTAAAAAATTGTGAAATATATTATAATATAGCTATAGTTTTTGTGATTGTTACCGATTTTCTGCAATAATTAGGTATGTACACTTTTATAAATTGTAATATTTGCTAGTAATGATAAACAACTCCTCGTTTTGGGTTTTCTTAATACATTTTTGCTTATAATTTTGAACAATATTATTTAATTCGCATTTTGGTCTATGACGTTTATCATTGCTAGTTTATTGGGTCCTAATCATATGAATATGAGTAAATAAAGACTGATTTTTGGTAATAATTTTTATTGTATCACTATTTCATTATTTTGGTTTAATATCTTGGGATCGCGCATACACTGAATTCTAATCTTTATGTTGTCGCCTCGGTTGTCGCATTCACCATATAGGTATACCTGTGTATACACTGAATTACATTTAACTTAAATTTTAATATTTTGTATTGTCTTTATTTTGAGTTACACTGGCCTTGATTTTGTTGTTCCCTTTTGTTTAACTTTGTATAACTTTTATTTAACTGAAATGTATTTTATCGTTTATGAAACTCAGTGTATCATCTCGGTATTAAGGTATTTATTTATTTTAACTCTTTTCATTTGTACTGAGGCTAAACAATTATATTACTATTATAATATTGGTATTATTTGGGTAAGGTTTATTGTGGTTGTTATTATTATTATTGTTGCTATTATTATTATTATTATTAAATTTGATATTACCATTAGGTCATATCATGGTAAGGTAATAGTATCGTTAAGCCTTTTGATAGATTCTGGATAGAGACTTTGATTTAAACTGCTTATCAGCGCTTTATTTTAAATATTTGATAATGACTTTAACGTTATATATGATAAAAATCTCTTTATATTATTATCCAGCGCGACACTTTCTGGTGGTTAGAGTTCGGGCCATGTTTAGGTGTTTCTTGTTATGACTCTCTCCTATTTATTATTTTATTGTATTTTATTTATATTTTATACCATTTTAGTTTATTGCATATTGTTTATTTTATTTGTGTCTGTATTTGGAGAGTGCTAATACATGAATATTTGAACCTGGGTAATATATTAGCATTATTTCAAAAGGATTTATCCTTAGAAGAAAAATAGTGTTTTTATGTTATTTATTACCTATATAAACTCTGTGTGCAGAATTGTTTGTATATTTTCGCAATACTTTTGTCTTGTTCTGGACATTGCTTTTGTAAGAATATTTGAACATATTGTGATATAGCGACACTTTAGTGAGATAGGACCACCATAGCTGTCGTTATATCACTTCGCAGAGTATGCAATTGTTCCATAGTGTGGTTATTGGCTACGGTTAAATATCTGCACTAGATATATTTTTCCATGTTCCCCCCTTTTAAAAGCCTATGAATTCTCTCTATCAGAAATATGTCGTTGCTGTAGTTTATTTATATAAAATCGTATCCTCGTGCAATAGTTCGAAGATGCGTGGTAAGGTAAACAAATAGTACAACTCTTCGTCATAAAATGACGATCTCTCATAACTTCTTTACCTCAGTATAAAATGTTTTAAATATTGATAAAAACATCCAAATTATTTGAAATATGTATATCTGCTTTTCATGATATTTTATTCACTTATTATTTATACTGTATTCTTGTGATTATGACCCATATGACTATGTTTTGTTTTGTATTTTATTTTGTATTTGAATTGAGTAAGTCGCCAGGGTTTTTATGGTCCCTTTTCTCTGTGCTCTGACTCAACGGGCCACCCCTTGTCTTTGCTTAAATTAAATCAGGGGTTTAAAATTAAATACTTGTGTTTCATTAAACCTGACCAATTTCAAAATAACGTTATTATCAATGTACGTAAATACACAACGTAGAGTCCTTATTTTTATAAAGTAAGTAAATTAACTAGACGATCACGAATATGCCAAAACAAGTATTTCGGTATACTTAAAGAATCGGGTTACGAAAATACATAGTGTACTTTACAACATCTTTAAAATTTTCATAAAACACTTTGTCTTGTTTTTGTATTTGTTTTCAAGAGAACTATACTTCGTCCACCAATAACTTTTATGTTTAAGCAATACATATATGTATACCTACTCTTGCCGCTAATAATTTTTTATCAAGAGTTGACTACTTTAGTTTAAGGGCACCTTTATTTCAGATGCATCTTTAGCCTTTTTCCTTAAAAAATTACGCTATATCTCTTAGGATCCTATAGGATTATAAGATTTAAATTTATGTGGTAATGATTTCTTTAAAATTTCACTGACCTCTTAATTTTCAAGTTCATCTAATGTAAATATTTTGTTTAATAATGGTAATTTACTGGTTTTGTCAAGGATATAAACTATTATTTAAGTATGCAAATAAAAATATAAAAAAAAAATAAAATAAAGAGTTTTAAAAGTCTCAAACTAATTAATTGACCTATATTTTTTATTATATGGGTGGTATTTTTTAATTAAAAACTGCTTTTATGATAAAAACAGGGATTTTATTTAATTAATGTTGTAATATCAAAAATTAACTTTTAAAATAATAATTAATTAATAGTAAAAATTAAACTAAAACGTTTTAAAAACATTCGTAAATAAAAAATACATTTAATATTATTAGGATTATAATTTTTAAAGTAAAAATGGAAAGAATAATCCACCAAACAACCCATAGATAGTCTGTCTTAATTGAATCTTAAATATACATTATACCTACATAATTAATAATTATTAATTATGCAACAATTTTTTATTTTATTTTTATTTAAATAGAAATCCCCACCAAAATCTTATTAAATTCCATCATATAAATTTGGCTGCAATTTTATGTAAAATCAGTTCCAAATTTTTAAATAACCATGAAGATTTCTGCCCTGTTCTTGTTTAGTGCTGTTGTAGTAGCAGTAGCAAGCTATGAGCTTGATGAAAAATATAATAATATAGATATTAGTAAAATCTTGGAAAACGAAAGATTGGTTCAAGCCCATTGTGAGTGTCTTTTGAAAAATACCAGGTGCAACAACGATGGAGAGGCTTTGAAAAGTAAGAAAACTTATAACCATGATTCCTAAATTAAGAATATTAAAAATGAAATAAAACAAAACCCTTTACATAGGTAATCTCAATTCTTTAATTTGAATATAACAGAAATGCTATCTTAGATAGCTTATCTATACGAGTAGGTATATTACATTAAATTAAGCCCTTTATGCATTACCCACTAGAAACCTAAAAAGTTATATTAAATTCGGCCAAGGAGTTTTTGAAATTTTTGATAAAATATTTTTTTAATAACTTAACCACCCTGTACCTCGAAAACAAAGCTTTAAACACACAAGTTTATATATATATATATATATATATATATATATATATATATATATAAATATTAGGGTGGGCCAAAAAAACTTTTAATTTTCTTTTCTTTAGGTACCATGAAAATATCGTCCAAGATGACGAAAAAAAAATTCTGATAAAGTTTCAGCTCTTAATATCAATATTAAGAGGTGGCTCATCGCGATTTTTTATTTTCCATTTAAATAACACGGGAAAAATACATTTTTTTGTTTGGAATTTTATTGCGTTTTAACGAATCAGTGAGTTGTAGAAATCAATATATATTCTTGTAGGGAATTGAACTATCTACAAAAAAGATCTCATATGATTTTTTGCATAGTCGACTCTTTTAAAAGTTATTTGAGGTTAAAGTTCAACTTTAAATAGTAAATGATGACTTTTATAGTTTTTCATGCTCTATCACGAAATATTGTCTCAAAAACATGAAATTTCATATTTTTCGTGAAGTTTATCGAGTGTTCTTCGGTAAAACAATACAATTTTTACGAAATATCAATAACCGTGAAAAAAACGTTTTTTTCCTATATTTAATTTTTTTTTTAATTCGAAATTTTTTCTTTACCTGAGACAAAAAAATTAATCATATATTATATCACGACTCGTGATTCACGAGAACTATGAATTTAATCGGTTAAACTAGGCTCAGTAGTTTTTTGTTTGGTTTTTCTTGGAAAATGTTGAATGCAAAATAATTTAATAAAATCACGAGACCGCGTAGCGGTCGAGGGGTTTTATTTTTAATTATTTTCCATGAAACTATTTTCCAAAAACAAAAATCAAATAAAAAACTTACTGAGCATAGTTTGACAGATTAAATTTATAGTATAAGTGATATACGTCTAGATTATTTCCATTAATTTAAGGTATGTAATAAGTAATAATTGATATTTCGTAAACTAGATAACTTATTTTTTATTGTTTTTTAAAAAATGTTTGTTAAAACTTGTAAATAACACCATAAAATCGTAAACAAAAATCCAATATGGAGGCTTTAATCGCTTATTTAAACGAAATTTATTTGAAAATTCAAGGCTTTGGATTGGTTCATATTATAATGAGGGAAATAATCATTAAAAAATAATAAATATTCTATTTACACTTGACTATTAGGTAATGTAGAGTAATAAAAGTCATTTTTCAATAATTTTTCAATTAAAATAAAAATGTTTATTTTAATTGATAAATTATTTAAACATGGCTTTTATTACCTAATAGTCAAGTGTAAATAGAATATTTATTATTTTTTAAGAAAATGATTAATTTTTTTTGTCATTACTTATGTAAAAAAATCGATTTTTAAAAAAAATCAAGGATAGAAAAAAAAACGTTTTTTCACGATTATTGTTATTTCGTAAAAATTATATTGTTTTACCAAAGGACACTCTATAAATTTCACGAAAAATATGATTTTTCATATTTTTAAGCCAATATTTCGTAAAAGAGTATGAAAAACTATAAAAGTCTTCATTTACTTTTTGAGGTTGAACTTTAACCTCAAATAACTTTTAAACGAGTTGACTAAGCAAAAAATCATATCAGATCTTTTTTGTAGATCGTTCAATTCCCTACCAGAATGTGTTTTGATTTTTACAACTTATTGATTCGTTAAAACGCAATAAAATTACAAACAAAAAAATGTTTTTTTCCCGTGTTATTTAAATGGAAAATAAAAAATTGCGATGAGCCACCTCTTAATATTAATATTAAGAGCTCAAACTTTATCAGAATTTTGTTTTCGTCATCTTGGACGATATTTTCATGGTTACTAAAGAAAAAAAAATTAAAAGTTTTTTTTGGCCCACCCTAATAAATATATATATATATATATATATAAAACAACAAACAATTTTGACTTTAAATTACAAGTGTTTTTTTAAATTTAAACATATATATATATATATATATATATATATATATATATATATGAGGACCCTAGAAGCCAAGGGGTATAAGTACATTTTGTTTAGTTTTGGTTTAATCATGTTTAAATTTAAAAAAACACTTGTAATTTAAAGTCAAAATTGTTTGTTGTTTTATGACTTTATTTGTCAAGATGTCTAAGCTTAGAATTAAGTTATATCTCTTGGATACCAAGTAAAATGTACCATTTACTTTCTTTTTCTGTACAAAACTACTTTTTTTTGTAAATGTCACTTGTATCCCTTGGCTTCTAGGGTCTTCATATATATATATATAAACTTTTGATCGACTACTAAGTTTTCCCAAATAAAATCTGAGACACGTCTAAACAATCTTTTTTTTTTCAGAATATGTACCAGGGGCTATTTCAAACAATTGCAGCGAATGCTCAGAAAAACAAAAAGAAGCTGCCGTTTTGGTTATAAAACATCTGAGGGATAATCATCCAGAAAAATGTTTTGACCTTCTTATCAAAAAATTTGACCCAAAAAATGAACATGCTGAAGAATTAAAAAAATTGCTTGCTTAGATATATAAGTAACAAAATATTACTTAAATTGTCCAATTTTACTTATACATTATTATGATGATTTTAAAAGGTTCCCTTTAATAAAGTTTATATTTTTAATAAAATTATTTGTTTTTTTTTTGTTTGTAGTATATTTACGAAATTATGTATTTAAAAAATCAAGATTATTAAACATATAAGATTTTCTATATATTTATGTATTATATATATAATACATAAATAAACGGCTAAATTAAATTAAACGAGTAGTGGTAGTAAAAGCCAACAACAAATCCTATCAAATAATACCAAGATTTCTGGGACGAATGGTTTTAAACCAATAAATTTTTCCCTATTTTCATTTAAATTGCCTTTTTTGGAGGCGTTTCCTACCAAGAGCGCGTTCGAAAACTCGCAAGAGTGCACTCTGGATACACTCCAAGTTTACCTTGCGCGTTCGAAATCTCTGGTATATACCTAGATATATGCAACTGTCAACTGTTCGAAAACAGCACGTATATGCCCAGAGTGCACCCTAGACTCTAGAGTCTAGGGAGTGCACTCTCGGTTGTCCAAGCTTTATACACTCCAAGTTTAGACTTGGTTAAGTTTTACCCGTCATGCGCATAGGGTACATCAAACAATAATTTGAATTTACCTTCATATAATTTAATAATATCCATTTAAGATTTAATAAAAAAAACGAAAAACATTTAAATAAAAGAATATATTTAAAAGAATTTGTTTAAAATAAATTATTTAAAAAATATCAACTCTAAAAATAAAAAAATAGCACAAAAACTTGAATAAACCATATAACTATAGTTTATAAAGGGTTGAAACACAATAATTTAATATTTATATTTATTCAGTCAAATAACAAGCAAAACCAATTAGTTTTAGAACACTACAACATAAAGTTTATAAGTATATGCTCCGCGGCACGTGATTATATACTTATCCTTATACCATATCCAAAGTAGACGCACTCCAATGTCTACATAGCCAAAAATTAAAATCACTAATAAGTATATTCTCTTCCCCCCATAAAACAATACTTTTGGGTCCCAAATTCAGGCCCATTAGATAAAATTTTCTTTGTTCATAAATAAAATTAAAATTTAAAAATTGAATAAGTTAAATGTTTTTATCCATTAGTGATTATTGACTATTAACATTTTTTTTATTTAAAAGGCCCGCATCAAGGTATACAGTGGGTATACCCATTATACAACATATGTATCATGGGGTATACCTAACGTGACCATACACTGAAAAAAATAAGCTGTTGAAACAACAAAAAAAATATTAATTCAACTCTTTATGCACTTTAAATACAAGCAATGGTTTTTGCACGTTTACTTAACCATCTAAAAATGTCAAATTGTATTGTTTAATTGAACAACAAATAACAGTCAAATGAACAAAATAAGAATATTTGTTCTAATCTGCTAATTTGGTTAATTTAACATTCTTAGGGTGTTAAGGTAAATTTCTTGAAATGTCCAGGTAACCTTTTTAGCATATTCACTTAACACCAATAAAATGTTAAATTAACATTCTGAAAATGTAAAATTCTTTAAAGGTTGGTATCCAAAACAAAATTATGGAAATAATATATTATTATAAATATAAATAGAAAGAATTGAACCTTCACCTCGCCCAGAGTTTTTGTTTTGAGCGTGTTCCACCCATGATACATCTTTGTATCATGTGTTCCACCTACTTCAAATACCGACAGACTGTTTCGCCCTGTATTGAGGGTCTTAACAGTGTCGGGCAATATGGTGTAGTGAAAGTTCTACTGTGGAACACACCTTAAACAAACAGATATCTCATCTTATATACACCTAATCGTAAGCTAACTAAGGCGAGATGTAAGAAAACGTCATTGTCTAATGACGTGGCGTGAGTGTTCGAAGCGCCATTCTCGGCAATTTTATGAATGCAAATTTTACATTTTAAATTTTAAAGTAACATTTTAAATTTGTTAAATGAACAAATTTAAAGTTTTGGATTAAAGAGCAACTAAACGTTAATTTAATAGTTTTTTTTGGTAATCCTAAAAATTTCAGTAGTTGATTCAACAAATTCCAGCTATTAAATCAAAGTACGATAAACATTTTAATTCAAAATATTAGTTTATGTTAAATTAATATTTAAACTGTCAAATGAACAAATAAACTTTGACAAACTCTGACTTTTGCTTTAACACCAAAATATAGATTAATCCAATAGGTTTTTTGTTGAAACAACATTTTTAAAAATGACATTTAGGCAAATGTTAACTCAACTACATTATTTTTTTCGGTGTATGTCCCGTTTTGAACGGGACCGCCTTTTTATTCGGTTATCTATTCTGTTGTCCCCAAAAACAACTCCGGGACGCAAAATTGTCCCGTTTTCCAAAACCGAGCGAAATTTATGTGTTTCACTGGACGCGAGCAGTGCGAAACCGCGTGGAGCCGTGAATATCTGGAATAGTGGACTTACTTTCTTACCATAAAAGGGAGATATTTTATTGGGCAGATTTTTAATAAATACCCGCTTGGAAAGACGTTCAAAAAGCACTGGATGGATTGATTGAAAAGGGATATATTGATTGTAATAAAGATACAGAAGTATTTGACGAATTTTCTTTAATTTGGAATGAAACAATCTTAATGTTTTCACAGAGACTTGTTGGGTGAAAGTAGGTATTCAAACACTTTCGCACCAACAATCTTAAACTTGAGAACTTTTGTATTTTAATTGAATATATTTTGTGTCTGCTACAAATGCTCCAGTAGGAAGAGTATTTTCTTTATAAAGAAAATACTCTTTGAATGAATAAATTGTGGACGTCTGAAAAAACCCAGTTACATAATCCAGTTCTTAAGGCGATGTTGATAACTAAGGTGAATAAAAAAAAAACGTTTCAAGAATTTTATTCGTATTTAAAATCATCACCAGCAGTACTCACAGTTAGCCTAGAGGGTCTTTTCAAGAAAAAAATATACATGATTTAAAACTCGGATTTTTGGAATACATATAAGATCTACTACTATTATCAAAAAAAAATAAAATCTTTTATCGAGCCCTTTTCTAGAAATTGTAGAAAATGTTTTTTTTTTGCTAGACGTAAAAATGACCTATTAAAATACTATATTTTATTTTATTTCTCTTGAGATGATGTTGTAAACTACAACATTTGGTTAGTTTCTAACCTATAAATATGTAAAATAAACAATATCGTCAATATTTTGATTATTTAAGTTGGCAACGTATCGTAATAAACACGTTATGTGAGGCTCTCTAAAATTTTGTGAAAAAAAGTGAAATTAAGTGATAATTGTGATTATAAATGGCTAAACATTAAAAAGTTAGTTATTATTTATGCAAATTGGATGATTCAAATTTATCTAAAGTGTTTTAAAATCATAAATTAACATTAGAATAATTAGTGGTTAGAAAGATAGTGACTTTTGTTTTTCCCAAGTTACCTACTTGGGAAGAAACCATATTGGATTTTTGTTTATTTACATAATGGAGTCGAAATTTTGTAAACAATGTGCAAAGGATGATAAAACTGACAGTAAAGTGGTTATGTGCATCATATGTGAGTCCATATACCATGCTAAATGTATAAAATTAAAGGAAACTTTGTTTAAAAGTATTTTGAGCGACGATAATATTGTGTTTAGATGTGAAGATTGTAAAACTAAAAAAAGTATAAATGAAATTATAAGTGAGTTAAAAAATTCAATTGATAATTGTGTAATAAAGTTAAACAACCAAGAAAAAGTAATAACGAACCAGAATAAAACATTAGAAGAACTTACAAACCAAATAAGAAAGCTAAACAAAGAGGAAGTTAAAATGACTTATGCTGACAAAATTATACAAAATAATAAAGAATGCATAATTATAAAACCAACTACGGAACAAGATAGTAAAAAAACATTCACAGAAATTAAAGAAAAAATAAATCCAGAAAATTTATCAGTAGGAATTGGTGAAGTTAAAAATGTTAGAGATGGAGGAGTTCTAATAAGTTGTTCTACCAATGAGTCAAAAGGAAAATTAATGAATAAAGTACAGGAAGAATTTGGAAATAAGTATAAAATAGAAGAAGTTACATTTAAGAAGCCAAAACTGATTATTTGTGGTGTAGAAGAAGAAGTAATAAATAAAGAAGACAATGACATTCTACATATAATAAAGGAACAAAATAGCTTAGAAACTGAAGGAAATATTAACATAAATTGGAAATACAAAAATAAAAGAAAACACAATTCTGGAAATATAACAATTGAAGTTGAACCTATAATATTTAAAGACATTATTGCCGAAGGAACTCTAAATTTGGGATGGAGAGAATGTAAAGTATTTGAATACTACAACATTATGAGATGTTTCAAATGTGGAAAATATAACCATAAATCCAAGGACTGTACAAACGACGAAACCTGTTCTAAATGTAGTGAAAAACATAAAACAGAGGAATGCCAGTCTGAAAACTTATCTTGTATAAACTGTAAATCAACATCAGAAAAATTAAAAATTAAATTAGATACGAACCATGCAGCTTATGATAGAAATTGTGCTGTATATCAAAAACTGGTGCAAGCTGAAATAAGAAAAACAAATTTTTCCAAACAATAGCAATTAAAAAAATCTAATGTTTTTGTGTTGTATTTAAATTGTCAAGGATTTATACACAACAAAAGTGAAATTGAGTATTTAGCAGCCATATGGAATCCAATTGTTATATGTTTAGTCGAAACACATGTAGACAGAAATATTACAGAGAAAGAAATAAAAATTAAAGATTTGAAATTTGAAATTTGCCATACAAATAATAATAGAACTGGAGGTATTTTAATATTTATCAAAAATGGAATACAATATAACAGATCAAAAAACATAAATATAGAAAACTTAATTTGGTTTTTAGGAATTGAATTTAAATACAAAAAACAAAGATATTTAATAAATGCATTGTACCATTCACCAAATTCAAGCCATGCTAGTTTTATACAATACATGAATGATATAATTGAAGAAATTACGGACTATGATGGGAAATTGTTTATACTTGGAGAATTTAACATTGACTTAAAAAAGACTTCACATTATGAAACTACAATAAAAAGACTTTTTTATCAATATGGGCTGTATCAAAATATTAATGAATATACAAGAATAACTGAGAAGAGTAAAACACTTATTGATTTTTTAATTTCTAAAGATAAATTTATTGATCATACAGTGCATTTAACCCCCAAAATAAGTGACCATTCCATTATAACTATCAACCACGAAAATACGAACTGTGAAGTACTTAAACAAAAAATAACAAAACGTAATTATAAACATTATAATAAAAATGATTTTCAACAACAAATAAGAGACTGGGACAACACCAGTACAAATGTAAATTATTTATGCAAGTCATTAATAGAATCGACAAATCTTATTTTAAATTACATGTGTCCAATTGAACAATATTCACTAAATGAAAAATATACATTAAATAAGTGGATAAACAACACGATCTTAGGTAAAATAAAAGAAAAAAATGAGGCCTACAAAAAAGCAGTGTTTACAAATATAAACAGCGATTGGCTTAGCTATAAAAACATAAGGAATGAACTTACTACTTTATTAAGAATAGAAAAACAAAAGTATTTACATAATATTATTAACACAAAAGAAAAAACTGAAATTTGGAAAAAACTTAAACATATACTACCTAATAAAAATGATGGAACTACTAATAATTGTATTGAATTTAATAAAATAAAAATAAAAGACAATTTTGAAATTTCAACAAATTTTAATATATTCTTTATAGATAGCATAAATAAAATAATTAATAATATAAATAAGTTTTATGACTGGGATTATTATTTAAAAAACATAGAAACGCATACTAAACTGAACAAATATAAAACTATTAACATACAAGAGCTTAATAAGGTCATTATGGGAATGCGAAATAAAAATGGATCTGAAGATGGCATTTCAACAAAAATATTAAAGGACTCCATTGAAGTAGTTGCAAATAGATATTTGGATGTGATCAACACCTCTTTAGAAAAAGGAGTATTTCCCGATATTTGGAAGAATTCGGTAATTGTGCCAGTGCCAAAGATTAATAACACAATTTTAAGTGACGAATATAGACCTATAAATGTTTTACCACCTCATGAAAAAATTATTGAAACTATAGTTAAAAATCAACTTGTGCAATATTTAAACGAAAATAATATAATAACAGAACATCAGTCAGGTTTTCGAGAAAAACATTCATGTGAATCGGTAATTTTGAGTATATGTGATAACTGGTTAAAAACTATAGATAATAATAATATTGTTATTGCGGTTTTCCTTGATTTTAAAAGAGCCTTTGAAACTGTAAATAGGTTATTATTAATAAAAAAGTTGGAAAAATTAGGTATAGGGGATAAAGCTTTAAGTTGGATGATTTCTTACCTTACAGAAAGATATCAAAAAGTCAAATTTAATAATACGTTTTCTAGTCAATTACCAACCTACCATGGAGTCCCACAAGGAACAGTATTAGGTCCTTTACTTTTTATATTGTATATAAATGACCTTACAAAATATATTAAACATTGTCAAATTAAACTTTTTGCGGATGATACAATGATTTATATATATGGTACAAATATTATGGAAATGTGTGATAAACTAAATTGTGATCTTGATAGTATTTTTAAATGGCTCTGTGATAACAATCTATGTGTAAATAAAAGTAAATGTAAATATATGTTTTTAGGTAGTAAATATAACTTAACTAAGGTTAGTGATGTAACCCTTAAAATTGACAGTGATGTTTTGGATAGAGTAAATAAAATTAAATATTTAGGAATAATAATTGATGAACAACTAAATTTTTATGATCATGCTAATTATATTAGAAATAAAATATCAAAAAAACTGTATTTTTTAAGGAGAATGAATAGGTTTTTAAATTTTCAAAATCATATGTTGTTATATAAGACATTAATTTCACCCCATTTTGATTACTGTTCTACAGTTTTATATAGGTTGCCCCAAAATCAAATCCAAAAATTTCAGGTTTTACAAAATAAATGTATGAGGTTAATTTTAAAATGTAATAAATATACACCTGTTAAAACTATGTTAAAAGTGTTAAATCTATTAAGTGTTAAACAGAGAATATATTTTAGGACTATGGACTATATATATAAAATAAAACACGGAAAAGTGCCAAAATATCTATGTGACAAGTTACAATATGTTAATTCCATACATGCATATCAAACTAGAAATACAAATGATTTTTATATAGAAACTTCTAGAACTGCTAAATGTATGAACAATGTTTTTAAAAATGGCCTTATTATGTTTAATAGTTTACCAACAGAAACTAAAAATTGTGATAATTATAATAACTTTAAGAGATTACTATTGACATATATTAAGCAAAACGTGTATATGTAATGTATTTATTTATGTAAGAAACTATAATAGCTTTAGCTAAATAAACGTTTATTTATTTTATTTATTATTTTAATACTAACTGTCACACCGCACCGCTTCGCTTGCGAAGTTGGCCATATTGTAAATACAGTCCTCAAACTCAGAATTATATAAAAAAAAATTCGTATTTAAATCGTACATCACAACATTAACACCAAACTGTAAATACTAGTACCTAATTTTAATTTATGATTAAGAATAAAGAAGATATTTAACGAATACTGTACCTAAATGCTTGCCAAATAAACAACTACAAATCAAAATCAGACTTAAATATGTTTACTATTAAAAGAACAAACGCTTCTAAGCAAATTGTAAAGATAATTCTTAGAATTATGGTTTAAATTATAATGTAAACTGTGCTGTTTGTAGGCATGATGGCATTGTTCTGATGCCTGTTCAGAATAATAGCCCAGTGGAGTATTCGTCATCTTAATAAATTCTGGGACATGATTAATTAACACATGCATTTTTGGTGTATATGGAATTTCTAGCTTTTTTAACTCGCACGCAAATCTTTCAATGTAAATTTCATAATTAATATCCAGTGATCCCCCAAAGCAGCTTGCAACTACTTTGTTAAAAGCTCTAAAAGCTGGAATATACTTGTTTCCCAAAAAAGTAGATAATATCGAAGTATTCATTTAAAAAAATAAAATCATATCGCAACACAAGCTTGTGTTGCAAGAGAAGTTCGATTTTTTTTTGAAGAAAAAAACAATCGAACGCAACACAAGCTTGTGTTACGATATGATTTTATTTTTTTAAATGAATACTTCAATATTATCTACTTTTTTAGGAAAGAAGTATATTCCAGCTTTTAGAGCTTTTAACAAAGTAGTTGCAAGCTGCTTTGGGGGATGACTGGATATTAATTATGAAATTTACATTGAAAGATTTGCGTGCGAGTTAGAAAAGCTAGAAATTCCATATACACCAAAAATGCATGTGTTAGTTCATCATGTCCCAGAATTTATTAAGATGACGAATACTCCACTGGGCTATTATTCCAAACAGGCATCAGAACAATGCCATCATGCCTACAAACAGCACAGTTTACATTATAATTTAAACCATAATTCTAAGAATTATCTTTACAATTTGCTTAGAAGCGCTTGTACTTTTAATAGTAAACATATTTAAGTCTGATTTGTAGTTGTTTATTTGGTAAGCATTTAGGTACAGTATTCGTTAAATATCTTCTTTATTCTTAATCATAAATTAAAATTAGGTACTAGTATTTACAGTTTGGTGTTAATGTTATGATGTGCGATTTAAATACGATTTTTTTTATATAATTTTGAGTTTGAGGACTGTATTTACAATATGGCCAACTTCGCAAGCAAAGCGGTGCGGTGTGACAGTTAGTATTAAAATAATCAAAATATTGACGATATTGTTTATTTTACATATTTCTTGGTTAGAAACTAACCAAATGTTGTAGTTCACAACATCATCTCAAGAGAAATAAAATAAAATATAGTATTTTAATAGGTCATTTTTACGTCTAGCAAAAAAAACATTTTCTACAATTTCTAGAAAAGGGCTCGATAGAAGATTTTAATTTTTTTTGATAATAGTAGTAGATCTTATATGTATTCCAAAAATCCGAGTTTTAAATCATGTATATTTTTTTCTTGAAAAGGCCCTCTAGGCTAACTGTGTACTAAAGGAAATCTGTTTTTCAGACAAATATAAATTTAACTAAAATTTTGTTGCTTAATATTTTTAATTTGTAATAACTAACCAACTAACCAAATTTTTCTAAATAAAGAATATTAAAAAAATATTGTATTTATTAGTAACCTGCTAACTGACGTAAATAAACCGATGTCCCGTTTTGAGAAAAAAAAATAAATGGTCACGTTAGGTATACCCAAGCCAAGTTTGAGCGCAATTAGTATGTTTACTAGGGTGTTTGTTTGCAGCGCCCCCTAAATTTAAAGTTGTTGACCTAAAAAAAATATCAGACTCATATATTCCCTTAATATTCATATTAAACCCTGCCACAAAGACGATACATTTTCCAAACAGCAAAATTATCATTATTTTTATGAAAAAAAAATTGTTTATTTTTAAAAATTTGTGATTTTTATTGTACCATTAAAAAAGTAAAAAATATTGAAAAGAGATAAGTAAAAATTATTATCAAGAGATTCCCATAAATTAAAAAAATTGTATTACATTCTGGTACTAGTTTTACTCAATTTTAGTACGATTACTTTTTTTACATAATCTTTTTATTTCTGTGAAATTCTACAACATTTTATACGATTTTATAAAATATTATACAATGAAAAATTTTGTATTCAGTATGGCTAATGATGTAGACATTGTTTTAACAATTATTTTTACGAAAAAATATAATTCGTAGTTACGCATGCATTGTCTTGAGTATGAGATGCAGACACTACACCAATTATACTTTTTAAATAAGTTAAATGTATTTATCTACTCCTACATTGACGAGCTGTGACTTTATGGCGTTTTAGTCAGGGGCTGAAGTTAGCTTTATTATAAATTAGAGAAAAGTGAGGTTAATTCCGTTGACATTTATCTCTGCATTTGACAGATGTCAAATGTTTAAAAAAAATAATAAAATTGGCTTTAAATTCTTCTTTGTCTTCGTCGTAGATAAAATATAGTATGCAACTCGTTTTATAAACTTATCTAGACACTTGCTTGCAAGCTTCGCTCGTGCCTATGAAACTTGTAACTAAAATGGCGTTTATAAAACTTGATACATAATATACTTTTATATAAAAAATTCCACTGACGATACGTGATTGACCTACGTCAAACTGCGTGCGCGACACGGCTGCACTATGTCAACTTTGCGATACGAAATCTGGGAAGTGCGACTTCTGCGGCAGAAGTTCTGCCTTCCTCTATTCTGTGGTCAAATTACTAAATCATACTTAAGTGCAAATGCGTAACTACAAATTTTAGAAAAATTAAATAAAAATAAGAAATAAAAAGATTATGTAAAAAAAATAATCGTACGTAATTTATAATAATAATAATAATAATAAATTTGCAGTAACTGTAAAAATATACATCAATGATTTACAATAAAACACAATTGCACATTTCTGCAAAAATGACTGAAAGGCAGTAATTACTGATACAAGTTTCAGCCCAGAAACAACTATAAATAATTTACAAAATAGACATTTAAACAATTTAACACTATGGCATTATCCTAAATAAAATAATAACAACCAATAAATTTAAGACAATATCTAAATATAAATAACACTAAAAATGAACAAGTTTAAACTATAACTAATCTAAAATTGGCTACCAAATAATATTTCTTTAAATTAAAACTTAAAGTTTATAAGGTTAAGGTTTTTAAGGTGTAATGACAGTCCATTGTACAGCCAGTAAATGTTGTATGAAAATGATCTCTCAAACGATGCTGTATGATGTAAAGGTGGAGAAAGCATATTCTTGAAACGCAAATTCAAGGTGTGAACGTCGCGAGGTAATTTTGTTATACAAATATGGGGGAATTTTACCAATAATAATTGAATGATAGAGCGTCACGGCGTGTAACTTCCTTCTATTTAGCATACTAAGCCAGTTGGCGGTTTTAAGTTTTAAAGAAACATAATCGTATTTCCGAATTCCATAGATATAACGCAAGCAACTCCTCTGCACTCTCTGTATACGAGTTTCATCAGATTTAGTCAAAAATGGACCATCCCTGATAGCAAAATTTAATTCTAAGAATCTTCTAAGAAGATATGACCCGGAATAATGGAATATTCTTAGAATCTTCCCTTGTTGCTAAGAATGTTCTTAGGGACTTTTAAAACATTCAATAGATACCCTTTTAATGATGCAATTAGATTCTTAGAAGCTCCTTAAAACCTTCCTAAAAAGCCTCCTAAGAACATTTTAAGAATACGTTTTTGGAATGTTCTTAGAAGGTTTCTTATGAAGCTTCTAGGAAGCTTTTGAGAATATTTCCAAATATGTCAGATACCCACGTTCTAATATGTTGGATTCTACATTCGTAAAATTCTTCAGGAGACGACAAATACGCCTCACTGTCATAATATGACAGTGAAATGTATTTGTCCTCCCCTTAAAAAATTTTGCCGCAAAATTTTTGCGACATATTAATATTTATTTATTTAAAAATATTAAATAAACAATTTGACCTCTAAACCATAAGTTGTATGACATTATTTCATAAAAAGTAAAATTGGAAAATTTTGTGGGATAATTCAGATTAGATGGAAGTTGAAGATAGTTAAGATTATATTATACATAAAAATGTTAATTCAGTTATAAAAATCGGTATACAAATTAATAAATATTTATTTTTAACATAAAATAAAATATAAAAAAACAAAATATTTCCTTATAAAATAATTCTTCATAAAAGAAAAAACCAAATAGTTCTTCATAAAAAAAACATTTTTCATTGTATTTAAGTTGGATAGAAGGTTTTATGTAAAAGCCAGATAATTTAGATACCTATAGTAAAAGTATTTTTGATATCGAATATTGTTTTAATTTGACAAATAACTATAAAAAAACATTTTGGGTTGTGTTTTTTACTTAGTATTTAATACTATGTATAGGTACCTTTTTTTTATTCGTAGATTATGGTATATTATACTATTATATAGGTACCTAACTGAACTGAATATGCTTAACAGAATGTTCCAGGAATATTCCTAAATAAACTTTTTATAGCAATTACTTTCTCAACATTCTAAGCATATGTTTAAAGTGGATTAATTTTTACCACTAAACTTTGCACCTTCTAAAAACCTGCATATGCCAGTGAGAATATTCTTAGGATTATGCTATATTTCTTTTAAGCATGTTCTTTAGAAGAAATATAGCATGATCCTAAGAATATTCTCACTGGAAGGTTTATAAAACATTCTTAGAACATGACTAGAAGAAATATAGCATGATCCTAAGAATATTCTTACTGGAAGGTTTAAAAAACATTCTTAGAACATTACTAGAAGAAATATAGCATAATCCTAAGAATATTCCCATCGGAAGGTTTAAAAAACATTCTTAGAATAAACTGTGCTATCAGGGATAAACCACGTCACAATAATTAAAATGACTCAGAACTAACGAGTCGCATAGTTTTATTTTTAAATCATGGGAAAGGATGTGGCGATGAGGAAAGAGAGTTTTAAGGCTAGCATAGCTCTTTTTTAAAACGTTTGTAATGTGTGAAGAAAACCTTAGATTTTCATCAAACATTAACCCCAGATTCTTTGCCGTTTTGGAATAAACCAAATCCTTTGAACAATATTTTGCAATTTCCTAAAAATGCATCCCTATTCTTACCAAACGTAATGAAGCATGATTTAGATAAATTAATTTTAAGTTGGTGGGTTTCGGAAGTTTTTACCAAGTCTTTATTTATATGATCAGCAGCTTGAAGCATTTATGATGGTAAACAGGAGTACAAACTGTCTTCTTTAACTTAGATAGTTTTCAATAAGTCTAATGGCTTCTTTTGAAAATCCAATATAATGTACATTATATTGTACAATAGAAAGGAGTATTTTATGGTTTATAGTGTCAAAGGCTTTCGAGTAATCTATAGATTACTCGAAAGCCTATCCTATAGGAGTATTAAAATAGATGTTTTACCTTGATCAGTATTTCTTAAGATATCATCCACAACGTCTAAGAGAGCTGTGGCACAACTAAAGCCTTTTCTAAAGCCTGATTGGCAAGGTGGTAAGATATTGCCATTATTGATATAAGTTCTAATTTGAAAATTAATTATCTTTTCTAGGACTTTGGATAGCACAGGTAAAATTGAAATTGGGCGTAGTTCATTTAAGCTGGATATATTAGTTTTTTTTGGCAAATAAACAAGAATTAACTATATTTGTAATTTATGGTAAAATCAGGGCCGGATTAAGATTTTTGAGGCCATGGGGCCGACATTTGGTGGGGGCCCTCAATATTTCTAAAAATTTTGACACTTGGGAAATTAAAACTCATGGTAAATTTTTAAGCTAGAGGAACTTTACTCGATTTTGTATTATCTTTAAATCATTTATAATAAACCATTTAAATTTTAATAAAATCGGCCAAAAAACTAATTTTTTTTTTAAACGAAACACCCTGTATCTCGATAATGAAGCATTTTCGGACACGTGTTTATAGCTTATATAACTTTTTTTCATATTTTGATAAGAGGAATTTCCCCTGAGCTTTTGTCACCACAAGTCTGAATCACCCTGTATATTTTGATTAATACGAACATAACCTTATATACATTTTACCCAAGTCTGAGAAATTATAAATTCGTATGCAAAACTATAAAAACTTAGATAGTAGAATAGAATTGTGAATGAAAGTGTTTTTATATACTTTATATTTTATATATCTTGAATAATACGAATATAACCTTATATACCATATTTTACTCAAGTAAAATATAAATTGATCTATGTTTTGCTTGTATTTTTAATACTTACCGCAAACTGAAAAAAAGTGCATCAAAAGTCGTATTATTTGTGTGTTTTTCATATAAAATCAAACAATAAAACAATCTTTTGTCCAAAGAAAAGCACGAAACAGTATTTCGGAAACACTGGAAAATATTCCACAACACTCCAATGTACCAATACAAATCTGGGACAAAAACAAACGTTAATATTAGATTATAAGAAAATTGACTGTTTGCCTGTATTAACAAAAACGTTACGACAAGCACTAAAGGAGAAACTGCTTAAAATTGTTATGAGCCATAACTTATGACTATATACTATATAAAAACGTCTTCGCGCGCCAAAACTTTGAGTGTGATAATTTACATTCTGATTTGCAAGCGGATAGGCGATAAAAAATCCGCGAAAAATTAGAGTTAGATCTACGAAAAATTAATTGAAAATTACAAAATTCGCGCGGTATAACCGACCCAATTTTTTTGTTTTTTCGACAATTTTTTTCATATTTGTGTCATTAAAAAGCTACATATTGCATGGGTGGGGGCCCCTAAATGGTGGGGGCCCTGGGGCCCTGGGGCCGTGGCCCCGCTGGCCCCATGCTAAATCCGTCCCTGGGTAAAATGTAAGGACAGCAAAGCAGTAACATGTCAATGCTTATTTCGTCCACACCTACAGCTCTAGTTTTAATTTCCAATAGATATTTGTACACAATTTATTCCGAAACCAAATGAAAAAAAAGAACGATTTACATTATTTATTTTGTTGTCATTATAAAATTTTATTAATTTGGCATCAGGGGTTTTATTTACAGAAAACTGAAGAAAAAAGTAATTTATATTATTAAGATTATCAAGAGATTCTGGAAGCTGATTAGATTTCTTTTTTTATGAATGTCAAGTGTATCCAGTTTCTCCCACAATGCTTTATTTTTATTTTTGTATTTGTTAACACAATGTTGTAAGTAACTTTTTTTTTCTGCTCGAATGGAATTAGTTGTAAAAATTTTTAAACTCTTATAGTAAATCCAGTGATCCTCCATTTTGGTTTTTTTATATTTATTTAATGCTTTATCCCTTAACTTCATTAATCTGTCCATGTTATCTGTTAACCACGGAGGCATAAATTTGTTTACTGTTAGGTTTTTTAAAGGAGGCAAAGTATCAAATATGTTTAATGGTATTTCATTGTAGATTTTTACCTTATTGTTAACATTATTATCAAATAAAATATTATTAAATGGAGAAATCGATAAAAATTCCAATAACAAATATTTGTTTATTCTCTTTAAATTTCTTATACTAATAGTTTTGGGTTTTTTATTTTAAATTTTTTATTTTAATGAACAAAAGGTTAACATGTGATCAGATACATTAAATACCTACCTGGTTCCATTGTGGTATTTGTCAAATTGATTGGGAATTAGAATGATATCCAATAGAGTGGCTAAAGACTTTGTTAAGCGCGTGGGACTATTTATGATTTGTTTTAAATTAAAGGTATCTATTAAATCCATAAATTTTATTGTGTCAATATTATTACTAATTAAATCAATATTACTATCTAATGAAAAATGTGATATAGCCTGCATTACGGAACACTGGCTTAGTAATACAGAAATTGAACATCTTAATATTAATGGTTTCTTGGTGGGAGCCTTCTATTGCAGAAGTTCATTTATACGTGAAGGAAGCATGTTACTTATTAATAAATCACACAAATACACTCCTCTGGAAAACGTTTCCAAACATTCGGTTGAAAAAGAGGTGGAATTCTGCGGTTTGCACATAAGAAGTATAAGCACAATAATACTGGGTGTCTATAGACCCCCTCTAGGCAAAGTAGAAAACTGTATAGAACAATTGGAACAAATTCTAAATGATATATCTAAATACATTGCTAAAATAATTTTAATGAGTGATTTTAATGTTGATTTCAGCAAAAACTCAAGTGACTGCAAAAAACTAAAAACAATTTTAAAAACAGGAAATTTAAATCAAACCTTTATTGAACCTTCAAGAATTACAAAAAATAGTAAAACATGTATTGATAATATATTAATAGAAAATTTAACAGATATAAAAAACACAAAAACAATCAACACACATTTCTCGGATCACTTGGCACAAAAACTAACAATAAAAACAAATAACTCAAATGAAAAAAATAAATATATTTTTATAAGACCAATAACAGAAAAAAATATACGTATATTCAAGTCTTGCCTCGCCAAAATAAATTGGACCACTATATTGGCAAGGCAAACTGCAGAAGACGCATTCAATGGTTTCCATGATGTAATGATAGACCTTTTCACATACTGCTTCCCTGACAAAAAAATAAATTCAAATAAATCAAAAAACAATAAAAATTCACAAGAATTTCATGCATTAAAAAATAAACTGGATGCTGCCCATACCATAGCTATTGTAAGAAAGGATGCCGAATCAGAATTATTGTACAAAAAGCTTAAAGAAACGTATAAAACATGCCTAGAAGAAAGCAATAGGCAAAAAAATCTAAACTACATATATTCCTCGGACAACAAAAGTAAAGCATCGTGGAATATAATAAACTCAAAAATTAAAAAAAATAAAAAACCCACCGAATCTACTCTATTAGCTAATGATTTTAATAATTTTTTAATAGATACAGTGAGAGAATTGTCTGGAAATATATCACATTGCCTATCTGAAAACCTTCAAAAAAATTCAAACAATTATGTGTCCAACTCTATGTTTTTATATGATACGTCACCAGTCGAAATTCAGGATGCTGTAAGAAAATTTACAACAAAAAATACCCTGGATATTTATGGCTTGTCTGTTAAATTATTAAAAGACATAATACATGAAATTTCTGAACCATTAAGCCATATAATAAATCAATGCTTTCAACAGGGCACTTTTCCTGAAAAGCTAAAAGTTGCAAAAATTGTTCCTGTATATAAAAAAGAAGATCGAAATACATGTAAAAACTACCGTCCTATAGCAATACTCCCAGCTTTATCAAAAGTTTTTGAAATTCTCTTAAAAAATCGCCTTTGTAAATTTTTAGAAAAAAATAAATCTATCCACAGATCCCAACATGGTTTTCAAAAAGGAAAATCCTCAATAACAGCCATGGTGTAAATAGTACAAGAAATACACAATGGCTTAAACAAAAAAAGAGAACCTGAAATCGCTTGTCTAGATTTAAGTAAGGCTTTTGATTGTATAAATCATGGGGTCTTAATTAAAAAACTGTCTTATTATGGTGTTAGAGGAGTAGCAAACAATATATTGTCTTCGTACTTGTCCAATAGAAAACAAGTAGTATTTTGGAACGGAAATTTCTCAGATACACGGATAAATACAATTGGAGTACCTCAGGGGTCCATTCTAGGGCCTTTGTTGTTTATCTTATATATTAACGACTTACCTTGGAACGTAAAATCATCCAAAATATGCATTTACGCAGATGACACGACGCTTATAAACCTAGCCCAAATAAACCAATCCATAAAGGAAGCTCATCATTGGTTCGAAGCAAATGGACTCCAACTGAATGTTGAAAAGACACAAAAAATTGTGTGTACCACTAAACCAACAGAAAAGGAGCATGTTAAAATCTTAGGGGTCAACGTAGACAATAAACTTACCTGGTCGATTCACATTGATGAATTGTCCAAAAAACTCTCATCCGCAATCTACTGTGTGAGAAGGATACGAAACATCGTTAACGAACATGCAGCAATCACTACCTACTATGCCCACTTCCACAGCAAGATGTCTTATGGTATTCTACTATGGGGCGGATCTCCTGAAGCAGACAAAATACTCCTACAACAAAAAAGAGCTCTACGAGCTATTGCCAGAGTAAGTCGACAAACGTCATGTCGACCTCTCTTTAAAAAGTACAAAATACTTACCATGCCAGCAATTTATATACTTGCCTGTCTCGTGTATGTCTATAAAAATATTAAAAACTATGAAGATCACACTAACACTAGGAGTATCATTTTTCAACTTGCTACCTAATGATTTAAAAAGCAAACCGTTTAAGCAGTTTAAAACTACTCTTAATAATATTTTTATAGATAACATCATATATGATTATCAAGAATTTTTAGACTTATCCTTTTAGCCCAATTTTTATGTATTTAGTGTATTTAGTGTATGTACCATGTCAGTATGTAAATATGTTGTGTTTCTAAAATTACCTGTGTAAGTTTTTATATTATTTATATTTACAATTTTTTACATTGTTTATCATGTTTTAAAATTTTAAACTGTTTGTTTTATTTTATATTTCATATTTAATAAGTCTTGTTCGTATTATCATTAGATACTTAAAATTTTCCTTTTGTATGACGTACCTTGTAAATTTTGAAGGTTAATATACTTATTCTTATTCTTATTCTTATTAATATCACCTCCACAAAAAATTTCGCCATACACTGGGAGAAGCCCAGATAAGGTGTACTCAAATATCTCATGAAATTCGGAAACACTCTTAGAAGGGGGTCTATATATAACTCTAAAGGCACAAGAAGCGTTATTAACATTTAAACTTACCCATAACTGTTCTAAACAATCGCCAGAGTTGACGCTGAGCACACAACACCTTAAATTATTCCTCAAGTAAAAGCCAACTCCACCCCCTCTTATCCTCTATCCTTTCTTACCAGATTAAAACCATCTATCTGTACAACATTATCCGGAACATTATTTGATAGCCAAGTTTCGGAAATACCTATAATATCATAACCTTCCCTTAAAACAAAAGTTTTAAAGTCGGAAAAGCTATTAGTAAGTGATCTTACATTCATATAGGCAAAATTAATATCCCTCATAGTGTTACCTATACCAGGTTCTACCTTACAATTTCTTATCAATAATTTAAAATCTCTTATCAATAATTTTCACTTATCTCTTTTCAATAATTTTTACTTTTTCAATAATACAATAAAATCACATTTTTTAAAAAATAAACATTTTATTTTCATAAAAATTTTGATAATTTTGCAGTCAAAGTAAGAAAATCTAAAAAATTACTATAAGTTCAACTTTAACCTTAAGACTTTGTACAGCGTTCAATTTCCTATAAAAATATGTGTCTTTCATGGCTATATATTATCCTGCTCAAAAGGAAAAAAATTAAATGTGAAACATGCTGAAACCCCATTTTATTTAAGTGGAAAATTTATCGTCTTTGTGATAAAGTTTTTTAGGTCATAAACTAAAAAATTAGGGGGCACTTAAAAAAAACAAGTTGGTAAATAACGGACACCCTAATGTTTACAGCCGCTGTTTATGTATACGTGCTCAAGAGTGCTCTGATTATAGTTTTTTAAATTTAATTTGGTTAAAATGCCTTCCACTAAGTGGTAATTTCACTTTGATGAAAAAGAAAAGATCTATCGGATCCATAACAAAGAGAAGCTCCTATTGCGATAATTTAAAGACTGAATTGTATGCAATTGCATGCTTTTGCAAACAATTCACATTAATGTGATTCCGCGGGAGACGATTTTCGACAGTATTAAGTATTTGATACGGAAAGGATAAGATGTTAATTAAATAATAAAACAATTTTTAAGAACCTATGTTCATATTTGAATTTCAGAAACGGCGCGCCGCTCGGTGCAAACTGTTAATCAGCACTTGATAATGTTTTCACTAAATAGCTGTTAACATGTTACCGATAGTTTGTAGTATAATAATATAATCTTCTTATTTCCTCTATAAAGAAACTTTCTCTATGATTACCTCCGTAACGTAGGCTCAGTTACCAACAGTAAAAAAGTTGCTAGAAATTTTTCTAGACAAAAATAAATACAAAAAATTGTAGTACATCACAGGATTACATAAACCAAAGAAAAAAGTTATAGAATATCAATCTTTCTCCATTTCCATTTGTAAATTCCAGCAAAGGTCAGCCAAAAGTGAGTTTAATTTTTTCCACTATACCAGTGCTTCAGCTGGGCGGAACCCTGGTGAAATTTTTCACCATGCTCGTCCGAATTAGTCGGCAATTGCTGATCGAAGTGATTTTGGTGATTATATAGAAAATACACCTTCAAAGACATGTAGTACACACCGATCTTTTTAAAGGAGAACTTTTTCCATATGGAAAGCGGAAAGCGCGACTGGAACGGAATTTTTTGTGTTGTCGACAAACAGCAACACGGCTTTAGGGCTGCTTTTCGAACCGTCGATAAACAAGCACCACTCTTTCGGTTTGTTTGTGTAATTCATGGCCGCCATCAAACCAATAATGTCATGACAATACGCGAACGAATTGTTTTGGTTAGCAGTGAAAAATTGTAAGAACTGTCGCTGGCGGCCACGAGCTCCAAAATCGTATCTTTGATACGGCTGATACCGCGGTAGCTCGCCCCTTGAGGAAAGGGTATACAAACAAATTATTAAAATTTAATGTATAAAAAATGTTATTTATTTTTGCAAAGTCTGATTTTGCTATTTCCGACCTCAATAGTGATTATTAAAGTAAATTGATGAAATAAATTAATTTTTCCACTCCCAACTTTAAAACGCCCATTGAAATTCTAAATAAACATTTTAACAACACTTTTAACAACAGATTTAGTTTTAAGTTAGTTGACAGTTGTCAATGTCATACAATCGTTAAAATAAAGTGCCTTTCTTTTAAAATAATATTAAATGTAAAAATTATTTTATTATCTCAATATAAAAATAGAAAAGTATTAAATAGTTTCTTAACGCCAATATTTAAAAATTTTATATGCACGCTGTTCTGACCTTCTGGTATAGCCGGCAGTAAACTAGATTTAACTGCTCTCTTAAATAAATTAGTCAAAAATAACTAATTATAATTCATATTTGACTAATTGTCATAGCGAAAAAGCAGTCACTAGCAGTCATATTCTACTGAATGAAATTAGTAGATTTAAATTTAAAAAAGTAGGTATTGAGGCAGCCAGGGTTTTAACTTAGGTCTGTCGCTTGTCAAGCGGATAAATATATATATATTGTTAATAATATTTTAAAGCTAAATATCTATTTTTGTTGCTGTTTTGAGCTTAACTTTTTGCATCTTTGTTGGTTTTTAAGGGCCATGCTGCATTTAACTATAACATTTATTGGCCGCAAGAATTAAAAACGATTATAAAAATTAGTTACTTATTACTCAGAAACAGTCAAAGATGGTGACTTATCTTAAATTAGTCAAACTTTAACAACTTAAAACCGGCAAGAAATATGTTACTTCGTCGCCCTACAGAGGGTGGGTGAAATAATGAATTCCTTAACTGTTTATTTATTAACTTTTATCTGTAGGTAAAATTTTACTTCGCCAACAGGTTGAATTCAGATGTCAGATAAAATATCAAATAAAATTGGCTTTATATTCCTTGCGGTAGCTAAATATAGATCAATGGTCGAAAGAGAAGATTCCACAATATACTAATTGATAGGTAACTTGGCATTATTTGGATTTTTTTTAAAACACGATTTTTATGAAAAAATACAAATTTTAAAAATTTAAAATTGACATATTTATATTTACCCAAATGCTCAACCCAGCAACACCTATAAAGTAATACATTATAAAAGATAAATAATTTTATATTCATTAAAATCTTCCAAATACATTATAAATATTAATTTTTAAGTCACCTTCAAAAGCTGGTAAAGATGATGGCTTATATTAGTAGTAAATTATTAATAACCTTTAAAAGTTACATTAAGAGTTACATAACAATAGTAAAGATAATTATACCTAATTAACAATGGAAAAAAATAATTTATATCTCTTTTTATATTGTCCGGATGGATCAAATTTCTTTAAAAGATCTTCTAACCAGTTTGGCCGATTTTTTAACAAATGTTGTATAATTTTTTTGAAAGCCAGTATTTGGGTCTCGCTACATTTTGCACAACCGTCTTCAAGGGCATCCGGTATTTTATCTGCAATAAAATTAACAACATAACAATCTTTTTATGAGTATATTTAAGTTCTATACTAAGCAAAAGTAAGTAATACAGTAGTAACGTGACTTCGGACGATTTTTGAGGTTTTTTAAAATTTTGTATCGGTAATGTTAACGTAAAAATAATAATAGTAATAAAAATACTAATACTACTTTTTTGTCAAAGTCTGTCCGAAGTCACCCTTTAAGGTGGGGCGATTTCGTACAAGCGTTGTAAAATGCATATAATCGAAGCTAGCACATTCAGGGGTGACAAAAATATTGCTTTAAAAAAAGTATAAAGCATGCAACTAGGAAAAAAAGCATGAAATAATTATTAAGGTAAAAACTCATTAAAATATAAAATAAAATTTAATTCTGAGGATCAAAACAATAAAACAAATATATTTCTTCTTATACCTATAGGTACGTATTATTGTTTTGATCTTCAGAATTAAATAATACTAGTAAATTAAAAAATATTGTCCTCCGTATAGTTTCTGTAAACATTGCTCCCCAACGTTTTTTTATAGACCCTAACCATGTCCGAAGTCGCCCCCTAAAATGCAAATATTTGTATTACAACCCTGTATAAAAGTTAATGTGATACGAAAGTAAACCAAAAAAAAATAATTTATTAACAACACGTACTACCGAAAATCTATATTATTTTGATCACCAAGTTATAAAAGAAGTAAAGTTTAAACTTCAGACTAAAGGATGGGTAATTCCGTTTATTAGCCACCAATGAGTGCACCTAGGGTTGGGACAGTTGAAATTTTCAAATGAAAATTTCAACTTTGAAAGTTTCAAACTTGAAATATTTCATTTAGTTGGAAAAGTGAAATTTTTAAAAATTTCAAATGGAATTTTCAATCCGAAAATTTCAACATTGCCTATGAAATTTTCAGAAATTTCATTGAAAGTTTCGCAATTTACTGAAAATTTCGCATAAATTTCACATGCGGCCTCCCCTGGGACCTTTAATAATAATTTACAACAGATTCCCAATCGACCAATAAGAACGAGTCTAGGCGTTTTTGTTTAGTCCGGCTTGGATTTGAATACACTAAGTAATTATTGTTACTTATATGCATAAATTAATTTAAATAATTACGTTACCAATTTAATTTGTAAATTAAATCAGACTTTTTTTAAAAGTCATGATTAATTTAAACTTTTACTTTTGCTATAATTGCATCGGAAAACGGATAAAAAATGCATTTGGCTAATAAAATTTTGATGAAGTTTCTTCAATTTTGGTAAAATTTCAGTAAAATATTTAAAAATAATAAATATATATAAATATAAAACAATGAAAGTGGCACAATCTCATTTGCTTACCAAAAAGTGCTATATCTCTTTTAGTTTTACTATAGTAATTTTAAAAATATTTTAAAAGGAAATCTCAAGAAATTTGTGGTAAACATAGGTATTTACTATTTATATTATTGGTGCTGTGGCCCACAGAGGGGTAGGAGGTAAGAGAGGCAATTTGCCATGGTCCCCGAGTGGGCTTATTTCAATATTAATATATTACACTTAAAGTGATTGAAATTTATTGAAAGTTTTAATAAATTTCATAAATTTCATGAAATTTCAGAAATTTAGGAAATTTTAATTAATTTCATAAATGTCATGAAAATTTCAAGTGAAATTTCAAGAACAAGCCAAAAGTGAAATTTTCCCAACCCTAAGTGCACCTTATATCCTATAATTATATTTCTTTTTTAACTTTAAATAGATAAGGACCCAGAAGTAAAAAAACTCACCTTTTTTTTCTCCGCCCTTCACCTATTTGTACAGGGCTAAGCAGACCTTAACTTAAAAAAATTGTACTTCTTGCTAATAAAGCTATCGACATTAAACAAACTGTTAATTGTTAAGAACATATTTCTCTTTTAAACCATAAAGGACAAATTAAGTTATTGATGCCCTAAATGGTCTTTGGGAATTTTTTTTAAATTTTTTGGCAAAATTGTCTATTTTTATAAATTCATATATTCTTAGAACAACTTGCCAGGAAAATTGTTTAATGAAGTTTGTTACCAAAGATCTTACTCTATATAAAAGCAATGAAAACAATTTCAAATAATATTGGCTAAGAGTCCAAAAAAATATAATAAAAATTCATGTTTTAGAAAAGTCACTATTTTCAGCCAATTCATGGTTTAAAAAGGCTATGTTTGAGTGAGTCGATTTAAACCAATTTATGCTTATCATCACATTAGCCTCCAATAACCATTAATAAAATTATTGTGTATTTTGCTTTTAGCTGGGCTGTGGCTGTATCATCTACAGCCCAGCTATAAGCAAAATACACAATATGCCTGACTAAATCCATAATATGGATTATAATATTATTAATTTTATTATTATAATGTGGATTATATTAATATAAATTCATAATATTATATTAAATATATATTTAATAAAAAACTCGGTAGCAAGACTTGAATAAGTTCTACCTAATTTGCAAGAGAAAATTTTCTCTTGCAAATTAGGTAGAACTTATTCAAGTCTACCGAGTTTTTTATTAAATATATATTTAATATAATTAATTTGTAAGATTTTGTTTTAATAATTAAAATATTTTTAAGATTTTGAATTTTGTACATATTTATAAAAACTAACCTACTTAGTGTAAACATACCAATTTTTTACCATTTGTAAATAAACAAAAACTGAAATAATAAAAAATTAAATTGTGCATAATTTTCTAAAAACAGTTTACACACCAATTTCTGTTATTTAAAAGTGCCAAATAGTTTGAAGTGTCCAAAAATGGATAACCGTTGAAAAATTAATTAATGGAAAATGCCATAAAAAATATTTATTAGTCTTTTATTTATTTAATTAATTTTTTGTAAATTAGATTATGTTTTCTTAATTTAAAAAATAAATAAATGGGTAGTTAATTTTCGACGCCACTGTATGTTGTTTTTATATTTTATATTTTTATACAGAATGAATGAGAAGTCGAGTTATTTTAACGCTTTTTCTAAATATATGGTTAATATATGGATTTAGTCAAAGGTGGACATATATATCCACAGCCCAGCTAAAAGAAAAATACACAATAATTTTGTTCATGGTTATTGGAGACTAATAAGTGCCTGTGATGATAAGCATAAATTGGTTTAAATCGACTCACTCAAACATAGCCTTTTTAAACCATGAAATGGATGAAAATAGTGATTTTTGGAAAACATGAATTTAAAATATATTTTAACTCTAAGCCGGTATTATATGAAAATGTTTTTATTGCTTTTATATAGAGTAAGATTTTTGGTAACAAACTACACGGAAAAAAGTCCCTTACTAGGTTTAAGAATAGTTCTATACTTCATGTTAGGAACTTGATTTAAGTATATTTATTATTTCTATGAGATTAGCGTACATTTAAACTAAGTAATGGGATATACTTAATTTTTAAGAAAAACGGTTACTTGATTTGAGATGAGTATTCTTGGATTGAGTTTAAAGGTATTTTATTTTAAAGAAAATTGGTATACTTCAGGCCCGTAGCCAGCCGTAGGGCCCGACGGGCCCGGGCCCCCCCCGAAATTCCGTGAACCTTAAAATTTTCCTAAATATGTGAATTATGTTTTAAAAATATGTCTATCGATTACAAGCCATATTTTTTATGACAACTTCACGCTTTACTGGTATTTATCCATCAACCATTTTCGCCCCCCCTACCACCCAAAAAATTATTACTACGTTTTGGCCCCCCCCCAAACCAAATTTCTGGCTACGGGCCTGGTATACTTAAATCAAATATACAATAATGCTTAGATGAAAGAGCTCTAGTTTTTTACTCAAAGCTGAATATTGCCTCTTATTTTAAGTATTCTGTATATTTGTATGAAATTTCGGTATACTTTATTTAAATATATGTATATTTAATACAAGAACGCTTATACTTCAATTTAAGTATAAGACCTCTAGAACAAAGAATACACTATACTGTATTTAGGTATAGCTATTATTAAAACAAATACCTAATTCTTCGCTTAAGTAAATACCGTCCACCCTCTAAGACCGCTTCGCTAAAAGAAAAGACGCAGTTTCTGTGTTCAGTTCTGTCCTGTGTTCTATGGTGGTAGCGTGTGTACATAAAAATAATGAAGGAGAAACTTAAAAATTGGGGCTTAGAATGTTTACTAGACACATTTTTGGGTAAGGAAATAATATTTCATTAATTTTAAGTAATTAACTAGGCATGATCTTAAAAATGTAGTGTAAAATGGATAGGTATACTGTAGTGTAAAATGGATAGCATACGACAGGTAATAGACAATAGCACATAAGCAGAAAGGCAACCACATTTATGTAAAACGTTAGATGTTTAAACAAAAGTTTTAGCGTTATTAATTTGTATAAAAATTCGCCTTAAAAATCTTTAATAATTTAGTAATGGGGCATTATCTTACTCAAATAGTCAGGATTAATTTTAGTAACATATTTGAATAACAAAATTCTTGAAAGAGGTGGTACATAAAAATAAAGGTAACAAAAGCCTTTTTATTCTAATCCATCGACCTTCAGTGAAGGTCGATGTTCTAATCAATAAAAATCAATATAGCGAACTCCGCACTGCCGCACTGTGGGCCCAATGCCCTAACTAGGTTGCAATAAATCATTATTGGAAATGTAAAATTTGCCACTGTTCCTTTATTAGGAACATATTCAAATACGTAAAAACATAATTGCTTTTTAAAAATATTATACAAAGACTTTTTTATAAAGACCCAAAGTCAGATTTTTAAAAGAAAGTCTATTTTTAATGCAATCGTTTTAATTTTTTTTATAGCTTAGTAGGCCGTTAAAATCAAAAGTCGCTTTAAACATATCATAACTGATATTAGTCATGCTAATTTGTTTTGACGTGAACATACAATTATAGAACATTCGTGTTTTTTTTTGTTTTTGGCAAGAAGTAACGGGATAAGTACCATAAATATCTATTTTTTTGGGCTATTGGAATGTATCTAAGGAATGTATCATTTTTAAACGGTAAATAGACAAATGCACCACAATGTTTTTTTAGTCATGCGATATATTATGTTTAGAAAATATGGGATATGGGTTTAATATTAAAAATATTGAGTGATGGATCGATTAGTATTGCCGGCCAGTGTATATAATGTATACAAAATAATTTAGCTGAATTTTGTTTTAGAAAACGAGATAGATCTCGATATTATGGTAAACCTAAGCGAGGAGAATTTAAAGGAATTAATTCCAAAAATAGGATTGAGGATCAAGTGTAGAGAAAAAAATTGAAGAATTAACACCAAACCATCTACGATGATAATGGTAGCCTTCTTAGAGAATCATTTTACAAATTATTTAACTGGAGATAAATTTTACTGACAATAAAAATACCTACTTCAAAAAATAATAACTTTTGTGTTTAAAAACCTTACGTTTACATATATCACCAAAAATGTGATACTAGGTACTAAAATGTAAAATATAGTATCTATGTTAATTAACCGTGAAAGAATGAATTTATATAAATTGACAGTATTTTTTCCAATACCTCTAAGACTGTTAGGTAATAATCCTATTCCCTGATAGCACAGTTTATTCTAAGAATGTTTTTTAAACCTTCCAGTGGGAATATTCTTCGGATCATGCTATATTTCTTCTAGTCATGTTCTAAGAATGTTTTTTAAACCTTTCAGTGAGAATATTCTTAGGATCATGCTATATTTCTTCTAAAGAACATGCTTAAAAGAAATATAGCATAATCCTAAGAATATTCTCACTGGCCTATAGGCAGGTTTATAGAAGGTGCAAAGTTTAGTGGTAAAAATTAATCCACTCTAAACATATGCTTAGAATGTTGAGAAAGTAATTGCTATAGAAAGTTCATTTAGGAATATTCCTGGAACATTCTGTTAAGCATATTCAGTTCAGTTAGGTACCTATATAATAGTAAAATATACCATAATCTACGTATAAAGGTACCTATACTTAGTATTAAATACTAAGTAAAAAACACAACCCAAAATATTTTTTTATAGTTATTTGTCAAATTAAAACAATATTCGATAACAAAAATACTTTTACTATAGGTATCTAAATTATCCGGCTTTTACATAAAATCTTCTATCCAACTTAAATACAATGAAAAATGTTTTTTTTATGAAGAATGAAGAATTATTTTATAAGGAAATATTTTGTTTTTTTATATTTTATTTTTTGTTAAAAATAAATATTTATTAATTTGTATACCGATTTTTTATATCTGAATTAACATTTTTATGTATAATAATCCTAACTATCTTCAACTTCAATCTAATCTGAATTATCCCACAAAATTTTCCAATTATGAAATAATGTCATACAACTTATGGTTTAGAGGTCAAATTGTTTATTTCATATTTTTAAATAAATATATATATATATATATATTAATATGTCGCAAAATTTAAGGGGACGACAAATACATTTCACTGTCATATTATGACAGTGAGGCGTATTTGTCGCCTCCTGAAGAATTTTACGAATGTAGAATCCAACATATTAGAACGTGGGTATCTGACATATTTGGAAATATTCTCAAAAGCTTCCTAGAAGCTCCATAAGAAACCTTCTAAGAACATTCCAAAAACGTATTCTTAAAATGTTCTTAGAATACTTTTTAGAAAGGTTTTAAGGAGCTTCTAAGAATCTAATTGCATCATTAAAAGGGTATCTATTGAATGTTTTAAAAGTCCCTAAGAACATTCTTAGCAATAGGGGAAGGTTCTAAGAATATTCCATTATTCCGGGTCATATCTTCTTAGAAGATTCTTAGAATCAAATTTTGCTATCAGGGATTGTGATATCAGTGCCTATTATACTACAGGGTCACGAATGTTTTTTTTGTAAAAATTATTCCGAGTCGCTAGACGAGGGAATTTTTTTTCTAATCAACCACTTTCTTTAAGAATAGTGTAAAGTTATTTTAAATATATACTATACTTTTATCAAATATAAAAAAATGAAAAGTAAGAATACAAGCATTTTATGCAAGTAAAGCGTGTACTTACAATAAGTATAAATAAATAAATTTTAAAGAAAGTATATTCTTAAAACAAGAATACTTTAAAGATTTTACAAAGAAACTATACTTTGATGAAGTACATACTAGCGTTACAACAAGAATACCGTAGTCTTCATTGAAGACAAATTTGTATACTTAACTCAAAATTAGTGTGTTTCTTATTTTTAGTATAGTATACTATAGTAATCTTAGATTAAACCGAAGCTATCTTTATTTTATAAGAATATGAGGATACTTGAAACAAGTATAAATTTACTTGCGGAATAGGGAAACTAAGCTATACTTGGATAGAGTTGAATTTTCTTGGAATCAGTATAGATTTTTTTCCGTGTACATTAAAAAAAATTTGCTGGCAAGTTGTTCTAAGAATATATGAATTTATAAAATTAGACAATTTTGACAAAAAATTGCATTTTTTTTAATTCCCAAAGACTATTTAGGGCATCAATAACTAAATGTCCTATATGGTATAAAAGAGAAATATTTTCTCAACAATTAACAGTTTGTTAAATGTCGATAGCTTTATTAGCAAAAGAAGTAGGTACAATTTTTTAAAGTTAGGTCTGCATAGTAACATTTGCGTAGCCCTGTATAAATAGGCGTTAGGGGGGAAAAGAAAAGGGGAGTTTTTTCACTTCTTGCGTTCCAGTTACAGTTAAAAAATAAATAAAATTAGAGTATATGAGGTGCACGCCACTAGTATAAAAAATAAAAAATCTTCTATATCAAAAACTTACTGTTAATGCTTAGAAGGCGTGTGCCAAATTTTATAAAAATATCTAGAAAGTTATTAAAGTTATGATAAAAAAACGATTTTTTTCTTAAAACTTTAACACCCTGTAACTCAAAAATTAAGAGGTTTAGGACATAGGTTTATTTGAACTTTTTTTCTTAAAATCAACTAAGGATTCAGACCCTTAAGGTTCAGCATCTTATTCTGAATATCCATTGCCGGATTATCAATCTCTGGTTAAGTTCCAGTTAGTCAGACTGGTGGATTTTGGGTATACCATATAAATATATATTTTTTACAGTGTGGACAACATGCAAAAATAATTATATGATACTAAGACAGGATCCGATTTATGACAATTAAGCGATTTTTAAACTTTGTCGTTTTATTATATTAATGTATAAATTTAAATAAAAATATATTTTGACACATCGGGTGCTGCCTTAGTGTCAAAATAATAATAATACTTTTTATTTCCTGTCCCACTGGTGTACACTTCCCTTTTTCCAGAATACAATCCACGTAGTTTTTTAGCAAACGATCATTTTTTATAATTAAATTAACATCTAAATGATCATACTTTGTATTATACATTTCCTTACAATTAAAAAAACTAACACTGATGATTAAAACTAATATCAAAAACATACTTTTGTGTCAACATTAATTGGACTGTCTATTTCTTAACTAAACTGCGTTTTGAGGTGCCAAGAATTAATATTAGAATGCAAAATATAATTCTAATAAGATACTTTATATTCTGGTATTGTAAAATTTATATTGCACCAACTATCTCTAAAGAATTTACACAGTACCGTCTTGATGCTCGAAGAGGTCGGATGCGTCAAGATCCTAAGTGGCGTATACGATACAAACGTAAAATGCCAAAAGCGAAACGAAGTGTCCGGAAATGTCGGTGATCGTTAATGAATAATAAATAATAAATAAATACATAAATAAACAAGAAGTGCGAAAATTGTGAGATAACGCCGTAAAGGTGTGCAAGTGAATAAGTGCCTGATTGAGGCTGGGCAGCAACGATAAGTCAACCGGCGCACCTGGATCGGAGCGTTCCAAAAACGTCCTTTTTCTATGCAAAAACCTACAGGAGAGGGACTCCCCGCGAAGGACAAAGCATCAGGTTTATAGCCTAATAATCAAGCTAAGTAATTCTTCTAATTGCATGTCTTACCGTATAATCGTTAAATGTTTATATAAGCATTTCACAAAGTTGCAAAGAATCTAAGAAATCTATTCGTCTTAAAAATTAAATTTAAAAAATATTAAGAACATTTCCGTAACTGTTAAATAACAACCTATTTTCTCATGGCAGACAAACGTAAACAACCAGCGTAAAAGGCGTAAGCAAATAAACCAATTCAAGCAAGAAGACAAAAATTTATCATAAATAAATTTAGGGTCACACTCATAAATCAAGCCAGGCTAATACACGGAATTCAAGAGCCAAGCAGGCCATAAAGACGCATTCCACTATGCACTACAGGGCCGGCTCTATTTTGAAGATCGATTTACATAAAGTGATTAATTAATTAATTAATAATTTAATTGATTGATTGATATTGATATAATCATATTGGTATTGGTATTGATGGTAATATTGTTGGTATAAGTGTTGATGTTGATATTGGCATTATAGATATTGATATTAGTATTAATATTGATTGATTAATTGGTTGATACTGATATTAACGTTAATATTGATTAATTGATTGATTGGTTGATATTGGTATTGATTATTTGTATTATTTGGTATTAGTATTGGTATTGACTAATTGAAATTTATATTGAATTTATATAGATACTAATTTAACAGGAAACCAGGCAACAATTGATCATTGCAGAGGGCAGCGTGCGTGTGTGAAGGGAAATCAAGTGGGTGCGTCGCAATATTATATTATTGTATTATATATATTATATAATATACACATAAGCTCACGCAAGCAAAGCTTGGAGGATGGAGAAAGTAAATGGGCAAAGCCCCCACGCGAAAATGAAGTGGTAGGCCATCTATTGAGGCATGCGTTGCACGCCTGACATAGGGGCCGGGTTTCAAATTGATGCGATACACCACAGGGCCGGCTTTATCTATTTTGTATATTAATATTTTTATTTTTAAATTAATTTGAAAAAAATAAGTAAGAAGGCAAAGATATAAATAAATGAAAACGGTATGAACACTAATATAGCAATAAAATAAATAAAGAATATACAAGGTTGGTAGCCGGAGTAAGCAGAAAAACTAACATACCCACCCCCATTCAGGAATACCAAATGAATGGGGTTATTACTAAAGCCCTGGTTTAGGAGGATTCCGGATTGTACTTAGTTTTGGGTCAGTTCAATGTCCTCCAAAAGCCCTTCCTAAACTGGACGTATGGCCCGACCCGGCTGACAAAAATCCCGGGAGCTGCCTTAACCTTTGACACTGTCATCCACGAACTCCTAGGGTGGATCTACCAGCCGGCGTAAAAACTTCGGATCCAACAAACACAGGTAATGCTGTGATTTGGCGGGATACGCAGGAGAACGGAAAGGGGGTAATATAACCTCGGGAGATCAGTGGATGACAATATATCTGGGGCTTGCCATACGTTCCCATACTCATACTCATACTCATACCAACTATCTCTAAAGAATTTATAATTACTTAAAGATTTTAATTGTAAGAACACATAAAAATAAAATGCAGTTCTTTCAAAAAAACATGTATTTAAATATTTAAAATATACAATATTGTCATTTTGGTATTATCTTTAAGATAGAAGCTCTTCTAATTCTTTGGAATGTTCGTTTTTGGGATCGTATCTGGCAACTAGTTGATCAAAGCATTTTTCGGGATTATTAGCTTTTAAATGTTTGATGACCACAATAGCAGCTTCTTTTTGTTCTTCAGTGCAGCGTTTACATTTGTTAGCAATTGCTTCAGGTATATATTCTATATGAAAAGACAAACAGGTAATTAAAATTAAAACATTATACAGTATAAATATTGGAAGTAAAAAGATCGACTAACTTTAGTTTCAGTTTTCTGAAGAAGACAGCAACATGGCTGTCGAAATGTCAAACTGAATCACTATAAGACGCGGCTTAAATCCGCAAAACTTTTTACTTCTAAAGCAAATGACCGCGAAATATTACTTACTTTTTAGTTGTTCTCCATCATTATTACATTTAGCATGTTCTTTTTCCAAAACACAATTACAATGATTTTGGATCAATCTTTCATTTTCTAGAACTTTGGTGATGTTAATGTTCTGGTATTTTTCGGGAAGTTTGTAAAATTTGTCTTCAGAACATACAGCTACCACTAGAGCACTAAGCAGAAAAACAGCGTAATATTTCATTATTGTTTAAGTTGTTTCAGTTATTGTTTAAAAAATGCAACTGAATTTACTTTGATATTGTTCCCTATTTATATAAAGAATTTTGAAATAATTTTTGATGCAATTAGTAGAGGATATTTTTAATCAGCAATTAAACAAATTAACAATTAACATTGATGTTTATATTTTTTTATTTTTGTAAATATTAACAAACGATTGTTATGTCATAAAAAATCCCTGAATGGGCTAATTAGGTACCTAATAAGTGTGGCGAAATATTAAATTTATAAAAAAATTTAATTTAAATATATTTCACAAATATTTTACTTTAAATCACATGTTGGAAAAGTTTATAAAAGTTTACAAAGCCTTTGTTTAAAAATAACTTACCCTTACCTGCTATTAGATTTTGATGTGTTCGTTAGGTTTGTAGGAATTCCTTAAACCTACCAACCGATTAAGCTGAAATTTTGCACACAGTTTTGCTGCTGATAACAATAAAGTAGGTATACTCAATATCGTAATTTGCTTAAAATGGCCGACGCTTTCAGACGGCGGATTACCTTTGAAACAACCCCCTTTATTTAGTTATCAAATTTGACAAGTGAAAACGTTAAGGTGGGTAATATAGTATTACCTATATATTTTTTTGCAACCTCCTTGATATGGGTATTAAATAAAAGGGTTAGAAGGTTAGTGACGCCATAATAAATCCAATATGGCGGCAGCCTCAAGCAGAAAAACGTGACGTTATTCTAATTTCAATATGGCGGATGATGTAATGTATAAAAATTAAAAAAACAATTTAATTAAAAAAAAACTCATAACAGACTTTGACCCACTAAAAAGTATAAAATAATGTAATTTACATCCGAAAGTTGTAGAAATTGACAAAACACTTCTGGAACTCTGTAGGGACTCCCCAGGAATCTTGCTCGTCACCTACATCATTTAATGTGTTTATAAGATACTGTAAATAAAATTATGAATGTGGCAAAAGCAGTTATTTTTTTATAATTGATACATTTGGTACAATATTTCTACTGAAAATTGGATGCACTTTACGTGTTAAACGTGTTATTGGATGGCCTTGGGCTCAAATCCAACTTCTATCTATATATGCATGGACGTAGACAGAATTTTCAGTCGAATCTGGGCTTAAAAAGCGTTACACCTCGATCCCAAAAAATAAATAATAGTAAAAAACAAGAGCTAAGCTTCCTACAACATTATTTTTAATAAATTATTTTCGACGGATAATTAAATTGGCTATAGCCAAGTGTTATAACAGTTAAAAAAAGTATATATTATATTATTGCTTTATTACCTAAATTTTTAAAATATTAATAAATATGTTACAACACAATTATTAAAGTCCTTCTTTTTTCATTGCTTCCTCGTATTTTTTATAATAGATGCCATCTGGGTCATATTTTTTCTGGAGTTCCTCCCACATATCCTTATGGTCATTCATCAAATGGTCAAATACTGTTTTTACACCTGCTTTTTGTTTTTCACTGCATTTGGAACAATCTGTTTGCAAGGCGTCAGGCAAAACCTCTATAAAGTTATTATAATATTAAAACCATGATCGCTTTGTCTAATTTTCTACATTCAATACATTGCTAATATGATAATATCATAATATTAATAAATTTATAAATGTTGGGCTTAACATAAAAAAATTAAAGGGAAAAACTAATTAAGCCAGGACAGAAATACAGGAATGTTACCATAAGTTTTTAAAAAATTTGGAGAGAAATTGTTATTTAAATAGTACTTATAAAGAAAAAAGAACAAAGATTTTTAGCGCCAATTCTGCATCATTTGGGAACAATTAAAGTAAAAAATTATAACTATTCTGGGTAGCACTTTGAAGTCTTTTATTCACAGTTTTTATGCTTTCTTTTGTCAAAATTGGTTTAATTTTTAAGCTATTAACATTTTGACTTGATTACTTTTACACGATGTCGAAAACATGTTTCTAGTTTTGTCCATAAGGTGCACAATTTTGTAGAATTGTGTTTAAAATGCAATAACATTATTATTTTGTTACAATTTGAGAAGTTACTTAATTTTGTTAATTACTTCTTTTACAATAATAATAATTTTAATCACCGAAAATTTTTTGACAAAACAACTTACATGCTATGTATTATGTAGAGGTATACAATTTTTTTCAATTTTTTTAGTTAAGTGTAATACTTTTTACAATACTATACTAAATTTATAACAATAGTTAACATGAATTTTGCATCTGAGATTTATGTAGATTTATCGAGATTTATGCAAACAAAAAAAATATTTCATAAAAAAGTTTACTTTTGTAGACAGGACAGAACGTTTAGTTAATGATGCGCTCTGAATTACTGAATAATAGCAAAGATTAAATACCTTTACTTTTTTTCAAAGATTAAATATAAAAGTATATTTTATCTTTGATAATGGTAAAAAAATTGAAAATTTCTTAAAATGTTAAAAATGATTGGAGGATGATTTTACGTCTATTTTAAGAAGTAATAATTTGATATGCTGTCAAAAATAGAGCAACGAACGAATTTCTTGTTAAAAAAACGTATGCCTCATACCTCTTACTAATTGTCATAGCGAAAAAGCGGTCACTAATAACACTAAGCAACAAATTTTAACTTAAAAAAAAGGTCCTGGTTAAAAATAGAATTTTTCGATTGTTTATAATTGAAATAGATCCAAAATGTTTTTAAAAAAAATTTCTGAAGTCGTAAATAAAAAATAGGAGCACAGTATTTTGGTACCATTTATTGCATAGATACACAATTTAAAAATTTTAAGATGACGATACTTTTAACTTATATTTCAGCATTCCATGAACAACATATCTGTACATATTGTAATAATTTAAGGCATATTTTTTTGATGTTTTTTATCGTTCAAATTATTTTGTATACTAATTTTTATCGTTATTATTTAACAATTTTTCTTTGTATCATGGTGCTGCCCGTATCGTCTAAACAAGACTTTGGAAAATTTTTTGGTCGCCGGGTTTGCGTCGAGCAGGTCAAAATCTATAGGAGTGTGCTATTTTTATTACCGACCTTTTTTATTTACTAATTTTTATCGTTATTATTTAACAATTTTTCTTTGTATCATGGTGCTGCCCGTATCGTCTAAACGAGACTTTGGAAAATTTTTTGCAATTTTTGCAATTTTTGTTTGCAATTTTTGTTTGCAATTTTTTAATAGCACCATGATACAAAGAAAAATTGTTAAATATATTTAACAATTTTTCTTTGTATCATGGTGCTGCCCGTATCGTCTAAACGAGACTTTGGAAAATTTTTTGGTCGCCGGATTTGCGTCGAGCAGGTCAAAATCTATAGGAGTGTGCTATTTTTATTACCGACCTTTTTTATTTACTAATTTTTATCGTTATTATTTAACAATTTTTCTTTGTATCATGGTGCTGCCCGTATCGTCTAAACGAGACTTTGGAAAATTTTTTGGTCGCCGGATTTGCATCGAGCAGGTCAAAATCTATAGAAGTGTGCTATTTTTATTACCGACCTTTTTTATTTATTTTTATTATTTTATATTTATATTTTATTATTTTTATTTATTTTTTTTATCTACTAATTTTTATCGTTATTATTTAACAATTTTTCTTTGTATCATGGTCCTGCCCTTATCGTCTAAACGAGACTTCAGAAAATTTTTTGGGCGCCGGATTTGCGTCGAGCAGGTCAAAATCTATAGGATTTTTATTACCGACCTTTTTTTATTGTTTACTAATTATAATTAGTCAAATTATACCGAATGAAATAGTCAAATTAGTACATTTAAATTAAGTTTTGTCCCGGCGGGGGTTAAACTCGAGTCTCTGGTTGTCGATCACTTTTATAAATTAAAATTATATTTGTCTATAAATATTGTTAGTTAGTTACATTTTAAAGTTAAATGCTATTGTGGGCTAAACATGTTTGCATCTTTGTTTGTTTTCATGGGCCATTTAACCATGGAGCCTATAGGCTACATGCATTTGACACTAACAATAATTTGTACGCAAGAATTAGTCAAACTTTAACCATTTAAATAGTAAAAAGTAACTATTTAAAAGTGAAAAGGACTATTATATTAATAAACAATGCAGTTACTAATTTAAATAGTGAAATTTTAACTACACCGCGTCAAATTTAACGCATCATTAAAAACTTGCCACAATTTCAAACGTGATTTTCTTGCGAACCGTCAAACCGAATTTGGTGATTTTTCAATAAATTGTAGGTTTATTCTTCGGTAATAATACGTTTATTGAAATATTTTTTTAAATTTACATTTTGAGTATATACAGGGTTTTTCCCGTAAATTTGAAACGCCCAGATTTAACAGCATATGACTTATATAATTAAACTATAGCCTCATATTTTCTTAACATTTTATTTTTTGATTCACACAACAAGTGCCAAACCCCGCCCACTGTGGTAGGGATTGAATTATTATTATTTTAGAATTATTTTTGTTTGAGAATTTATAGGTTTTATTTTTATCGAATTCGTTTATTTTGTTTTAATGTATTTCTGCAAATAAAAACTAAGTATTGTTTAAAATCCATTAAATTCCAGTTAATGGCGAAAATGTATTTCTTAAAAACTATACACATTTCCCTACGACAGCGTCGGAGCTACTGAACAAACAGTAGATCAAACTGCATGCCCTTGTATCTGGCTGCATGCCGCGCTGTTGCCATATGCTATTATTGTTTCCTAAAAGGGTTGTTTTTCTTATTTTTTAATATTAAAAGTAAGAAAATTAACTAAATCAAATTATTTTTGACATATTATTATTTTTTTTTTTATTTTTAAAGTTTCAAACAAATAAAATTGAACTATTTATTAAATAATTATAATCGTTCTCTTCTGATTTAAAACAACCTGGCAACTATGGTTCGTAATTACGAATGGCTTGGTTTAAACCACGCCCAATTAAAGTTTGTTTCTTTTTCTCTGATCAGAATATAATTTTTCATCCTTGTCTCCAGCCTTACTTACTTGATTCTATACAGTCTGTATACGGTTAAAAACTAAATAACTCCAGTTTAATGTAAAATGAAAGAACTTAACATAGATAAAAATAAATAATGGTGTACAAATGTCAGGAACGATCATAACAGACGTAATGTGCAGGGAAGGCATCGAATGACAAAAGTTGTACATGATCGTTTCCTTTTTTTGCATGCTTTGAAAAAACGGTTTGTAACAGCAATTAATCTACAGGTACAACTTAATGCTACTCATAATTTTCAAGCAAGTGTGTCCGCCGTAAAAAGACGTCTTGCGGAACAGAATTTGACCTTCATAATTCCATCAACAGGACCGAAGTTAAATGCAAATCATCGTAGAGCAAGACTCAATTTGCCGGACAACATGTTGGCTGGAATATTGAGGATTGGCAGCGTGTACTATTTACAGACGAGGTCAGATTTTGTTTATTCAGCTCTGATCGGCGAGTAAGGGTTCTCCGACGTCCAAAAAGAGATTTTTACAGTGTAACATGGAGGTTCTGTAATGGTTTGGGAAGGAATTTTCTTGACAGCTCGCACAGATCTCGTTATTGTTCGTGGATGTACCATGAATAATGTACGATATATGGAGGACATTTTATCTGAGCATGTTGTCCCTTTCGGTAATAATTTTTTACTGATGCAGGATAACGCATGCCGCTGCGGCACACCGCTCATATTATAGTACTCTTACACTATAATAGTGTAAGAGTACTTACATAAGAAGAGTGTTGAAATATTAGACTGGCCTGAAAATAGTCCGGATCTCAACCCCATTGAGCATTTTTGGGATAATATAGGTAGACGACTAAGAAATCATGATCCCTTTCCTGCCTGCATTGATGACGTAGCAAATATGCTACGAGAAATATGGAATGCCAATGAACAAGGCGAGATTAGACATCTGGTTTCGAGTATGAGCCGTCGATGTGAAGCCGTAATTAGAAGTAGAGGCGGAAATACGCGATATTTATATTCTTTAATGTTGTTTTTATTGATTGTGTTCATATTTTTATTGTTACAATCGTTCTTTTAATTTTTTTTTAATAAACTGAAGTTCTTTAATATTTAACTGTATATTTCTTTTAAAAATAAAGATAACGCAGTGAATTAAAAAACATAATGTTAAGAGAAGATGGGGCTATAGTTTGATTATAAGAGACATATGATGTTATAGCTGGTAGAACCCTGTGCACCCTGTATATACTCAAAACGTAAACAAATATTTTAATAAAGGCATCATAACCAAAGAATAAACCTACAATTTAAAACAAAAACTACCAAATTCGGTTTGACGGTTCGCAATAAATTCAACTTTAAAATTGTAGCAAATTTTTAGTGGTGCGTTAAATTTGACACAAAGTGTATTTTATTTTAGTAGAGTAGAAATCATCGTAATATTGTGCATTTTATACCATTGTTTTTCTACAATGCTTATACCTACAAAATCAAAGTACAAAGTAAAAAAGAAGCCAAACTTATCAACCCCAATGTTGCCACGTTTAAAAAGTAATTGGTATACTTATTTTAAAACGACCAGAAACCTTGGTTTTGACAATCCCTTTCCAAATCGACACATTTTTCAAGACTTAGGTGCTTATTTCCTTTCTTGCTGTTTATAAACATCGCTTTCTTAAGGCGGGTCTACAATTGTCGCAGGGGTTCGATTGCAGAACGTGGCGATGGAGCAAGGTTCTTTTGTCATCTGGGTGCTTTGCGCAAGCTTAAGTTCTGTAATCTGCGACCTGCGACAATTGTAGACCTGACTTTAGACATATATATTTTCTAACGACAACCTGATCAGCTATGTTATTTATTTTAATTTTAATTTTTATTGCTCCTCTTTATTTAAAAGGTCTTACTTTTTTAATTTATAGAATTTATCATTCAATTTCACCTACATAAAAAAATGTATTCCTTGGAAAATTTAAAATTTGTTTAAAAAATGTTCTGTGGACACACCTAAGCCCCAATATGATATCGAATAAATTTTATTTTTATATTTGTATAATCTAAATTTAATTTTACTTAAGAAAGCTGTACTTGATTTAACAGGTACCTTTATTTTTATTAGTTTTATTAAGTAGCTGTGGCCCACAGCCTCTGGGTTAAGTGGTAGAGCAGGGGATAATTCTTTATCTATCTAAACTTCGCTCAGATATGTAAAAAAAATAGATTGGAAAACCATTATGTAAAGCTGAACTGGCTCTTCTGAATTAAGTGTATCCCTGAATGAAAATCAAATAATCTTAAAATAATTATTTTTTGCTAATTTTTATACAAACTTTTAGTGACTGGACGGCCCATGTTGGGAAAAGGGCAAGAAAATTACTCATTTCTCACATGAAGATTCTCAATGTCGCGGAGCCAGAAAATTAACTCAATATTAAGAACAAATTACTAACCCTAATAGGAAAGTTAGGTGTGGAGAGATAAGTGACTCTTGAAATCACCATTAACCTGCCTTTAAGATCAACACAGGCTGATAGTCTTGCATGTGAAAGAGCCCCTTCTACAACAGAAAGGCTAAAATAAGTCAAGAGGCCAAGAGAAAGTCCAACTCCTTTCCGCCAAATGTCAATGCCATAGATAATAAATCAATGCTAAATAACTGAACAGCTGATAAATATTGAGTACCAATCAAAATTTTTAGTGAAAATTCGTAAATCTATCCAAGTTTCTAAGTCGCCGCGGTGCCTGCCACCTCTGATCCCTGGTACGGATAAATGTCCGGATTTTACCCTTCACCCACGGATTTCTACGGATATTTGACTAGAGAACTCAGGATTTTTCGAACGAAAAGATTGGCAACGCTGATAAATCAGTCTTCAACCTACTCTGGTATTATTTACTTCATGGCGCAGTAGGTATACCGATATCCTACAGTGGGGGTTTATTAATTAATGTTGCCTAGTATTATATAATATATATGTATACATATGACATCTTTCTTTTTTCAATAAAGTTATTTTAATTTACATTTACAATAATTATTTTTACAACATTTACAATTGTTATTAACACAGCAGGAGCCCCTAAAGCCCGATGCACAATAGCCCGGTAACAGGAACCGGGAATCTGAATAGTAAAGGTAGGAGGTAGTGTTGGGATCACTCGAGTGAAAAATAACATATTACCCGGTTATTGAAATAACCTAAATTATTCGGTTATGAGTTTTGGATCCAAGTCATGAATAATCCGGTTATTTGCGCAGTGTATATTTTTAAAATAACCTGGTTGGCAAAAGTCTGAAACGGCGTGGTAAATAAAGTTATCTGTAATATACAGGTTATATTTTTAGGAATCTGCTCATTTGACAGTTAAAGTTTGTTTAAAATTTGAATTTATTGAAATTTGTTAACAAAAATTAGCATTAAATTTAAATTACCTACTACGTGGAAAATCTAAAAATTTAAACACTTATATTAAAAATTTAATTATAATTTTTTGCCTACTATAATTATGTTGAAAAACTACCAAAAAAGTAGATTTCTAGAAAAATGGTAATACTGCTTGAACATTACAAGCCTTTTTTAAGGAATCGAGTAAACCGAAAATTCCTTCTTTACATTCCGGTACGGAATGTAAAGAAGCAACGCCCACCCCACGATGAGCATTTAAGTGATCGTAATTCAAGTGATAATCCGGTTTTTGAAATCACTTGAATACTCGGTAATCGGTTATTGAAATAAATCGGTTATTCCCAACACTAGTAGGAGGGACTAAGAAACCACTGTGTTTGCTGAGTCTCTCCCACCTTTACCGTTTAGGATCCCGTTACCGGGCTGTTGTGCAGCGGGCTTAACAATTCGTACTTGTGCTAGAGTATAATTTATTTATAGCCCTTGCTCAAATATTTTTTTGCAAAAACTAATTTTATAGATTTTTTTAACGAAACAAAATATTTTTTTTATTTTTGCAAAAAGAAATTAAGAAAAAAATCGGAAATAACCCAAAAACCGTTTTAAATTTAAAGAGTTCGGGTTCGGTCTCTAGAGTTACGTTTAAAAATAATTTGGGTTCGGTTACGGTTCCGGTCCACAAATATATATCGGTTCCGGTCCGGTTTTCTGTCCAAAAGCGGTCCGGTCCGGGTCCCTGGTTTCCAGCATTATTTGTTTGACGATTTTTACTGAATTTAAATTTTTACAATTTATATTTACAGAGACTGTATGAAATTTATTTTTTCATTCGGATTAACACTGTTTATTGGAAAACCGATAAAAACTTAACACAGGATTTCCTCTCGAAATGCACCCAACAACACAACAAATTGTGCCACGTTTTATTCCTATATTTTTTAACATTTTCCGGCTTTATTTTTAAAAACACTCGTTTGGACCACACGCGTTTGATTACACTAGGCAACAAATTTTAACTTAAAAAAAAGGTCCTGGTTAAAAAAAGAATTTTTCGATCGTTTATGACTGAAAAAAAAAAAAAAATGTTTTTAAAAAAAATTTCTGAAGTCGTAAATAAAAAATAGGAGCACAGTATTATGGTACCATTTATTGCATAGATACACCATTTGAAAATTTTAGGATGACGTTACTTTTAACTTATATTTCAGCATTCCATGAACAACATATCTGTACATATTGTAAAAATTTAAGGCATGTTTTTTTAATGTTTACTGTTTTTTATCGTTCAAATTATTTTGTTTATTTATTTTTATCGTTATTATTTAACAATTTTTCTTTGTATCATGGTGCTGCCCGTATCGTCTAAAAGAGACTTTGGAAAATTTTTTGGTCGCCGGATTTGCGTCAAGCAGGTGAAAATCTATAGGACTGTGCTATTTTTATTACCGACCTTTTTTATTTACTAATTTTTATCGTTATTATTTAACAATTTTTCTTTGTATCATGGTGCTGCCCGTATCGTCTAAACGAGACTTTGGAAAATTTTTTGGTCGCCGGATTTGCGTCGAGCAGGTGAAAATCTATACGACTGTGCTATTTTTATTACCGACCTTTTTTATTTACTAATTTTTATCGTTATTATTTAACAATTTTTCTTTGTATCATGGTCCTGCCCGTATCGTCTAAACGAGACTTCGGAAAATTTTTTGGTCGCCGGATTTGCGTCGAGCAGGTGAAAATCTATAGGACTGTAATAAAAATGGCACAGTGTGCTATTTTTATTACCGACCTTTTTTATTTACTAATTTTTATCGTTATTATTTAACAATTTTTCTTTGTATCATGGTGCTGCCCGTATCGTCTAAAAGAGACTTTGGAAATTTTTTTGGTCGCCGGATTTGCGTCGAGCAGGTGAAAATCTATAGGACTGTGCTATTTTTATTACCGACCTTTTTTATTTACTAATTTTTATCGTTATTATTTAACAATTTTTCTTTGTATCATGGTCCTGCCCGTATCGTCTAAACGAGACTTCGGAAAATTTTTTGGGCGCCGGATTTGCGTCGAGCAGGTCAAAATCTATAGGACTGAGCTATTTTTATTACCGACCTTTTTTTATTGTTTACTAGTGTTATCAAAAGTTGTACTTTTGTTACGATGATAACAGCCGTGTGGTGGCGTTACTAGCGATACTTCTTTAGCGTATTTTTAAGATTTTCACCGAAATTTAATTAAAATGAACTATTTTAATACAGTGATTTCATGTAACTTTAATAAAATTTTCCACCATATAAATTATTATAACTATTTTAAAAAATATACTAACTTTTTAATTCTGATCCTTCAGGAGTGCAGTTTCCTTTTTCCAATAAACAATTAAAGTAATTTTTTAAAAGTCTATGATTAGCTAATATTTCATTATAATCAATATTGTCATATTTCGTTGTATATTTTTCATCGGCTTCTATTAACACTACAAAAAATAAACACACAAAAACTACCATTTTAGCCATTTTAAGGACGAATAAGTTTTAGTTTGCTGTTAAGTGGTATTTATTATATATTTTACAAAGGATTTCCGCTTTTTATTAAAGTATTTATTATTTTAATACATGACAATTTTCTTAAATGCCAATTATGACATGTCTACTTATAATACATTTGTTAGTAAATAAAACAATTATATGGGACAATGATTTTTTTATTAAATAATACAAGTATTAAAAAGTATTCTTTTTGAAATTCTTTACTATATTTATTTGTGTACTGCCCAGTTGGATCGTACTTGGATGTTATTTGATTGAACTAATCACGTTTGTTTTTGGCTAAATACCGAATGGCTTTTTTGCTACCATTCCTTTGTTTTCTGTACATTTTTCGCAGCCTGTCTTGTTTGCTTTAGGTAAAAGTTCTAAAAATAATAATAACATACATTTAAAATAACATATATTATGTTTATTGATCTAAAAATATAATTATAACCTTTTAATTCTCTTCCATCTCTGGTAAATTTCCCTTTGTCCAAAATACAGTTCACATAGTTTTCGAGTAATCTGTTATTTTTTAAAATCATCTCCAAATCAGCATTTTCATATTTGTTAATTGTTAATTTCTTAATTGTTAAGTTCTTCATCTTGACTTAAAGAAACTCTATTAGAGTGTTCTTGGTCAAAAAGTCAATGTCTGAACAGGCATAATTGGAAATGGAACAGAGAACGTTGTCCGTGGAAAAGAAGCCCTGTATCCAGATGACAAAACTATATGGTTTTAACAGGATGGGGCACCCCCTCATTTTACTAAGAGAATATTTGGACGAAGTATTTGCGGACGTGGAGGGCAGATAAAGTGGCCACCAAGGTCACCTGACTTAACCCCCTGTGAATGGCCAAATAATCTGAGAGCCAGAATCACGGCAGCAATGAGAGAAGTGGTAAATGAAGTATTTGGAAATGTAAGGCGGTCTTTTATGGAGATTATATAGAGTATAGTGTTATAAGACCTGAAAATTATTTTTTTATTTTTATGTCCACCTGCATCATGTGTTATAGTAAAAAACAAAATGGATTTATCTGGTGTTGCTTGAATTGACCTCAGAATTGACAGGATTTATCTTCATTTGCTTGAAATATCAATAAAAAAAACCGTTTTATCCATTGACCTATACAGGGTGGTCCAGGATTAATCTGAAAAATGTTAATGCTATTTAAGTTCATTTAAAATAACAATAAAGTGAATTTATCTTATTTTCATTTAAACAAGAATGTAAATTGTATTAATTTGGATTTATCTGCTTTTGCTTGATTTGCTAGGTTTCGAGACAGGTATTCTTTATCAATTACTTGGTTTGGCTCAATTCTGAGTTCACCAATGGATTAAACTTACCTCATTTACTGTTAGTTCATACCTAACTCATTTTTTAACAAAACTGGATCTGCTGATTGCTCCACAATTTATCAATAAATTTAAATAAATCTTTAAAAAAACAAGTTGTTTGATTCATATTACTAGGTTGGCACAATTGACTTAAATTGAAATTTCAAAATTAATATTTAATATTGGTCAAAATAAAACGTCAAATTTTGTTTTGTCTATTTTGATGCTTCAATTGTCAATTATAAGAGCCAGACACAGTTTACATTTACTTCTAATGATTTTATATACCTGCACACATTTTATATTATATTTTTAATAAACAAAACCAAAAAAACAGTTTTTAACACATCGTTGACCTGAAAGTTGCTAATAGTCTAAAATAAAATTTCCCTAATTACGATGTTTCTAGAAAGCTCTTAGTATCATTAAAAACGATGCGTCTTAGAACTCTTAGTCGCATCAAAATAGACAAAAATATTTTTGAAAATATTGTTAACATATTATTATTGTTCCTAAATTCTTAAGTTTGTATGTACTTTAATATTGTAAAAACGTTGAGTGAAGAAGTTCTTTAATTAATGGTAAAAATATTTATTTTCCTATTAATAACGCTACAAACAGTAAGTAATTTAAAATTCAATTAATATCAATTAATAAATAAAATAACACAGTTATACCTAGAAATTATGTGACACATTTACTTAGGCAGGTAATTATTTTTCAGTAAAATTATTCATATACGTATAATTAAAAATGTTGCCATTAAATAATTGATTTTTATTAATATATTCTATGTGCTATAGGTACCTAGAACATTAATAATCATAATTATAATTAGAATGACAAATTCGAGTTTGTTAATTATAAACTACTATACATTATAAAATGCATTATTAATACAGTATATATATATTTAATTTTAAGTTGTCTTTATATTTTGTATACCTATAAACAAAAGTACAAAAAGATTACAAAAAATAAATAAAGATTACAATAAAATAATTTATAAAATTCAAAAAATAACAAGATAAAATAAATAAAGATTACAATAAAATAGTTTATAAAATTCAAAAAATAACAAGATTTAGTTTACAATACGATTCCTTCTTTTTTATATTCCTCCTTGTATTTGGCCCTGTAGGCACCTTGAGGATCATATTTAGTAATCAGTTCGTCAAACCAATTACGTTTATTTTTTACCAAATGACGTAGCACCTTTAAACTGCCTTCTCTTTGTTTTTCGCTGCATTTCGAACAATCGCTTTTTAGTGCATCAGGTAAAACACCTTAAAAATAAATTAAACTTTTAATTTAAAATATTAATATATTACCAATAGAATTAGAATAATATTTTTATAATTTAAAACAATATTTTAATTCAATAAATAAAAATCTTTATTTTTTTAACTCCCAGTAAATATAAAATAAATAAACACGCGTATTATACACATTTATTTTATAATAGGGTGTTACAAAACAGGTGCAAAAAGGTTTTTTTTTATAAAAACTTTGCTTTAGTTTTGGGTTGGGTGGTTTGCATTTCGTCTTAAGATAGGCTATAGGATAGATTATACAAAACTTCACAGAAAAAAGTCCCACGGCGCGTTGCGACGCGTCATGACTAGGGTTTTAAAGTGTCGGAAAAAAAAACGGAAAAATTGGGAATTTTCCCGGCCTTGGAAAAATTGGCTTTTTTGGGAAAAATTTAATTTATTTTTTTGGAAAATATACCCATTTGAAAAAAGTAGTAATTAACCACTTAACATTATTTAAAAAAAAATCCTTTATTACAAAAAAAAATAAAACTAAGCATTAAATTAACTACAAAATAATGAATAATTTAAATAACTTAAATTACAAAATTATATTTTTATAAATCAAATTGTTAAATAAAAGTTATGTTAATATAGCACCGAATATATGCCCGGTAGAATATTCTTACTGAATTAAAATAAAAGAAACAATTATTATAATCATAATATTATATAATTATAAACAGCGTCGGAAATTCACTTTTTTCTCGATATCAGTATCAGTATCTCGATAATAGAATAAAATTAAAAAAATTAAAAAGTCAATTTTTCTGAAAATTTCTCAATTCTTCCATTTTTTTCCGGAAAAAAACGGTTTTTTCCGCAGGTCTTAGGGAGTTCTTTATTTCTTTTCTACTTGGCCATGGTTTAAATAAATTGTTTACAAACTCGCTGAAAAATATTTATTTATATATAAGTAAACATTCAATTTTCTTAGTTTCTTTACAGGTAATATTCATAAGAAAAATTGAACCTACACCTCGCCAAAGTTTTTTGTTTTGAGTGCGTTCCACCAACTTCAAATATCGACAGACAGCTGTTTCGACCTATATTGGGTTGGGTTACCTTAATGTTCAGCCGGTTGGGCTAATTCTAGATTCCTTTAGGCCATATTAGTATCTGTGATACAATTTGCCGTGTGCAGTCTTGGTTGCATAGTATGTACCAATTGCGGCAAAGGCCACGTCGTTAGACCTGGATCAAGTGATGTTCTTACATCTCGCTTGTGTTGGCTTACCAACCCAGTATTTAAGCTCAGGGAGTCCTTTGTTTTGGGTGTGTTCCTCTACACCAAGTTGTCCGACACTGATGAGAGTTGGTGGAACGCACTCGAGGTGTAGGTTCAATTTATTCTATAAGTATTTAAAAATTGTAAATTACAATGTTTTACCATTAATATTATTTTGTAAGCATACAATAATTTGTTATAGTACACACACACAGGTCTATAAAGAAAAACTTTATATCAATACTAGTTCAAAAGTCAAATTATTATTAAACTCCGTACAGAAACAAAGCTAAAATATCAGCATGTGACCTGAACCTAACCTAAAAATAAATAATTTAATTAAATGCTTAAAAAAATATATAAAACCAAGCGGCGAAAGCCTATTAATTGCCTCGCACACGATCTAATGCCTCGACTATCGCCTTGGCACTAAAATGTATGCTCGGCGATAATATGTGCTTTCTCCGCCTGGTCTATAATGTATTATTTTGGAGGAACATTTATAATTGATTGTACAATTATTATACGCTTTAACAAAAATACTGCAGGTTAGTCGTAGATTAGATATTATACAGGGTGCCGTCATAGGGGGGCGATTGATGGACAATAATTGTCCATCATATTTTAAAATCAGATTTTCAATAAATTTTAGTCCAGTAAGTAATATTATTTAAAAGGCCGCAATTTTTAGTGGTCTCGAGATGTGACATTGCAAAATTCTATATTGTATTTAAACTGCTTGTTCGATTGGAATAAAAAGTAGGTAGGTAGTTATTCCAGATCATAATTGAGGACCCTAGAAGCCAAGGGATACAAGTGACATTTAAAAAAATTTAGTTATGTACAGAAAAAGACAGTAAATGGTACATTTTACTTGGTATCCAAGGACTTATAAAGCATTGCTCTTTTTTAAATAAACACGCTTCATATATATATATATATATATATATATATATATATATATATATATATATATATCGGCCATTTCAAGCGCGCGAAACGCACGAATTACAAAACTGTTTTTATAAAAAAAATTGTAGATTATTTATTATATAATATTTTGGCATCAAAATTTGCAAAAATATTCTTCTTTTATTAGGTTATACGTTAAATAAAAAAAAAATCAAGAGATATTTTATGAAAGTAGATATAATTTTAATAATTGAAAGGTGTGGACGGGACAAAAAAAGATTTATCTTGTCCCGTCCATCCCTGTCAATTATTGAAATTGTCTCTACTTTTATAAAATATTTCTTGCGATTTTTTTTATTTAATGTACACCCTAATAATAGAAGAATTTTTTTGACAATTTTGATGCAAAAATAATATATAATAAATTAGCTACAATTTTTTTTATAAAAACAGTTTTGTGATTTGTCCCGTCCATCCGCTTGAAATGGCCGATATATATATATACAGGGTGTCCCAGAACTCGCGCCACAGAGAAAAAAGGGGCGTGCCGATAGCAATGGAGATGCCAAATTTAAAAATAAAAAATTTCTAGGTAATAGTGTAATCGAATGAGAGCAAAAAAGCGGCAGCCAATACCGAGAGATCTCGCCTAGGTTAAACGTAGGAGCTTTAAAAATTGCTAGGAGACGATAGAACATTGTTGTCTTAAAAACATTTAAAAATCTTTTGGCCAACTGTATTTACTAAGTTGTCCAAAGCTTTCAAAAAATGAGGTTATTAATCTATGACTGATACTTTAGAACGCCAATGTTTTAAAGTAAAAAATCAAACCAGTTGTATTTTATTTAGCTTTTTTTGCGCCCACGCTCCCCATAAATAGTTATCATTTCGTTATAATCATCAAGGAAAACATTATTTATAATAACTTAATTTATAACCTAATACAATATTAATGACAAAAGTAAAGATTGACAGCATTGTCAATAATAACTTAATTTATAACCTAATATAATATTAATGACAGGAGTAAAGATTGACAGCAGTGTTACAATGAATTGGATTCCAGTGGACCAAATATTTTACATATTTTTTATTATCAACAATGCAACCTAAGTATCCTAGCAATTTAAAGAATTCCCTGTGGTGATCTATTGGGATTGGCTATCGTTTTTTATTCTTATCTCCCTTATCCTTTGCGTTGGACAATTTGAATTTTTAAATATGTGTTTCAAATTACTTTCGGTACGTTCCCTTTTTCTCTGTGGCGCGAGTTCTGGGACACCCTGTATATATATATATATATATATATATATTATAATATTGATAAAATGTATATACCTAACCTTTCGAGTAAATGACGCGTTTTATTAAAAAATTAGATCTTGCGCTAGTCCTTGAAAAAGTATGTTAAATTTAAACCTAACTAGTGATTAGCAATGGCATATATGTAATTATAAAAAAAATGTTAACCTTTTTTAAATAATCACAATTAAATAGTTATTTATGTCATAATAGGTTTGTGCTGAACTCGAAGATTAAAGTCCGACGCATTAGCGGAGGCCTAGAATTGAGCGAAGCACAAAAAGACAAGCCTCAGCCGAACGACAAACAACATTTTAACTTTATTTAATTTTATTTGTTAAACCAGAGCTTCCCAAAGTGTGCGGCGCGACGCCCTTGGGCGCTGTGAAGGCAGCCCAGGGGCGTCGCGAGGCTCACGTCTTGACCCCTTCCAATCAGGAAAACAAAATATTTAATGCTTTATTTGTATTTCCTTGTTTTTTTTTTCAAATAAAATTGTTTGGGGTGCCGTGGCAATAAATCAAACCTGTAAGTGCTCCGCAAAGTGAATAAGTTTGGGAACCTGGCCCAGAGCTTCCCAAAGTGTGCGGCGCGACGCCCTTGGGCGCTGTGAAGGCAGCCCAGGGGCGTCGCGAGGCTCCCGTCTTCACCCAATCAGAAAAATAAAATATTTAATGCTTTATTTGTATTTCCTTGTTTTTTTTTCAAATAAAATTGTTGGGGCGCCATGGCAATAAATCAAACCTGTAAGTGCTCCGAAAAGTGAATAAGTTTGGGAACCCCTGTGTTAAATGATGCATAAAACGTTCTTAAAATTATTTAAAATATAAAGTGCGGCTAGATAGCTTCAGATGTGTCAGCAGTTAATCGATTTTTTTATTGGTCCTAACGGGTCTTTTACAGACTTCACCTGATTGGTCTAAATTATTTTTACAGCCTAGGAGATAATCGAATACTTTGGTAGTAAGCGTTGACAATAAAAAACCTAAAGTATAGAACGCTTGAAGATAAAAATTATATTTGAATATTTTTGTACAATTGCAAACTGGTAGTCAAAATTTAGCTTACGTTTAAGTTCTGCTCCATCAGATGTGCACTTTCCTTTATCTAGAACACAGTTTATGTAATTCATCATTAGTCTGTCACTTTTTAAAATTTGGTCCAAATTTACGTTATCATATTTAATGGTGTAGCTACTATTGGGTCTACTATTGACTAAACAAACCAACGTAAAAAACAATGTAAACATTTGCACCTTCATTCTAATTCAAGACGAATAGTATGTGATTGATTTTTGTGTGTAGCAATTTATAAGTAAATGTGTAAATAACAAGGGGGGATTTATTGAAAAAACATTACCTATATATAACACATAAATCCTTATAAAAAAGACAAACATGACCAAAATATTTAAATTTTTTGAGTTCAATAGTAAACATTTAGTTTTCTATATCATATTTAAACTTCTAGTAGGAAAACTAATATAATATATAGTACATACAATTTTCTTAAAAAAATTAACTCTTATGAAAAGAATTAAATATTTCTTATTTTTATTAGGGTAAATTTAATTTGCAAAATGTTACTTTAAATAATATTTAAGTTCATCATGAAGATGTTAAATTAAAAAGGGAATTTATATTGTTTAAGCTATATTTATTATTTTAAACAAATATTTGTTTAATATTTGAAATAAAGAAAAGAAATTACTCATATATCATATCACGAGAACTATGAATTTAATCGGTTAAACTAGGCTCAGTAGTTTTTTGTTTGGTTTTTCTTGGAAAATGTTGAATGCAAAATAATTTAATAAAATCACGAGACCGCGTAGCGGTCGAGGGGTTTTATTTTTAATTATTTTGCATGAAAATATTTTCCAAAAATAAAAATCAAATAAAAAACTTACCTACTGAGCATAGTTTGACAGATTAAATTTATAGAAAGGAAACTATTTGACAATTCATAAAATCTGACGTGTGTCAAAATTTATAAATATTTTTTTAAAGAAAATTCCATTAATTTAAGGTATGTAATAAGTAATAATTGATATTTCGTAAACTAGATAACTTACTTTTTATTGTTTTTTAAAAAATGTTTGTTAAAACTTGTAAATAACACCATAAAATCGTAAACAAAAATCCAATATGGAGGCTAAAATTTAATCGCTGTTAAATAGTTCTAGTGATTTAATCGCTTATTTAAACGAAATTTATTCGAAAATTTAAGGCTTTTGATTGGTTCATATTATAATGAGGGAAATAATCTGCTTTATCGCGAATCCAAACTAAACTCAATGTCCAGAATAAATATTTGGTGCATTTTAAAAAAATATTTCTATTTAAACATTTATTTCTAGATTCCTTTCTAAATTTGAGCGCATTCCAACAATGTTTAGCAATAAAATAAAGTGAATTTTGTGTTTTTATTTAGCACTTCTCTTTAATGGAGAAAATATAGCGTGAAAGCAAAATAGTACCTTTAAAGTCATTATGAGCAACAGCGTATTTTACCATCAAAAACTGGTTAGTCGAATGGTATGTCATGGACGTACATCGACAACTGATCCTGAATCAACGCTGAAATTTTTGAAAAATTTGCTAGCCTAGTATTTTACTCAAATGATGAAGTCGAATGGAAAAGTAATGTATTATTATAATTATGTACTCTCAAGGGGCTATGCAGTTCAGAGCACCTAGCCGATGAGACTCTTGTATTCTATCCCCCCCGCATTACCTTAGGGCTGCCGAAGATTTTGTCCTTCTTTGCAGAAGTCTAATATCTGTCCCACACTTAGCTCCCTAACCTGCTCCGGATGGATCTCCGTCTGCCCAAACACCGCGAATCTGGTCCTCGCTAGTGCTACACATTTGCACAAAAAGTGCTGGGAGTCTTCAATCTCCTCCTCGCATCTTTTACATCGTGGAGATGTCGTCTTTCCTATCACGTATCTGTGCTTGTTCAGATTGTTGTGGCCGGAAACGATTTCCACAACAGCCCTTATTTTTGGTCTGCTCAGCTTCAGGAGCTCTACCGACCAGGTTTCTACACCGCTGCCCATAAGGGTCTTGCCTGTGTTGCATCCCGGGCTTTGCTGCCACTCTCTCGCCTGTTGGCGCTTTGTCCATGCTTTAATGAGGTTTACGCCCTCCCTGAACGGCATGCCCACTACCTTCTCTTGAGGACCACATAGAGTGGTGCCCTCCTTTGCTAATCTATCGGCTCTTTCGTTGCCTTTCCATCCGGCATGACCTGGAATCCAGGCAAGGTTGAGCCGATTTCCTCTAGCGACTCGCTGGAGTGCCAGGATGGTTTCCTCTATCAGCTTGGATGAGAAAAACTCATTAACCAAGGCTTTTAGAGCAGCTTGACTGTCCGAGCAAATCCAGATGTCTCCACCTGTACCTCGTTCAGACAGAACCCTCGCGCATTCTTTTATGGCGAGAACTTCCGCCTGGAAGACCGTGTTGTGTCTGTCAAGTCTGTAGACAAAGCTGTCCACCGACTTTTGACCACAGAACCCGGCTCCCACTCCTTCATTCGTCTTTGACCCATCTGTGAACCAAATGCTTCCATGTTTTGGGCCAAAGCCTTGCTCCCACTGCTCTCTACTGGGGATATGTACCTTGAAACACACCCCTTCAGCTAGCTGGGTTTTTATCCTGTCCTGCGGCATATTCCATATTTCTTTAGGACAGCTTCTCTGAAGCTTCAGATGTATGAAGCTATCTCTCCATTCACCCACACAGTGAAGTCTGTAAGCCGCTCGCATCGCCGCAGCCTTGCTTTCCAAAGCCAGCGACGGAACGTCTAGTAAGACTCTTAACACTGCGCTCGGGGTGCTTCTTCTCACAGCGCATATAGCTCTGAGAAAAGCTGCTTGTACCTTGTCCAGCATTCCGCGAGCGGTCTTTAGCAAAGTACGCTTCCACCAGACCGGTGCTGCATAAACAAGCCTGGGAACAATGATTGCCTGGTAGATCCACATCATCTGCTGTGGACCAAGGCCCCACTTCGCTCCCATGGCCCCTCTACACTGCCAGAAGGTGATCATTGCCTTTTGGCATTTATTCTGCAAGTGTTTCCCCCATAAGAGCTTTCATCTAGGATGACTCCCAGATATTTGGTCTCTTCAGAAAAGGGAATCTGCAGCTGACCGATCGTAACGTTTGCCAGTTTTTTGAGTTTGTATTTCCTCGCAAACCTTACGACCGCTGTCTTTTGGGCCTGTATACTAAGTCCCTTCTCAGCACACCACCTCAGTACCTTTTTAAGAGCCCCTTGGATTAGGTCCCTAAGTGTTTCCTCATGTGGGCCTCTGACCAGGAGACAAATGTCATCTGCATAACCAATAGCCCGTATGCCGTCTTTGTTTAGCAGCTTTAACAAGCTGTCTACAACCAAGCACCACAGTAGTGGGGATAAAACTCCGCCCTGCGGACATCCTTCTGACACATTGCCTTCCAATTGTTGACCTTGCCAGCTAGTGCTGAGAATTCTACCCGATAGTGCTGACATTATCCATTTGATAATGCCCTCGGGCACTCCATGTTCCTCTGCACCTCGCCGTATGGCGTTTTTTGAGGTGCGATTAAACGCCCCCTCAATGTCTAGAAAGGCGCCTATGCAAACGCCCTTCCATTCCAGTTCCTCTTCTATGTAGTTGCAAACCAATAAAAGTGCCGTGTCCACGGATCTACCCTTCTGATAAGCGTGTTGTTCCTTGTGAAAGGGCAAGCCTTTCAAAGGACCCGCTCTCAGAAACCTGTCGATCAGTTTCTCTAGAGTTTTCAGGAGAAAGGACGTAAGACTTATTGGTCTGAAGTCCTTTATACTTGTATAACCTTTTTTGCCTCCTTTTGGGATAAATACAACTTTGGCTTTGCGCCATTCTTCCGGGGTGTGTCCGACCGCTATGCACCCTCTAAAGAGCCCCACCAGCGCACCCAACGCCACCTCCAGGCTCTCTCTTAGGACAACCGGGTAGATACCGTCGGGACCAGGCGATTTGTAGAGCTCAAAAGATTCCACAGCAGCCTTAACCTTCCTCGCATCAACCACTTTGGCTGCCAGCCCCCAACACCTTTCCGAGCTTACCCGGCGGGTATACTTCCCCGCCACAGGTCCCTCCGAAAAGTCCGGGTAGTTGCTCTTCATCAGCAGCCTAAGCGTTTCTACCGGTGTCTGAGTATACCCTCCATCATCCTTTTTAAGGAACCTAAGGTCCTCACCCCGCGTGCCAGCTAAAACCTTAGCTAGCTTTGCCGTGTCTGACATGGTGCTTGTTTGTGAGCACATGTCTCTCCACGATTCTCTTCGAGCATCCTTAATCAGATGATTATAGATACTCTGGCTTTCTCGATGTGCTTCCCAAGCTGCCATCGTGTTAACTTTTTTAGCCCTATTGAAGAGCTTGCGTGTCAGCTGCCTTCTATCCGAAAGCTCTTTGCTCCACCTAAGCTTACGCCGCTCGGTGTGCACCTTCTTTAGCGGACAGCTTTTCTCGTAAGCAGCCGTGATCGCCGTTCTGATCTCACGTTCACAACGGTCTAGATCTACGGGACTGCCATATCTACCCCTAAAGCCCACGAACCGCGATCGGAGTTCTTCATTAAACATCGACCAGTCTGTGTTCTTTGGATTCCTACACCACACTGCTCTAGATTCCACTCCTTGCAGAGTTAATCTTATGAGTCTGTGGTCTGACAGGGTGGGTTCTGTGGAGACTCTCCAAGACCCGACCCTCTTTGACAGATGTGGGTTACATAAGGTGAGATCTAGAACCTCCCTTCTGTTAACCGTGACAAACGTTGGTTCATCGCCCTCGTTTAGAATATCTAAGTTTGCCTCTATTAAGTAGTCAAGTAGCTCTTCTCCCCTCTGGTTGGTATCAGTGGACCCCCACACCCGGCTGTGGGCGTTGGCGTCACACCCAACCAGCAGATCAAAGCCTTTCTCTTTACAGAACCTTACCAGTTTTCTCACCTCTTCTGGGGGTGTCTCCCTATCATGGGCGAAATAGGCAGATGCCAAAACAATCTGCCTGCCACCCTGCCCATCAGTTCCACTTTTAGCAAGCTTGACAACAGCCAGGTCTCTTGTGGAAAATTCTTGTAAAAAGGCTGCATTCGCGCCCCTTACAATCACACAAGCCCTGGGTTCTTCTCCACATGCATGAACTGACCCAGCCGCACCAAGACCTCGGATGAGGCCCTTGTATTGCCATGGCTCTTGCACCAACCCGAAGGGTTGCATGTCTATGGTGCGAAGTGTTCGCACCATAGACATGCACTTGGCCATAACAGCCGAGGCGCTTTTGCTGGCTCCAGTTTCGGGGGCGGCACCTTAAGTGTCATTTTAACTCTCTTAATGAGTTCCTCTGGGCGTACAAGCCGCACCTGAGTTCCATCAGAGAGCTTCAACGACGGTACCACCTCTCGAAGCCACTTTTCAGTGTCCTCGTCCTCGCAGACGAAGATCACCTTTCCATGTTGTAGGACCGTATCCTTGAACTTCGGGATCACTCCCTCTCCCGTTAATTCCAGGATTTGGTTCAGGACACAGCCCTTGATTTCATCGAAGACCGACATAGGCAGCTTCTCGCCAAGAGTCTCACCAACAGTGACTAACACCTTTGGAAGGCTCGAAGCAAGAGCTGCAAATGCCGGTCCTCGCTGTCCGACGGGGTTAGGCCCCTGCCGTACCTTTTTAGTGGCCGGCTTCACCGAGGGGTCGGAGACGCTAGTCTCCATCTTCCTCTTGGCCGTAGTTTGGCTTCCAGAGGCTTCCGGAGCGTCAGCCAGGCGAGTACTAGCCTCAGCCACGGCCTTCTTCTCCTTCTTCCTCTTGGAACCATTCTTCCTCTTTGGAGGAGGGTTAGGAGGGGGAAGCCCCTTCCTTTCAGCCTCCTCCTTCTCCCTCATATATGTTTTCCAGGCCTGCTTTCGCTTTTGAGCTCCCCTGCTCTTCAAACCATCTGAGTTAACAGAGTTGCCTTCCTCCACCACCTCCATCGACAAGACTGTCGAAGTCGAAGGTATCGGATCGGACCCAGCAGGTACAGGCCCCGCCTGAGTTACCGACAACTCCGTTTCCTTAGTATGAGGAATGTTTTGCTGGGGAGAGGAGGGCAGGTCAGGCCCGTCCCTTCCCCCCTCAGCAAGCTTCATCTTATGCATCTGCATAAGGTTGCTTTCACCTTCCTGGTTCTTGCGAACGCCAGAAGGCTCGTCCTTACCCACCTCACTCAATGTTTCCACCGACTGAGTTGGTTTAGGTGCTTTCTCGGCGGGTACTGGCCCCTGCCGTTGGTTTTTATTTGGTTTATCCATATAAATCCCACGAGTAATTGAGGTTCAGGTAGACCACACCAAGCTCCCTCTTGCCTGGGTTAGGCTTGCCACCGAGACTCAAGAGCCTCGATGGCTACTGCAGGAGGTCGCCCGGTATCCTGCAGGGACCGTTAGAGACACCGCATCCCCGGTGCCATGCATCCCTCGGCACGGTACACTGCACACCTTGGATTGGGGCGCATAGGATACTCCCGAAGGAGTACCACCCAATGGAAAAGTGCGCGCAATTCCATTGGTGGGCTGCTTTTTCGTCGCCATTGAGACCGGCGCGGGTTGCCTCATTCATTCCTGCCTTTCATGGGAGGAGCCCGTTTATAGGGACTCCCTAGCATTTACAGCAGAGCCCGTTTATAGGGTTGCTCATTCGCCCATCTCTCAACCGCAACCCGAACCATTGGCCTCGAAGCTTAGCCCCCGGACCAGCGTCAAGGTCCTGCAGCCCCCACCAGGGGAAAAGTAATGTAACAAGAAGAGAAAAATTAAATCTTTTTTTAATAATTATCAGGGTTACAGCACTATTAAAAACTGATGTTTTCTTTTTAATGGCCAAAAATACTCTGTTTTTGGTACAGTTCTTAGTTTTTGCTGCTATTGAATATTACAATTATAATATACAATGCGTTTTCTTAGCGAAGTCCAGGTAGCAAGGGCCGCGGTCGGCCGTTGCTTGCAAATGGAGTTTCTATGCGCTACGTATTAAGTGAACTACTGGCTAGTCCAGCTGCAGACTTTGGCACATATATTAAACAACTGGTAGCTACAGGAGAGCTGGACAAGGCTATTGACAAAAAAAACTTAGGATGAAAGGTACATCCTTACATATTCTTCGAGGCACTGCCACTGCCCGAGAGCTACAAAACCTTCTTCTAAATGCAACCGGAGGGTATGGAGATTTCTGATTAAACTGTCATAAGTCGATTAAAGGAACCTAATATTAGGCAACTGAACAAGAAATGGACAGGTTTAGGGGTGACTCAGTTTGGGGTGAGATAAGTATAGAAGGGTGCACCGCCTTGGTCGTCGTTTCCCAACGTTTAAACGCCAGAATGTGTGTCTATGTCTTCCTGCAATATTATGTTCTTTATTTTTCCCACAATGTCGGAGGTGGATTCATTCTACAACAGGACAATAATTCTAGAATTCATACGGCAAATCTCACAAGGAACATCCTCCGGGAGCAAGAGATCCAGATGATGGAGTGACCTGCAATGAGTTCGGATCTTGAGGCGTATAAGAAAGCGTTCTGCTTTAGGTCTAACCATACCACAGTTGGCCGAGGCTCTTGTGAAAGAATGGGAATTCCCCATTGTGAAAACCTTTCACAAGATGCGCTAAGACATCTCGTTTGAAGCGTGTTTCAGCGGTGTCAAGCTATTATGCTTATGAAGCGTTATTAAGGCTCGATGTTCTCAGTTTTCATTAAATGTTCCAGTACTACATGTAATATTGGAAAATTTAATGAAAACTGAGAACATCGAGCCTGACGTCAGAACATTTAGAATTTTTTCTTCTTGTTGTTAAGTAATATCAACAAATATTAAACCGCAAAAAACGATTTGTCATTTAAATATGCTTTTTGATAATTTCTATAAGCAGTGTATAATAAAAATACCAAACACGTGTTAAAATACTTTAAGGTAGTTGTCGTGGTACAATATTGTCAAAAATTTTAGATTATACGCACCACAGACAAAATAGACTTGCCCTGTTCAGTTTCGCTTACATGAAACCAGCGTGCCATAAATCGGGGAGCGGGGCAAGGGAATGTATAAGAGAAGATATGTATTCTGCCAGGCCCGTATTAAATAATTTCGTACGAGCGGTATCTTTTTAAAAAGTATTAAATTTATTTTGTTTTACATTTATATATTTGTAAGTACATAAATTCGTGATAGATTTTAAACACGAAAAAACGTAATAATAATTAAATAAATTATGTATTTAAACAAATCCCTAATAAAAAAAAATAAAAAAAAAATAGAATAAATTATAAATTCTCTAATAAAAAAGGCAAATTAAGCTCTTAAAATAAAAAACTGAACAAAACAGACCAATTTCGCTAAAAAGTCAGAATAAATAACTCCAAATGGAATAAATTTCCACTAAAAGTGAAAAAAGTATTATTTTAATATTATATTTAATTTTAAATATTCCTAGTGGATTATCAAAGAAATTCATCTAGTTTTACGCTCCAGAATGAACGACGTACGGCTCTGTGCAAAGGAGAGAACAACACAACATCTGTGTGCACACGCAAGGTATTGACATGCAAAATTAATAAAATCGCTTAAAATTTATCTCGTAATTACTACTTACTGGAAAAAGGAATTTGGTTGGAATTGGCTGGAAAACAGGCACCCGTTCAGGCACCCGCCCGGCCGTATCATTTTCTCCCTAAGGCAAGTCTATTTTGTCTGTGATACGCACCGTAAAAGTATACGAGCTTGTAGCTAAGTGATTCATATTCATCATTATTGCCGTTTCTAAATCGTTTGAAACTAGTCCGTAAGCTTGATTACTACACCTTTTGATCCTTGTTATGAGGTATGTCATCCAAAACTTGTATAATTTTGGTGAAACCACAAAAAAGCTTCGTTACATCAGCTCGGGCAGACCACCTGGAATATTTAAACTAGAATATTTTAATGCTTTCATTAAAAGGTCCAATCAATAGGTTGAAGCGAAAAAAAATTAATACAGGCTTTTAATGAAATCAAATAAAAGGGTATACAACATTCTACATAAGTATGAGTATGAGTATGGGGACGTATGGCAGGCCCCATCGACATTACCTTACACTAATCTCCCAGGGTTATTTTACCCCCTTTCCGTTCTCCTACGTATCCCGCCACTGCACCACATTACCTGTGTTTGTTGGTTGTTTTTACGCCGGCTGGTAATAATAATAATAATTGAAACTGAACAAAGAGTCAAAGTCATAGACGTGTAGAGATTATTTACTAGAGAAAGATCAGTGGTCGAGGTTTTTTATGGTGCCGTTTCAGCGCACGGTGAGGGCTATGTGCTGGGAGCACATTTAAAAAGACTCTGTAGTACCAGCTCCACAGTGGAGCCTCCACAGTATGGAGTCCACACACACAGTAGTTTCGTACATTTTGTACTACTTACACATGTGCGACTCATTACTAAACTGTACTTTACTAATAAATATATTTTTGTATTAAAAAAATATTAAATAATAACAAGGGACACACATAACAAAAGAAAAGAGAAATTATGAAAAAGGTTGTTTAATTAAACTTCCTGTCACATATAACATAACTAAGGCATTGTTTGCGAGTTAAGACTCATGATTAAAAAAATGTATTTCCATTCTAGATAAGTTTAAAACTAAAAATAATAAATTATTAACTTTTTTAGCATAAAACAAACACTATTATTAAAGTATTAATTTTTTAGCTAATCAATTTACCGTATGTTTAATTAAAAATAATAATAAAGCTCTATATATTTTTATTATATTACGTATATCCTTTGGTGTTTACAAAACTAAATTTGTCAGATCATATAAAATCATCTTTAATTTAAAATACAATTCCTTCATGTGCATATTCCTCTTGGTATCTTTTCTTATATAAACCATCTGTATCATATTTGCTACTAACTTCATCAAACCACTCTCTTTTATTTTTGACCAAGTACTTTAGGACTTTTTTGGCACCTTCTTTTTGTTTGTCGCTGCATTTTTCACAGTCGTTTTGAAGAGCACCAGGCAAGACTTCTATAAAAAATAATAATTGGTTAGTATAAAAATCGGATAATGTGATGTTAAGTGGGAAATTCAAAAATTTTAAAGATATAATAATAACCATTATTTTAATACAAAAAATACTATTATATTGACATATTCTTAAATTTCAGCCTTTTTGGGCAGATTAATTTTTGTTGGCTCAGCGACTTGCAGAATCTCTTAAAATTTTAAACCTTATTTTTTAAAACTTGATTTTTTGCATATTTTATATTGAAAAAACAAAACAAAAAATAAAAATTTTTGAAAAAAATTTTTTAATAAAACTATACATAAATAGCAACTTGCAAAAACAAAATTTATTTTTTTATTTTATTACATTTGATTTAAAAAACACAATTTTTTAACTAATTTTATATATTTTTACTTCTGATAGTGGCAGTGATAATAGTTAATTAATATATTATGCAGTTTTATTTAAAATCTAAAAATGAGTTGTAAAACGAATAAAGTTTACTACAAAGAAAAAAATATTTAATAAAGGTATGTGGAGACAAAATAAAGCAACATAAAACATGCAGTTAAAGTTAAAAATAGCTAAAGTACTTAAAAGGTAGAAGGATTGTCAAATTATTAAACAAATACAACTTAATACAATTGAATCTTTTTTAATAATTTATTTTAAAAACACAACTCGTAAACCAGTGTTGCCGGATCTTCAAGACGAGAATAAAAAATTGATTATTTGACACAGTCAACGTTTATTGAGGTAAAAGTTAACAAAAATTTATATGACATTTCCACATTCATAAGTGCATAAGATAATAAAAAATCATGTTATAAGATATGCATTAATTAAAGACAGGCTATATAGGAGATGTATTTAATTAACGCATATTTTATAACATGACAATAAGAAATCGATGATTTTTTTAACTCGAGTGAGCACTTACTACCTGTAGAAGTAGCATATAAATTTTTGTTAACATTCACAACAGATTTTAGCGATAATAAACCATAACAGCCCATGTAGTCTTAGCAAAAATAATTTTATTCTCGGAAACCATCTAAAACTTTGTAAATATCTTTTTAAGTAGACTCTTCTACAACCTAAACTTTTTTCAATATTTTCTCATAGCGAAGACTAATATCATGCCCAAATCTCCTTAAGAGAATTCTATCCGTTCTTACTTTTGTAAAAAAAATATTTACTAATAAATTTAAAGTACTAAATGTATCAGTGTAATAATTTTTACAATTTGTATTTTTTTGTTAAGCTTTAATAGTTTTAGGTAAATTAAAAAAAATGGCTTTAAAAAAAAGTGATGACAATGGTTACATTTTAATATAAACTTGAAATGTTAAATTACAGAAAAACTTACTGTGGAAAGGGAAATTTTGAGTTTTGTCAATTATTTTCAGTAGTAATATTACCTACAAGTGATAATAAATAAAAAATAATTCGACAGATTTTTAAAAACCTAATGCCAGGAGTGCCCGTAGGCGGCTGGTGAATTTTGGGCACACCCATATCTCAGTTATTAGACATGGAACCCACATCAAATTTATATGAGTTTATAATGACATATATACAAGTTCTGCACAAGCAGAATTTAAATTGAAGTTTGCAAAAAGTTAGTTTTTAAGTGTGCCCCAGCCCCCTGCCCACCCAAATTAAGATAATTCAAATTAAAGTGGTACAATATTTAATTCACTGAAGTTTATCGACATATTTCAAATTTTATTAAAAAAATTCAAGTATTACAGGTTTTATACCATTTTAAATTGTTATTATTTCTTTTACTAAATTTAAAAAAAAATAGAAATGGTATAAAATCTGTAATACTTGATTTTTTTAAAAATGCTTTAATATATTTCATATAATATATTATAATATATTATGAAGTTTTGGAGATTATAATTCAACTTAAGTTGCATCAAATAGATTGTTATCTCCTATACCATAATTATTATAGTATATTAAAGAACTAATGTCAAAAGACGTCATTTTTTCGCATGAGGACAATTTACAAAACGAGCTAAAAGGAAAAAGTTTTAAAATTAACAAGTGAGTCTAAAGATATAAGTTGATTATACTATTTTTCTATTTATCAAAATTTGGCATTAGGCCTAAAGAGCAAAGGAGCTAAGCTCAGCCAAAAATACACCATGATTTAATTATTTTTCTACTTTTAAGTAATTTTTATAAGGAACAAAGTTTATTAATTATTAAGTTTATTATAACCTCACTTTCTCTCAATTTTATAGAATATTATTATTATAGAAGATATGGATATGGTTATTTGGAAAAGAATTAATAAGGATTTAAAAAGTAAAGATATGGTGTTTTATGACCTCATAAAAATAATAATAATTTTGATATCGTGGTGAAGAAATATTAATAGTATATTATTATACGAGACGTAATGCAGGCTATTATTCATGAAGATGAGGTTTGCGTCTCGAGTCGCTAGACGAGAGACTTAAATCATCCAAGTGCCCATAATCTCGAGTGTAACAATATACTCTATAAACTCCAATAAATAGATAATTGAATGGTTAAAAAAAACAAATAAATAAAATCTGACATCTGTCAAATGGTTAATCTCACTTTTTACCAATTTTAAATGGTATTATAGTCGCCTTGCTATTTTAATATCTGATTGGTTCAAATAACAGTAAATATTGGAATCGGCCAATCGCTGATGCTTATAAGCAACTTAAAACAACGCAAGTAATGAGTTTATTATTCCATTATTAAGCAGGAAATTTATAATGTTTATTATTATTCACCGAAAAAACAATATTATGCAATAGGAGAACCTAGATAAAAATATATCTAGGAAGAGCAGTGAACTACCTAGTGTAGGGTACTGAACTTTGCTTTTTGTTTGTAATAAGTTTTTTACAATCAATAAAGACATTATTATTATTATTATCTTTAAAAAAATAAAATTGGCCAAAATTTGTTATCATTATTAAATATATATTTTTTGGTGGATAGTATAAAAATAAACTTACTTTTAAGTTCTAATCCATCAGGAGTACATTTTCCTGTTTCCATTAAACAATTAATATAATTTCTTAAAAGTCGGTCACTTTTTAAAATTTCATCTAAATCGATATTATCATACTTGGTAGTGTATTTGTCTTGAGGCTTTGAAAATGCTAAGCAAAACAATGCAACCAAGAGAAGGCACGAAAAGAACTTCATTTTTATAGGTTAATATTAAATTCAACCACTGCCTAATCCATTTAGTCGTTATGTTTATATAGATATTCATGGTTATTTGCGGACGATCTAAGTAGGGGAAAACTAGGAAAAAGTAGTGTGAAAATTAATTAGTTTTTTAAATGGACAAGACGTCACTGAGGTCAGTAGTTATAATTATTTTTTTTATTACTTATTAGTTAGTAAATATTATATAGGTAGAATATTAAACTTTGTTTTTAAGGTATAGGGGGCTTTTTATTATTTTAATTTATAAATACCTATTCAAAAGCAATTTAATTGTTAACTTTGTTAAATATTTTTATAACTTTTTGTACATTTTTAAAAAATCCTAATACTTGTTTCTAAGCAATATTTTTAAAGTTGTTTGTTTTAAATTTACTATTTAAGCTCATAACTTACAGGGTGTCTATTTAAAAACGAGCAATGCTCTATAAGTTAGGGCTTAAAATAGATAGGTATTAAAAATTTCTTAAAACTGTTTCTAGCTATGTATGTGGGGGAATAAGTATGACAACAAAAATGACCTTTACTTAGCAACCTCAAGGGCTGTAGCTACCCAAACTCAATTTTTTTTTAATGTCAACAACTCCTTTTGTGTTACATCATTAAAAAGCTCTTCAAAAATTATATTTAAGAGTACTTACCAAATACTTTTTAATTGTTTAATGTTTAAGGAATACGCAAAATAATTTTTATAATTATTTATTCAAATTTTTCGTTACAAATAGCAAATTAAAGCATTTTGTTGCAAATAAGATAGTAAAAAATAAAAAACTAAAGAAAATAATTTTAATAGAAGTTAAATAAACAAAAAGCATAAATAACAAAGCTCAAAGTGACGCTATCCCAGTAAGCACCAAACACTCGGCAAACAATCGGCCTTCGCTCGGCATAGGCGGTTGACCGGCGGTTCGGCTTGCCCCAGCCGGCCCGCGTTATGTTACCCCGGTACCTTTTAGCCATGTTCCAACCGAAGTCGTAGAATACGGCTTACCTCTGCAAAATCCTTCGGCTTGCCCTGGCTGGCCCGCTTACGGCTGGAATACGGCCTGCCGCGGCATAAACGATACATCTCACGGCTGCTTACGCACGAGAGGTAACTGGAAATAGCGGTTGGTTGCAATATTTAGTTGGAAGTGTGCGTCCGTAATGGCATAGCTGAACATTAATTGTTTGGAGTCCCCATCTACATCCTCATCTGCTCAGTAACGAATAATGTCTAGCTAGCCGAGTGTGTTAAAAAAGTATCTTGCCATTCAGAGAATTTCACGACTGAACTTATATGATATACCTCACCAGAACGTCTGTAGTCTTTTTTGAATGGCCAGGCGTTTGTGGCCGGCAGTCGGCCAACTATACACAGCCGACACTCGGCCGAGTAAACATAGTCGGCATTCGGCCAGGCGGAAAAAGTATTCGGGCTGTATGCGGGCCGGTTAGCTTGTGCTTACTGCAGTATGGGATATGTTTTTACTTTGGTATATTTTTATCAAGTATAATCCTGTTTGATAGATTAACTCTGTTAGGCACGGTTTTTGGCGGGATACACTCTTTTTGTCGCTGAAGTTGTTCTCCATCTATGATGTCAACATGCGGTCTACCAATACACATAGACAAGCCACGTCCTTTGGACGGTAGATGGTGCTGATAACCTTTGCTAACCACCGCTATCGTTTATCCTGCCAATGTGTTCAACAACACACGGCTACTGCCACTGTGTCCAAAAAACGATTATTTAAATAGGAATTTCGGTCAACAATTTAGATAAGCAGGGCTGCACACAGATTTCAATGTAAATCGGTTTCTGCGCATTTGTTGGCTGCCCTGCACTAAAAAGGCGCAATTATGTTCTTTAACTGTCATTTACTGTCGTCTGTCAGTCTGCTGTCAGTAAATACTAAAAGTGCTTCTGTGGTTTTGTTTATAAGTTTTATTTATAAGTTATTATACCTTGTTATATTTAGCATATTGTCAATTGTTGTAAAATGACATTATTTAAGGTCAAAGTAAGTAAATTAAAATATGTTTGTGTGATAAAATTATTTTTTCTTTAATTTAATTCGATTAGTATTTTAGAGTGTTTTTTTGTGTTGTTAATTAAATTTTTGCTTTAAAATATGTGAGTATACACATATGTTTATTTTATATTTTAATATAATTAATATTTTGATATTTTTACATTATTTTTCTTTCTATTTTTGTCTATAAATTATTTGTGTTTTAAATTCTATTTTTGTTCCTGTTTTTTATTTGTTTACATGTTGTAAATAAAATAATTTTAATTTTAATACTATTTTTATTTTTTTGAACATAATATCTACCAAAGTTCCTACTTTGTAATTGAACCAGTGAGATTAAGAAAAGTCCAAAATATTTATGTCGAAAAATTATTTTCTAAAATCAATTTAAAAGTTTAAAATGAATTATTGTGAGAAGATTTATATTATTTTATAAAATATGATTATTATATTTTATAAAGTAGATAGTTAAAATAATTTCACAAAAATGCATTTTGAACTATAAAACTGATTTTATAAAATAATTTGTCAAATTTTTTGGACTTGTACGGTTCTTAATCTCACCGATTCAACTGTAGCAAACAAAAATTAAATATTTAAAAATACCGCGCTAAATTTATTTAGCGTTAGTTCAAAATTTGTAATAAATAAAAAAATCTCAGATTTAAATGAGCAGACAAGTAAACTTGGTTGTCTAATTAAGTTTAACTTGATGCAACTTGCAGGGGGCTAACAAGAGTTGGTAACCAACTGTTGGTTATGTTCCTAGACTAGAGTTACCAAGATAGATCTACACTAGATTCTTTAAGTTCAGATTAGGTAGACAAAGAAATTCCAGCAAAAAAACGAAAAATAAATTATCTTCATAAGTACCAAACAAGTTGGAAGAGCCATCCAGAGTATAAGAAGTGGATAGGTCCCAGCAAGAAAGGAATTAATCCCCAAAGCATGTGGGGATAATTATTTGGGAAGTGTAGCTGCTGTACGAAAACATCAGGCACGTACAAAACATGTGAAAAATTAAAACGCACATCAGTCTCAATCGACTATAAAAAGTCTGTTTAATTTATAGTACCTAATATTTGTCATTAAATAATAACTAAACTTTATCAAAATCTGGTGATTTTTTTAAGGATCTGGTGATTTTTAACAAGCCCATCTGGTGATTTCGAATTTTTTGACCTGGCAATCTCTGTCGGTGCCTGGTAAGGAACACATCTGTAACAAAACAGAGTGACGAGAAGTTTTCACTTTGGTATATTATTAGTATTAAAGTATAAACACAGTCAAGGTAAACTACGTTCTTCTAGATCGATTTGCCAAACAAAGTTATTTACCTATAATAGATTGCGAATTGAAATTTGGCAACAATGTGTGGGCTTATGGTGCACGTGTCCCCATAAAAAATTATTAAAATCAGAAAACGATTGGGAATTTTTTTTCGAAAATTCCCTTTTAAAGCAAATTATTTAGTTTTAGCAAAACAATGTATAGGACATTAAAAAAAAAGATATTTTTATAATAAATCGTTTTGTGAAAGTAGCATAATCGTATCTTTATTAGTTTTCGATACATGATTTTTTGACTAAAACTTCGGTTGCAATACTGTAGCTTTTTCTATTATCGCCCCCCCTTAGTGGATGTATAAAATTGCCCCAGCAAGAATTAATATTTTAATAACAATTATTGTATTACCTAGATTAATAAATGTAAAAAATATTAAAATAAATCCAAAAATTAATATTATAGTGGTAAGTAATTTAAATTTAACAGACACGTGTAAAAGAAATATAAAATTTAATGTAAAAATATTAATTTTTGTACCTATATATCAATAACCTGCAGCTATTGCTTTTTCATTTTTTATTTTCATTTAAACAAATTAAATTAAATTTGAATGAAACTTGTAAAAAGGGCATTAACTAGTTCCCAAATCAAAATGACCATAAAACAATAAATTAGAAAAAAATTACCTTTGGATTTTGATACTTTTATATTTTATTTATTTCTCATCATTTAATAAAAACTTTAGTTAATTTAAATTTTTTGGTAATTCCGAAGTTTGTTAAAAAATTTGTGAATTTGCCGACGTGGAGATCTTAACTCTTATAATAATTAATATTGTATTATAATGTTACGCGCTTTGAGGAAAGTGACATAAGCGCCTAAAAATCTATTTCTGGATTATGATCATTATAGATTAATTAAAGATTGCTTTTTAATTATCTGAAGTCAAAGTGGTTAATAATATATTTAGGCTGAGAAGTGAGTATTCTTGTGCTAAGCTCAATTGAGCAAAGCATAAAAATACACTTTTTAACCAAATGACATATGTAGGGGAAGGTGGGGGAATTCTGCGCATCTAAGGAAAATCTCTAGTATCTTTGTTAAGTTTAAATGTGAAATTTTGCAATTAATACCAGCGTTAGTCTACTATGTTTACTATGTGTATTAGGGTGAGCCAAAAAAACTAACCTATCGGATTTATGGGTTAAAATGAACCTACATACCGAGCAAAAAATTTTCCTGCAAGGAAAAATTTTTTGCTCAATTTTAAAAGGTGTCGGTGAACATTCTAAGTTTTCCATTGAAATAACACGTAAAAAAATCTTTTTTCATTAAAAAAAATATAACTTTTGAACCGTTTTAGATAAAAATTTTTACGTCGCGGATTCTTGTAGAGCATAAAATTTCCTACAAAATCTATCCCAGAATTATTTTTTTTCAATTTAAAAATTCGTATATTTGAAAGCTTTGAAAAGTGAAAAAAATCATAATATTTAGTTTTAGTGTTTTTTGACTAAAAATGTTCATTAGGGTGTTTCATTTAAAACGAAATTTTTTTTTTCTTGCTGACACATGAAAATTTCGGTTTTTAGGTTGAAAAAAAAATTCCCTGAAAATTTGAGCCCTTAATTTTGATTCTAAGTACTTCCTTTTTAATTTTGTAGTTTTTCTATATAAAAAGCATGTATTTTTAATCATTTTTACTTTAAATTTCTATATTTTGGCCGGGTTTTGAATTATAATTTTTATCACCATAATAAAGGCCCTGCATCAATTTTGTTTTTGATTTATTTACGTTGATTGTAGTAGCTCCAAAAGTCGTTTTTTTCACTTTTTCTCATATTTTTGAGAAAATCGAGCGAATGACTGGTTTTACCGAAAAAGTTCAAATAAAAAAGTTGTAGAAAATTTAATTTTTGACTAAAAAGGTTTTTACGTTCATATCACTAAAGTGCTTTGTTTAAGAGATATAAGCAATATATAGTTGTTGAATGAAATTACATAAATTTCAAAAAAACCTATTTTTTCTTTGTTTTTGGTTATTGAATTGATTATATCTCTTAAACAAAGCACTTTAGTGATATGAACGTAAAAACCTTTTTAGTCAAAAATTAAATTTTCTACAACTTTTTTATTTGAACTTTTTCGGTAAAACCAGTCATTCGCTCGATTTTCTCAAAAATATGAGAAAAAGTGAAAAAAACGACTTTTGGAGCTACTACAATCAACGTAAATAAATCAAAAACAAAATTGATGCAGAGCCTTTATTATGGTGATAAAAATTATAATTCAAAACCCGGCCAAAATATAGAAATTTAAAGTAAAAATGATTAAAAATACATGCTTTTTATATGGAAAAATTACAAAATTAAAAAGGAAGTACTTAGAATCAAAATTAAGGGCTCAAATTTTCAGGGAATTTTTTTTTCAACCTAAAAACCAAAATTTTCATGTGTCAGCAAGAAAAAAAAAATTTCGTTTTAAATGAAACACCCTAATGAACATTTTTAGTCAAAAAACACTAAAACTAAATATTATGATTTTTTTTCACTTTTCAAAGCTTTCAAATATACGAATTTTTAAATTGAAAAAAAATAATTCTGGGATAGATTTTGTAGGAAATTTTATGCTCTACAAGAATCCGCGACGTAAAATTTTTTATCTCAAACGGTTCAAAAGTTATATTTTTTTTAATGAAAAAAGATTTGTTTACGTGTTATTTCAATGGAAAACTTAGAATGCTCACCGACACCTTTTAAAATTGAGCAAAAAATTTTTCCTTGCAGGAAAATTTTTTGCTCGGTATGTAGGTTCATTTTAACCCATAAATCCGATAGGTTAGTTTTTTTGGCTCACCCTAATGTGTATATAATGCGCAATTTATAAAAAAAAATGTTTGGTATGCAAAAACTACATTTTTTTAAATAATGCATTTGCCAAAATTACCCACCTATCAGGGTAATTTTGCGCATCATAGTGGGAAAATTTGCGCTGTATAGAGAAAGATTTGTAGGTATCTAAATAAACCGTTTATTTCTATAATATTATTAGGTATATTAAAACATAAAAATAAAACAAAACTATTTTCTCTATGAAACAAACAAAACAAACAAAATCAAAAATAAATAACTAAAAATAAAATTTTTGTTCCTAGAAATAAGAGGGTCTACATGCAGCATTTGTCACATATGTAGTTTTAGAGTTTTTTTTTTCGCTACACTCCGCGTGTGCCCAAATGGAACTGTTTATGCTGAACAATCTAGGCTCCTGTATACCAAAGCTCCCATATTGGCCAAATTTTGCAGCGCAAAATTACCCCAATTTTTCAGCGTAAAATTACCCCCATTGCAAGAAAAATATTGTGAACTAAAAAACTTTCCAAAAGTTAACCTGAACAATTTAAACATACACCAGATTACGAGGAAAGATCATATAAATTTGTGTTATAAACATTTAAGCGATTGGACAGAAATTTAAACTTAACTCGTAGCGGAAACGACATGGATTTCTTAGATCAACGTACATGTATCACAGTTAGCTAGTGACCATGGTCACTAGCTAAAAGCTACAAGCTTAATTGCGGTACACTTTAGTCCCCGTATACCCAAAGCAACGTTTCCAAATTTGCAACATTCAAAAAATGTATTACCTATTTACTTCATATCTGGAAGAATTGTTTATGCGTAAAATTACCCACCGCGCAAAATTCCCCCACCTTCCCCTATGCAATTTTATCTTCAAGGCACAGTTTTATTTTTTAAACCATATAAAACGTACTTACAATAATTGTTATATTATTATAAAAATAATTATTATAATAACAATAATTATTATTAAAAGTATAAAGTGAGGTTAGATAGCTTCAAAACCGCAGCAGTTTTTTACTGATTGATCTTAATTATTTTCACAGCTTAGGATATAATCAAATAATTTAGTAGTAAGCGTTGACAATAATAAAGCTTAAATTATAGAACGCTTGAAAATAAATAATTTTATTAACTGTCAGAAATGATTTTAGTTGAATTTTTTGCATGTATAGTAAATTCCAGCCCGTTCCCCTTTTTTGGAACGCGTCACATACATATTTAAAGTATTATAATGCATTTGACTTTTATTATTTAAGTTTTTTTTTAGTCATATATTATATCACGAGAACTATGAATTTAATCGGTTAAACTAGGCTCAGTAGTTTTTTGTTTGGTTTTTCTTGGAAAATGTTGAATGCAAAATAATTTAATAAAATCACGAGACCGCGTAGCGGTCGAGTGGTTTTATTTTTAATTATTTTGCATGAAACTATATTCCAAAAAGAAAAATCAAATAAAAAACTTACTGAGCATAGTTTGACAGATTAAATTTATTGGTTGAGTGATATACGTCTAGATTATTTCTCGAATTAAAGGAAACTATTTGACAATTCATAAAATCAGACGTATCTGTCAAAATTTATAAATATTTTTTTAAAGAAAATTTCATTAATTTAAGGTAGGTATGTAATAAGTAATAATTGATATTTCGTAAACTAGATAACTTATTTTTTATTGTTTTTTGGAAATAACACCATAAAATCGTAAACAAAAATCCAATATGGAGGCTAAAATTTAATCGCTGTTAAATAGTTCTAGTGATTTAATCGCTTATTTAAACGAAATTTATTCGAAAATTCAAGGCTTTTGATTGGTTCATATTATAATAAGGGAAATAATCTATTTTATCTACTTCTACATTGACGAGCTGTAACTTTATGGCGTTTTATTGACGGGCTGAAGTTAACAACAGTGGCTTTTCGACATTTTACGTCACGGGCTGAAGTTAGCTTTATTATAAATTGAGAAAAGTGAGGTTAAATTCGGGTGACAGTTGACAGATGTCAAAATTTTAACAAATAAAATTGGCTTTAAATTCTGTTTTGTGTTCGTCGTAGATAAAGTATAGTATGCAACTCGTTTATAAACTTCTCTAGACACTCGTTTTTATTAAACACTCGCTCGCAAGCTTCGCTCGTGCTTAATTAAACTCGTAACTAAAATGGCGTTTATAAAACTTTATACATAATATACTATTAAATTAACATTTTAGTCATCAATAGACCGTCATTTCAAAAACTAAAAATACCAACATTAATATGCAAATAATTCAATTAGTATTATATACCTAATTAATACAATAATACAATTTCCTTTATTTTTATCCTGGTATAATTAGATATCAAGAGGAAAGTACAAATCCGGTGTTAAACAAATTTTATGTTAGGTACACTCCAGCTACCCTTGATAAAAAAATTTAAATGGCACTCTATACCTTGCGACACATTATTATAAAAAAATTAAATGATCCATTGAAGTTAAAATCCGATTACGTATTTGCAAGATAGAGTCAAAAAAGGTGTGATATAAATAAAACAAAGAATTTCATAAAAAAATTATTTTAAATGTTCAAAATGCCCTCCGTAATTTTCTAAACAATAATAAAATCTGTTCTACAATTTTACAACTTTTTAAAACTTTTTAGGAGCTGCCTACATTCTTGAATTATTCTTCGTTTGAGTTCTTAAATATTCTCAGGTGGTGTTTTGTAGACTTGTGTTATTAAATGACCCCAAAGAAAAATCAAGTGACGTTAAATCTGGAAATCTTGCCGACCATTCCTAAGCACATCTTCTACCAATCCTTTTCTCGGTAAACTTTGGTTTAACCATTTTCTCAATGGTGAGGAGGACCTCGATTTTGTTGAATGTACAAATGTCCTTCAAGTGGGTCTACATTTTCAGAAGATCAAGTTATAATTATTTAGTTTTCTTCGATAAAAAGCGGAAGAGGATACTGAGAATAATTCTCTTGAAAAAACATGTGGATTTTTATATTTCCAGTAGGTACATACAATTCTGTTTATTTACAAATAGCTCAAATCAATATTTTTTAATAAATTAGGAGCAACCGTAGTCCTGCCTACGACCACATGAATTAAATCCGTTAATAAAAATAAATTTGGTTCCTTCACCTAAAGGTGTATATTTTTGTAATATTTAGGATATTTAATAATTTTAACTAATATTCTGCTAAAGGTAAATTGAAACGAAGCAAATAAAACAGGTTTTTTTATATAATTTTTTGTTGGCATCTTGTTGGCATCTTCAGAAGCGAAGTGTAACTAAATCTAAGTACTAAATCTACCATATTTATATTAATAATTAATATAAGCTAAGGTTGACTGAACCGTAAACGGACACCGTTTACTAAACTATGGATCGTAACCGCTTCAGTGAATAAGTAAAGGGAAACTAACAAACTAATTTATACAAACTAGAGATATCTACCAGTACATTATTGCTATTTAAGGATTTATTTTTATTATATTATATTATTATATAACTTTCATAACTATGTAGCAGACTTGGTTTCTTAATTTCATTTAATAAGTTTAAGGTTGTCAAATCCTATTATATGACCATCATCAAGTATATGTTGGGCAACACTCGATTTCTGTGTCCTACCAAATCTAGCATGAACCAAGTGCTCTTTAAACCTTACTTGAATGGATCGTTTAGTTTGTCGTAGTTATTGTCACAATCTTGACAGTTTATTTCGTAGATCCCACAGATAATAAAGAAGATCCATGAATTTTCAATTTTAGAAATCTTAACTTTTGAGTTGCCTAAAAGGGTCTGAAGTGTATTACTGCTTGAACTAAAATCAATTTTGAAATCCAGTTTTCAAAAAATCCCTTCCCAGTACACTTCGAGGTCTGTGTACTGGGGTTTGAAAGTAATGGTCATAAACTTGACTTTTGCGGGCTCTGTTTGAAAAGTCGTTAACCTAGAAAGGCGAGATTTAAATTTTATTTTATTTACTAACTTATTTACTAGAGTGGGTTCAAAATCATTGTCTCTAGCAAAGTCTTTTTATAAAACTGAGCTCTTTCTTTTATCTACTGTTACTAAGTGGAAAGTTTACCAACCTACAAACAAGAAAGTTAAAACTATCCTGTTTATGTTGTGTGCAGTGGTTCGAATCTGGTGTGATGTAACGTGCAGTACTTGTAGGTTTTCTGTAGATTCAACTCTAAACCTTGATCACACTGTTGGACGAAGCGTTTAACATGTACAACAACAGCCTCCCAACCCGGACCGAAGAAGGAAGAATTTTAAGACCCTTATTAAGCAAATCTAGCTCCGCTTTGTCAAATGTTTGAGAGGTTTAATCAAAGACTGCTTCTTTGTAAAAGCAGATAAAAGTAACATAGTCGTTGTGTTAGACAGAAATGATTATTATGAAAGGGAAACCCCTGCCAAGTATGATATCGGATTTGTCAAAAAATTTTAAAAAATGCAGCAACCTTGTTACTTCTGCTTTGAAGCGCAGGTTACATGTTTCTAGACCAATTGTGCCTATTGTTTACCCAAGATTCATAAGCCTGGCAAGTCTATGAGGCCAATATTTTCGGCCATTGGTCCCCGACTTATAAATTAGCTGAATGGTTTCCAAATGAATTTAATAACCTCGCTGTTAAGCAACCTAGTTTTTCAGTTAAAACCTCAATTAAGTTTATCGAGAAAGTCAAAAGTGTTACACTGCAAGACATTCACTTATCTAGAGGATTTACTTAAAGAAAATAGTTTTTCCAATGAGACTGTTCCTGAATACTTAGACTTAGACTTAGACTTAGACTTGGACTGTTCCTGAATACTTAGCATCAGCCTGCATGAGGCAAAACTGTTTCCAAGGCAACGGAGGCTTCTATAAACCGCATTAAGGGACTGCTATGTGGAACTCCTTGTCCCCCTTTTTAGCTGATCTTTTCATGAGTCGCTTTAAGGAGGAACTTAGTAGCTCCGGGTATTTTTCGAGGATTTGGTTAGGATACTTTGACGATATCTTTGCTATTTCGATCAAAACGCTTGCAGCTTAGAAGATTTTGATTAAATAATTATTTTTATTATCAAAAAATGGTAGCTGGACAACTTTTTTTCAATTTAAAGGTGAATTTAATAGTGGGAATACAATTATACAATATTAATTTAATTATAATTGTATTCCCTCTATTAAATTCACCTTTAAATTGAAAAAAGTTGGCCAGCTACCATTTTTAGGTACCCCAGTGATTAAATCTAACAATACTCTAGAGTTCGATATCCACAAAAAACCTACAAGCACTAAATTATTAAGGAAGTTAGGGAACCAAGTCTGCTAGATAGTTAGAAAGTTTACCCATCTATGAGAATAGTTTGTATAAATTAGTTTGTTAGTTTCTCTTTACTTGTAAGCGGTTACGGTTAGCTTATAATTAGTATAAATATGGTAGATTTAGTAGTTAGATTCGCTTCTGAAGATGCCAACATCGTTGGCAAAAAGTAAATTAAGCACTTTGTGTTTTGTTTTGGTGTTGGGGAATATTTCTAATATTTGTTTAACATATCACCAAAGTTGTCCCTTTTAAAGTATGATTTCTTTGTTTTAGGTATAGGGTGTATAAGGTATAGGGGGTGCAAAATAAAATTTGTTTAACACTGGAAATTTTACTTCCTCCTTGATATCTAAATCGACTTGTTTTTGCCCAAGATCATATTTACTATAACTAAATATTAAGGGTGCTAGTTTTTAATTGAAAGTCTTTTATATTTTTACGCCGGCTGGTAGATCTCCCCTAGGAGGTCGTGGATGACAATGTAGATGGTTAAAGCCATTCCCGGAATTTTGTCGCCAGGTCGGGTCATATGCCCAATTTAAGCTAGTGGAGTGTGGGAAAAGGAGGGAAAACATTTTGCTTTTTGGAGGACATTGAATAACCCCATTCAATTGGGGTTCATGAATGGGGGTATGTGGGTAAGTACTCTGCTAGGACCTATCCTGGTTGGTGTACTTCCTGTTCGTATGTGTCCGTGTCTCTGTCCGAGTCGGATTCCGAAAGATGGTGAAGCCCTGGTGTAAAAAGTCGCGGCCTTGTTTTACTCCTTCTGTTTTCCGGTATAGTTTTTTGGTCTAACTAAACCATTGTACGCACGTGTATTCTTTCAGGCAGGCCGATTAAATTTGTTTTATAAGCCATTGTGGGGTGTTCGCTGCGTTAAAGGCTGAGTTTTTGATTTTGTCGAACGCTTTTTCTATGTAGTAGATAACTATGTATATCATTTTCCCTCTCCGCGATGCCTTCCATTATTCGCCTGACGCTGAATATGTGGTTATTCGTGGACCTGTTCGCTATAACTCCTGCCTGGTAGTACGTGATGGGCGCCACTACGTCCAAGGCTTTTAGTAAGTACCGAGCGTATATTTTGTAGCCTACGCTACAAAATGTAATTTTACTGTAGTCCGCTGTGTTTTTTTAATTTGCACTTGTTTGCGTGTCCGTCTATATTGTTTGATGATTTTGTATGTTTGTTAGATTCTTTTAGCGTGTTCGTAATCATTTAAGTTGTTAAAAAAGTTGTAGCGTTTGTTCCAGTAGTGCACTTTTTTTTTTGTTATCGCGTCTGTGTAGTCTGGACGCCTTTTTAGTATTTTCTATTAATTGTTTAATGTTGTTAGGTGTCGGTTTATTTAAAGTCTGGTTGGTCGCCAGCTGGAGACTTTCTTTAATGATTGTCCATGTCTCAGTTACGTTACTTAGGTCGAGATTGTACGTTAGTAGTGTACAGTAGAAACCACCAATATATGAACGTGACTCATCGGGTGCCGAACATATCTCAGACATGCTAGCAGTAATGTTTTACTTGTCTTGTACTATGGTCCAATCCTTAAAGGCTCACCTCGAAAAGCGCTTCTCTCTCGGGACTTTTTAGACCAGGCCCAAGATAGGATGGTGCGCATGTTGGGCGGGGCTTAAATACTTCGCTTGTTGAGTGTTTTTAAATCTTTAACGTGCTTTTTAATTATCTGCTGCTAAAATTCTTGTTTTTGCGATGCTGTTAGATGTGAACTTGCTCTATTTTTTGTTTAACTTGTTTTTTTTGCATTCGGTATACCGAAGATAAGATAAGATAAGATAAGATTCGAATTACTTTTCAGTGTTAACCTTTTCTGTTTATTATTGTTTTTGTGTTGCGTTAACTTGTTTTGTTTGTGTCGTGGCATTTGTATTTATTAAAATGTGGTGTGGCATATTTGGATGCAATTCAGACAACCAGTCCAAGAAAAACCCTTTAAATAAAACATTAAATTTAATCCATTCTTGAAAAACTTTGATTTGTGCAAACAGTGGTTAAATGCCACAAAAAGAATAGACGATATTTAAGTTAAGACCGCTTCTTTTTCCTATAAACATTTTCTGGACAGTGACTATGAGTTTAATTTAAAACACCAACGCTTAAACTACAGCCCTAAGTAAATGTTATCAAGGACTGAAAGCATCTATTATCCATATAACACTTTCTTCAATATTAAGTTTAATAAAAACGCACTACCTATGTCCAGATATTTCACTATTTTCTTTGATAATATTACTATTATTCGTGTATTTGCACGGCAACTACTCATCAGGTGACGTCATGCGCGGCAAAAACCAAAACTCGTACACGGGAGCATCCAGCTCAGCGCTGGACAGAAAGACGCGCGTATCTTTCTTATATTGTTTTGTTATCTATAAATTTAGTAAACAACAGATTGCGGTAAAATACAGGTGTTTGTATCTTGACAGCAATTTAAATATCAAAATAATGCCTCAGCGCAGCAGCGAAATTAAGGGACAAATTATTGCTCTATGGCATAATGGTCATAATTATACTCAAATCGCTAATTATATTAACAAAGATGTAGAAGACCTGCAAAAAAAATTGGTCTTACGGAAGTTTTAGCTTTGGCCCGATTTAGGTTTGCTATAACAAATCTTTACTTGGACTGGTCGAATGTAGTTTTTTCTGATGAAAAAACATTTCGCTCAAATGCTCATGGTAGAGTGCACGTATACAGGCCAAATAATACAAGATATAATAAGGAAAATGTTGTAAAAAATAGGGACAGTGGTCGGGTAACCAGAGCATATTGGTCGTATATGACCTCTCATGGTGCTGGGCCATTGATACAAATTGAGAATCGGCATACTGCTAGAGGTTATATTCATATTTTGGAAGAATATTTACTTCCTTTTGCAAATGCTAATAATGGCATTGTATTTGAGCAGGATAATTCGCCAATACATAAGGCTTGAATTGTTACCAACTGGTTTGCTGAGCATCCCAATATTGAAGTTCTTAATTGGCCTTCAAGATCTCCAGACCTTAACCCCATAGAGAATTTGTGGGGCTATATGGTTCGAGAATGGCCTGAAGATCTGCAGCATAACCAAGTAGCTTTGGACAATTATACACGGGAAAGGTGGGCTCAAATTACACCCAACTTATGTGAACGATTTGTGGGTTCCATGCAAAGTCGTTTAGAAAAAGTAATTGGACAAGGCGGGTATTATACACATTATTAGTAAATTTAACTTTATTTTTATAATGCATATTTTATTTTGTTTGATTGTTTATTCTTGTTAGAAATATTTTATTTAGACTGTGATCCTTTACTGTTTTTTACAATAAAAATGTTTACTTTTTTGCCCACATATTTTTTTTTTAATTATTTTTGTCTTAATTTAGGACAAATAAATTTCCTTTGGTTTTGTTTTATTTATTTACTCTAAGAATATTTTTCTCCTCATTTTTTTGCATAATATAAACCCCGCATTATTCGTTTAAAATAAAATAAAAATATTATAATTTTATCATATTCTTTATAAAAGTTTTAAAATAAACATATTAAATAATTTTATTTATTTTAATAGTTATAAAATATCAAAGTTTGCTTAGATTAACTATATTAAATATATATTAAATTTTAATACAGTTTGTTAATCTATTCTCATTAGTATACGTTATTAATAAAGATATTTGCCCCGTTTTATAAGCACAGTGAAGTTTGGTATTGTATAAAGTTTTTCCTATAAAATAGCAAACTTGCGTTTTAACCATATGAAATAAAAGAAGTTAATATTCTAAGCTAATAAGTTTTTTCTAGTGGTTACAAACCATAGATTAGATAAAGCTTTAACGCTTGAATCCGCCAAAATTTGTATTCTGTGGTATCAAATTATTACATTAAACTAGCACCTGGTCTCATTTTTAAGCTCCGCCCAGATCTAAAAATAAAACTGTGCATCTCTCTTTGTTGCCGGTTTAGTGTGTCTTTAAGGTTTGGACGATAGTACATTCGATGCAGCGGTAAATGTACTCACACGTAGGTTTTTAAGCATCCGGTCTAAAATGCACCATCTGTGATGTAAAACTGCCTAGGTGTTCGACAAAGATGGACATATGACGCGTGTCCTAGCTTGTTACTTATTTTTGTTGGAATTCAGTAGAGTTCGTGTTTTAGGCAATTTATTTTATTTTATTACATAGTAAGGCAACCAACTCTACCGTCGGCCATTTGTTTTTATATGTCATATGATCTTTGTTTTTGCATATCGTGTTTCTGCTGTGTATTTACGGATTAATAATCGTTTTAAACGTTGTAGTGCTAGTGGTTTTTATTGCAATTTTTATTGCACGTTTATTGGACTTCATTGCAATTGTTATTGTACGTTTTTTGGACTTTAAATAAACGGTGTGTGTTTACGGATTAATAATCATTTTAAACGTTGTAGTGGCAGTGGTTTATATTATGTAACACAGGTAGATGTCTTATAAAAATCCTTACCTAGAAATTCTAGGCTAGAATACAAAAATATTTTTATTATATAAATTTTGTACCAGTATTAGTTTACTACATTCTGAAGAAGCTACTGTGTAGCGAAACAATTGTCAATATTTAATAAATTTCGTGAAACTAACGCAAGTTGTTTTTATATCCACACAATTTAAATATCTTTCACTTTATACCTGACCTGCGTAAACATTTTTGTTTTTTGTCACCAATTCTGAAATATTGGCGTTTACAGTTAAAAGAATAGTATATTTTGTAACAAGTTTGGAATACGGCATATTCCGCTCGAGTGAAAAGTTTCTCACATGAGCCGAAGGCGAGTTTGACGGTTTCACGAGAGGGGAATATGCAATTACAAACGTGTTTCAGACTATACTTTTTCTACGTTTCCAAAAAATACCATACACGGACAGAAAAATTTTGTCAAAATGGCTATTCAAAGTATCTGTAAATGTCGTATCGTTAAAATAACGATATGGTTTTACATAATTACGATACTTTTGTTTGATTCAGACAAACGACAAATAGCGCGCGTAACCGTATGCCGTTTTATCGGTATAGTTAACTACTTGGCCAACATGAGGATCTGTATGGCTGATTTGGCTATACGACAGATCACTGGTATTATGACTAACGTTTTAATTGGCGAATTGTTATCATTAGATGCTAATGATTCTATTATAATTCATAAATTTTCTAATAAAAAAATAAATACGTACGACTTTATTGAAAAGAGGGGAATTAAATACAAACCAAAAATGACTTTATGTATTTCTCATAAAAATTTTAAGCTTATTTTTGGTTGGTTTTACATAATTACGATACTTTTGTTTGATTCAGACAAACGACAAATAGCGCGCGTAACCGTATGCCGTTTTATCGGTATAGTTAACTACTTGGCCAACATGAGGATCTGTATGGCTGATTTGGCTATACGACAGATCACTGGTATTATGACTAACGTTTTAATTGGCGAATTGTTATCATTAGATGCTAATGATTCTATTATAATTCATAAATTTTCTAATAAAAAAATAAATACGTACGACTTTATTGAAAAGAGGGGAATTAAATACAAACCAAAAATGACTTTATGTATTTCTCATAAAAATTTTAAGCTTATTTTTGGTACTATTAAATATATTGTAATTGAGCAAAATGTTATTTATTTTGTTTATATAAAGTTGATTACGGTTTTTGATAGTCATCGCCATGCATTTAAAATATTAAGTTCAAAAGAAGATAATTATATTATACGTTATGATGACTTAGTGGACATGTATCCAGTATCCTTAATTCAAAGTTCGGAAGAACGTTATATTTTACAACATTACTTAGCTTAAGATATTGTAATAATGTATTGTATCAATCATTTTAATAAAATTTGTTATTTGAAATTATGATTCTTATCATTAATACTAATTGATAAACTTTCAGGTCTTAAATATAACAATTAAGAAATAATTCAGATGAAAAGACCAACTTGTACATTTTAACCATTTATTTCATTGTATAACGAAATAAATGGTTAAAATGTACAAGTTGGTATTAATAATTAATAATGAAAATGTTATCGGCTATAAATTATTTTAATTGTATGGATTCTAAGTTAACTTAATATTTATACAGTTAAATTTGATGTGTCAAACATCCGTAAAATAATAAGAATCTTCTACATGTCTACAACGACGATACGATCGTCATTTTGACGATACGCAATGAAAAAACGCGGTACGGCGTATCATAAAGATAGATAACTATATTGCGTATAACTAAAATAGCTATACGGATCCTCATTCTTGCAAAATTTTTCTCTCCGTGTAGACAAAGAATTTAATTGGAAGAAAGTGAGGTTGGATAGGTCTAAAATTTGTTAGATATTAAAAACAGAGATGTCGCCACGAGTGTACATTCTGTCATCAGATGATAGAATATTTCAATAAAGTTAAAAGAAAAGTTTATTTATTAATTGGTTTCTAAGAAAATTACATTTTATTTAATTTCGTAGATGTTAATTGTTAAAATTTAACTTTAAAAGCAAATATATCAGAAGTATAGCAACCAACATTCCACTCAAGTGTTTGTACTGTGTTTAACTTTAAAAGCAAATATATCAGAAGTATAGCAACCAATATTACACTCAAGTGTGCACAAATACTTATGCCCCCGTTAGGACAGCACTGCACTGGAATACAATTTCCCGTGACCTTCGATAGATTGCTTCGTACGATTGTGCCTGATGAGTCACGTTCATATATTCGTGGTTTCTACTGTAATTTAGATTGTCCTTAGGATCTTTTAAACGCTCTATTTAGAGTCTGGTTGGTCGCCAGCTGGAGACTTTCTTTAATGATTGTCAATGTCTCAGTTACGTTACCTAGGTCGAGATTGTAGTAGTGTAATTTAGATGTTCCGTAGGGTCTTTTAAACGCTCTTTATACCATTTTGTCGGTTTTATTGTGGTACACTGATAGTCTTTGTCGTTTATGGCTGGCGTCTGCCGCAGGTCGCATTAAAGTAATTTACGGGTACCCGTTTGTGTTGTTTCGGAGAATGTGGTTAATTTGCAATTTCGATGTTTTGTTGCGCCAAGTTGTTAGGACTGAGTTTTTTAAAAACGTGTTGTGTATTCGAAGCTTGAAAAGCTGGGCCAGGTAAATAAGCTCTTGTCCGTTTTCGTTGGTTTCGCTATGTACTAGTTGCTTGCCAACCGTGAGTTTATCTTTGTTTGTGAGTATTGTTTTGCCTAGGTGCGCGTTGAAGTCCCCTATTACTATCATTGCACTTTTTTTTTGTTTATGCATAAATTGACATGTCTATTTTAGACCGATCCAACCTCACTTTTTTCCAATTAAATTCTTTGTCTATGGTATTTTTTGGAAACGTAGAAAAAGTATAGTCTGAAACACGTTTGTAATTGCATATTCCCCTCTCGTGAAACCGTCAAACTCGCCTTCGGCTCGTGTGACAAACTTTTCACTCGAGCGGAATATGCCGTATTCCAAACTTGTTACAGAATATACTATTCTTTTAACTGTAAACGCAAATATTTCAGAATTGGTGACAAAAAACAAAAATGTTTACGCAGGTCAGGTATAAAGTGAAAGATATTTAAATTGTGTGGATATATATTGTAAACGCAAATATTTCAGAATTGGTGACAAAAAACAAAAATGTTTACGCAGGTCAGGTATAAAGTGAAAGATATTTAAATTGTGTGGATATATATTGACAATTGTTTCGCTACACAGTAGCTTCTTCAGAATGTATTAAACTAATACTGGTACAAAATTGATATAATAAAAATATTTTTGTATTCTAGCCTAGAATTTCTAGGTAAGGATTTTTATACGACATCTACCTGTGTTACATAATATAAACCACTGCCACTACAAGTCCAAAAAACGTACAATAACAATTGCAATAAAGTCCAATAAACGTGCAATAAAAATTGCAATAAAAACCACTAGCACTACAACGTTTAAAACGATTATTAATCCGTAAACACACAGCAGAAACACGATATGCAAAAACAAAGATCATATGACATATAAAAACAAATGGCCGACGGTAGAGTTGGTTGCCTTACTATGTAATAAAATAAAATAAATTGCCTAAAACACGAACTCTACTGAATTCCAACAAAAATAAGTAACAAGCTAGGACACGCGTCATATGTCCATCTTTGTCGAACACCTAGGCAGTTTTACATCACAGATGGTGCATTTTAGACCGGATGCTTAAACACCTACGTGTGAGTACATTTACCGCTGCATCGAATGTACAAGACAAGTAAAACATTACTGCTAGCATGTCTGAGATATGTTCGGCACCCGATGAGTCACGTTCATATATTGGTGGTTTCTACTATACACTACTAACGTACAATCTCGACCTAAGTAACGTAACTGAGACATGGACAATCATTTAAGAAAGTCTCCAGCTAGCGACCAACCAGACTTTAAATAAACCTACACCTAACAACATTAAACAATTAATAGAAAATACTAAAAAGGCGTCGAGACTACACAGACGCGATAACAAAAAAAAAGTGCACTACTGGAACAAACGCTACAACTTTTTTAACAACATAAATGATTACGAACACGCTAAAAGAATCTCACAAACATACAAAATCATCAAACAATATAGACGGACACGCAAACAAGTGCAAATTAAAAAAACACAGCGGACTACAGTAATATTACATTTTGTAGCGTAGGCTACAAAATATACGCTCGGTACTTACTAAAACCCATCACGTACTACCAGGCAGGAGTTATAGCGAACAGGTCCACGAATAACCACATATTCAGCGTCAGGCGAATAATGGAAGGCATCGCGGAGAGGGAAAATGATATACATAGTTATCTACTACATAGAAAAAGCGTTCGACAAAATCAAAAACTCAGCCTTTAACGCAGCGAACACCCCACAATGGCACAAACAAAAACAATAAAAAAATAATTTTCGCGAGATTGTGAAAAATCAAGGGACCACTTGGCGAATTTAGATTCTTCATTATTAAACATCTTACCTCCAATACATTTTATTATAAGCAAATCCTTTACTTTTTAATTATTTTTCTGACCTGTCCAGGAACAGAGTTCGTTTGTCCAGATGTTGCTGTGTCCACCGATGGAAGAGAGTTTAAATTGCAGTTGTTTATATACAGTGTCGTCCTTTAATAGGTTTTCCACATATGTAAGGTTTTCCAAGGGATTGATAGGTAACGGTGGTGGATATCATTTGTAGTCGGTATATCCCCTAGTTAATTATACACAATCTTTCAGTCATCATTATTCAGTCTGTCCAAGATGACTTCCTAGGTAGCACTCAAATCACTGATATCTTATAAAACTTAATTCTTAACTAAAAAAGCAGTTATTTAGTGATGTTATACTACAGACTGACCAGCAAAGTAACTCGAGTGACGTTAACTTCTATACATATATCTATGACAATTGACCGACTAAGTAAACTTGCTATATTTTTATTGTACGATTTTTTGGTCGAAAAATTGGTTCATTTACGATATTTTTACAATGCATGTACGATTTCAAGGAAAAAAAGGTTGGCAACACTGGATAGCAATAAACCTACCCGTGATTGTCTAATATTGCCAGTAGAACATCTTCAAAACGTTACTACAAATATTACAAGCAATATCAAAACATGTACAATGTATATGTATAATAGGGTGATGCAAAACATTTTTTTTTTTGAATTCTATGCGAGACCACTCGGGATTTCAAAGAGGATCAAGAAAATAAAAATCTGTAAAAATTTGAGAGAAATCAATTAAAATTTAGAGGTCGCTCAACGCAATTGTTTAATTTAGAAAAATCACGCATCTCAAATGCATTGCTATAAACAAGTAGGCATATTTCATACAAATTTGAATGAAAATGGTTGAATTTTTTTTTCTTGGACTCTTAATGATTATTCTAATAAATAATAATGTCCTGATTTCAAAAAATTGTTCATAATATTTAAAAAATATATATTAATTAGCAAATATAGCTTAGTTAACAAATAATTCATAAATATTTTTTTTTGTTTCAAAATCTGTAAAAACATTGTTAATAGGTCTACAAGCAATTATTCATTCACAAAAACACTCGCCCCCATCGTTAAATATGAGAAAAAAAAATAATATTTTAATTAACTACACTTCGCGTCAAATTTAACGCACCACTAAAAGTTTGTCACATTTTCAAAGTTGATTTTCTCGCGAACCGTCAAACCGAATTTGGTAATTTTTGTTTTAAAATTGAGGTTTATTCTTTGGTTATGATGCCTTTATTAAAAAATTCTTTTAAATTTAAGTTTTGAGTATATACATATATAACCGTCAAACCGAATTTAGTAATTTTTATAATAAATTGTAGGTTTATTCTTCGGTAATAATGCGTTTATTAAAATATTTGTTTAAATTAACATTTTGAGTATATATAGGGTGCAAGTGTAATAATTAGTTTTTTTCCAGAAATTTGAAACGCCCTGTTGGTTGTACCAGCTATAACAGCATATGTCTCTTACAATCAAACTATATCCCCATGTTCTATTAACATTTTGTATTTTTATTCACCGGGTTATCTTTATTTTTAAATGAAATATACATTTAAAGATTAAGGTACCATGAATAGTGTACGATATATCGAGGACATTTTATTCGAGCATGTTGTCCCTTTCGCCCGGTAATAATTTTTTACTGATGCAGGATAATGCTATATAGTGCAAGAGTACTTACATACATGAGGTGGGTGTTAAAACTTTAGACTGGCCTGCAAATAGTCCGGATCTCAACACCATCGAGCATTTGTGGGATAATATGGGTAGACGACTAAGAAATCATGATTCCTTGCCTGCCTCCCTTGATAACGTAGCAAATATGCTACGAGAAATATGAAATGTCATTGATCAAGACGAGATTAGACATCTGGTTTCGAGTGTAAGCCGTCGATGTGAAGCCGTAATTAGAAGTAGAGGCAGAAATATGCGATATTGATATTCTTTAATGTTGGTTTTATTGATTTTGTTAATATTTTTGTTGTTATTGTTACAATCGTTCTTTTTACATTTTTGTATTAAACTGGAGTTCTTTAATCTTTAACTGTATATTTCATTTAAAAATAAAGATAACGCGGTGAATCAAAAAACAAAATGTTAAGAGAAGATGTGGCTATAATTTGATTATAAATTTTAAATTTCCGGGAAAAAACTTTATATCACTCTTGCACCCTGTATATACTCAAAATGTTAATTTAAAAAAATATTTTAATAAAAGCATTATTACCGAAGAATAATCCTACAATTTATTATAAAAATCCCTAAATTCGGTTTGACGGTTCGCGAGAAAATCAACTTTGAAAATGTGACAAACTTTTAGTGGTGCGTTAAATTTGACGCGAAGTGTAGTTAATTAAAATATTATTTTTTTCTCATATTTAACGATGGGGGCGAGTGTTTTTGTGAATGAATAATTGCTTGTAGACCTATTAACAATGTTTTTACAGATTTTGAAACAAAAAAAAAATTGAATGAATTATTTGTTAACTAAGCTATATTTGCTAATTAATATATATTTTTTAAATATTATGAAATTTTTTTTGAAATCGGGACAACATTATTTATTAGAATAATCATTAAGAGTCCACCAAAAAAAAATTCAACCATTTTCATTCAAATTTGTATGAAATATGCCTACTTGTTTATAGCAATGGATTTGAGATGCGTGATTTTTCTAAATTAAACAATTGCGTTGAGCGACCTCTAAATTTTAATTGATTTCTCTGAAATTTTTACAGATTTTTATTTTCTTGATACTCTTTGAAAACCCGAGTGGTCTCGCATAGAATTCAAAAAAAATTTTTTTTTGCATCACCCTAATGTATAATATACATATACATTGTATATATATATTGCTCAAATTGAAGTTCTCGGTCATTTTGCTGTGGGTCCCACATCCATTGCAAAAGTAGCTGCTTTATCAAATATTTTTGTTGGTTCCGTTCATAATGTTCATAATGCTCAGCGAACAAAAGAATCCAGTTTTGTGAGGAATTTATAAGGAATTGCGGTTGCTTACAATTTATTAAAAAGTATTTACTTCAGGGATTTTTTTTCTAAATGGAATTATAAATTAACGAAATTGTAGGTACTGAGACTATGAAAATTCACATGTTTTTGGAAAGGATCTTACTCAGTATCCTCAAAAAATCAATGTATGGGCTGGTATATATTCTCGGCAACGAAATAATTGGACGAACAAGAAAACATATTGCTAGATGAAGGTACTTTTCACAAGATGGAGCGCCTCCTAAGTCAGAGAATGGTTTCCCAAAAAATGGATTGGTAGAAGAGGTGACGGCAATATCTCCAAATTTAAATCCACTTAATTTTTTTCATTGGGGTCATGTAAAAACACAAGTCTCCAAAACATCACCTGATAACATTCAAGAACTCAAACGAAGAATAATTCAAAATAAAGGCAAATAATTCGTAAAACTTTTTAAATTGTTTGACAAGAGTTTTAGAATAGAACCTAAAAAAATCTGTCTTAGTCCTTTATACGCGAAAAACGTGGCAAAACCCGAATTACTGGCAATATTTTTTTGAATGATGTTCAATATGATAGTCCCCAAGATGATGTTAATGGATTTTCAGAGTATTTTAGTAGCGTGTATTCTAATGGTGATACAAATTTTAATATAACTTCTAACTTTACACTTTATATTATATTATATTTAGCTTATATTAGAAAGTATATCCAAACTAAAAAACAATTCTTCGTGTGGTAATGATGAAATACCAAACTTTATAATTATTATTATTTATTTATGCTCGTCGATATTTGCATATCCACTTTTAATATTATTTAATATGATTTTATTAACAACTACTTTTCCCGATTTATGGAAAATAACCAGAGTTTGCCCAATTTTGAAATCAGGTAATCCTTGTGACGTCAAAAACTATAGACCAATAGCAATTCTATCTAATATTGCGAAGGACTTTGAATCATCTGTGTATACTTGCATCTACAATGGAGTAAATAAACCTATTTCCCCGCAACAACACGGATTTATGAATAAACGTTCGACTGTAACAAATCTTGTCGAATTCACGCAAATTGTTTCTACACAACTTGAGGTGAATGTGATATACACCGATTTTTCAAAGGCTTTCGACAGAGTCGACCATAATGTTTTGCTCAATAAGATGTCTAATTTTGGTTTAAATAATTCTCTTATAAATTTATTTCAATCCTACTTGTTTCAGCTAAAATTGTTTGTTTCTTATAATGAGTACAACTCTGATTATTTTTGTTCCACAGGGCTCCAGTTTAGGTCCTCTTTTGCTTATTTTATTTATTAATGATATGTCACAAACATTTATTTTTTGCTGACGATTTGAAAATATTTACCAGTATTTCCGATACTACTGATTGCGACCTTTTTCAATATCAATTAAACATTGTTCTTCGGTGGTGAAAAATTAACAAACTTGATCTAAATATTTCTAAATGCAAAATCTGTAGTTACAGTCTTAAAAAAACACTTTAGGTAATACCACTCTCTCACGCTGTCATGAAATTCGTGACCTTGGTATATTTTTTGATAATAAGCTATTATTTACAACCATATCAATAATACTGTTAAATCTGCTTTAAAGCTGTTGGGTTTTATAAGTCGAAATTCTAAAAAAATTTCCATCACAGAAAATCATTGTATTATAACCTCATTAGAACAAAACTTGAATATTGCTCTATCTCTCTTGCTGTTATCTGGTATCCGCATTAATGTATATATGGATTATGGATCGAAAAAGTACAAAGACGATTTTTAAAACTTAATTCTTATAGAATTGATCAGGCCGGCCTATCCTACTAGAGGAACTGACCATAATATTTTATTATCACGATTCAATTTTAAGACCCTACAAATTTGTATGGAAACTTTTTAATAACCAAATTGACTCCAGTCATATATTAAGTCTTATAAATATTTTAATACCTTGCCTAGAAGCTAGAGATAGTAAACTTTTTTATTGCAGTTTTTCAAGAACAAACGTGCTATTAAAATCTCCAGTACAAGTAATGTGCAATAACTTTAATTAAATTTGTGGTAAATGTGATATCTTTAATTCAAGCATTATTGAAATAGTTTTAAGCATATATGAATTGTATTAAATTGTATTTATTTCTTTTGTTTTTTTAAGAACTCTTGTCAGATTTAAGTTTATTAAAGTACATATGTTGTTATGTTTATATAAACTTGGAATATTGTATTCTGTTGGGCAATAAATCATCATCATTATTATTATTATTATTATTATTAATATTATTAATATTATTATTATTATTATTAATATTATTATTATTATTATTATCATTAAGAATAGACTGTATTATTGTTTAGGCTCCAGCAAATCCGTGATCGGAATTTAATTTGTTATACTTCAAGGGATCAAAAATTGATTTTCCTTTAAAATAGTGTGTCGCAAGGTATGGGGTATATTTAGTAAGGGTACCTGGGGGTAAGAGGGTGCAACATATAAATTGTTTAACACTGGATTTGTACTTCCCCCTTGATCTAAATCAGGTCGATTTAGGTTTTTGGTTAAAATCATATTTACTATAACTCAAAAGTTATTAAGGGTGGCTAATTTTAAATGCAAAATGTACATGAGAAAAATAATCATGTCCTTACAATGCATATTATGTTTTTTTCGTACAATCATTATAATCATTAGGTGGGGGCCTAACAACAGCAATAATAACTGATTTATCTTACTTTTATCTAAAAATGTTTTAAATTAAATATTTGTATAAAGAGATAACTATAAAAAAATATACTAACTTGTGTAAGAATTTCTAACTTGGGAATCTGTATTACCAGCGCGCCAATTAAAATTTCAAATTTGTATGTGTAGATCGAAATATTTCCCTTGAAAACAACCGTTTACATCTAATACGCAGTTTTTCACAGTGAAAGTGAAGAAAATGTTTTATAGGCATTACACGGTGGAATTTTTAATACTTGCAGTTAAATCTAGTTTACTGCCGTCGAAATTAAAAGATTAGTACCAACTTGCATACATACTTGCATACATACATACATACATATGTATTGGCGTTAAGAAACTATTTATTACTTTTAATTGGTGTATTTAGATAACAAAATATTTTCCACATTATTAATTAACATTTGACAACTGTCAATTAACTTTAAAATAACTTAAGCCTGTGACTAAAAATCTGTTGCTAACTTTAGCCCGTGACTAAAGCGCCATAAAGCCACAACTTGTCAATGTGTATTTAAAAGATCACTTGGTGTCATGAAAACATGTCGATAATGGATGTTTTAAAGGTAGAAGTAGAAAAAATCGTTTTTTTATTCAGCAATTATAAAAGATACTTTTAATTTTTAAGTACCTACCAAATAAAGGAGACTGTTTTCATATTTTTTTGATATTTGAACGAAAAAATATAATAATTATGTAATATTGTTTTTTTGGATTTTTTAGATAATAAAGGAAGGTTCTCATTAAATAAACATTATTTTAAAATTAATGTAAATTAACTAAAAATTCCCTCATTAACTAAAGTCTAAAAAATGTCAGTATTTTTTAACCACATTTCCTTAGTTCATTTACTGGAATTACCTATATCTGGTTATAAATTAAATTAATTTAAAAAAATCCTAATTGGGTTTATATAATCAAAATAACACATTAAGGCGTTGTAGTCTGCCATGTACAATGTACATTGTACATACATAAAAAAGTACGTTATTGGCGTATTTTTATTTTAAGATTTTAATTATATAGCTGCGTATAATAAAAAATATTAACTCATAAAAATTGTTAGGCATTAAAACAAATAAAAAATTCCAGTTAATGTATATTTAACATCAATATTTGATTAAAAAAAGTATTACGTAACTAATTACGCAATATTTTAACTTTTACTATAATATACAGGATGATTTACAACTTTTATGCCATTTACACCTTATTACTTTATTTGGTTGTAATAAGCGAATCTTTTTATGTTTAGATCCACGACAAGCTCATTAAATCTAATTAATTTCACAATAATTTGGCGGACATTTCAATTTTAATTCTCCCGGAAATGCCCATGTACTAGTTACATTCTATAAATGACATTGTGACAAATGTAATACTTGGATTTCCAAAAAAATGAAAATAATTATTGGTATTCTTGAGGTTGTCCTTGCTAAAATATATATACTTAGGAGAAATTATCCAGAAACTTAAGTATCTTTTGTTTGCTTGCAATAAAAAGTGTAGGAAACGACTATATTTCTCCTTGGTAAGATTGAAGTACATTTAATTATTTTTGTATTGTCTGAACTTTGCTGGATATGTATTAATTTTTAATCATTTTTAAGAGGTTTACAATAATAGTTATTTTATTAGGCTAATAAGTAAGTCTTCTTGTGCCGAGCTCAAAGTTTGAAGGCCGACCCAGCGCGGATGCCTACAATTGAGCAAAGCACAAAAAGTCACTTCTCAGGCGCATGGCAAACAACATTTAACATTTATTATAATAATAAATTATAGTAAAAAGTTAGGTTGGTAGAAACGGGTTTTTTACAGACTAGACAATATAAAACTTTACCCGATTGGTTTAAATTATTTTTACAGCCAAGGCTATAATCAATCACTTTAGTAGTGAGTGTAGATAATATTAAAGTTTAAATTATAGGACGCTTGAAAATAAATTAAGTTTAAGACCTGGTAAATTTAAAAATTTTAAAAGCATTCCTATTGTGTTTACTATTTATCTACGACTATTTCATATCACTTTGTGTTATTTGTACCTGGCGCATTCGCCATTTTTGTAAAATTTGAATACAAAGTATTGGGTAAACCGTTATATAAAATAAGGGACTTTTAGGTCAAATGATTTCTTTTATTGTACAACTTTGTGGATGCAGGTAGATTTTTAAATGTATATGAAAATAAATACACAAGTAAAATAATGCAGTGAACCTTGTACACCAATTAGAAGGTCACATAAACGTCAGTGTGGTTTTGAATGTTAATTTATTTATTTATAAATTAAGTATGCCTGTATAAATAACAGGCTTATACGTAGAAATAAAAGTAATTAATTTAAAAAAGATTTAAATAATGTTTTAAAAACAACAAAGTAGGTATTGTAAATATATTTTTATGACATCTCCGTAGTTCGCAAATAAATATATATAAGTATATTTGCAAATGTCAGAGATTTATAAACAAACTAAAATTGATGATCTTTTTGAGATAAAATTATGTACTTACATGTTATGGAATATGTATGTATGTATACACCTATACATGAAATTAACAATTAACCCTTAAGCAATTAACGCAATGGTGTCCTGAAGTTGTAAATCTCTTTTTTTCAGAAAAATACTTTAATAGCGTATATTTATTTAAATGTATTATGCTGGGTTTGATATTAGACCCCTAAAATATTATGATACAGACAAAGTTTTAAAACAAAAAAATGTAACCTCAAAACTTTTTTTAAATACAAATATACCAAATAACAATTGAAAACATTAATTATTAAAAAAAACAACAAAAAAATAGGTGACTATCAACCGGCCACCGATACTATACATTAGTAGGGTGTCCGTTATTTATCAACCCTGACGAAAATGACCCATAGAAACCAATAAGAAAATGAAATGGTTTGTACCGGACTGAATATGTGTATTGGTACTGGTTTTTATTGGGTTCTATATGTCGCCAAATGGTTTTAGGGCTAAATGGGAAATACCCAATCAAACCAATTCAAGACAATTATGTTTTCCAATTGATACCAATTCACCAGATTCAAACCTAGAAGACCCAATACATTACAACATAAATTCCCATTGGTTTCTATTGTTCTTAAAGGGACATTTTCGGCAGGGAACTTGTTTTTTTTGTTCGCAGCGCCCCCTAAATTTTTAGTTTATGATCTAAAAAAATTATAAAAAAAATATTCATTTTAAACCGTGCTACAAAGACGATACATTTTCCATTTAAATAACATGGGGTTTCGGCAAGTTTTACATTTAATTTTTTTTCTCCCGAGCAAGTTAATATACAAGGTGTCCCTAAACTTATTGGCATAAATTTAGGAAAAGATTGAGCAAGTCAAAATAAGACGAAAACCTAAATAAATATTTTTCCTAATTACTTATGTTTCCAAGATACAGGGTGATAAAGTGTTACTTATCATATCAGTTTTTTAAATAACTTCTACTATGGTAGTCTTGGAAAGGTGATATTTTGCGAACAGTCACTTACTACTAAAACACATATTCACACATAATTACAATTGTTTGAATGAACACAGTGTCGTAGAAACGGGGTTTGCTTTAAGCTTATTGTCCCATACAAACTTTGAGGTTAGGATTTTGTAACATTTGATGCAATTTTTCGATTATACAGTTCGGCTTCCATTAAAAAGGTGTACCTCTCAAACTTCGATAAAATAAACCGTTTCCGAGATATTCGAGATTACAATAATTGTTATATCGTATTATTTAAAAGGATTAAAAGGTATATGATAACAAATTTTATTTTTCAATTGAAAAAACTAAAAAGGGCATTCCATGACCCTCGGGACTTTTTGCCCTGACCGTCACATTAAAAAAAATTGTGTTATTTTCAATTAAAAAATTTGTTATCATATACTTTTTAGTCCTTTAATGCGATGTAACAATTATTGTAATCTCGTATATCTCGGAAGCGGTTTATTTTATCGAAGTTTGAGAGGTACACCTTTTTAATAGTAGCCGAACTGAGTAATCGAAAAATTGCATCAAATGGTATAAAAAACTAACCTCAAAGTTTGTATGGGACAATAAGCTTAAGCAACCCCTGTTTCTACGATACTGTGTTCACTCGAACAATTGTAATTATGTGTTTTGATAGTAAGTGACTGTTCGCAAAATATCACCTTTCCAAGTCTACCACAGTAAAAGTTATATTAAAAAAACTGATATGATAAGTAACACTTTATCACCCTGTATCTTTTAAACAAACGTAATTAGAAAAAATATTTATTTAGATTTTCTTCATATTTTAATCTGCTCCTAAATTTATGCCACTAAGTTTTGGGACACCTTGTATATCAATAAGAGACACATATTTTTATAGGAAATTGAACGCTGTATAAACAAACTTTACATTTTTTCATAAATTCCCTGATTTAAAAGTTTTAAGGTTAAAGTTAAACTTTGACTGCAAAATTATAATTATTTTTATGAAAATTAATTGTTTATTTTTTAAAATATGAGATTTTATTGCATTATTTGAGTAACCAGTTTAATAAAACAACTCTGAACCAAAACCCAAAAATACTTAAGAAAATAAATACTTTAATTTTTCAAAAGTGATCAGTGCAATTACAATAGTGTTTATAGACATTATACAGCGAAAACTGTAAGTTAATTCTATTTAGACTCTAAATAAACGTGAATAATTCCGGCATTCATACATACATCGAATAGTTTTTTACATCGCTACGCCGCGCAAAAAGCCGTGCGTGTTCACCAAATCACAATCGGTGTCCAGAACCGGAGTCAGCGCACTGTTATGTGTTTTAAAATATAACTCTACCTAATGTCGAACAACTTAACACCCGGCTCCCCAGATAGGGGAGCAAACCAATCAACACAATCAAAATCAAACACTGAACCACTATCTTACAACACCGCCTTAAAAAAACAACCAACCACTTCATTCCCATCAAAAGAACAAGCAATAATTATACCGTCTATTGATAACACAAAACTACAAGATTACATAATAGCTTTAGGCTCCATTGTACAACCGAAAAACATACTTTTTTCTTCAAGAATATCTAACAATCGGATATGCGTATACCTGTCTTCAAAAGCTATAGTTGATTCCTTTATGAACCATGGCAAAATAACACTAAATGAAAACACAATAACGTGCAGAAGATTAATAACTCCCTCAAAAAGGCTCGTTTTATCAAATGTATGCCCAAGTATACCTCATGACGTCATCAAAAGCCAACTTACAAATATTGGCCTTGAAATAGTATCGCCCATAACGTTTCTACGTGTAGGAATTTCCGACCCAGCCTACAGCCATATTCTAAGCTTTCGCCGCCAACTTTACTTTAATCCTGAAACTTTAATTAACTTACCTGAATCTATCCTTATTTCTCATGAAGATACTCAATATAGAATATTTTTGTCTTTGGATGGAATAAATTGTCTTAAATGTAAAAAACCAGGTCACATTACATCAGAGTGCAATTTTAAACCTATCATGGAAACTGAAGAAATCAGCCTCGACTCAGAAAAAGATGAACCCAACCATAACTCTCCAAATACAGAAGATCAAGCTACAAAAAATTCTCACAACGCCACAGGTTAGTTATAATCTTTTGAATCTATTTATTATAACTAACCTGTGGTGTAAATACACACCATATTTTGGTCTATATCGAACCGGATTTGAATTTAACTTTATACAGTCCACTAAATTTAATTTATTTAAAATTTCATTAAACTTCATTTAATTTTAAATTTAATTTAAAATGTCATTAAAATTCATAAATGCCAAAAAAGAGGCTATATTTAATTTAATTCTCAATTTGAATGAAAATGCAAAAAAGGTTTCAAAGGCTGACACCAGAAAAACTCAGGAATTTTTGACAAATACAATAAATTTGGAAAATTTATATGAACAATACAATAAATTAAATGATGAAGCAAATAATTTAGAAATTAAAAATAATAAAGATTATAAACCTGAATTTGATGAATGGATCACCTTTGAAAACATGTTTTGTCAAATTAAAGATATTAGGGAAACTGTGTTGGAAAATCGAAAAGTTTTACCGCAAGCATCACCAAATAAGGATTTAAGTGTTTCAATAAAATTACCTCCAATTGAAATGCCGAATTTTGATGGTAAACCTGAAAATTGGCCATTATTTTTTGAAGCATTTAAAACAAATATACACTTTAATACAAATTTAAATAACTCGCAAAAAATTCAATATTTAGTAGGAAAATTAAGTGGTAAGGCACTCACTATTTTATCAGGAATTCTTCCTAATGAAGAAAATTATGTAACAATCTGGGATTCGTTAGTAAAAAAGTATCAAGATAAGAGAGCGCTAGGAACATTTTATTTAAATAATATATTTGAAATTAAGATTGCGTCTAATAATGCCAATCAACTTAATAATTTTATAGAACGCTTTTCTTCCTCTTTAAGTGCATTAAAACAATTAAATATTACTGACCTTTCGGATTTCATATTTCTTCATTTGGCACTAAACAAATTAGATCCACAAATTATACAATTGTTTGAAAATTCAGTAAGTAATTCAGAAATTCCATCATGTAAAGATTTAATTGAGTATATTCGTCAACAGGTCAAAATTTTAGAACTTACAAATTCACATTCAAGTCTAAAACATAATACACTCACTAATTCTTCCTTAAAAAATAAACACTCAATTGTACAATCCCATTCTTTTTCAATAACAGATGTCAAGCCATTAAATTGTATAATTTGTAATAAAAATGATCATTCAAATATTTACGAATGTCAAGTATTTAAAAATATGTCACCTAAGGTTAGATTTGATAAGGTTAAAGAATTAAGATATTGTATTAACTGTTTACGGTCAAATCATACTAGCAGTAAATGTAAATCAAATTTATATTGTAAAATATGCAAGAAACGTCATCATTCATTATTACACTTTGAAACACATAAAACTGAATCTCCTACTATGCAAAATAATATAGCTTCATCTTCTTCTTTTAAACCTTTAACTCAATCTATTACTATGCATTCAAAAGCTTCTTTAAATACAAACACTACTGTATTATTATCAACAGCGCAAGTATACGCGTTAGGTGATAATGGGAATAAAACCATAATTAGATGTCTTATTGATAGTGCATCACAAAATAATTTAATTTCCATTTCTTGTTGTAAGAAACTTAAATTGAACATTATTCCCATAAGTAATTCGTATATTAATACAGTAGGTTCTATTAAAACTCCAATGAAAGGATATGTTTCTTTAACTATTCAATCACGAATATCATTTGATAAATACAATATAACTTTAATTGTAGTGGATAATATAACTGAAAAATTACCAACAACTAATATAAATACATTATCATTAAATTACCTAAATAATGTTTCTTTAGCAGACGAATCTTGGAATATACCTGGTGATATTGACGTCATTTTAGGAGCTCAATTATTTCCAAACTTATTACTAACAGGTCGTATTACTCCCCCTTCTAATTTAATTGCACCACAAGCGCTTGAAACTACACTTGGGTATATTTTAATTGGTGAAGTACCCGTTAATACGTTTTTTGATAATTCCTTCTCACATTTTAATCTAAGTTGGACTTTTGGGCCAATAACAAATGATAATTTAAATGCAAATTTAACTAAATTCTGGAATTTAGAGGAAATTCCAAATGATCACATACAAGATTCAGATGAATTATTTTGTGAGAATCTCTATAAATCATCTTTTTTAAAAGATTTTTCTGGTAGATATATTGTAGAACTACCATTTAAACATGATCCTTCTTTATTAGGTAATTCTCATGCTATTGCTAAACGTCGATTTGTATTTTTAGAAAGGAAATTTAAAAGAAGTTTAGAATTACGTCAAGCTTATAATGAGGTAATAAAGGAGTATTTAGATAAAGGATATTTATCTGAAATTTCATATTCTGATGAAAATATTAATAGTGGTTATTTTATACCACATCATGCTGTTATTAGACTTGATAAAGTAACAACTAAAGTTCGTGTGGTCTTAGATGCAAGTGCTAAAACTGATACAGGTGTATCGTTAAATGATATTTTACATACTGGACCAAATTTACAAGCTAATTTATTTTCACTTCTAATAAATTTTAGACTTTTCCCAATTGCTATTACAGCAGATATAAAACAAATGTATTTAAGAATTTTAATGTCAGAAAAACATCGTAAATATCAAAAAATTTTGTTTAGGTTTAATGATTTAGAACCTATTCGATTATTTCAATTTAATTCTGTAGCCTTTGGTTTAAAATCAAGTCCTTATTTAGCAATGCGTACCATTAAACAACTAGCAGATGATGAGTACGATAAATTTCCTTTAGCGTCTCATGTAGCAAAAAGAGAACTTTATATGGATGATCTTATTACTTCAGTATCTTCAATTAAAACAGGAATAAGTCTTTCTAAGGAATTAATTGATCTTTTTAAATGTGGTGGATTAGATTTTGTAAAATGGGCTAGTAATTCAAAAGAGTTATTAAAGGAGGTTCCAGAATCTTATAGAGCTTCAAAGGAGTTTTTAGATGGAGATTCTTTAAAAATTTTAGGTTTAAAATGGTTGCCAGTGTCTGACATATTTACTTTTACTTCAAATTTGACAGAGTCTAATGATGTTTATACTAAACGCATAGTTCTTTCTACTATTGCTCGTTTATTTGATGTATTAGGATTGGTAGCACCAGTCATATTATATGTTAAGCTTTTGATTCAGGAATTATGGTTAATTAAAAGTGATTGGGATGATAAACTTCCTGAACATATATTACAACGTTTTATAAAATTTAAAAATGAGTTACCACGATTGACTGAGTTAAAGATTCCAAGACATTTAGGTATTGTTGATGGGTGTAATGTAAATATTTTAGCTTTTGGAGATGCTAGTATTAAAGCTTATGGCTGTTGTATTTACATGCATGTAACACATTCAAATTTGAATATTTCGGTAAATTTAATTTGTGCAAAATCTAAAATTGCACCTTTAAAAACTCTTTCTTTAGCTCGTTTAGAATTATGTGCAGCCTTGTTATTATCTAAATTGGTACGTCATATATTGGATACTTATAGTAATCGATATAAAATTAATAAAATTTTTGCCTTTTCTGACTCAACTATTGCATTATCATGGATACATTCCTCCCCTCATCGTTGGCAAACATTTGTAGCCAATCGTGTTGGAAAAATTCAGGAGAATTTAGCACCTGCAAATTTTTATCATATTAATGGAATTGAAAATCCAAGTGATTGTGTTTCACGAGGTCTATTACCTTCACAATTGATAAATCATTCATTATGGTGGAATGGCCCTTTATGGGCTAAATTTCCAATATCAGATTGGCCAATTAAGCCATTTGATATTAAAAAATATAAATTGGAGATTCCTGAAATAAAAAAGGAATTTATTACATTTATTAATACATCGTATGAAACTTCAATTATTTATAATCTTTCATTAAGAGTTTCATCATGGACTAAATTATTAAATACTGGTGTAGATTATGCTGGTCCAATAAATATTACTATGACTAGAAGACGAGGTATTAAAAGTCAAAAGGCTTATATCTGTTTATTTATTTGTTTTTCAACTAAAGCAATACATATCGAATTAGCTTCAGATCTTAGTTCTAATATATTTTTAGAAGCTTTTAAACGATTTATTGCAAGAAGGGGTCCTGTTTCATGTTTATATTCAGATAATGCGACAAATTTTATAGGAGCTAAGAGACGTTTGAATGAAATTTATAATTTTTTATATGCAAATGAAACTAAACAATCCTTTCAAAAAGAATTTAATATTAGAAAAATAGAGTGGAAAATGATTCCTCCTTCGGCACCTCATTTTGGAGGTATTTGGGAGGCAAATTTAAAGAGTGTTAAAACGCATTTATATAGAGTTATTGGTAAACAGTTATTATCTTATGAAGAGTTAAATACAATATTAATTCAGATAGAATGTTTATTAAATTCTAGACCACTTTGTTTATTATCTGAGGAACCTCATCCAGAGATTCTTACACCTGCGCATTTTTTAATGTCAACGCCCCTTCAGTTTTTACCATTTTTGTCAAATTCTGATCAAACCTTAAAGGGGAGGAAAAAGTTATTAGATAATTTAATTAGATCTTATTGGAAAAAATGGCATTTGGAATATTTACATACGTTACAATTAAGACAAAAATGGAATACATCTAATAATCCCATAAATATAGGAACAATTGTTTTGATAAAACAGGATGATGTGCCTCCACTTTATTGGCCATTGGGAGTTATAGAACAAGTTTATCCTGGAAAAGATGGGGTTATTAGGGTAGCATTAGTACGTTCCCAAAATGGGATTTTTAAGCGACCGGTGGTGAAGCTTTGCCCTATTCCAACACAGTGATTCTTGCATATTTAATTTTAACATTAAATTTTATTATATTTATTTTATTCAAATATTAATTTAAAATATTTTGAAATTTACATTTCAAAGCCGGGGAGCATGTTTACGCCACAGGTTAGTTTGAGTATGTAGATTTTTTGATTTGTTTGCAAGTCTATTTGTTAATATAAATTTAGTCGGCTATGGTTGCTATATACATATATAAAAAAAATAATAATAAAAAAGTCATAAAAAATATTTACATCAAAAATAATAACATAAAAAATATAATAAAATATACCTAATATTAATAATATATTAGATTTAAAAAATTCATTATAATTTTAATAATAAATTATATATACATATTATATAAAATAAAACTAAACGTAAATAATAAAGTTAAAGAAGCATAAGAAATAAAGAGATAAGGAATAGATAACAAGAAGACACGAAATAAAAGAAAATAAAGAAGTTAGAAAAGGAGCAAAATAAAGAAGTTAGAAAAGGAGCAAAATTAAGATGTTAGAAAAAGAAACAGAAGAAGGAAATTAGAAGCAAGAAATAATAAATTATAACTGATAATTATTATAATATATAAATATTGACAAATAAAACGATTTGTAAGTATAATCTTTTGAATCTATTTATTATAACTAACCTGTGGTGTAAATACACACCACCTATCATGGAAACTGAAGAAATCAGCCTCGACTCAGAAAAAGATGAACCCAACCATAACTCTCCAAATACAGAAGATCAAGCTACAAAAAATTCTCACAACATAACAATATCCCAAAAACGACTCAACTCAGAAATAACGACTCCTTCTCCACCCATCACTAGCAAAAATCAAGCCGACCCATTTGAAAAACCATTATCGAAAGAACACAAAAAACAAAAAACGTCAAATCCTCCAACCCCAAGCGGAACACTTCTCGAGCCAATAAAAGAATACATAAACAACTCAAACTTTTCATTAACTTTTGATGAAATAGCCGACTCTATAGAAAATGCTTTTAGAGATAAAGACCCACTTAGAATCGCAGAAAACTACGTATCCGACATACCAAAAATTATACACATTCCTTTTCTCTTAGTGTACGAACGTGGCGCAAAAATGATTATAAAAACACCGTTGGCATAAAAAATCACGACATGATTTTTTATGCTATCGGTGTTTGGGCATAAAAAATCACGACATGATTTTTTATGCCAACGGACATGTTAGGATATTTATTTTTGCGCCACATTCGTACATTGTGAGAAAAAGTATGTTAACAATTGAATTAACAGTTTTTGCTGTTAAATACATTTAATATTTTCTTGGATGTAAATTAACTATTAATTTAATTCCAAAAAAATATTGAATGTATTTAACCACAAAAACTGTTGATTCAATATATATGTAGGTATTCTTTTTCTCTCAATGTACGAATGTGGCGCAAAAATAAATATCCAAACACCGATGGCATAAAAAATCACGACCTGATTTTTTATGCTATGGGTGTTTGGGCATAAAAAATCACGACATGATTTTTTTATGCCATCGGTGCACCGACATCTTTGGATATTTATTTTTGCACCACATTCGTACATTGAAAGAAAAAGTATGTTAACAATTGAATGAACAGTTTTTGCGGTTAAATACATTTAATATTTTCTTGAAAGTAAATTAACTATTAATTTAAATTCAAAAAAATATTGAATGTTTTTATTTAACCACAAAAACTGTTGATTCAATATATATGTAGGTATTCTTTTTCTCTCAATGTACGAATGTTGCGCAAAAATAAATGTCCAAACACCGATGGCATAAAAAATCACGACATGTATTTTTATGCCATCGGTGTTTGGTCATAAAAATTTACGACATGATTTTTTATGCCATCGGTGTTTGGATATTCATTTTTGCGACACATTCGTACATTGAAAGAAAAAGTATGTTAACAATTAAATTAACAGTTTAACTTTCAATATTTTCTTGGATTTAAATTAAATATATATAGTTAATTTAAATCCAAGAAAATATTAAATGTATTTAACCGCAAAAACTGTTGATTCAACATAACTTTTCTCTTAGTGTACGAACGTGGCGCAAAAATGATTATCCAAACACTGTTGGCATAAAAAAATCACGACATGATTTTTTGTGCCATCGGTCAATCGCAAACAGCGATGGCATAAAAAATCACGACATGATTTTCATTTCTCACGCAGTGACATCCGGATGATGTCCGTATGAATAAAATTTGTGAAAATCACGTCGTGACGTTCGTATGATTTTCATTTATCACGCGGTGACTTCCGTATGATATCAGTATGAATAAAATTTGTGAAAATCACGACGTGATGTTCGTATGATTATCACGAATGTTGTCCGGGTAAACAGTATTATACCTAAAAGTTATTATTAAAGACAAAAATGGCTTTCTTAATCCAGTGGAATGTAAATGGCGTTTTCAGCCACATTGAAATGCTGCAACTAATCCTTAAAAAAAATAATCCACTTATTGTATGTCTACAAGAAACAAATTTTAAATTAAATAAAACTTATAACATAAAGGGGTACAATCTTTTTTGTAAAAGTAGAAATACTATAAATAGAGCTAGTGGCGGTGTTGCAATATACGTCAAGGAAAATATAAAAGTCAAAGAACTTAACCTAAATACCAACATAGAAACATCAGCCGTCCAAATAACATATCATCAGACTATAAATATATGCAATATCTACTTACCCCCAATACAAACATTACCTTGCAAGATCTCGAAAATACAATCTCCCAAATTCCTCAACCACGCATCATAGTTGGCGACTTTAATAGTCACAACGGCGCATGGGGCAGCAACAAAACAGATAAAATGGGCAAAATAATCGAAAACTGGATAAATCAAGTAAATTTCGTAATTTTAAATGACGGAACCAACACAAGATTAAACTCCTTCTCGGGTACTTTTTCGGCTATCGACTTATCGTTCTGTGATCCCTCCCTATCTACCTCCCTAACCTGGAATGTCTCTGAAGACCCACACGATAGTGACCATTTCCCTATACTCATAAAAACATCCTTTGATAAAAATACTATTTTTCCTCCTCCAAAGTGGAAAACAGAACATGGCAACTGGCAAGAATTTTCAGAATATATTAATAATAAACTAATTAACACATATCCTGTCGAAAAAGTTGAAGAGGAAATTCAGATCTTTACTAACATTATTATCGAAGCGGCTCATGAAACTATTGGCAAAACCAAAACAATTAAAACACACTGCCCAGTACCATGGTGGAACCCTGCCTGCAAAAAAGCCATACAAGACTGTAAGGCAGCTTTTAACAAACTTAAACGCCAAAATACTGAGGATAATCTATGTAATTACAAAAGACTAAGGGCCCACGCACGATATTTAGTCAAAAAAAGCAAAAAAGACTCATGGCAAAAATTTATTAGCACAATATCATCTTCTACATCTACTGAAATTTGGAAAAAGATTAAAAAAATTCAAGGAGGAAAAACAACACACAAAATCATAAGTCTTTCAAAAAACGGAAAAACGACAACAAACGATATGGAAATGGTTGAAATATTAGCAGACAGTTTCCAAAAATGCTCTTCAAATGATAACTACACTAACGAACACATAGAGGAAGAAAAACAAAAGGACCTTGACATACTACCTGACTCCACACCAATTAACAACCCCATCACACTAGATGAACTGGAATTTATACTTAAAAACTTAGCCCTGGCCCTGATGACATACCAGCAATATTTTTAAAACACCTTCCACAAAGTGGTAAACTATATATTCTCAACTTATATAATAAAATACTGAAAACCAGAATATTTCCTAAGAAATGGTCAGAGGCTATTATAATACCTATAGCCAAAAACAATAAAAACATTAATGAACCTGAATCATACCGCCCAATAGCACTTACCTGCACAATGTGCAAAACTTTAGAAAGCATTCTAAACAAAAGACTAACGTGGTACATAGAACAACATAACCTAATCTCCAACTTTCAAAGTGGATTTCGTAAAAACCGATGCACTTTAGACAACATTTTATTTATAGAATCAGAAATTCTCGAAAGCTTTGCTTTAAAACAAAACCTAATCGCAATTTTCTTTGATATAAAAAATGCCTACGACACAGTTTCAAAACGAGACGTACTACTAAAATTAAAATCCATAGGTATAGAAGGAAACTTTCTATACTTTATTAAGAATTTTTTAATGAACAGATTTTTTAAGGTTAAAGCAAACGGATGCTTATCGGAAAGTAGACGCCTTGATAACGGATTGCCACAAGGTTCAGTACTTAGTGTTACACTCTTCATCATATCCATAAACAATATCGTCGAAAACATACACTTACCAGTCAAATATAGTCTCTATGCTGATGACCTAGTTGTATTTTCCAGAAGCAAAAATACAGAATACTCCCAAAAAATACTACAAGACTGTATTAAAAAACTTGAAGCATGGAGCTCAAAATCCGGTTTAAATTTCTCTGCTGCTAAGACAACAGCTGTGCTTTTTACCAAAACTAAAAATCTAAACTTTACACCAAAACTTATACTTTACGACCAAACCATTAAATTTACAGATCATGCAAAATTTCTGGGGATGTATTTCGACAATAAACTAAACTGTGAAATACACATAAATAAACTAAAATTATCATGCCAAAAAATTATAACATATTAAAAATAGTTTCAAGACAAAACTGGGGTACCGATAGAGAAACACTTTCAAAACTATACAGAGCACTTATACGATCAAAAATAGATTATGGATCAATTGCATACTCTACAGCAAACAAAAAGGCATTGAAAAACATAGACGGTATACATAACACTTGTCTTAGAATTGTATTAGGGGCCTACAGAACTACCCCAACTGAAAGCCTATATGTCGAAGCAAAAGAATACCCCCTTAACATTCGTAGAAACTATCTTAGTTGTACATACGCCGCCAATGTAGCAGCAAACTCATATAACCCAATGTTCCATAATACCTTCTCACCCAGATACAACCACCTTTTTTTTAATCACCCCCGAATTAAGCCACCCTTCTATAATAGAATCCATAATCCTCAAATGAAAATACCCTATAAAAAAATCATACCCTACAACCCCCTCAGCAAACCACCATGGACCATGGAAACTCCAAAATGTAACCTTTCTCTAACTAATTTTCCAAAAGAAAACACCAACCACGAATTCCTAAGAAAACTATTTTATGAAACAATCGACAAATACCAAAACTATCATTTGATCTACACACACGGCGGTCCTCAAGGGTGAATAGGTTGACCAAAAATGTAGCCAAAAAATATTTACCACATCTAATTGTACTCCACTTAGGCTCTCTAAAACCATTTTTGGGTAAATCGCAGCTGATCGAAAAGTTGATTTTTTTTAGTTTTAAAAGAAAATCATGGAATTTTAGTAGTTTCTTTTTGTTACATTTTTTTATATCAAAAGTTTGTGTAATTTTAATCATTATCTTATTAAAAATCACATTCTTTAATCTTCTCAATAACATTTATTAATTGAAATCATGGTTAAGTATCAAATTTTTATCCGTACTGTAAAAAATTTAATAAAAAAGTAGGTAGGCTAAGACTACTGTAAAATACAATATAATGTTACAATTACCAAAGGGTGCCATGAAATCCAATAAAAGATAATATGTGTGACAACACTTCAATTGTTATTGAACAGAGAAAATAGGTTTTATATACATATATATATGTTTGTGCTTGATGTGTTATTTAAAGTAGTGTCTTAAGTTCAAAGTAATACTGCAAAAAGTCTCTGTGACGGCTGGTGGATTTTGGGTACACCAATATCTCAGTTATTAGACATGGAACCCATATGCAATTTATAATTCACTACAGTTCATCAACAAATTTATTTAAAAAGTCCGAGTATTACAGATTTTATACCATTTTAAAATTTTTATTAATTCATTTCTAAATTAAAAAAAAAATAGAAATGATATAAAATCTGTAATACTTTTTAAATAAATTTTAAATTGCAATACTACTAATTTGAATTATCTTAATTTGGGGGGCAGGAGGCTGGGGGGCACACTAAAAAACTAACTTTTTTCCCCAACTTCAATTTAAATTCTGCTCGCGCAGAACTTGTATATAATGTAATTATAAACTCATATAAATTTGATGTGGGTCCCATGTCTAAAAACTGAGATATGGGTGTGCCCAAAATCCACCAGCCGCCACTTTAAGATAATCATGAAGAAAACCGATAGAAAGTTTATGTTGCCTGCGGCAGGAAGATTGTTTTTGGAAAATGCAATCCATCAAAATTTATATTAAATGATAGCCTTTACAATTTGATAAATCTACACTGCTTTAAATTTGACAAAAATGCCAGTAGATATCCCAATTCAATATGTGGCAATTGTTGTTTGTCTTTATACGATAGAAGAATATCTTAAAAATACCTCTTCCCAAAAAAAAAACCGGGTTTTGACAAAATTGAGCTACATCCAAGAACGAGACTTACATGTCACCATGTAGCTGTCGACTATGTACCATTTCCAGTTTTAAAGGTCACAAACCAACACGCAAAAATCCTAAATGGAAGAACAAAAAAGAAAATTTTAGAACATGTAATGAATGCTTGCAAAAAGTTGATAAAGGAATTTCCCACAATTGCAGTAAGCACAATTCTGTTGTCTGTTGTCCATACGGTTTTTCTGATATTTATGAATCAAGAAATGGCACTTTCAATGTTGGTTTATATAGAACTTACCTGGAAAAAAAAATTAATCGTTTGGACAATGCAAGCTATGGTTTGAGTTTGAGAAAAGTAGTAGTAGATTTTTCTTCTTGTCATTTGTAGGTTTAGTTATTAATGTTTCATGTTTGTAAAAGTAGTCACCTAATGTTATTGAAAAGATTAAAGGATGAGATTTTTATTCGAGTGTAACCAAAATTACACATATTTTTGATATAACAAAAAATGTAACAAAAAAACTAATAAAATTCCATTATTTTCTCTAAAAACTAAAAAAAATCAAGTTTTCGATCAGCTGCGATTTACCTAAAAATGGTTTTAGAGAGCCTAAGTGGAGTACAATTAGATGTAGTAAATAGTTTTTGGCTACATTTTTGGTCAACCTATTCACCCTTGAGGACCGCCGTGCACAGATGCCTCTAAAGCAGCCGATGGAACTGGAGCCGGGGTAACAAACCTTCAAGAACACCATCATTTTAACCTACCATCCGATCTTAGCATTTTTAGTGCAGAGTTATATGCCATCCTTGAGGCTCTAAAAACATGTCTTCATAAAGAACCCTTGACATCATTCCTAATCATATCTGACTCGCTAAGCTCCTTAACCGCTCTAAAACAACTATACCCAACTCATCCCTTTCTCACATTCATAAAAAATATCCTACATCAACTTAAATCTCATAAAAAAAATGTTGAATTCCTATGGGTTCCATCACACGTCAATATACAAGGAAATGAATCCGCAGATATATTAGCAAAAGAAGCTATTAGAATGCCAAACACACGCACCATAAATGAGATTCCCAAATCCGATATAAAAAAAAGAATCAAAGATGAAATAAACAAAAAATGGAATGAGCGCTGGCAAACCCAAAAAAACAACAAACTTTTTAAAGTTACCCCGAACGTCTTATCTTCCGTTGAAACCCCTATTAAAAGAAAGGACCAAATAGTCTTCTCCCGTCTCAGGTCCGGCCACACAAAACTGACGCACGAATACCTTTTAAAAGGAGAAGTCCCACCCAACTGTGAAAATTGCCAAGTTCCACTGTCCATAGAACACATTTTTACCAACTGCCGAAAGTATCAAGCCTCTCGAGACAAGTTCAACATACCAAAGGACATCAAAGAAATCCTCTCCAAGCCTAACATGGTCATCAACTTTTTACATGAAATTAACATTTACAACAAAATATAATGTTAAACATATACTAATACAATACTAATGTTACACATATGCTAATAACCCAAAGTGGTTGATGCATTTTTACAAATAAATAAAAAATAAATATTGCATTATTGAAAAAATAAAAATTATTGACAAGAGATTTCGATAAATTCAATATTTTTTATTACATTAAACGAATCTGGTACTAGTTTTACTCAATTTTAGTACGATTATTTTTTTACATAATCTTTTTATTTCTGTGAAATTCTACAAAATTTTATACGATTTTATAAAATATTATACAATAAAAAGTACAGTTGATGACGTAGAAATTCTTTTAACAATTATTTTTACGACAAAATAAAATTCGTAGTTACGCATACGTTGTCTTGAGTATGAGATGCAGACATTTCCGCTACACCAATTATCCTTTTCAAATAAGTTAAATGTATTTCTCTACGACTACTTAAGAATAGTAACATTCTAGTGTAATTTTTGATCATAGAAAGGATGTTTTTCTGCAATACTGTGCGAGAATATTCCTACTCTTGTTTAAGAATGGTCACAAGTAACGACATCTCCTGGCTGTTTACTAAACGTAAAAAATTTAAAAATATTTAAATATTACTGTATTATTTATTAATTAAAAAATAATAGCAGTTGTATAATTAAGGTTTAGGCACAAAAAATTAGTTATATTTATTGTTTTTCAAATAATCAAATCAAAATTATAATAAATTTGATATTAAAAAGATAAATTAGTTACCTACTATACCGGCTTTGAAGTTTTGACAGATTCAAAATGTTTAAAAAAAGACCTTTAAAATGTAGAAAAAGAATGGATGTTGACATAGATTACTTGTAAAATTAGTTTTGTATTGGTTACAAAGTTATTTTTTTTATTAGTTAGTGTAAATAACTATTTTTAATTATAATAAAGATTTAGGCATACCATTTGTTTAAATTTATTATAATTTACATTATAAAATTGTGACGGCACAAAATGGTTTGACAATACAAAAAACTTAAATGTCAAAAACTGCTTGGTTTCTTGACTCTGTTTAAAATTATATAAGCGTTACTATTCTTACGTAGTCGTAGAGAAAATAATGTCTGAAACACGTTTGGAATAGCATATTCCACTCTCGTAAAACCGTCACACTCGCCTTCGGCTCGTGTGTCAAATTTTTCCTCGAGCGGAATATGCTGTATTCCAAACTTGTTACAGAATTTACTATTATCTACTTCTACATTGACGAGCTGTGACTTTATGGCTTTATGACTTTAGTCACGGGCTGAAGTTGGCAATAAGTAGTGGCTTTTGGGAATTTTAGTCACGGGCTAAAATTAGCTTTATTATATATTAGAGAAAAGTGAGGTTAATTTCATTGACATTTGACATATGTCAAATGTTTAACAAATATAATTGGCTTTAAATTCTTCTTTGTTTTCGTCGTAGATAAAGTATACTAGTATGCAACTAGCTTTATAAACTTATCTAGACACTCGTTTTTAATAAGCTTCGCTCGTGCCTAACAAAACTCGTAACTAAAATGGCGTTTTGTAAAATTTCACAAAAATAGAAAGATTATGCAAAAATTTGAGTAAAACTAGTACCAGATTACCTAACAATTTTTAATTTATCGGAATCTTGTCAATAATTTTCACTTATCTCTTTTCAATAATCTTTTCTTTTTCAATAATACAATAAAATCAAATATTTACAAAAATTAACAATTTATTTTCCTAAAAATAATGATAATTTTGCAGCCAAAGTAAAAAAATCGAAAAAATTACTATAAGTTCAATTTTAACCTTAAATAATTTTTAAACCAGTGAATTTATCGAAAAATCATAGGAGAGCTTTTTTGTACAGCGTTCAATTTCCTATAAAAATATGTATCACTTTTTGCTGTATATTAACTTGCTTCAGAGAAAAAAAAAATATATGTAAAACTTTTAGGTCATAAACTAAAAATTTAGGGGGCGCTGCGAACAAAAAAACCAAGTTGGTAAATAACGGACACCCTCTATATAGTATACTATAGGATCGGTTTTATATTAAATTCTATAGAATTAGAATTAAATGGCGTCAAAAACGTACTATGGATGTGTACCTATTTATTTAAATAAATGTTATTTATACTTAGGCAACCCAATATACAAACTCTTATTTATTATAAAATTCTTTCTAAAATCCACTTTCTTTCAATATAAATTCCTCTAAGATGGAAAAGACCAGTTGATCTACTTAGCTACTTTGCTTAGAAATAAATCAAATATTTTTGTTTTAGCACATGATTTTTACAACATCTTTATTTCTAACAAGTATTTTATTTACTTATGCTGCAATACCACAAGCAAGTAAATATACAACAAAATATGATTATGTGGACTGGGAACAGGTAACAAAAAACGACAGATTACTTGCAGTCTATGTTAATTGCCTTCTGGAAACCGGAAAATGCACGCCAGATGGACTAGCACTCAAAAGTAAGGAAACTTAAAAAATATTGTTATTTTTGAAATATAATTAAAACTATTATATTTTATTATTACATAATTTTTAACTAAAAAAGTACAATTATTTTTATTTCAAAAAGCTATTCCAAAAATACTAAAAATTAAGTCAAATATTACATACATTGTATACATAAATACATACATACATAGGTACATATATGTATTACATAGGATTATTCACTGAATCTGAAAATGCCGTCAAAAGCTTTTGAATATATCCTAAGTGAAAAAAGGGTTTTACACATACAAAAGAATTTGCTTTGCTTTTACACTTGTTTTATTGCACACATTATTTTAATAACGGTTGAGGTGGTTGGACTCCTCTAACGCCTGAAAGTATACAACCAGTAATATAAATCCAAATTTTGAAATTATATTTTATTTTGTTTTCTTAAATAAGTTAAGTTGAGAAAAAAGTGTTTTACAAAGTTTGATGAAATGGGGTGATGTTAACAACAAAAAACAGCCACTTAAGCCATTTTAGAATGCAGAGGAATGAGTCTATAGACTTATAAGTCCAATATTTAGTGGGTGTTAGAATATTATGTGAAAAATTCATAGGTAAATTATATAAATAATAAATCGGTAACGTATACGACAATGCATTCATAGCTACGAGTAGTTTTTTATATTTTCTTTATTCTCTTATAAAAAAGACCATATTTTATTATTCATCAATCGTTTAATCAAATCTGTATACATATTTCTGTAGGAAATTAAAAAAGGATATTGTGTATTGACAAATAAGTATGACATACTTATGTAAAAAATTTAACGATCTACAACAAATGTCAAATGTGTTTAATTGATTACTCTAACCGTTGAAAAGATATTCGTATCCGAATCCCAATGCGTACTACTTATATTTCCAAAAACTAAAACTTTGTTTTTTAAAAATTTTATTTATATTTATTTTATAACAACTCGAAACAAAGGTTGACATAAAAGTGTTTGTAAAACATGTAGTACATATGTTATAAGTTCGGTTTGCTGACCAAGCTCCTGGGTGCTTGGTTGGCGTTTTTCTGGGAACTGCTATATAATACCTCCCTCAGTAGTTCCGAGACTCCGGTGAAGGATTAAATTTGGATTTCGTTGACATCGAACGGGGTTGATTGTGAAGAAGCAATGTTTGTTTCGACATTATTATGTCTCCTCGTTGGTTGGATATATTTCTTATAGGCAAAGAAAGTCCCAAATAGAATAATTATGACGTACAAAATTATTGTTCCGGAAAGGTGCCAAGTGTTGTTTATTTTTAGGGGTTCCAAATATTGTAAGTTGCTGGATAAATCGGATTTGGATTTTTTAGTTTTAATGGTGGAAGTTCCAAATTTCTTAATTTTGTGGGTAATATGGTAGTTTCTAATATTATTGGCTGTCCTGTTGTACTATCATTGAAAAATAGTAATTGGTCTTCTATGAATATTTCACAGTTGTCTTCATTTTTGAACAAGAATATTCCATTTATTTGTTTGAATTCTTGGGATTGTTGGCAATTAGTTTTAAACGAAATTTTGTTAGGAAACGCTCCAAAATATTGATTAATTTCTGGTATAAATTCTATTATTTTTTCTTCTTTAAGTTGAGTAAAATGGCATTCACTGATGTCATTTTTATTAAGTATGTTTGCTTCACATGATATATTTACAAAGGTTTTTAATTTTCTCGAGCAAAAATATTGGTTGGCTAGTTTGTCACAAATAGTCGCTAGGGAAACTAACTCAGATTCAGACTTAATTATATATCTGGTTGATGGAATTATCGTTTGGAAGTTTTTATTTGGGATGGGCATAAAATAATACAATTGAAAAGATTTAGAACTAAACAAAGGGATTGTAAGAAAATAATTTACTTCGTAATTACTTATAAAACATTTGGTTTTTATAATAGATTTATAGTTTTTTATATTATTGACTGAAAATGGAAGTTTATTTTTAAAATAGGGCGATATTTTTAGAAAGTTCGTTAAATAGGTCTTCGTCAGAGATTATACTTGGGTGAATAATATTTAGGTTACAAAATAATAGAGAGTTTTCTATGTTTTGAAATTCATTAAGAACAACGTCAAAAAGGTGAATAAACTGATTTAGGGTATCTTTAGTAAATAGAATATCTGTATGAGAATTTGTATCATTAATTATATTTTCTAAAACACTTATTCTGGACATAATAACTTGTTCGTTGTGCTGTAAGTCGTTAGCGGTTTTATTAAATTTACTTATAATTTGTTTATTAATAGAGAATTGGTTATTAATTTGTTGTATTAGATTATTTTCAGTTTGTTTTATTAAATCAAGTGAATATTTGATTTGTTTGTCATCTTCGGAATCCATGTTACCAGTTATTTGTTTAATTACGGTGCCTAATCCGTTAATTAGTCCCCTTTTCGATCGTTGGGAGTTTGAAAATAATGTTAATTTTTGACTAATAACGTTAATTTTATAATTAATGATTTTAAAATAGTTTTGCATTTCCTTTTGATATATTTTACTTTTATCGGCTATATTTACAATGATTTGATATTGATGTGATAAAGTTTTAAAATTATTTATTAAAGAAGTTAAATCGAGATAATGTATGAAAGTGTGTGAAAAATTCTGTAACTTGGCTTCTCCCAGTTTTATCGGTAGAATACCGGGGTTATTTGATATGTCTCTTTGAGATAGTACTATTGCGGTCCATTGGACGAAGAAGTACCTGGAACAGGAGAATTATTTTTAGTGGGACGTTTTATATTACTCATGTGTAATTTTGTATATTTTCGACCAGTTTTAGATTCTATAATTTTTGGTTTAAAAGTTTTACGCGCTGGGTTAGTTGACACAACAGTCTCTTTTTTATATTTGTTTCGCTGTTTAGATCTAAAATTACTTTTTACAAATATTTTTTGGGGTATTTCCGGGATTTCTTCGCGATTTTCATTTAATTTGCTTATTGTTTTAATTTTGTTTTCAGACAATCGACTATTTATAACTTTATTTAGGATTTTTATTTTTTCCTTATGGCTATTTATATAATTATTAAGAATTTTAGCTTCTAAATCAAGGTCTAAAATGTTTTGCATGTCGTAATTTAAAATTTCGAAAGGCGACATTTTTGTAGACGAGTGAATCGAACTATTATAGGCTATTGTAGCAAAAAGTGCTTTAATTTTTATTGGATCATCTTTAAATTCTGATCTATTATTTAAAAGGTTAAGGTGATCTATAAAGGTAGAGTGAAAGCGTTCTATAAGGCCATTGCTCGAGGGATGATGAGGACTGCAGAAATGTATTTGGATTTTATGAAGTGATAAGTATTCGTTGATAAGGCCATTTTCAAATTCTGGACCATTATCGCAGATAATTAAACCGGGGGTTGAATGGTGGGAAAAGAAGATTAGTAATTTTTCCATAATTTCAATAGCTTGCATTGTATCTAATGAATATACTTGGGCATATTTAGAAAATGCATCTATTATAGTTAAAAATTTAACATGTTCGTATTTTAAGACATCTATATGTATAATTTCAAATGGTTTAGTTGGCGTTGGCGTGATATTAAATTTCAACCTAAGAGGTTTACGATCGTACTTGACGACCTTGCAAACGTCGCAATTGTTTATAAAATTTTGGATGGATTTTTGCATATTAGGCCAATAGTATGAAGCTGAAAGTTTTAAAAGAGTTTCATTTATTCCACGATGGTTGCATTTACCTTCGTGATAATTTTTTATGTGTTCGACCTGTTCGTCAGTTGAATCTACGTCTTCGAGTATTTTATTACATTTTTTTAATTTTATTGAAGTATTGAAGTGGTTGTGTAAAATTGAATTGAGTAGCTTATAGTGTTTTTCGTCATCAAAATAACAGGAATATTTTACATTTGGGGTTATATATTCTTTTATGAAATTTATTAGATCATTTTCTGTGTAGTCAGATGAAATTTGAGTAGTAATGCGTTGTTTACTGTTATTAAATAAACGTGTTATAATAGGTCCCGTTGGACAGGTTTTAACTGAGATGAAATGAATTTGATTTGTGCCTAAATTTAAACTATCTTCTGAAATCGGAATGTTACAAACAGGGGATTCTTGGCTAGTATGGACAGTCATATTGTCATCGTCTAATATTTGTTCGTTATCGTCAGGTGGTTCTGCTATAATGGAAATGTTGTCAAGAGAGATATTTTGGTTAAAATTGTCCATGTACTGAAATATAGGATTTTTTGGAGGGTCGGTTTTTTGTGCTTTAGTGGATCTTGTTTCCATGACATTAAAATTATTTGGGGGACGTGAGAGAGCATCGGCGTTACTATTTAATTTGCCTTTTTTATATAAAATTTCGAAGTCGTACTCTTCTAATCGTAATCGCCATCTGATTAATTTAGAATTTGGTTATTTAAGCTGGAAAAGCCATTGTAGAGGTTTATGATCGGTCAATATTTTAAATTTTCTGCCGTATAAATACGGACGGAAGTATTTAGTAGCCCACACGATGGCTAAAAGTTCTTTTTCTATTACGCTGTAGTTAAGTTCATGTTCGTTTAATGTTCGAGAAGCATATGCGCACGGAAGGTCCGATCCGATTGGTCCTTGGCTTAAGACGGCACCAATTGCATAATTTGATGCATCGGTGGTTAAAATAAACTGATCTTCAAAATTTGGGTATTTAAGGATTGGCTCATTACATAAAAGACGTTTGCATGTATTAAAACAATTTTTGTACGCGGGATCATTGATGTTGATAGAGGCATCTTTTTTTAGGCAACTAGTTAAAGGTTTGGTTATTTTCGCGAAATCCTTTATAAATTTACGGTAGTACCCTAATAGGCCTAAAAATCCTTTTAACTGTTTGGGGGTTTTTGGAATTGGGTATTCGGTTATTGCTCTTATCTTATCAGGGTTTGGTTTTATGCCTTGGGTGGTTATTACGTGTCCTAAATAATTTACTTGTTTATGCAAGAATTCGCTTTTATCAAGTTGAATTTTAAAGTTAAATTCGCGTAAACGCTCAAAAACTAACTTAAGTCTATGGATATGTTCTTGTAAGGAGGTGGAAAAAATTATTATATCGTCTAAGTAAACGAAACAGGCTTCATTTTGGATTCCTCTAAGCACATTATCCATCACACGTTGAAATGTAGATGAAGCGTTTTTAAGGCCAAAAGGCATACGAATGAATTCGTAATGGCCGTTTTCGACCGTAAAAGCGGTTTTTTCTGTATCTTTTTGGTCCACTTCTATTTGGTGGAAACCAGAAGCGAGATCAAGTGTGGTGAAGTATTGACTTTTACCGAGTTTATCAAAAATGTCGTTGATGTTAGGTATAGGATATCTATCATCCACAGTTTGCTCGTTTAATTTGCGATAGTCTACAACAACTCTCCATTTGGGTTTACCGGAAGCGTCTAACTTCTTTGGGACCACCCAAATAGGGGCTGACCATGGAGATTTGGAGGGTTTTATAATGCCTTGTTCAAGCATGTTTTCTATTTGCGATTTTACTTTCTGTTTATGTACGTATGGGTATCTGTATGTTTTAGTATGGATAGGTGTTTCGTTTTTTAACTGAATTTTATGTTTAATTGAGTTAGTAAAAGTTAAAGCTTTATTGTCAAAATGAAAAATATCTGAATAATTATTTAGTAATTTCTTTATTTCTCGATGTTCTTCGGAATTTAAATGTTGCAAGCGAACTTTACTTAAATTGAATTTAATTTTTGAAGTATTAAAGTAATTAAAGTTATTACATAAATAAGTATTGGGACTTTTAATTTCAAAATCGGATTCGGGAATAACTTTGAATGGATCTGTTAAATTTATACATAATGTTTCACTGGTAGTATTAATTATAGTAGTATGAGCATTATTATTATTTATTTCTAATAAACATTCTGGAATTTCAACTTCGCCAAAATTTTGGTGTGGTAAAATACCATTGCCATTTTTTACATTTTCTACGTTTATCATTACTATTTGTTCTGAATTTGGATGCACTACTATATGGTTGTTATAGTCGCTTAATTCTTTAAACTTAATGTCTATTGTTGTGTGTGGTAAAATGAGCTTATTAGATTTTAAATTTATTGTTGCATTAAATTTTTGAAGACTATCTAGCCCTAGTAAACAATCGAAATATTTATGGAACTTAAATATGTGAAATTTAATGAAACTGAGTATGAGTAGTGAGTATAAGAGACGTATAACCAGCCCCATTTCCTCTTGACTCTCGAACCCCGTACAGGCCTATGTTTACTTACGCCGATTTTTGTTCTTCCCCAGCAACTGCACGGCTTCACCCGTGTTTGCTGGGTGCGAATGTCCATTGCGTTCCGTACTGTCCCCTATTTGGGGCTCGAGAGCGAGAGGCGAATAGTTATAATAGCCATTCCCGGGTTCGCCGAGCCTATGCTATACGCTCGGTGGGGTATGGATGAGGGACGGGAGGGAGTTGGTTTTTGGGGGACAATTACGCCGACTTAAAACTAAGTACGACGCGGAATCCCCCTAGACCAGTCGATTAGTAATACTCCAAACATTTGGGATTACTATTTGGAGTTGGGGAGTTGTTATTTCGCTGCAGGGGTGTAGTTTCCTAGTCAAGGTCTTTGTCTTGTTCGTTATTGTCATTGTCCGTGTTCTGGTCAGATAGTTCCTGCCCTTGGTAAAGTGTGTCAGTTGTTTTTAATATTTTTGTCCCAAGCACATTTTGTGGTAGAGTTCCGTCTTTGTTTATCAAATTCCAAAGCTTGCATTTATTCACTAGTCAAACAAATCACAAGCGCGATTATTCTGTTGTCTAATGTTTACAAATCTCGAGTTTGGCTATTAGGCCCTTTTTTTTAATGTGTTAGAATGTGTTCAATGTTAGTTTACTCTGTCAGTCCAGTGTTTATTTCGGTCTCGATCGGGACCGCCTTACGCATTTGCTGTTGACAGACTTATTGCCCCACGCCGCGTGCCCTTCATGGGTTTTAAAGATATCCCAATAAACACTTTAACGATATCTAACACCATTAACATTGCCCGTGTAAGAATTTTTAACACTTTTTAATACAATTTTGCAATGATAGTAATTAAAAACAAAACAATTGTTTAAAGTTCTTAACATAATCATATTTTAAAGTTATTTTAACATTTTCAAGTAAAATAAATCTTATGTTTAATGAAATGAATACGGGCAATGTTAATGGTGACAAATAACGGAAAATGCTTGCCGTATTTATATTGCAGATTTGTATCAGGTCATGCATACTCTTAAAGTAAAACTTATCAGATTTTTCCCTTTGCGGATGTCCACCTCCCCTCTTCTCCGACCTCCCCCGTCCGTCCAGTGAAAAGCCTCCAATGACAGGTGGCACCCAAGTCATTCATATTACCCAACACTCCACTCCTCAATGACCGTTACACCATTTAGCTTGCACTCCATGAAAATGTTTGTTTCACTTATCAGTTCGCACCCCTTTTTTTTTAATTATTGTTGGTTTCATCTTTAAACTTTTACGTTTCAAGAGCTCGCCCGCGTGACGCGACTCGTCTTCTCGAGAGCTGGAGCCGAACTGTGATATGTGAAATTTAATGAAACTGTTACCTAAATTAAAAATTTCTGGACATGGAATATTAATGCTATATTTTTCTTGGCTTGTGCCGTGAGCGGTGGAAATTGTATAAGGGTCGTTCCGAATATATTTTGTAAAATGTTTTTTTACTATTTCTGGGTTAACGAATGATTTGGTGGAACCAGTATCGATTAAACATTTTAAATTTAAACTATTTATAGGGATATTAATGTAGGGCAGTTGAGATTTTGAAAAGTCAATATTGAGAAGTTCTATATGGTTTCTTCCGAGGCTTCTGCGACTAAAAAATGTGCGTTGTCTAATTCTAAACATTCGTTATGAGAATTATTTTGGTCAATGTCAATGTCATTGTACTCGGTTATTTCGACTTCCGATTCAGGGTCGTTAATGTTATGCAGTTCTTCGGAAATGAAGTTACGTGGTTGTCCAAAATTATTTCTAAAATGATTTTGACTACTGTTATTTGTCGGATTTTTAGTGGTGTTTCTAGTACTTATGCTCATTGGTGTTGGTTTGTTTTGGGGAATATAGTTAGGGTTAGGTTTAAAAACATTTGATCTTGAATTCTTAGGATAAGATTGAGATGGATGAAATTGGGGTTTATAGTCTATGGCGAGAGGCCTTTGGTTATAGATTGGCTTTGGTTTTGAGAAATTAGAATTTTTATCTTGAATATTAAAGTCATTTGTTAAAATGTGTAGTGCCTCATTTAGGCTATTGGGTTGCCTGGTAGATAAATAATCTCCAAGCGGATTATTTAAATGTTTAAGAAATACGCGTAACGCTAATTTCTGAGAACTTGTCGTCAGTGTTACTACATCCTGTGCATTTGTACCGTGGGTGTTGATATATCCTACTTGCAGATTAAGATTTGTCTGTACTTTGGTGTAAAATTCTAAAGGTTTTAAGTTACTTTGTTTCATATTACATAACTCTATTATTAATGTTTGTAAATCGCGTTTATCGGCGTAAGAAGCCAGAAGGGCATCTTTTAAATCTTTCCAAGTATTTATTGGAAATGAAGCAATTGCCTCAGCGGCGGTACCTTTGACTTTGTTTTTAATAGATTTCAATAGAAAAGTATTTAAAAAATCGTTTGGATCATTTTTATTGTAAAATTTATTTAATAATTGCTCACTTGTAGCAATAAAATCACTTAAAAGTGATGGGTTACCTGTGAATTCAGGAATAATTTTTAGATATTCTTTTTGAAAAGACATATTTAACGAATTATTAGTGTCTTCTAAATTACTATTTAAATTTAAATTTTGCAACTGATTTAATATATCCTCAGTGCTAATTGTCGTAGAATTTTGAAAATTTAATCTACGAGGAGGGGAGTTTAAAGGAATTATCGAATTATTTTGATCTATATCTGAATCAGTATCCGTTAATGACATTTATGACTTACCAGTACCAAATTTTCATGGCTCTGGAAACCTTAGTTTGAGTGTTCTGATAACTTCTTTGAAAGTTGCACAATGAAAGTCCGTCCGAACTGGTGGTTCACTATTTGCAATTTTCTGCTCGAACTTTAGTCAATGAAAGTCTATCCGGTCTGGTAGTTCACTTTATAAAGTTCTGGGTTCGATTTTGCACTATAAAGAATTAAAATTCACCGATTTTTCGATGTGAAGGTCCTTTCGCGAGGTTCACTTTTTGAAAAAAATCGTTAGGCTTATCCTGCAACGACTGCGCCACTTATATTTCCAAAAACTAAAACTTTGTTTTTTAAAAATTTTATTTATATTTATTTTATAACAACTCGAAACAAAGGTTGACATAAAAGTGTTTGTAAAACATGTAGTACATATGTTATAAGTTCGGTTTGCTGACCAAGCTCCTGGGTGCTTGGTTGGCGTTTTTCTGGGAACTGCTATATAATATACTGATACCAGGCCCGTTCCTGGGGTGTGGCGCCTACGTGCAGTATTCATTGGTGCGCCCCTTATATATTTAAATATAATACATTAAATATTTTAACTTTTTAGTCCTAAAATTTAAAAAATATATAATTGAAAATTTGTAAAGTATTACAAATTATTTATTAAATTACCAAAGGGTATTTCCGCGAAACCTTAATCCACCTTGACAAAAAATCAGATGTGTTATTTAACAAAATAAAAACTATATCTGGTCAAATAGTTTAATTTCGACGTAATTTATAACCTTAAAATATTCGTACATTGTAATGCTTACAAGCTACTAGCTTCAAGCTAGTATTAAGAATAAAAACGGAAGAGTTTCAATATGCGATAAAAAGTTTAAATGTCGCACCCGTTACATTTTGAGAAAATTTTAGAAAATAAAATATACAATATTTGTGCATAATATAAAATACGTGCTTGTTTAAGGTTACTTTTCAAGTTTTACACAAAAAATTATTAAGTACTATAATATATGTTATGCTATCATCCGAAATTTTACATTATCAACTTTAGAAGCCAACTTGGTCGCATTTGCCGATTTTCCAAGGTCGCGCCCGTTACGCGATTTATGACGTTATAAAAGGTTTTCTATACAAGTTGTTATTAACATTTTGTTTCAGTTAAATATCTAATTTTTTATACTATTTTTGTGTATTAACGTATCTTGATATGAACCAACACTTTATTATCATGAAAAAACGCAGTGTCAGTGTCGCACCCGTTACAATTGAAATATCCCGAAATAAACAAAATCACAAACAATATTTAGTAATAAAAATACCCTAAATAAAACAAAAATAACCTATATAAACAATATAATAAGTACTGGTTTTTAATGACGCAAGCTCGTTACAAAGTGTATACTGTGTACACTGTTAAACTTTGCTACCGTCAACTACAACTATCAAACAAATACTAAAAATATTACGACAATGTCTGTCCTTTTATTTTGATACTCATATAAAAAAGCACTTTATAGAGGCCGAAAAAAGAACGGTATAAGCCTTTAATGCGGCCGACGCAAATGAAATTAAGGACATCCCATTAATTACAAAATATAAATATGCTGTAAAAGATTTGCTTTTCCAAAACTGTTTTTACTCTTTTAATAAATTTATAAACTTTTAATTTGTTTGTTTTAAATAAAGTATTTTGTAGGTATATTATTAATTTAGTGTAACCTCTTGACGTTGTCGATATCATTGTAATGATCTTATGGTAATAAAATTATTATTATTATTATTAAAAAGTTACTATGGAAAAAATATTTGTAAAAATTAGCTATAGTTTGAAGCAGTTATTTTTGCTGTTAAAAAAAGATATATTAGAATTTTTTTTGTTTATGTTATTTTTTAAGGTATATTCTTCGAAATAAAGATCGTTTTATTTTGTTTGGTTTAATATTTTATATAGTTTAATCACAAAGTTTGCACTACTGCACTTTTTGTACATGTTTTGATTAAAACCTATTTGTTTAAATTTTTCTTTTATTTAGGTATTATTTTTGGTGATATTCTAACTTTATATATAGTCCCTAGTATCCCCAAAACCTCAGATAAAAAAATAATATAAATAACAATTTTAAAAGGTAGGTGTCTCTCAGACCCCTTAGTACCGTTTATGTATTTTTAAGTATTTGTTTATTTGCAAAATAGTTTATCGTTACAAAGTACTGATTGACCGTTTGATTTTGCGCCCCCAAAATGTTGCGCCTGCTCGCCAGAAACGGCCCTGACTGATACAATATATTCTCAACTGTTAGAGTAATCAATATACACATATACATCAATATACACATATACACATTAGACCTTTTTTGTAGAGCGTTAAATTTTCTACAAAAATATGTCATACTCATTTGACAATAATTATTTTTTAATGAGTTACAAAATTATTACAATTTATTTTGTATAAATTCTTTAAATTTTGATCTTGAATATTTTTTAAATGGTTAGAGTAATTGCTTAAACACGTCAGTTCTTTTTTGTAGAGCATTTAATTTCCTAGAGAACCTTCTAGAGGTGCCTAAGAACCAATTTTTTAGTGACGAAAGTAAGAAAAATATATTCGATTTTTTTAATCATCCTAGAGTACACCCCGTATCATGTTACAGTTATACCTCTATACAGGATGTCCTTTTGTCAGATAAAGATGTAAACTTGGTTAGTATTAAGTTCAATTCCTATGTTCAATACGATTGTTGTAATTTAGTTTTAGTAATCTTATTAGCGGTCAAAAACCGAATAGTTAAACTTGAATTCGTGTGTATTCTGTAATCGGTACCATTTCAATTGTTTAAGGGTATTCTTAAAATTATATATATTTAACTAGGCTACTAGACTAAAATCTATTTCAAATATCTTTGGCCACTTAAAAATGTTAAAACACTCTCAATTTTGCCATGTGCCACATATGGTTTACTTATTCCAACTTTGGGAAAAGTCAAAGCACGATATATAGGAGGGGGTTGATCTAGAGTTGCGTGACAGGTTTGACGTTTTTTTCAAAAACTTAGAACCCAAAACCTATCCTCTACTTTAAAGTCATCTTGGTTATTCAAATTTGACGCCGCGACATCACGCCCTCTATAGACAGGCGCGTGCTGGGATGATTTTAGGGCTCGGGAAATAATTCCCTTACAGGGCCCTCCCACGCCTTAAATTTATGTCATTTAGAGGAAGGATTAGGGAACGGGGGGTGTTGTGTTTGTGATTCAAATGCTGGGGTCGTCACTACTCACTAATAACCAGGGACTTGTAACGCATTTCTGTTACGGTATCCGATATCGGGTATCGTTCTTCATGTAAGGATCTAAACAAAATTGAATCGAAACATGCGCCCCGGAAAATGATTACGAAACTTTGAGAAATAATACTTAATAGTACCAAAACGAGTAACTAAATCTTGATAACGGTTAACAAAATTGTTATCGAAACTGTTTTTAACGAAAATTGAAGGTGCGCAAGATCTACCGAAACACGGGATATTGAAACGAAACTGGCAACACTAACAGTTACTGAGAGTTCAATTTTATCCTTCATCGCTCCATGAAAAAGTCTGAAAATAGTTGACTTTGACCCAGGAAGGATAAAATGGGGATCCCGGTATAGAAATATACCGGTTTTTCTCGACAATAGCTTTGACCTTTCGGCGAGGTATTTTGTGCAATCGATTTAGTGGATGTTTCAAGACTAACGAAACTGTAACCCAACGCTGAATTTTAAAAAACTTTTACAAAATGCACATCAACACAAAGTCTTGGTAAAAATATTCGTGATCCGTCTACTAGCTGTCAAGCTGTCATGTTGTCAAGTATGGACATTGTCAAGAAAATTCATAATGGGTAAAAATTTGAATAAACAATTTGAGTAAACAATATATATTATATTAAAAGTATATTGTGAGACTTCTGAAAAAAGGAGATTCCTCCTATTTTGCAATTTTAACCTAAAGGTAACAACCTAAAAATGAATTAGTCAAAAATGACTACTACAGTTATTAGTGACTGCTTTTTCACTTATACCATGCATACCATGGTATCCCCAACATTAAATAGCCAATTCTTATGTAAAATTTTCCCCTGAATCTAAAAATATCGTCAAAAGTTATAAAAGTATGGGGATTCATGGGAAAATTTTATATTAGAATTGGCCATTAAATGTTGGGTCAATTTTGACTAATTCATTTTTAGAAAGAACTTCATTCTATTCGCCCACTAGTGGCGCGAGTAAGGCGAGCAGGTAAGAAAGCCGCAGGTATGTCGCGAGGATAAAACTCGCGAGTAAGACGCACGAGTAAGTCGCAACAGGTAAATCAAGTAGCGCAGGTAAATCGCGCAATTAGGAGGCGCGGACAATTTGTGCGGGTAACTCACGCAATTAGGTATGACTGATGACCATGACATGGTGAAGTAAGTAACACGCCAAAAATCGCAAACAATGTCATTCAGTTACCCCATGGTCACCATGTGGCGCAGGAAAGAATATATATTTCTTGCGGTAACTGAATAAAACATTGTTTGCGATTTTTGGGGTGTTACTAACTTCACTTTCGAGGAATCTCCTCTTTCCCCACGAGTCGCACAAAACTCGCACAATATTTACAAAATTATAAAAGTATTTTATAAGTACGCTGCTTTATTTATTCATCAACAGAAAACGTTACTAGGTACTTAATAGTTTTCTTCAATACACGAGAAACGTTACTAGTTTAGTTTCTGTACCAAGAGAGGCTTTGCCGGTTTCGTTTCCATACCCAGTGTTTTGGTTCTTCTTAAAGTTTTGCTAGTTTTGTTACCTTAAGTGTCGTTACTCTTCGAAGAGAATTCTGTTAATTGTTGGGAACGATTTCCAACCTTTCGTTTCTGATTATGTTTTAATCTTTTTATGTTACTGGGAACGATAACGCCAGAAAGGGAGTTTCATTTTTATGTGAGGTTTTGTTACAAGTCCCTGCTAATAACAGCTAACTTAAATTTATCACGCGTCGGGGTCTTGGGGCCCCTTATGAACAATTTATGAGGGCCCACCGGGAAACCCCCGGTCGCCCGATGGGCCAGCACGCGCCTGCTATAGGACGACCGCTTCAACTTTGTTTAAATTTCCCGTCGTATGTATGTGCTGCCACCTGCTGGGCGATCAGTTCATTGCAGTGACATTTGATTTCGACAATTCTTTCGCCGTGAGTGCTCCCACCTAATAGCAGTTGTGTAATATTAGTAAAATATTAGTAAATAAAGTTTGTATTATTTTATTCGAGGATCTAACTCTAGTAGACCCGAAACTACAGGTGAGCCAAGTACATGGTATTATTTTAATTATTTTCAATCGTAAAGAGAGTAAGAACCATTTTATAAATAAATTAATAAATAAGTAAATAAAAACAGGAATCGGGGATATCTACCTGCCCACTGCCAGTTAAATAAGGTGGCAGAGTTCTACTACTAAATATCTACCTGCCCACAGCCAGTTAAATCAGGTGTCAGAACTCTACTACTAAATATTTTATTGTTTTGACCTTTACTTGATGAAACTCCATGTCACTAATGTATAACTCAACAACAGTGTTTTTTATTTATCCAGTTATACATTAGATTCTACTACTGAACTAAATAAGTACCACATCGGACATATATTGAGAGTATTATCTGCTACGAAAGTCAATTTAACTATTATTTGCTTGCATGTACTAACGCTTGTCGTAAGGCTGTCGATATAATGCCTAAACTCGTTTAACCTGGGACTGCGATAATATTGAATTGACAATACCTCTTGTACTTTTCGATTACCTGTAGGAACAGCGGAAAAGGCGATGCCCATGGTCCCTCCGAAAATCTTTTGGCAACCACATAAAAGAGCCACTAAAAGCAGTCCTTCCCGACAACTACATAAATATAAGCACACACACGCAGAGACTAGTGTTGATATGTAAACTGATTAAAGGTGCTAGCCACCACATCATACATACCTACTTAAATGTACGAAAATAATATCGCCAATGAAAAGAAGCCCAGACCCACTGTATATCGATGAACGGATTACATTTGTTCACCGATTTTACTTTGATAAATTATCCGATAATTATAATAATATTGAACCTGAACATGATCCATTTAGTGACGATGGGGAATTTAATGGTGACTCTGATGAATCAACTTCGAGTAAAACTTCGAGAGAGGAAGATAATGTTGGAAATGTAACTGAAACTCAAAATAGCAGATTCCGTGAATTTAAACTTTTTACTGAAAGTGTACTAAAGAAATTTATTGGGTTGTGTCTTCTTCAAGGGCAAATAAAAATACCAGTTCTCAGGCAATTATTACCTATAATTGTACTACCATCCAATTTTTTTACATGCATTAAGTGGACGTCGATTCGAGCAGACTCTTGGATATTTTAGTATAAATACGAGCGGCAAAAAAGTGAAGACCGCCTAAGAAAAAATATAAACCTGTTAGATTTAGTAATAAAAATAGTAACTTAGTATTTTTTCCTTCTGTAGCCTTTTTCTTATACGAATCTATGTTGCTATTTAAAGGACCGAAGGCTTAATTTTAAGCAGTATATTAAAAACAAAAGGAGCAAGTACGGAATTAAGTTTTATGAGGTTACTTTTCATGATGGTTATATTTTAAAATTAGAGATTTACCAAAGTACGGGTTCGAACGAACCCGAAGCAGGAAATTTTAAAACAAGAACTTATTTTAAGATTATTAGGGCCTTACCTTAACAAAGGCCATATATATGGAAATTGTTTAAAACTGGTACCGGTACTTTGCGATCCGACCGCCGAGGAACTCCTGCAATCGTATAGACCTATCCCATAAAACAGACTTTTGGATAGCGCGTGCCTGAAGAAGAGTGGTATCTCTTTCTCTTTTATGTAATTAAAAAAAGACGACGTGTCTTTTCACGCACGCGCTATCCAAAAGTCCGTTTTATGGGATAGGTCTATTAAAGGTGAAAATATGGTGAAAAACAGCAACCTTAGCGTATATATACCATACGTATATATAACAGTAAACGAAAGGACAAGCGAAATGTATTCGCTATAACTACAGCTTTTAAACCATGTTGAAAAAGATAAGCCTAGCGAATTTGATGCATACCATCGGCACATGTCAGAAATGGATAGAAATGTTATTAAACAAATTAGATGGTACAAAAAAGTCCCCTTCTTACTTCTGGACATCGCTATGAGGAACTCATATTTCTTATACACGAAAGGAGTAAAGCAATTGCCATTTATTGTCTATATGGAGGCGGTTATAAGGTCACTTTTAGGATTCGAAAATGATGCAGATGGTCAAACTCTTGTCAAAGGGCGATTAAAAATTAGTTACAAATCAAACAAACCACATCACTTTCTTAAAACAATTCCCGTTTCGGAATATTTCAGAAAAGCCGACTTTTTCCTAAAATGTAGGCAATGCACTAAATATAAAAATATGAAGAAACAAAGTTTAGGTGTAAAACCTGCCAAGATAAACATCCACTATGTCCAGCTACATGCTTTAAATTATGGCACCAATAATATTTTAAAATGTTTGTTTAAATTCTTAAATAAATGTTTGCGTTTTATTTAAAATAGGGCGACGTCCAGAGACGCCTCTATTACAATTGAATTGAAAAATGTGTTTATTGTGGCAGTGGCGTGTATAGCTGATTTTTTTATTTCTTGAATATCTCTTATAATTAAAACCCTACCAGTATATTTTTTCTGTTATATGCAAAATTAGTAAACTTATACGTGTGTCATGAAATAGTATATTCTGTAACAAGTTTGGAATACAGCATATTCCGTTCGAGTGAAGAGTTTGTCACACGAGCCGAAGGCGAGTTTGACGGTTTCACGAGAGCGGAATATGCAATTCCAAACGTGTTTCAGACTATACTTTTTCTACGTTTCCAAAAAATACCATAGTGAAATAATTTAATTGGAAGAAAGTGAGGTTGGTTCGGTTTAAAAATTGTTAGATAATAAAAACAGAGATGTCGCCACGAGTGTTTATTCTGTCATCCGATGATAGAATATTTCATTTTGTAACACTTTACGGAATATATGTCATTCCATAGATAAAAGTGATATAAGAACGGTCAAATTCCGTAATAGGAGTAGAAAAAGAACTTTCTATACGTGAACGTGTTAAAATGACATTTAAAATTTAAAAAAAATCTGCGGTTTTCTAATAATTTGAAAAAAACTGTAAACCTGTCAAATTTTGACAGTCAAAACCAAAAATTTATATAATTTCCTTATTCCTAGGAATTTAAAAAAAAACTTTTACATGTAAACATACATATTTATTTATATGTTTATCCAATGTGTGATTTTTTTTCGCCAACTAGATTTGGAGCTACCACCACCATCTTTTGCTTTTCCTATGTATCAAAACTAGATAAGTTATGGCGGCTATTATCTAAACAAAAGATGGTAATGGTAACTCAAAATACAGTAGCGAAGAAAATTTGCATGTAAAACTTACTTCTTTTTTAAAAAATCACAGATATAATACAGTTATAACGTTTTTCGGTTATGAAAGGTTTTTTGTTTTTTTATATATTTTGAGAACCACTGGCTTCTTCTCCAATTTATTCTTATTTAACCGACCTTGTAGCTCTTCCAATAAAAAAAGTACCGATACACATAGGAGGATATTTGGTGCACCCTGTATAGGCGCTATCAAAATTTCGCGGGGGAAGCGCACACTTGCTTAGTTACGCTGACCACTACACCACCGAGGTTATCATAATTAAAAATTATAAATATTTATTAAAATGTAAAAATTAAAATTAAATCAAATGACTTTATGGTATTAAATTTTTAAACTCCCTTGAACTAACTAGCCCAAATTGTTTTTCTTCTTTTCCTAATAATAATATTTTTAAAATAATTTGGCAGCTTTTTAAATTATTTTAATATTAAAAGCTTGAACATAAAGTTTATTGATTTTAGAAAATATGGCAGATGCAATTGAAACAGAATGCAGTAAATGTAGTAAAAAACAATTGGAAGGATCGCAGTTTATAACTCAATACATAATTGAAAACAAACCAGAAATTTGGTCTGCGATAGAGGAAAAATATAATCCAAGTGGAAGCTACAAAAGAAAATACCTCGAGATAAAATCCAGCGAAGTCAAAGCAGAACCTTTGTTTGATAATTAAATCATTGTCACAGATCATAAAGGTTATAATGATTGTTACTTAGTTCTTTATTGATGTAAAAAATGTATGTTTCTATGGTTATTAATTATTTAGTATTGCTGTCATTTAATAACATAAATATGAGTTTTCAAATCTCGTTCATATTTTTAATAACATTTAGTTTAGTGGAGTCTGTTAAAGATGAGGAATTGCCTTCCACCTTAATATTTTTTGAATCTAACGGTTTTGTAATAGCAACAACTTTATTTGTCATATTATTTACCCTTATACCTAGAAGTCTACGAGTAAGCTAAAACTGTTTTAAACCAATTATTTCTTAAAAGCCTTTTAGCGATGGAAGATATATATTCCTGAACTGATTTTCGCATTTGTTTTTGTGATTGGGCTGGGAATCCTAACTAAAGATACAACAACTTTTAAAGAGCTTCAATTAGAACATGTTCTTTTTCATCCAAAACTGATATTGTTTCTATTTTCTGCTACGGTATACCTAAGAAGAATTATGTTTTTGGAAGGAAGTTTCTTGATGTCAGCTTTTTTTCAGTCCCTTTTGATTTTTATCCTAGGTAATTATAAAATACCTTAATATTTAAGTAGGGTTTACTCATAACATGTTTTAAAAAAATAATTAAATAATCAGTAGATTTGTCGTTAAATCTAAAAATTATTTGGTGCTGCAGTGCCCCGGTTATCTATTTTAATAATATGTTTTTATTAAGGTACACTTACAGAAGCGTTGGTGATGTATGTTTACCTTAACTTCGTACAAGGTATAGATGAAAAAGATATTCTTAAAGGAGGTAAGTCTTAAACAGAATATTTTTGTAATTAATAAAGCAAAATTTAGTTACCTACTTAAACAAAATAATTATTAGTGATACTTATATAAAAAATTAACTATAACTATAATAGTGGACATTTTTAAAAAACAGTCGTTTTTGTGGCACATTACATTTCTTAGCGGACATGACGTTGACATAATGGACAAAATGATCGCCTTAAGCTTAATTTTCATGTATCCGTTTGTCCGTCATCCGTATGTCAGTTTTTCAATAAAATCGTCCGATAAGAAATGTTCTAATTTTCATGCATACGTTTTTTAATGACGTTAAACGGATTGATTTTGCGACAAATAGAAATTAAGTGTCAGTATATTCACTTACTAAATTTACCTAATGCCTAATTGTCATAGTTACAATTATGTCAACAATTGTAACTTTAACAGTTAGCTGTCTAATAAATTTAAAGGTAGGTAAATATACATTATAAAAAGAATATACTGGCCCTAATATACATTAAAATGTATAGTTTTAAAAAAGCAGGTCCTTTTAGTTCTAGTTTTAATTTTTTTTTGTTTGTCCTTTCTTTTTTTCTGTTATTCTTATTAAATAAAAACTTAACAGTAAAACATTATTCACATAACGAACGTAATATTTCCGTTTTACAATCTTATTGAAAAAATATAAAAATATTTGAAAATAAATTATCTTAAAATAACGTTAGGCGTCAAAAACAGATGTGTAGTGACGGATGAGTTAAAATTATTTAACCTTTCTCTGTCAGACGTACGAAGTTGAAACCTGACGGACCGATAAAATGTCATAATTTTCGAATTATAATTGGACCAATAAGAGCGCTCCCGGATGAACGGACTGACAGACAAACGGATACATGAAAATTAAGCTTTAAGCTTAATTTTCATGTATCCGTTTGTCCGTCATCCGTATGTCAGTTTTTCAATAAAATCGTCCGATAAGAAATGTTCTAATTTTGCGACAAATAGAAATTAAGTGTCAGTATATTCACTTACTAAATTTACCTCGATTTACCTAATGCTTAATTGTCATAGTTACAATTATGTCAACAATTGTAACTTTAACAGTTAGCTGTCTAATAAATTTATAGGTAGGTAAATATACCTTATAAAAAGCATATACTAGCCCTAATATACATTAAAATGTATAGTTTTAAAAAAGCAGGTCCTTTTAGTTCTAGCTTTAATTTTTTTTGTCCTTTCTTTTTTTTCGTTATTCTTATTAAATAAAAACTTAACAATAAAACATTATTTACAAAACGAACGTAATATTTCCGTTTTACAATCTTATTGAAAAAATATAAAAATATTTGAAAATAAATTATCTTAAAATAACGTTAGGCGTCAAAAACAGATGTGTAGTGACGGATGAGTTAAAATTATTTAACCTTTCTCTGTCAGACGTACGAAGTTGAAACTTGACGGACCGATAAAATGTCATAATTTTCGAATTATAATTCTACCAATAAGAGCGCTCCCGGATGAACGGACTGACGGACAAACGGATACATGAAAATTAAGCTTTAGGGTTAACGGTTCTACCAGTCATGAAAAAGACAAACAAGTAGTAAATGGACAACCCAGTGGCGGCTTTACTATGCTAATTAATAACACCATACCATACCGACAGCCAGATATGCAGGTTGGCATTAAGAACCTCACCTTAAAACATAATGACAATATGAATATCTGCGAAATGTACAATCCACTGAGTATTAGGTTTACAGATATTGAAGTTAATACTTTAAAAAATCGCAAAAACAAAATTATTGTTGCGGTTTTAACGTCACCCACTAGATGTAAAACTGCAGTCAGGATGTTTGCAAATGGAAAAAACCGTTTTGTTACAATATCGCAAAAAACAAGGGCTGATCGAGCAAAATCGGCCACCCTGTCGCAAACAAAAAATTTCATATGGTCAGCCTGTGTTATGGCTTTACCAGACGACATTAAAAACATCTACGTAAATTGCCCCAACATAGGTGTCGTGACTAATTCCATTGATCACCACACCTTTAAATCCATCAAAATAAAGGTGTAGCTATTGTTCGCGAATGTGGCTATCGCTACCTGACGTACTCACATAAAGGCACCGCACCTGTACGAGGTGATATATACAAAGTTAGACATAACGACAATCGCCTTAAAGGCGCGTTCTCACGGGGCAAGTTTAGTTGAGATCAATTTAAGTTGATCAGCTAAATTTTAATTAAACTTGAATCAGTTGTTGTTCACACTTTTCATACAAACTGATTAACCGGTTTCAATGTAAAATGGCGTCGAATGCCGCTGTGGGTGAATGTGTACAGATTGTTGTAGTTTTGTTAAAATAAGAATTGAAAAAAAATTGATATGAACAAAATTCGTAAGAAACGTCGTTTTTGAGGCAGTGGATTCTGAAAAGAAATAGATTGGGAGCATCAGAAACCTTATTAAAGAAGCTAGCGTTAGAGGATAAAGAGGGGTATAGAAATCATTTACGAATGTCTGAAGAGAAATTCCACGAATTGCTTTTAAAAGTTCAGGATTGCAAAAAAAAGATACAGTTATGCGACAAGCAATCCCACCAAGGTTAAAATTACATGTAACTTTAAGATATTTAGCTACAGTTGATTCATTTTCAACGCTTGCTTTCATGTATCGAGTACCTAAAAATACCATTTCAAATTTTATGGGAGAGTGTACAGCAATATTCGATACGTTACAAGATTTTATTAAAGTAAGTATACAAATTTATTAAAGTAATACCAAATTTAGTCTAGACTTCTTAGAGCTCTAAAAAGTATATCAGATGATTCTTGTGAATCCTCTTCATATTGTTGCCTGTTGCACGATTGATTTGAAACCGAAGACGACCAATGTACTTCTTCCATATTGCTTGAAAGGGCTGGTGATGGAGATAAATACTTAGGTGAAAACGCTGGTAATAGGGTTGTCTGATACTCAGAAGGTGAAAACGCTGATGATGAATTTGTACGATACTCAGACTTATTAAAAGCTGTACTTGCTTTTGTCGTATTATACTTTAAATTTGTTCCTGACAAATGATTGCATCGTAAAGAGGCATCTGTTTTAGTTATACAGCGATATGTTTAGCAAATATGTTAAATTCATCATCAACATTACTTATATTTTTTTTTCACTACTTCATCAAGTTTATCAATGGCTGCGCTTATAGTTGAAATATTTTCGTTGCCTGTTATTTTTCGTTTGTGATTCTGAGGAGCACGAAAGACTTTGATTATTTTGTAGTAGACGGATTGTCACTTTCTTTGTTTTCTAACTGTATCTCTTCTTCCTGGCTATTACTATTGCAAGTAGTAACAGATGAAACTGTTGATGCAGTAAATACGTTTTCCGTTTCGGTTTCTTCTACATTTTGGATCGTTTTTCTTTCAGCTTCGTCATATTAAAAATTCCAAAGGACAAATAAAATTTCATTGAAATACTTTATATTAGTAATAATTATATTAAACAATAATCAAGCAAATTCAAAGGGAATACCACTTTCGATGGAATTTTCCCAATTGTTTTGTGGGCGTGCGTTGACGCAAACTATTGCTTTAGCTATTTCGACGTAGGCACAAATGGACGAGCAAATGATGTTGATGTTTTTGCAAAATCATCGTTGAATACAGCGTTAGAAAACATTAGGAATATTTAATTATTTAGTACTCATTTATCTAGAAAACAAAAAATCTTTAACTATCGTCTATCAAGAGCTCTCCGTATTGTTTAAAATGCCTTTGGAATTTTGGTTTCTAGATTCAGGGTGTTTGAACGACCTATAGCAGTTGAAATTGACAAGGAGGACGGAATTGGTAAAGCAACTTTAGCATTAAATAATTGGTTAAAAAAAAGTTCGGGGGAAAAGTATACACCAACAGGCTCATTTGATAATGAAGATTTTAATACCAGGCGCATTATACCGGGTTCCTGGAGAACAAAAAGTACTGAAGCGAATGGTTTACTTAATTTACAAGTTAATTTAGGAAGTCGCAACTACAAAAGATTGGCGTCTAATGTGCGTGATGAATATGCCGAATATTTTGCAGGACATGGAGCTGTGCCCTGGCAAATGAATATGATGCACGACGATGTAAATATTTAAAAGTTCATGTAAAAACATGTAAACAATTGTTTTTATTAATAAAAAGTTTACTTACTAAATTTGATGAGGTATCCCTTGTGTTAGTTACACCTTTTAGAAATAAATCCGCTCTTTTATACAAAAACAATTTTGTCATGTACAGTTCTTCTGTTCCCATTGTTGTTCTAATAACCTTGATTTTGTTCCTTAGATTAGTAATAGTAAGACCAAAAATTTCCATTTCCTTCAAAATACATATTCTTTTATTTATCCATTCGGTGGTTCCAAAGACAATCATGCTTATGATATAGTTCCAAAAATTTCATCTTAACACTTTCAGACCACTTAAGGCTCATTTTTATAAAATATTTTTATTTTCAATATTTTATTTATTTTATTTGACAAAAGTTGACTGTCTAGTTCAAACGTTTCAAAACAAATTTCCACTTGAAAACAATTCGTGTTGACGCATTACTTGAATGATAAAAGTTTGATCGAGTCAAACTTTTCTTGATCAACTACAAAGTTGATTAACTCCATTAAAAGTCAGGTTCTCACTACAGTTTTCATTCAACTTTTTTTGATCAACTTAAATTGATTAACTAAACTTGACCCGTGAGAACGCGCCTTTCAGGCGAAATATACAACAAATAACAGCCTCAAGCCCATCACATTTACAAAGCACTCCGGGCATACAAAGGAAAATGACAAGCGAAACAATTGTGTAGCGATTTTTACGAATTGACTACTATCATCGGCCACCAGGAGATTCGGCCTTTATGGCACACAAATCCTTGAACAACATAATTGAAATGTGGCTCGGGAATCTGTACTGTAAAGAATCTGGTATATATCTGCATGCAAAGGTAGGTTGTGGTTTCGCACTTTCTATTTTTAAAATCTAATTTAAATTATTGATTAAATCATAACCACATATATTTTTGGTTCTTTAAATCATTCCAGAGAGCGTGCAAATATTTTAATTAGGGGTTTTTTAAAGGAAAAGAGAAATTTAAATTTAAAAGTCTCAAAGATTGGTAGTGTTTTTTTAATTACAAGAAACAGTTTTTTTAGAAATGGAGATTGTTAACAATCCAAATATTTTATTATTTAAGTATTTGTAAAAAATATGAATTTCGTTGGTTTTAAACATGCGCGTAAATGAAAGACAGCAATAGTGGCATTTATAAAAAAAAATCGCCATCAATTAAATAAATACTTTTTACTTAAATCGTAATTTTGTAATGTTCTTGATATATCAAGATCTGGAAGCCATGAAATAACAGGCGGACTATTAGGTAACAGTGGTGTTACTATGATATATTATTATTAGGTACATTAAAAATAAGTAGCCCCGCTTATATTATTTATTAGTAAATTAAAATATTCGCATAGAGAGATTGCTAATAAGTGCTACCTAAACAGAGGGCCTGGGGGGCCTATACGGTAAGCTACTGGCCGAGAGGTCATGGGTTTGAAGTCCACATGAGTTTGGCTGCTTAATTGTGTTTGGCTGGGGTTAAGTGAAAGAGCAGCCCTTTAAATTATTTATAATACTTATATTATATAAAAATTTAACAATGTATATTTTTTGTAGTTTTTATTTGCTCATTTACCAAGTATCCTATAAGAACAATAATTATGCTAAAAGAAATTGCTGCTCATAGATCAGGTATTCTTTATATTTTGGAACTGGAAGGCATATTAATATTGATAAAAATAGTATTTATGGAGTGGTTCATTACACATATAAGTATGAATAACTTGTCATATTTGGAAACATTACAAAAAGTGGCTTTTGATTTATTATGTGGTAAATACCTATTGCTTTTTTAATATTAGTAATACAAATTAGTATTGCAGGTATAATTGTGGGATATATAGGAGGAAAACTAATATGCTTTATAATACGTATTACACATAAAGAAGAACTGGCATCCCCTCTTCTTATTTTATTTTTGCCATGTGTATTGAGTTTCATAAACATTTCTACTTTTCTTTTAAACGATGCTTGGATTTTTTTTTTAATTGGCTTGGTTTTAAATCGCGAAAGAAAAAAAATGCCACCAGAACTCGAAAGTATCCTTAACTACTTTTGTAAAATTTACGAAAAATGTTTAATGTGTTTTATGCTGGTCTTTGTTGGTTTCTCAATTCTTACATTTTTTAGAATAAGGAATCTTGAAATTGGATATTTATTCTATTTAAAAGCAGCTGGATTTAATATTGTCTTGTATCTTTGCAGATTTTTGTATATTCTAATCGCTTGGCCTTTAATAAGATTAATAGGTAAATCTTTTAGAGACTAAAAGAAGTTTTCACCGATTTTTATTAATAATCTAATAATGTAATAAAATAATCTTATTTTAAATGAACAATAATATAAATATGCTCCATTTTGATTGATATTCTTTTGCCATTTTTTATGAGAAGTATTGCAGAGACCGAAACCAAAATTACAAATACTCAACAATCGAGCTTTCTAATTTTTAAGATTATCAGAATTAAATTTCCAATAATTTTTTATTGTTTAATTATGTGGCCTTCAAATTCTTTGAATGATTAAAAATGGTTTAATAAATAATGTTTAGTTCCTTACCCGTGTGTACGCTGTTTATATCGTATTTTGCGCTAACACAGTACTAATACAGTACTAATACAGTGCTGAGTGCATCCAAACTAGGGGTGTCAATCTCGGAATCCTGAAAATTCAGGGATAAAAAGTCCCAGTTCCGGAATCTTTGTAATACGTTACAAAAAATAGAATTTACTATTTTCCAAGCGTATGGCAATTTTCATATTAAACACTCATAGGCCACTTCAAAAGTCAAATTATTATACACCGCCTTACAATAATAAAAATACATTGAAATTACATAGGAAGAATGGTTCCATATATCGCGTTTAGCATAAAATCAGCAATGAAAATAAAAAAATGACAGGTCACTGTAAATTCGTGTTCATAACCTACAATATAACATATTTTAAGTTGTATAATCTGTGTTTTAAACGCCAAACCAGAGAAAATGTCACAATTTGCGACATTTTCTCAGGTTTTGCGACTCGCAAACTTGATAATCTTAATGTAAATAAGTACAGAATTATTAAAACGCTTGAAAAAAATAGTATATACAACACGGAGGAGAAATCATATTAACTGCCTTGCTCAAATCTGCAGCCTCGGCTGAGGCCTCGGTAGCGAACACTGAGCTCGGCTTTAAACAAGAGCTTTCTCCGCTTTTTAGACAATGTAGGTACTATTTAATGGTATTAATTAAATATTTTATTATTTATTTACCCCCATACATTCAAAATTAATATATGGTTCCAAAACTCTCACGTTTTACACCTGGCTACGACGGATTCAAAAGACAAAATGAAAAGGCCGGTCGCAAAAATGAAACATAAATGGGATACACTTTTTAGATAGAATAGAAAATAGCTATGACGATTATTTTTAGGGGGGACACGTGGGTACAGTGTGCCTACGAAATCTTGAAAACCATTTTTACAACTATTGTAAAGTCCGAAAAATATTGTTTGTTTATTTTAAGTTGGTTTTAAAATAAAAGATTTATATTTTTGAGGCTGATCTAGAGTTCCCAGGACCTTTGGACCTGAAAGTCCCAGGATTGAAAAATGGCTCGGGATTGGCACCCCTTAATCCGAACGGCTTGAAAGATAGTACACCGATAGTAGTCCCATTTTTGGGAAGGTACCGTGTACCGTCATGAAAAAATGAATAATTTGGGCGAATTAGAGGCAAGAATGCATACAGCGTTTGAGACAATTACTTGTTATCTATGATGTTAGCACCGAATTTTATGACAGACTGGGCTTTTGTTTGACGCAATTTTGGGGAAGTTTGAAAATAGGCTTTGAATAAATTATTTAAAGCTTGTGTTCAAATAATAATTTATTATTTTTATTATTAAATTAATAATAATTTATTTATTTACATTTAATAATTAATTTATTTATTTATTTACATTTATTTTAAGAAGATTTGTGTTTTGTTTTAAGAGAATTGATTTATTTATTTTAATTTGTTTTCAAGAGAAAATTTTTATTTTTTATTTTAGTTTTTTAAGAGAATTTTTTATGTTTAAACGTGTTTTTATAAGAAAACACTTTTAGTTAAATGCAAAACAAATAATGATTTTACACCTTTAATTAATAATTTACTGTTAAAAGTGTTTACGTTACATTTTAAGTATCTGAATTATTTTTAAAAGTAAATTAACTTATTAATGCGTAATTCGTATTAATAATCTAGCTGAATTACGAATACCATATCTCCGTCCAAGTCTCGGAGTCTCCCACTCTTAAAAATAATTATCCCACTCTTAAAAACCGAAATAGAGGAAAAATTAAAATACGGTATTTATAAATTGAATCGCCCTTTAATTTAAAGGGGAAATTTCCTGAAAAACAATTGCCATCCAAATGCAAGAACATTTTTACATTTACAATATTTGTGAGTCTAAGGCAAGATTAACTGATAAAATCATTAATAAATTCGTTCAATTTCTCTCGTAAATGACTCTAAATACTATATTTTTTTTAATTTTGTGGTTTTGGCCATCTTTTTGAATTTTTATACCACAGTGCCGCTCTCTTTCAACGCCTTCGGATGCATTCAGAACTCGGCACTGGTCTTGCAAAACTTTTCATTATTGTTTTTCTTTAATTGTTATTAAAATGTTACTAGAATATGTAAATTATAAGTGATATTTCGGGGTAAACTATTTCGAATATTTTAATTGAAAAAAAAACAAACAAAGTTTGTTAAAGTTTAATCTTACATCAACTTTAATGATATCCAATAGAAGCGTTTTCTGTCATACTTAAAAACTTTCTAGAGAAATTATTTAACGAAATTTGGTTTTATATTATTATATTTTTAGCTTTATATTTTTTTAAAATATTTTTTAATTTAGTTAAATATATTTTATCTACTCCTACATTGACGAGCTGTAACTTTATGGCGTTTTATTAACGGGCTGAAGTTAACAACAGTGGCTTTTCGACATTTTACGTCACGGGCTGAAGTTGGCTTTATTATAAATTGGGAAAAAGTGAGGTTAAATTCGGGTGACAGTTGACAGATGTCAAAATTTTAACAAATAAAATTGGCTTTAAATTATGTTTTGTGTTCGTCGTAGATAAAGTATAGTATGCAACTCGTTTATAAACTTCTCTAGACACTAGTTTTTATTAAACACTCGCTCGCAAGCTTCGCTCGTGCTTAATTAAACTCGTAACTAAAATGGCGTTTATAAAACTTGATACATAATATACTATTATCTACTCCTACATTGACGAGCTGTGACTTTATGGCGTTTTATTGACGGGCTGAAGTTAACAACAGTGGCTTTTCGACATTTTACGTCACGGGCTGAAGTTAGCTTTATTATAAATTGGAAAAAAGAGAGGTTAAATTCGGGTGACAGTTGACAGATGTCAAAATTTTATCAAATAAAATTGGCTTTAAATTCTGTTTTGTGTTCGTCGTAGATAAAGTATAGTATGCAACTCGTTTATAAACTTCTCTAGACACTAGTTTTTATTAAACACTCGCTCGCAAGCTTCGCTCGTGCTTAATTAAACTCGTAACCAAAATATCGTTTATAAAACTTGATACATAATATACTTTATTTTAAATATTACGGAGTACAAAACACTAATAATAAAGTATTGTGCTAAAATATTATTATTACTTAATTAAATATAACTAGATAGTTATTTTATCTAGTTACCAAATTAAATTAAATTAAGGTAAATCAAAAATAAATCGCTGATTATGTAAATATCCTAGCAAATATTCCCCAACTTTTTGGTTACAATTTTTTAAAAATTTCATCACCATACAAAAAAATACACACTTTTAAGACATGTTCTACTTTGAGAAGCTCTGCGTATCAGATTTATTTAAAGAATAAAAATGCAACTGATGTAATTATTGTTTTGTTCATTATTTATTGAACATTTATTACGAATTCTTTAAACCTGTTCAGCAAATTGTTATAAGATTTCTATACGAAAGAACCCTTTTACTAAAAGCTTTTATATTTGTAAAAAAATTGTTTGACTATCGGATTTTCCTTTGGTCTATCTACCGGTATCTTTTTAAATAAAATGTTATTTTAACGCTGACTATTTCCCTCGTCTTAATTTCAAATAATCACAAACGCGCAATTTTGAATTACAAATGGTTTCTAGGTAAAACCTGTCAGCAGTTTTTTCGAGTTTACCCGCGGCCACGGTCTTATATATATACACTGTATATTATACAGGTCTTGCAACTTCGCCCAATTTCAATAGGAAAAGTGACCTCTCTAATGAGACACCCACCAGATGGCGCATCGAGTTGAGGGTGAACCATAGATGTTTAAAGGTCGTTTTTACCTTCTTTATCTTTGGGTTTTACAATCGTTAGATAAGCTCTCTGGTGGATAATTTTCTTAGATAGAAGGTTTCTATGATAGTTATCCGCCAAATAAGCTAATTTAATCTAACGATTGTAAAACCGGCTCTAAGTCCTTAAAGTCTATGGGATAAAAGGTTAAATGAACTACCTACTTATGTTCTGTGTTAAGAAACATAACCTACATTTTTATAAACAAGCTTGTGTATTTTGTTACAGGGAGTTTTTACTTATTAATTAGATTAAAATAGATTAAAATAGCTGACAGTTGGCTAGTTTATAAACTACCCAGCTACTTTATAAACTATCCATGTTTACACATTAGCCGTAACATATATATGATATACGTATGTATTTTATACATTAACATGTTTTACTTACATGTTTGGTCTGGGCATGTGACGGCCGAGGACTTTGTGCACAAATATTAAATTTTTGAAAATGTAAACAAAACATAGAAAAAGAATTTAAAAAGTTAGGTTATGGTTATGCAGTAGTTCCACATTTAACTAAGTAGTTCATTTAATTGACTTCACCCTTCGATCTTAGCGCCACCTAGCGGCTTGGCACGTTAAGGAAGCCACCTCGAAGCTTAAAGTTGCAAGACCTGTATATAAGACCGTGCCCGCGGCAAAACTTGACAGCTGTTGTCACCAAAAATTTCAATTTATATTTTAATTTACATGTTACTCATGAAATAGTCTTGTCAAATACCATTCAGGCATCTAATTTTTCCTGTGAAAAAAATCGAAAAAACACAATGCTAAGTAATATTTTTTAACAAAATGCATTCGTGCAGGTGCAAAAATCCTCGTCTTCGACTCGGATTTCTGTTGCCACCAGCACTCATGCTTCTTGTTAAAATATTACTTAGAAACGTGTTTTTTCAATTTTTTCGGAAAAATTAGATGCCCTTATGATATTACTTACGAAAAAAAATACTTATAATACCTTTGCGGCACGAAATTAATTAAATTATGCTTAAACAACGTTGGAAAATATTTGTGATATCTGTTCCAATACAATAGGCAAAATGGCTCTTAATTTATCAAGGTTGTTTGGAGGTGGATCGTGAGAACTAACAGCTCTTTTGAAAAAAATCCCAAACATCGATCGGATTAAGGTCAGGTGATCTTGCTGGTAGTCTTAAACGATAAATTTCATTGGCCTCGATTTGATCAAATACAATGTTGGCGAGCATTGTCATCCAAAAATACTAAATTGGGTTCTAAATTCTGTAGTCCTCAAGAATGCCATTTATGATGTAATTTTAATATATCTGACCATTCATCGCATAAATACAAATCCGTTCGACCACCAAAAAACAAATTCCAGACCAAACCATGACACCGCCACCTTCATACCGATAAATTTCTTGAACCCGACCAGATGTAACTCGCCCTCTAGGTTTTCTTCAAACTCTCGCATACTCTTGACTCGTTTGTAAACATCAAATTATTTTTTTCAGCATTTTATTCTTTTCTTTCAAGTCACCAAACTAATCGATGTTAATAAGTACAGAGCGCCATGGTTTTCTTGCCCTCAAATTCATACTAAAGGCAATTTATAATCGTTCTGTAGGTGGTGCAAACTCTGCTATCTTTTATTAAATCATCAGCAATCCTTGAAGCTGATCTATTCACATTTCTACGAGCCATTCATTAGCATTGAAGCGATCTTGTCTTCTGGTGGTAGACATTAATCTTCCACTGTGATCCCTTTCAGAAACATCGTATGTGTTCCGATATCTACAATTCTACACTTTGAGACACTCTTAGTGTATTTCCATCAGCCACTTGGCTCATACCAGCCTGAAGCATGCCAATAGCTCTGTTGGCGTTTGTGATAGACAAATTACTTAAACGCTCCAATCCTGATTAAAACATGGAATAATTACTTTTTTTAAGAATAAAAACTTAAAACAAAAACACAAAGCCATCGAAAACTGATAATTTCAAACAAAACCATTTATTCAATTTTTTTAGTATATGGGTAATTATCCCATAATTTTAACTTGTCTTATCTTGTCAAATAATTATTTTTTATTCGCCTGCTGTTAATTTTTTTTTAGGAATTAGCTGACCAAACGAGCTATATTTCTAGACCGAATTTAAAAAAAACTGTCCATTACTATAAAAAAAATTCCGAAACCCCTTAAATTCCTGACCGTCCCCCCGGGAAGTCAGTTACAGCAATAAAAAGTAAAAAGTATACGTTATGTCTAAAGTGATTTTGCGGTGCAATAATATGGTAATTATTTGCTTCCGTATTTTTATTTTGTCCCGAACCGTTCCTAATGATAATAGACATATCCATTTATTTTGTTTAACAATAACTACGATTTTTTATTAACATAATGTTGTTTAAAATTTATAACTTACCTCAATATGAAATTCTGCCATTTACCTAGCAGTGTTATAAAAAACATCGGATTTTTCCAGACCGTCCTTTTCTCGTCCGTCCCTTTTTTAAACGTACGTTTGGGAACGGTCAGGATAAGGCAATGACGGTCAGGTAAACCATCAAGTTTTGTACAGCTTAAAAAACACAATTATTAAACAAAACTAAAAATAAAGAAGTCCTATAAATTAACTAAAATTAAATTGATATTAAAAAGTGCAGCATAGATATGTCGTAATTATATTTTTTTATATTTTTGTTAAATATTAACTTTTTTAATTAGACAAAATTAATAAACACGGAATAAATTACTGTTGACGAAAACACATATTTTCCGCAACAGTATCCTGTTTAAAATTGTTTATTATACTAAAATTCTGTAGAAGTTTTATTTTATATAGTCAAAGTATCATTTCATAGAATTAAAAAAAATGAAGCGCTGAACAGGATTTTAGACACGGCTCTTCCCAGTCAAAAAATAAACCCTTAATTTATATTGCTTTTCAATTTATGTGGGTTTCACTTCCTGAAAAAATAGAATTCTATTTTTTCAGGAAGTGAAACCCACATAAATTGAAAAGCATGTCATGCATGACAAGCTCTTTAAGGCATTACACATACAGTTATAAATTATAAGTAAAAAGCAAATTTCTGCCTATATCAAGGATTTGTGCCGTTTTTATTATTAATACGGTCATGAAAAGTACTAGTACTAGTGCTTTGATGACTTGATAAACTTTTACAATTGTGCATTGTCATATAGCTTTTTATTTGGAGGCAAGGTCTAGAGTCAAAAAATAATTTTAACAAGGAAAACTGACAAATTTTATATTAAAAATGTTTTTGATCTAAATAATCAAATTATGGGAGAATTACAAATATGAAATGATACATTGATGTACAATATTGATGGTTTCTGTATACAAAAAAAATTAGCATAAGTTTATAATTAATTAATATCTCCAAGTTTTTTCCATGTATTCTAAAGTATTATACGTAATCCGTTAGGCATAAAATGAACAAAAAAACTCCGTATGCAGAAACGTTGATTTATTTATATCAACTGACTTAGCATATCAGTGGATATAGGTTTTTACACGACATAGTATTTTTCTTTAAAAACTGTTGTTTTATAAAATAAATTGGGTAATTATCTTTCAACGTTTTTATTTTCACTAAAAAAGTCGATTTCTATACATTAACATTTTAAATTAGACATAAAAAAATTTAAATTTCATCAATATTTATTTGACATTAGTGACTTTAGATTTTAACCATAGGCTATTTCCCTAGTTTTAATTTCCAGCAATCACAAACGTACGAAGGCGTAGAAGGGCCAACAAAAATTTTATAAGTTTTAGCCAAAACTAACTTTAATTTTTGCAATTTCTATTCTATAATTGTAACTTGAACTTACAATTGTAACTTGAACTTACAATTGTAACTTGAACTTACAATTGTAGGTTCAAGTTACAATTGTAGGATAAACCTAAAGGTAAGTTTATTGTTTCTTCTCTCTACAGTATAACCAATTTACTGTTTTTAATAGGTAGCTATGGAACAATATTTTAAAATGGGGCTTCAGCAAAAAGAAATATTATAATATTATTCAAAGGCAAGCATGCTTATGCATAACGTATTTATAAGCCCTATAACCTTAAAACGGCTTCTGTGCAGACTAGGGCTGCGATTATCAAAATTTATAATCGATTATTGAATATCTAAAATAATCGATTTTTTCGATTAATCGATTATTGATAAATCGATTTTTTGTTTAATCGATTATTTGATTAATAGAGTATTTGATTAATCGATAATATTATTAGTTAAAAAAAAATGCGTTTGACCATTATAAGTTGGCGGAGCAAAGAAATGTTCATGCAATTTAGATAAATAATATTAAAAAAAAATACCTACTCAGTTATGTTTTTTATTATTATTTATATTTATATATATATATATATATATAATAATAATAATAATAATAATAATAACGTTTATTTTCAAAAATTTGCACATTAAATTACAAGAAAAACACAATAATATGTACAAAAAAGAAAAAAGTCAAAAAATACATAAATACTTTCAATGTGAAAACAAATCATGAAAGGAGTATGGCTCCAGATCACAAAAATAGTTAAACAATTCCTTCTTAAGTAAATTTAGGTTGTTAATTTCCTTGATATTAGCAGGTAGAATATTAAATACTTTTATACATGCATAAAAACAGCCTTTTTCGTATATTGATAACCTATGATAAGGGTAATAAAAATAATTGTGTCTTGTGCTTAAAGATTTTAGATCTTGAAATAAAAATTTATTTTTGTACATAAATAAGACAAGTTCACAAGCATAAAGACCATAAATGGTTAAGATTTTGTTTGTTTTAAAAATACCTCTGCATGATTCCATGTGTCCTAGTTCCAACATTGTGCGCAAGACCTTTTTTTGTATTACAAAAATATCTCCAACGTTAGTACTTTGGCCCCAGAAAATGATAGCATATCTCAACAAGGATTGAATATTTGCAAAATACAATGTTTTTAAGGTTTGAAAGTCTACATACGATCGAATTACTCTAAAGGAGTAATATGTTTTATAAAGTTTTTTGCAAAGTTGTTCAACATGTACCTTCCAGTTTAAATTTTCATCAATGTGAACTCCCAAAAACTTTGTATTTTTTGCTAAATCAATGGTTGTGTCAAACACTTTTATTGTATTTATACTTTCAAACCTTGACTTTATATTATTAAAATAAATACACTGGGTTTTATCCTTGTTAAGTATGAGTCCATTCTCGGCGAACCAACTCTCAACAACCCCAGTGAAGAGTCTTATTTCGTATATTAGTACTTCCGCTTTATTTGACCTAACAAGTAAATTTGTATCGTCAGCAAAATTTATAAGACTTTGAGTTTGCTTTGTAACTGTACAATTTAAATCATTTAAATATATTACAAACATAATAGGACCAATAACACTGCCTTGAGGTATTCCAACTTCAATGGTTTGAGGATTTGAAATGACAGATTGACCTTTTCAATCAAGACTTCTATTTGAGAGGTATGACTGCATCCACAGCAATGCATTTCCTCTCACTCCATATTTCTCAAGTTTATTTAAATATAGTTTATGATTAAGACAATCATAGGCTTTTGATAGATCTAGAAATATACCTATACAGTGATCATTTTTGTCAAAACTAGATAATATTTCTTGAGTGAAGTTGTGCACCGCAGTTTCTACAGACCTACCTCTCAAATAGCCATGCTGACATTTACTAAATAAGTTGTGTTTATTAAAAAATGCAACTAGGCGATCTGTCATTACCAATTCAAAAATTTTTGAAAACGAAGGTAATAAACTGATTGGTCTATAGCTACACATTGAAGTTGGATCACCTTTTTTAAGGAGAGGTTTAACCAATGCAGTTTTTAACCTTTCAGGGAAGATTCCAAACTGTAAAGAATTGTTCACAATGAAGGAAATAGGAAAACATATATTGTTTGCACATAATTTAATTATACTGGTGGGAATTTCGTCTATTCCGCTGCTCTGTTTGTTTTTTAATTTTTTTATTATATTTAGTATTTCAAAGTGCGTTACAGGCATTAAATACATTGAATTTGTATTTATATTTATCTTACCACCATCAGGACTCACTTTTTGGTTTTGTAATAGATCTGGTACTGAATTTTTTAAGAAAATATTAAAATCATTCGCAATATTTAAAATATCACCTGTTAATTCAATATTCTCAATTTTTTTATTACCTTTAATATCATTTATTACATTCCACACAGCTTTATTTTTGTTGTCAGAGTTGTTTATATCACATGAATATTTATTTTTTCTAAAATCTCTTAATAAATTATTATATAGAGTCTTTGTTTTATTGTATTCTTCAAGGAAATTATTATCGCAATTTTTCATTACATACAGAATGTCTAACTTATTTTTACAGTCTTTTATTTGTTGATTTTCATACGAACAAGTTTTATTTCTTACTTGCAATAATTTTTTAGGAAAACAAAGATTAAAAAGTGGTATAAAAATATTCATAAAGGTGTCCCACTGACGATTTACATCGTTAATTGGACATGAAAAAATGCAGTTCCAGTCCTGTTCATTTAACTTGGATAAAAAAGATTGTTTATTTTCTTGAGAAAATTGTCTTTTAAAATTTACCTGTTTTTGCGTCTTTATAATTTTTATGCTAATTTTTTGTGCTAAATGATCTGATATTTAATAATTTAACAATTTAGTTTGAGTCGTTGTAAAATTTACAAAAATGTTGTCTATGCATGTTTTTGAAGTTGATGTTATGCGTGTATTTTCATGAATTGATTGTATCAGGTTTTGTGAAGCTAATATGTTTAAAAAAATATTTCCCTAATTATTATTTAAATTTAAATCTATGTTAAAATCGCCCGCGATAATAATATGACAATTTTCACCGGTTAATTTATTCATTAAATCGTCAAGTTTTTCTAAGAAAACATTATAATTTGTATTTGGTGACCTATAGAGCGCAACTGCAATCATACGCACTGAGTTTACTTTAAATTCAACCGCAGAACATTCAAATACACCACACTCTGCACAATTTAACATATATTTTCTTTCCTTTGCCTGTATATCCTCTTTGCAGAATATGGCGGTTCCTCCATGTTCTTTTTCCTAACGGCAAAAACTAGATACACATTTAAATGACTTTAATTTATAAGCTTCCAGTTGTTCCTTGCTTTTCCAATGTTCACTAATACATAGGCATATAGTTTCATGATTTTCATTTAACATCTTCTGAATCATTCAGAAGATGTTAAATGAAAATCAGGAAATGTTTTAGATAACATTCAGACTGAATGTTATCTAAAACATTTCCTATTGATTGAACATTTTGGTGAATTACATCAATGTTATGTATTTTGTTTGTTTTTTTTTTGTTTAAAGGGTAAACATTTTAGTTCTACTTCAAATAATTTATTTTTTGGCTTCGTTATTTCGAAAAAAAGTATATTTTTTAATTATTAGACCTTTAGGCCAAGTTTCAGGTTTAAAAAGTTCGTTCAGTAATTCTGGATCTGTAGCCACTTTAAAACTTTCACTCGAGCCATTTTTCCATTTTGGTAATTTTTCAATTTGGAAGTTATAGTCAGAAAATCGATTTTGTAGATATTCTTGAAGCTCCTTGGTTTCGGTACCAGGTGATGCTCTACCTACATAAATCCATGCTCTGCGAGGAACAGCCGTAAGGCCACTGCTAATTTGGTCTTTTTCGGATGTAACTGCTGCCTCACCAAACACTCGAATTTTATTTTGATCAACGGATTTTAACTTTACGTTATCCGCACTGTATACTGTATTTTTAGTCGCCTCCTTTTTATTGGATTGGGTTTTTTCCCCAGTTTTTGTTTTAATCTTATGAATTAAAGTGGTATTTTTAGATTTAGTAGAAATATTATCTTTTGTATTTACTTTATTCAAATTTGTTGGTTTCAAATTTAAATCGTTATGTTCTTGAACATTTGGTGCTAACATATGGATCAATTGAATGTTAGACTCACGTAAAACTTGCATTTCATTCTTCAGCTCGGAAATAGTTTCATATAAAACTTGCACTTCTGATTTTATCATGCTGCATATCATGTTTTTTATTTCACTATTATTTAATAAATTAGTCACTTGTTCACTAAGATCTGCACTTAAGGTTGATTTGGATCTAGTAGCCATAGTAGCTTAATAATAAATTATATAATAATATTTATATATATATAAATTATATAATATTATTATTTATATTAAAAAAAATACGTTTTAAAACCACACAACACGACAATTGTTGAATAACTAAATAATGTAACGTTTTTAACTGTTCGTAGTGTGAATTAAAACACGCACTGGTTAATCAACGAACTAAACTATTTATTTTAATAACTTAACTACACTTAAAACACTATAAAACTAACTAAACACTACTAATTATTTATATCACTGCTAGTTTATTTATTTGCACTTATATTTATTTATTTCTTCGCGAGTACCAAAGCTCAACTGACTCTCCCAGATGCTTCGTTCCTTATATATTCAGCGCCTACTTCTTCTGGAACATTCCAGCAAGCTCCACACTCTCGATTATTCGAGCGCTGAGTCATCGGCGATGAGTCATTATTCCGATATCCAGAGCCGTACTCGCTACATTGCCCCCGTCTTAAAACATTTTCGTCCCGAAAATGGTCCTCAGCTCCATGGCGATATTTGCATAAAGATCCAAACTTTCATTGTGACGTCCTATAGAAGTAGCAGTCTACGGTCTTCCTTTCGGTTGTTCTTTTGGGGTTGTGGCAACAGACAAGAATGTGTATGCCACTAAATCTGAAGATAACTTCCACCATACTTCTAATTATTCTCCAGTCCAAACCGTCAAGTCCACATGTGGACTTGCAAGCAATCTTTGGTATCGCCAGGTTCATGATGTCCTTGGACAAAAGGGTATCCCTCAATTTATTTAAGGCATTCCAAACATTACGGTAGTTTGGCTTCTGATGGAAGAGCTGCTTCGTTACCAGATAGAAGATACTTCTGTTGCTTATCTGCTCATTATTCACAATTTCAAGCACCTCTCCAACTTTGGGATTCTGCCTTCGTAGCTCGTCGATCCGTCCAAACTTGTTTTTAAAAACAACCGCTATTCCCCTGGACATCCTAAGGTCTTCTGCAACACAGTGAGCCAAGGAGTAATCGGCCGAAACCGTGAACAGATCTTGTTGTTCTTCTCGAGTGACACCATAGCGAGCTTTTTTACCGCTCGAATATAAATACATGATGTCTTCAAAAAGCAACTCGTCTTCCGGAGGATTAACTCGCCTTACTCTAGCATGGTTAATTTGGTCATCATTGTTTCCAGCGTAAGGAGCCAAACGGTTAAAATGGATCACTTTCGGCTTTCCTCTTGGTTGTTTTCTGATCCTGTAGATGATGTCATTTATGCGATCCATGACTTCGTACGGTCCTTCCCAAGAAGTTGCAACTTCGGTGAATAACCACGACGGCGCTGAGGGTTGTATAACCAAACTAGGTCTCCAGGTTGAAATCCTCCATTTTCCGCCTTGATGTCATATGCCTCTTTCATTCTATCACTGGCACTCTGGATGTTTAAACGAACTCGGCTGTGAATGTCGCTCATTTTCCTACGTAAATTGCTAACGTAATCTTCTCCAGCAATATCTTCCCCTGGTAGGCAACCAAACCTCAGGTCACAAGGTAAACGAAGTTCACGTCCCATAACAATGCTAGCGGGTGTCTGGCCGGTTGTATCGTGGATAGAAGAACGGTACGCCAACAGGAACAGATGGAGGAAGCGCTCCCAGTCTCTTTGGTGATCAGAGACTACCTTCGAAAGGTACCGGTTTATCGTTCGATTCATTCGTTCTACCATTCCATCTGACTGCGGATGTAATGCAGTCGTCCTCGTCTTCCGAATGTTAAGAATCTTACAGACATTCTGGAACAGTATAGATTCAAAGTTCCTGCCTTGGTCTGAATACATCTCCATTGGCACACCAAAACGACAAATCCATACCTTAATAAGGGCATCGGCCACTGTGGCAGCTTCCTGGTTTGGCAAGGCGTACGCTTCCTCCCACTTGCTAAAGTAGTCCATTACAACGATGATGTATTTATTTCCAGATTCTGTTTCAGGAAATGGACCCGCCACGTCGATTGCAATGCTCTCAAATGGGCTGCCCACATTGTACTGTCGCATTGGGGCTTTTGGGCGCTTCTGGGGTCCATTGCTTGCCGCGCAAACGGCGCACTTCTTGCACCATTCCTTCACATCTTGTTGGCTGTTAACCCAATAAAACCGTTCCTTAAGTCTTCCGAGCGTCCTGGTCACCCCAAGATGTCCTCCAGTAGTTCCATCATGGATTTCCTGCAGCACTTCTGGTATCCTGTTTCTGGGGATTATTATCTGCTTCCGGTCTTTCCCCCCTTCTGGCATCTCCAGAACGAGCTTTAGAAGCCCGTCACTTAAGATGATGGAATTCCATTGGGCCCAGTACGATTTCACATTAGGCGAATATTGGGCGACTTCCTGCCACGTTGGTTTACGGTCGTTTTTCTTCCAATCGATGATAAGCTTCAAATCCGGGTCCCTTTCCTGGTCTTGTTGAACCTCAGCGGATTGCCAATGATCATCCACGATTGTAGTCTTGCGAACAAACACATCCTTTTCTTCGGCCCTGAGACAATGTTTACAGTCTTCCGGGCACGGTCTTCTTGACAAGGCGTCAGCATTTCTATGGATGGTCCCAGCCCGATGTTCTGTATCAAAGTTGAACTCCTGTAGTCTCTCAATCCATCTTGCTACCTGTCCTTCAGGATTCTTGAATTGCAAAAGCCATTTAAGGGCAGCATGATCCGTTCTCAGCAAGAATTTTCTTCCATACAGGTACTTGTAAAAGTGTTCGACTGATTTTACCACTGCCAAGAACTCTCGTCGAGTAACGCAGTAATTACGTTCTGGTTTGGATAAAGTTTTACTGAAGTATCCAATAACTTTCTCTTTTCCCGCTTGAATCTGCGACAAAACAGCTCCCAGGCCCACATTACTGGCGTCCGTGTCCAAAATAAATTCACCATCCGGAAGAGGGTAACTTAGGACTGGTGAGCTGATCAACGCGTTTTTCAGGTTCTTAAAGGCTTCTTGGCATTCTTCGTCCCATTGGAATCGTCTTTCTCCCTCTGTTAAACGTGTCAAAGGCTTAGCAACCTTTGCGAATCCAGGTACGTACCGCCGGTAGTAGGTGCATAATCCAAGAAAGCTTCTTAAGTCATGTTTATTTTTCGGTACTGGCCATTCCCGCACCGTCTTCACCTTCTGTTTGTCCACTGCCACTCCTTGACTTGAAACAACATGGCCCAGATACTGCACTTCCCTCTGGAACAAGTGACATTTCTTTGGACTAAGCTTAAGCGCTGAAAGACTTCCTTCAGGTTTCTCATATAGTCCTCAAATGATTTTCCAACCACAATGATGTCGTCAAGGTACACCAAGCATGTCTTCCAGGATAGTCCCTTTAAAACCATTTCCATGAGCCTTTCAAAAGTTGCAGGGGCATTACATAGTCCAAATGGCATGATAGTAAACTGCCACAGTCCAGCACCCACGGTAAACGCCGTCTTTTCTCTATCTTCTGGTGCCATTTCAACCTGCCAGTAACCGCTTTTCAAATCCAAGGTCGAAAATATCTGTGATCCAGCCAATGTATCCAGGGTGTCATCGATCCTAGGCAAAGGGTAGCTGTCCTTCTTCGTATCGTTGTTCAGCTGACGAAAATCGACGCAAAATCGAGTTGATCCATCCTTTTTCTTAACTAACACCACTGGGGAAGACCATGGGCTGTTGGGGATCACACCTTCCTTCTCCATTTCATGCACAATTTTATCAGCTTCCTCTCGCTTGGCAAGTGGCAGCCTTCTTGCCGACTGTCGAATAGGCTGTGCATCACCGGTGTTAATTTTATGCTGGACAATTCTTGTCCTACCCTTCTTTCCTTGTCCGTCGCGACGTGTCGTCAAAGACATCCTGATAATTGTGAATCAGCTCTTTCAGCTTTATCCTTTCATTGGGTTTCATATATATGAAACCCAATGAAAGGATATCCTTTGAAAAAGTCGAAAGAAGATTCGTCAATTCATTGCTAAATTTCTTGGCCGGAACTGCAGACTCACGAATGCCTCTAATAATCGAGGAAACTGAAGAACAGTTTCCCAAAACGATTCCTTTCTTCAAGTTCACAGAGTAACCATTAACATTCAATACTCTTACAGGCACTTCTTTTCCGACGCGTATTAAAGTCTTCCCTACTACAATTCCTCGACCGACCTCTTTGTCATTAATTCTCGGCTCCAGAAGCATTATACTTCCATCTTCTGATTTACAATCCAAGAAAGCCTTCAATATCATCTCGCTGTGTTCCGGTATCAAAGCATCTTCTGTTAGCATTACACGAATATTCTTCTCTTTAGATCGATGCAACACGACTTCCTCTCCATTTACCCTCAATATTCCTTGCTTAAAGTCCAGTTCAAATCCTATAGAGTTCATAATGTCCATGCCTACAATAACTTCATCTTCAATATCTGCAACTAAAGCTCGATGTTTAAATTTCGTATTTCCTATGACCATCGTGATGTCCACTTCTCCACGAACAGTAGCGGTTTCTCCTGTTGCAGTACGTAGTCGCCGATTGGTAGGTTTGATCTTGGACATTTCGACAATATCTGGCCTAATAATTGTCTTCGTCGCACCTGTATCCAGCAGCAGCACATGTAATTTTCCATTAATTAAACCATCCACAAAAACACTGCTGGACTGGTGTAGAAGAGATGCAACACGTTCGATATCTTTTGGGCATGCTGGTTACAGGTCGACGGTGGCCCCTTTTCCTCGACCCTATCTAGTTTTCCGACTGAGACGAAGTCGGCGCCACCTGGTTTTCTCTGCAACGACTTCGTATATGTCCTAGCTTTCCACATCCCCAACACCGGATTTCCTTCTTCTCTGGTAGATTTTCTTTAAAAACTCGCCTGATTGCTTCAATTATACTGGGTTCCTCCTCTTTCTCTTCCTCGACTCTCCTTATTCTAGGCTGGCTCCTGCAGCTCTGCTTTGCCGCCTCGAATTCCAAAGCTCAAGCCAATGCATCAACCAGTTGGCTCGGACGAGCCAGTGTCAGAGCCTGTCGTGTTTCATTGTCCCGAAGTCCATCCAAAAAGGCTTGAACCGCTAATCGTTCCATAACGGTCGTTGGAGTAGCTGGATATGCTAGCCGGACCAAGCGTGCAATATCAGCCTCAAATTCTTGCAAAGTCTCGTTAGATTTCTGGCAGCGATTCTTTAGTTGGGAATGGTACACATGTTCCAGATGTGTCTGGCCATATCGCAATTCCAGATGTTTAACCAACGCTTCGTAATCTTCTTGTTCGTTGGGAGAAAGTGTCTGCAAGATGTCGGTTGCATCTCCGCGTAAAGCAAGAGTCAATGCTGTAGCTTTTTCTTCCGGTAGCCAGCCATTTGCTTTTGCTGCTGCCTCAAACTGACGGATGTAGTTGGTCCAAGAAGTTTTTCCATCGAACTGAGGTGGTTTCATCCTAACTCGGCTCCTCTCCGGCACTGCTCCTTGTTCCGCCAGCATCATAGGTAAATTAACAGCTATTAATTTACTATTTATGTCTTTTATTTTGAGTTCCAATTTATCATCCAATTCCATCCTTACGTCATTCAATTCCATCCTTACGTCCTCTTTTAATTCCATCCTTACGTCGTCAAATGTTTGCCCCATTTTGTCCTCCAATTCATTGACATTATCTAGAATCTTCTGTTCCAAATATTCTTTTAAATTTTTAGAATTTTCCAGAATTTTCTGCTGCAATTCGCTAGAATTTTCCAGCATTTTTTGTTGTAAATCGACTTTCAAATCATTAGAATTTTCTAGCATTTTCTGTTGTAATTCGTTTGAATTTTCAAGAATTCTCTGTTGTAAATCGTTGCAATTTTCTAGAATCTTCTGTTGTAAATCGATTTTCAAATCGCTAGAGTTTTCCATCATTTTCTGTTGCAAATCCACTTTTAGTTCTTTAGAATTTCTAGCATTTTATTTTGTACGTCGTTAGAATTTTCTAGAATATTCTGTTGTAAATCGACTTTTAGGTCTTTTAAATTTTGCAACATTAAATGCATGTCACAAGGGTCTTCAAATAAATACTCATCTGGATTTTCACCCTCTTGTTCCAATGCTTCTCGAAGCCGCTGCTGCAACACATTCTTTTTTCCAGTTGTTTCACATTCTCTTTCTTCTAGCTCCCGTTTAAGGTCCGCCACTTTTAAGTCCATTAACGAAACCATTTTCGCGAAGTTTCACACTAAATCCACTTCTGACACCAATTGTAACGTTTTTAACTGTTCGTAGTGTGAATTAACGGTTAATTAACGAACTAAACTATTTATTTTAATAACTTAACTACACTTAAAACACTATAAAACTAAGGGCCGGTTTTTCAATCGTTGGTTAAGTTTATATACTAAGAAAGTTTTCTTAGATACTATTGTGTTGACAATAGTATCTAAGGAAATTAACCGTAAGTTAAACTTAACCAACGATTGAAAAACTGGCCCTTACTAAACACTTAACTACTAATTATTTATATTACTGCTAGTTTATTTATTTGCACTTATATTTATTTATTTCTTCGCGAGTACCAAAGCTCAACTGACTCTCCCAGATGCGTCGTTCCTTATATATTCAGCGCCTACTTCTTCTGGAACATTCCAGCAAGCTCCACACTCTCGATTATTCGAACGCTGAGTCACCGGCGATGACTCATCGGCGATGAGTCATCATTCCGATATCCAGAGCCGTACTCGCTACAATAACTTAATTCATTCAGTCCCCCAACTTATCGTGGACATTCTTTATTTAAATAATAATAATTATTATTATGATAATAAAATAATCGATTAATCGAATAATCGATTTTTACAAAAAAAAATTGATAATAATCGATTAATCGATTATTTTGCCCACCCCTAGTGCAGAATCGATCTTGTAAGAAGAAAATTTAGTCATTCAGAGAATGTTTATGCTTTTATTCTATTTCTTATCACTACTTCTGCCCAAGTTACAATTGTAACTTGAACTTAGAATTGTAACTTGAACCTACAATTGTAACTTGAACTTACAATTGTAGGTTCAAGTTACAATTGTAACTTGAACTTACAATTGTAGGTTCAAGTTACAATTGTAAGTTCAAGTTACAATTGTAAGTTCAAGTTACAATTATAGAATAGAAATTGCAAAAATCAAAGTTAGTTTTGGCTAAAACTTGTAAAATTTTTGTTGGCCCTTCTACGCCTTCGTACAAACGCGCAATTTTGAATTACAAATGGTTTCTAGGTAGAAAAACTGTATGACATCACCTCTCAGCAGTTTTTTCAAGTTACCCGCGGCAAAACTTGACAGCTGTTGTCACCAAAAATTGCAATTTATAATTTAATTGTTAACTTTTACTCATGAAATAGTCTTGTCAAATATCATTCGGGCATTTAATTTTTCCTGTGAAAAAAATCGAAAAACCACAATTCTTAGTAATATTTTTTAACAAAATGCATTCGTGCAGGTGGAAAAATCCTCGTCTTCGACTAGGATTTTTGTTGCCACCATGCTTCTTGTAAATTTATCGTCGTTAACGACTGATTTAAAATAGAGAGTATTTTGGTTTGTATATATATATATATATATGAAAAAATAAATTTAGAAGGTACCTAAACATACTTATAACAAAGATATAATTAAAAAATAAATTTTTTTTTTTAATAAAATTACTACCATGTTAATTATATCAAATATATTTGCTGTTTTTTTGACGGATTGAAAAGCTAAATAATTGAAATTTATTGATTTATAACTTTCTTTAGTTTCATTGTAAAATAATTACTCCTAACATTTAACTTGGATGAAAATATTTAATGATTTATTTTTTTATTATTAAAAACATAAATGTTTAATTTTTAATATAATACCTAGATAATTAAAAAAATTACTATTTAATAAATAATAAAGATTATAAAATAAAACCGAAATTCTGTTTAAAAAATATGTTTTTTATTTTTTTAATACTTTTGAAGAACAGAAACAGAAAAAACACAGGGTAAAAAAATCTGGACTAAAACAACAATTAAATTTTAAAATTTGTTTTATAAAAGTGACAGTTTTTAAAATTTGTGTACCTATATTTTGTAATATAAATTATTTAAAAAAGAAGTGTATAAGACATGCCGATTTTTTTTCATTGGGTTTAATTCAACCTTTTAGAAAAGCAGGGATTCTTGCCCCATTTCCAGCAAGGGTGGAGTCAGGATTTTGTTCAGGCAATGGTAAACTATATGCATGCTACAAAAACTTCCACCTCCCACCCATTTTCTAGCATAATTTTTCCGGACATGCAATGTATAGCTTCCTCGTTTTGATTAAAAAAGTTTATTCTAAACCAAAGCTGTTCCGAGTACAATGAAAAAGTACTCGAGTATACATACATAAGTAAAAACCTTTTGTTTAATGCTCTTTCCTGTGTCTTTTTATTTATTGATTGAGGCTGTCTTAAAGATGTCGTGTAAGGCAGGCTGGATGAGGCTGCATTGCCAAATTTTCAACACCCACGCACATATTTGCACATATGTGTCCACGCCAACCTCACCGCATAAAAATGTAACAGTACTCGAGTACACGGGAAAGTACTGTAGTACATTTTTGCAATCTTAAATTTATCACGGGACTGAGTACCGAGTACACTGAAAGTACTTGGAGTACAGTGTTTGAGTACTTGTACTCGACTACCGCACAGCTCTGTTCTGAACCCATAATTTATGCCTATCAAGCATTAACTAACATATGTTATTATCTAGAGTTTGTTTCTTAATTTTTTTATATTCTTGTCAAAAATTTTAAATGTCTTTTTTCCCTCTCGAAGTCTTTGCATCATTGCATTTATTTTTCAAAACATGTGCCTAAATGAAAAAAAGGTGTTATTAGTACCTGTAAAAGAATATGTAAAGGAGCATTGAACAGGTCTAGTATTCCCATAACTATAATATAATTATTATAATTATAATATACCTAATTAATTAATCTTTTAAAACAAAACACATTGCAAACTGCGAACATAACCCAGTTGTGTATGTTTTATATTGCCGCAATCCTCTTCAAACCCAAGCTTTTGTCAATAATAAGGTTTAGTCAGTTATAAATGTGTATAAATAATGTGTATATTTATTAATACATTTTAAAAATGTATCAGTCTTATAATGTAATAAACACATATTTAAGTATCTGTAAGACAGTGGCGGCTGGTGGATTTTGGCACACCCATATCTCAGTTATTAGACATGGGACCCACATCAAATTTATATGAGTTTATAATGACATTATATAGACAATTTAAATTAAAGTTTGCGAAAAAAAGTTAGTTTTTAAGTGCAACCCCCAGCCTCCTGCCCCTCCAAATTAAGATAATTTAAATTAAAGTGGTACAATATTTAATTCACTGAAGTTTATCGACAAATTTCAAATTTTATTAAAAAAATTCAAGAATTACAGGTTTTATATCATTTATAATTTTTTTAAATTAAGTAAAAGAAATAATAAAAATTATAAATGGTATAAAACCTGTAATTCTTGAATTTTTTTAATAAAATTTGAAATTTGTCTATAAACTTCAGTGAATTAAATATTGTACCACTTTAATTTGAAGTATCTTAATTTGGAGGGGCAGAAGGCTGGGGGTTGAACTTAAAAACTAACTTTTTTTCGCAAACTTTAATTTTAATTCTGCTTGCGCATAACTTGTCTATATAATGTCATTATAAACTCATATAAATTTGATGTGGGTCCCATGTCTAATAACTGAGATATGTTGTGCCCAAAATCCACCACCCGCCACTGATGTAAGATAACAAATCTTTACTGTCATTTAAAATTTTAAATTGGTTCAAACTTAAATCAGTGGATATGCGTAAATCAGTTGATATAAATAAATCAACGTTTCTGCATACGGCCCTAAATCTAAAGCTATTAAGTTCATGAATTTAAATTAAATAAAATAAAATATGGTTTGCTGCGGATATCCCGCATCAGGTTCTGGACAGTATTTAAATTTCCTCACTTTTTTTTCATATTAACTTAAACCTAACTTCAGCCCTAAAATGTTCCCCATTAGCAGGGTTGCCACTCCAGACTTCAATGAAGGTTCGATAATATTCCAGGAATATTCCCTATCGCCTAGGAATAATCCGCTTCAATCTAGGAATATTCATTGGGAATATTCCTAGAATGATCCTCTAAAACTTCCAAGCATCATCTAAGAACATTCCCAGTGAATATTCATTAGTTTAGTTGCAATACCTCTCACCGTTGCTTACGCACGCTTGATAACTATATATACCGATAGGTTAATAATATAAGTTGGAGATGTGCGTCTGTGATGGCACAGCCAAACAATGATTAGAGTGGGACTGATCTACTCAGTAACTCAATAATGGTTATACTTAAGTTAAGTTCCTGGGTATAAGAGGCAATAAGGGCTGGGAATAATCCCCAAATTATATCAAGGAATATTCCCCTAATAATCCTTGAGTCTTCTGCAGGCAGATATATGGAATATTCTTTTTATGATGGCTGGGTTAATCAAAAAGCGGACATATGATTATTTCAGGAATATTCCTGAGAATATTCTGGGACGATTGGAATATTCCTGGGAATATTCCTGGCATGTGCAGGGAATGTGATTTTGCGGTCTGGGACCTTGGCAAAATTTCTCAAATTGGGCTTCAAAAAAAAATAAAATTTGCGATTTAAAAAACACGATTGCCAAATTTCCAAAATTGGGCGAAAAAAAAATAATTAAATGAAGAAATAATTAAAAGCGGCATTTCTTGCTAAAATTTTAAGATTTTACTTTTATGTTGGTATTGCCACTCTATTTCAGTGGAGCCTACACAAGGAGTCCGAACTTCATGTATACAAAAATCTTCCCAAGATAAGAGGGCGCTGGTGTTTCGCTGGAGTACGCATAGACAATCAGCGCCGCTGGTTGTGAAAAAAAGAGGTCAAACATTTGACAGTTTCCTAACTGAATTAAGAATGATGATGTTTATGATAAAAATACCCAAGAGAGGCTGTTTAGAGAGCAAAGCTAACGTTAACCAAAGCAATCGATTTTTGTAGAGCCACTGAGGACAGTAAAGACAGTCGAAGATTTTGCAGAGTGAAATGCAATTGAATGCAATTAAAGGCACACAGAATAACTATAAGAAAAGTGGTATAACTAGTAATAAAAGTACGAGGTCAAGCAATAGTTCAAGTCATGACCAAAGTGTGTGCAAATTTTGTGGCTTTAAACACATACAAAACGGAAAATGCATGTGTATGGTAAAACATGTGTCAAGGGAGAAATCATTTTGCAGCTATGTGTCCTTATAGAGGTTCCAAGAAGCCACAAGAAAATATTACTTTTTAATGGCAAACTTGTGGTACCTACCAGTTTACGCCATGAAATGTTAACACTTTTATATGAGGGCTATATTGGAATAGAAAAGTGTAAAAATAGAGAGACATTTATAAAAAAAATGCAAACTTTGTAAAGCAAATGCTCGGAAACAACAAAAAGAGTCCTTGCATTCTTATGTTGTTCCGGGACGGTCTTGGGAAAGGTTGGGGCTCGACATCGATCTTTACATACGCTGATAAAAGTTATCTAGTTGCAATAGATTCTTACTCTAATTGGCTGGAATTGCGCCACATTAGACATAAATCAATAAAGTCAGTTATCAAGTGCCTGAAAAATATTTTTTCACTTTTTGGGTCGCCTGCTGTCGTTTCTTGTAACAATGTGCCATTTGATAGTTTTGATTTTAAAAATTTTGCCAGGGATTGGAATTTTAAAGTACTCAACAGAAGCCCAAATTATCCACGCTCCAATGGTCTTGCGGAAAAGGGGATGGGAATAAGCAAAAGTAAAAAAAGCAATTAAAGGGGAAGAGGAAGTTAAGTATGCTTTGTTACAGTATAGAAACTCTCCTCTGAAAAATATGCGTTATTCCCCCTCCCAACTTCTTATGAGCAGAATATGTAAAACAAAAATACATATTACTTCTAATTTGTTAACACCACGTTTATGTAAAATGTGGCTCAAAAGTTAGATAATAAGCAAACTATTTCCAAAAACTATTTTAATAGAAATTCCAAAGATTTAGTTCCTTTAAAACCTAACATTGACTATGTATAACCATGTTGAGAAGAAGTAGGAACCAGGATTGTTAATTGGACAACATGACTCGCCTCGGTCTTATTTAGTTCAAAATCATCCTAAGACGTAACCGTATTAATTTGAGGCCTTCTTTAAATGAATATGTACCCACTTCCTCTGACGTGTCAGACATAACAGATATTACAGAACAATTTAGCAATGACAGTGTTACTTCTAGATTAAGTGTAACTGAACATGTAAACCCTAATGTACCTAATGTTAAACCTACTGCTAAACCTGGTTCTCATCTCAAAATAACCAGATTATATATATATATATATATATATATATATATATATATATATATATATATATATAAATATTTTAAATAAACTGCAATGATCATTGCCATAAGTTACTTTGATACAGAGGTATAAAATTCCAAACATAAAATTATTTTTTCTTATGTTAATTAAATGGGAAACTAAAATAAAAACAGCGACCTCTTACCCTAATCTACATTGCAACATAATATTAGATATATATATATATATATATATATATATATATATATATAGATTTGTTTGACCGCACATACAGACCCAAATCGTCATACTTCGCCGCCTATACAGACCAAAATTGACGTTTTCAGACCCGGCTTCGGGACTGAAAAAGTTAATCATAGTATGGAAATCAGGGGGGTTGGTGGGTGCAGGGGGTAAATTTTTAGGTGGGCTTGAAAAGGCGGTGAAACATGATGAAATATACAGATTTAGTTCACGGTTCAGCCAGTTCGAGGGAGCCTCGGTCGGGCTCAGCTAGCTGTATATATTCGGCATAGTTAAACTACGTCTTCAAACCCTAAATTTGGCAACGCCGCGGCGTTGGCATATAAATAATGAATATGTATTTCACAGCTCTGATACAGTCCCGATATGCTCTTTACCATTTGGTCCAAAATCACACTTTCCCTCCTGAACGGAGCTTCAGATAGTAAAAAAAAAGGAAAATCTACTTTATCAAATTTTGAGGGTTATACTTTTAAATATTCGTCAGTAAGATTGAAATGTTAAATATTTAACACAATATATTATTTTTTTAGTATACATTTTCGGTAAATATTACTGTAAAAATATTAGTAGATTGTAATTTTTAATATGGTTGTATGGATGTGATTTACGTATAGTAATATTTATTGTATTATACAAAATATAAATATTAAGTTAATAAAAAGATTTGCGAAATATCTCAAGATTATAAAGAACCTTACACTGTCTGTGGACCATGTAGTTAATAATTTTAATGGTATTTTTAATATCAATTTTCATTTCCGTTTATTTATTTAGTATGATTAATATCTAATGCCCGGATTTTTAGGTCAAAAAGTGATAAAAGGTTCCTAAATTAGGTGATATTTTTAATAAAATAGGTATTTTAGGTACCTATATTTTATGTATGTGTTAAGTACATAAAATATAGGTACCTAAAATACCTATTTTATTAAAAATATCACCTAATTTAGGAACCTTTTATCACTTTTTGACCTAAAAATCCGGGCCTTATTAATATCATTATTAGCATTATTATCGTTATTATCATTATTATTATTATTTTCATTAGCTTTCTTATTGTTGTATTATAATCAATACATATTGCCAAATTTGATTAATTGAATTCATTCAATTACATGTGTTTTTAGAACCTACCTTCTTATCTTATCTTATTTTATTATTAAATTTAACCAGCAGCGTATAAAGAAAATCACCCGGTATAATAATTAAAATTAAATAAAAATAGTATATTACACTACAAGGGCAGAAAGTGTGAGATTCCTGCACTGCGCGCCATGATGCCCGAGGCGAAGCCGAGGGCATCATGGCGCGCAGTTCAGGGCTCTCACACTTTCTGCCCGTGTAGTGTATACTATTTTTCTTGCTACCCCGCAGAAAATACGGGAAAAAATTAAATGTATATAAAAAAACTTGTGTCAAAATTAAAATCTGACGTTTAATTTAATTCTGACGTTTACATTCAAAATCAATCAAACTGTAGCGTTGTCATGGTAATTCAGCGGTGCCAATACAGTAAAAATAAAAGGTTGTATTTTAATTAACAAATTACTACTTTATAACAAATAAAAGTACCACTAAACACTTAAAACAACATAAAAAGTAAAAAAGTAAAAACATAAATTGTTTATTTGTTGTTATAATTGCAAAATTATGGTTTAAAACTGTCATATTTTTGTGTTTCTCATGTTGGCAGTACGAAATTTGAATGTTAAGCACGCGACTAAAAAATTTTTACTCCCGCTATTAGAGTGTGCACGTATAGCTTGACCAATGCAAGAAACGTAAACTTTCTGCCGTGAAATCGGGGACGAAACAACGTATTTTGAGTCGAGGTAGTAGGTAAGAAATAGTATATTACACTACAAGGGCAGAAAGTGTGAGATTCCTGCACTGCGCGCCATGATGCCCGAGGCGAAGCCGAGGGCATCATGGCGCGCAGTTAAGGACTCTCACACTTTCTGCCCGTGTAGTGTATACTATTTTTCTTACTACCTCGGCCGAAAATACAACCCGGCCGAAAATACGGAAAAAAATTAAAAGTGTATTTATGTACCTATCTCCATTTGAAGAGCTTAATAAATAAATAACAGTAGGCCGTGAATTCAGCGGTGCCAATACAGTAAAAATAAAACGTTGTATTTTAATTCACAAATTACTACTTTATAACAAATAAAAGTACTTACCATTAAACACTTAAAACAACATAAAAAGTAAAAAAGTAAAAACATAAATTGTTTATTTGTTGTTATAATTGCAAAATTATGGTTTAAAACTGTCATATTTTTGTGTTTCTCATGTTGGCAGTACGAAATTTGAATGTTAAGCACACGACTAAAAAATTTTTACTCCCGCTATTAGAGTGTGCGCGTATAGCTTGACCAATGCAAGAAACGTAAACTTTCTGCCGTGGAATCGGGGACGAAACAACGTATTTTGAGTCGAGGTAGTAAGAAAAATAGTATACACTACACGGGCAGAAAGTGTGAGAGCCCTGAACTGCGCAGGAATCTCACACTTTCTGCCCTTGTAGTGTAATATACTATTGTTTTAGATATTACCTACAGCATACCAAATTTTAAACTTGTATTTTAAAATTTATATTTTTTTAATATTGTACGGTTACTGTATAATTTTAATACCCTGTATCTCAGAACTACTAAATAAAAATACTAAAATACTCCAATTTTAATGCTGATTAGTGAAAATGAAATTTTTTTGATATTTTCCAAATTAAATTAACCAAAAAGTTTCCACCCCGGTTTTCTTCTCCACTTTAAATTAAAAATGAGTGATACGTCATTTTAAAGGCATTTTAAATATCTACATTTTGGCGTATTAGTTTTTAAAATCGGTTAGTTCGTTCCTAAGATATTTAAGACAAAAATAAATTAAAAAAGAAAAATTTTCTGTAATATCTTGAAAACAAACAAACCGATTAAAAACTATTACGTCAAAATAAAGGGATTTAAAATGCCCTTAAAATTATACGATACCCCTATTAGTTTTAAAATGGGTTGGTACGTTATTTGAGAAAAACTTAATTTTTTAAATTATTAATTATACACCATTATACATATTGTATATTCACAAGAATCATTTTATAAAATCACGTACTTTTAAACCACACTTAATTAAAGTAATAATTTGTGCAAACCAACCGATTTTAAAAACTAATACGCCAAAATTTTAAGGGAAGAAGAAAAAATAATTTGATGAAGTACGCAAAATAAATAAAGTTAAATTTTTTAAAGGAAATACTTAAATTTTCTTTGCTGTCGAAACTATATTCGTCTATAGGATTTTCTGCGTTTCTTTGGATGGGGATCAGGGGCGTAGCTTCCGCGGTATCAGCCGTATCAATGATACGGGGCCCCCGATTGGCTTCGACATGCGTAAGCAAAAAATTTATTACCCACATGTTAAAAAAATTTAGGCATCAAATTAAATAAATAAATAATATTTTTATTAAATTGTTTATTTTTCGATTTATTAAATTAAAATTTTCCTGAATACCCCCCTGTTCCAACGAGGCCGTTAACTCATACAAAATGTTTCTGCCCGCACCTTTCCGCTATGCGTTGTCTACGGCGCAGGATGTTATTATCATAGGTTAAATTAATAGCAAATTAGAAATAATTATTAGCGTTACAATTGTTTCAAATGACTTTCCTTTATTTTAAAATAGAAACCTTTTAAAAGATGTTGAAGAACGGTAAATGTCTAAAACCAGATCAAATTTTAAAATTTGCCTGTACATTAAAAGCTATGAATACATGGGTGAATATATTGAGATGTCCTCCAAGTGAAAATGATAATTTTTTATTTTTGGTTGTTTCACTGTTAGTCTAGAATGGGGTTTTTGGGAAGCCACCAGGTCTAGTAATAACATAACATAAGTGGTTCTGCACTAATGCAAGAATTTTAAGAAATCATACATTTTGAATATTAGAGCTTCTCGGAACATATCTTCACGGAGGTTAGGATTTCGTATGTTTTTTTTAACCCTGTATATTTAAAATAAGTTATTGTATCTTTTGACACCTTAATATTTTTTTAAAATACAATTGTACATACTTAAAATATTTATAAAAAAATCTACTTACTGAGATATTACACTTCACGGTTGATAGGTTTTTAAATAGCAAATTAATGAACTTAAACTTTTGAATTATTAAACAGCAACACTCTCATCTGCATATAAATTCTAACTGACCTTCAGGAATCACATGCATCTATAATGTTGTAAATAGAGGTTTTTGCTTATTTAAAATGATTAAAGCGCCATCCGTTGCATAAAATTTAAAACAAAAACAGATTCACGAAGGATAGAATCAATTTTTGTAACACCTACATAAATGGTTATAAAAATTATTTCTTTTAATTTTTAATGATATTTTATATTCGATTCGATTGCTTTGGATGTGTTTAATTTACTTAGTGAACTGATATTTTTAGTATGCTTTTACTACCTCAGATATTTGAAAACATATAGGTTAACCTAGAAAGAGTAACAGTCACGGAGGATATGTTTTAGACTTTTAAAACATTGTAAAAAATAATTAATTGCGGTTAAAAATCTGGAACCTGAGCTGTAATATCTACTTAATTATGAAAGATCAAAACACAATAAAAGTGTAGGGCAAACTCATCGGGGGACATTTCATGAGATTTACCCACATATATTATTTATTGAATTATAAAAATTGGTAAATGCAAAAAAATGATACCCTAAAAATTTTTTTGCCAGCACCTTTTCCGGTATAAGGGCCCCTACCAGATTTTTGATACAAGGCCCCCTTGAGGCTAGTTACGCCACTGATGGGGATACCTAAAAATTAAATTTGCTTTAAAAGAAATAATAGTATATAAAAAAACTAACCTAACCAAACATGCCTCCTTACCTGTATTTTGATTTTTCCCTAGTATTGCCATTTGAGCAATTAATTTGCTTCCTGCCGATATTTTCACACCACACAAACAATTTCGGCAATTCTGCTATCTTCCCGATTTACAGGCATTGAAGAGAATCACGGATTAGTATATTCTTTTTACGTACTTTCGACCTACGCCACGAGTCCCTACCATTTGGCAACATCGCTGGGTCTCGGGACGTTGGTTGAATATGGTTATGCAGTATAAACGGGCGCGAGAAGTCGGTAAAATGATGCGGGTTTAAAAAGTGTTATTCAATGTGCAACTTTTTTTGTAAAAAGAAAATGTTTCCCCTTGAAGCATGCTTATTGAGTTATATTCTTTAAAAGCTTATTTACGTTTTATATACTCGCCTAAATTACCTGGATCAAGTGGGTCTTAGGTAGCCTGTATAGTGTACCGGGACTGAAAACGTGGACCGGATAGATAATATATATATATATATATATATATATATATATTACATAACCGTTTTTAGCATTTTACCATTGAGTGGAGACTTTTTAATATTGCATGACGCTGTTTGAATTTAGATAACTTATTTGCAGAAAAATGGCGGGCGACACAAGTCCTGCTGTCGATCCGTCCAGCGAAAAAGTTCTAAATTTAGCCATTCCAAAGGAGTGTAAACACTGTAGACGTGCAGTAGTTCGGGAGAAAGTGATATGCAAAAAGTGCAGAAGTCTTTTTCACCCGGGGTGCGTAAAAGCAGCTAATAAAAGCAGTGAATGCCAGCATGAAGCCGAGGAGGTTATGGATTTAATCTCCGTTATAGGAACTGGGAATACCATTGAAAACCTACTTTTTCAAGAGCTCATGAGCAAGAATAAGATCCTGATGGACTACAATGGTACATTAATTGAGAAAATTGAATTTCTAGTTGCCAGTCTAGAAAACCAGTTAAAAACCGCCAAAAAAACTGAGGTAAACAAACCAAATATTTCAAATAACATAACCAATATACCGGCATCCTCGAATAACACTACTAACACAAAGATGGCGCCACCTCTCAACTATGCTGAAAATGTAAAGAAAACACTGAAGAAAGCTACACCGCTGACAGTACAGTTACCTACCATACACACACCTGTAGCAAAACAAACTCCTGAAACTGTAATGTCGGTACCAGCTGATAAAAACATAACCAAAAATGTCAAAAATGATGATTTTACTACAAAAACTTACAAAAAGCCAAGGAAAAATACCGGAATAATCGGGAAAAGTACTGTGTCCACAATAAAAGGGGTTGCAAAGACAGCTTCTATTTATGTAACGAGATTAGATACCAATGTAACCGAGAAATCTCTAGGTGAATACATAGAAACGTTGGAATTCAAAACATAAGTGTAAAACCTGGGTTTTCTAAGCATCCACATTTGTACAAGTCCTTTATTGTTACTGCCTACAAGACAGACTTGGAAAAGCTAAAAAATCCTGAAATTTGGCCAGAAGGTGCTAGAATTGATAATTTTTTCTTCAAACTCATAACAGACAAAGAGAAACTAGTCCAAAATCAGGAAAACCATTAGTCACTCCTCAGTTATCTTTTAATTTATTTTACCACAATATGCAATGCCTGCGAACAAAAGTTAATGAGGTAGAAGCATATATTGGAGAAAAATTTAACATGCTTTGTATGAATGAAACTTGGTTAACGGAAACTGAAACGGAATATTTAAAGATTGGCAACTTTAGAACGGCCTCCCAATTCTCCAGGAAGGTTAGGGCGCATGGTGGAGTTGTTGAAATGCTGGATAACACACTGACCTACGAGAAACTTGAGGACTTGAATTCACTATCAATTGAACAGCATTGTGAAATCTCTGCTGTTTTAATCCCAGTTTTTAACTTAACTGTCATAACTGTATACAGGTCACCAAACCCGAAAGGAAGTTTTATGATTTTCATGGAGATCATTGAAAAGGTATGTAACAAGGTCAACTTTAAGAGGGGTAATATTTTGATCGTGGGCGATTTTAATGTATGTTTCAAAAATGTAAACAGACAGGATGATGACTTTGATGCATCAAGATTAATTGACCTGTTCAATGGTTTTGGTCTATCAAAACTTGTTTACTTGCCTACCAGAAATGCCAACACAATTGATAATGCTTTCACAAACATAATAAATACTCATGTTGATGTTATCGAAACACATATTTCTGATCATAGGGGGTTGGCAATTGAACTAAAATTCGACTTAAAATCTAAACATACAAAAGTTCCAGTTCCCATACTTACTAGACCTATTACAAATAGGGGCAGAAGTATGCTTATGGATATTCTCTCAACATACGACTGGTCTCCAATTATAGATTCAAATCAGGACCCTGACTTGAAATTCACAGCTTTTGTGGGTGTATTTGAAAATATGTTCAAAGAAGCGTTTCCTGAGAGGGTTATTTATAAAAAACAGAGCAGCTATAATAAGTTAACCTGGTTTTCGCCGTACCTAAAAAATCTCCGTGATATAGTAGGGTTACTGAGTGATTCCTATAATCTACGTAAAACTAATGAACTAAAAAATCTTTATGGCCTAACCACCAGTGGCGGCTCGTGCCTTCCGCGCTGGGGTAGGCGACACCCACTAGTGCCAGTAGAGTGGCTACAGCCACATATATGTATATACATAAAGTAATGAGCAAATAATGTCATGAAATGGGCCCTCCATTATTGCAAAATAATACCCTTGTTTATTAAACAAGGCTAATAATCAACGCTAATACTACCTAATTCTAATACAAACTAATACTACCTAATTCTAATACTACCTAATTCTAATACTAACAAATAATAATAAATAATGATACAGTAATACTTAGCGGGTAATTAATTTCCTGACACAGTCACAAAAATAAAGTGAATTTGGCTTAAAACAATAATTATTATTGACGGAACTAAAATGTAAAAGAAATCTGCTTAAAAACCCTTTATCGTTCGAATTTATCTCAACAGATGTCACTATTTTAAATTAATTATTTATTATATTAATATATTCTTGCAAATAATGTTATTTACAGGACTTTTAATATTAAATTCATATTATATTTTGAACCTCTTGCATTAAGATCGATCATTTTATCGATTACCGGCTTAAAAATATAACTTACAAGTCGGAAGCCGAATCGGCTTTCGGATTAGCCGAAGGCGAACAATCGTGTCGCCTACACATCGCAATTTTACCATACGTCAACGGCGTTTCTATTGGTCAGCGGTATAGCGTTCTTCACTTGGTTGACGTGCAAGAATCAAATAAATAGGCGCTTGGGATAGTTGCCTTTGCTTGCTTTAGATGCTGATTTAGAGCATAGAAAAATGTGTGAACTAGCTACTTTTGTCATGACGCATCACGTCAACAATTCAATTAAAGGTTTTATTTGCGATACATAAGATTTATGAATGCAATAAAAATAATTTAATTAAATTTGGTAATTTTATTAATGTTAAATTACTTATATTTATTATTTTACATCCATATTTCCAGGGTAGGCGGCGCCTACCTTGCCTACCCCGACGAGCCGCCACTGCTAACCACTGACATAATAAAGTGTAGTAAAAATCAGATTTTTACTCCACTTGCAAAATTGATAAATCAATGCATTACTTCGAGCATTTTTCCAAGAGTGCTCAAAAAAGCGGTTATCATACCTATTCATAAAAAGGGCAACATAAATGAACCTAATAATTATAGACCAATAGCACTCTTGCCGGTGTTTTCAAAAATCTTTGAAAAGCTTCTGGTTGCTCAGGTTGTCGAGTACTTTGAAAATAATAACTTGTTCTCAAAGCATCAATTTGGATTTCGTCGAAGCTTGTCTACAACAAGCGCTATTATGTCTTTTGTGGATACCATAGTCGAATGCTTTGAACAGCGCGAATTTTCTGCAGCCAGTTTGTTTGACCTGAGTAAAGCCTTCGATTGTGTCCCACCCCTTATACTGCTGCGAAAGCTTTACTTTTACGGATTCTCCCCGGGCACTTGCCGCTTGATTATGTCTTATCTGACTGGTAGAGCGCAGTGTGTGACTGTTGATGGTGGTGTGTCAGAGGAGGTTTTTGTAGATATTGGGGTGCCCCAGGGCTCTCATTTTGGCCCCGTTCTCTTTCTTGTATATATAAATGACCTCCCTGACATGATTCTGTCGGGAGCTGGTGCTACTGAGGGCTCCACTGAGTCCGGGGTAGATAATGTAACCATTTTTGCAGATGACACATCTTTCCAAACTAAGAACAGGGTCTTGGGTGTGGCAGTTGAGGCCAACACTAGAGCACAGTTGAGGGCTTCACTGTGGTTTGGTACAAACAGGCTTCTCCTAAATGTGGATAAGACTGTAAACTTGATGTTCTCACTACGACGGTTTGATAATAATAACTACTCGCAGAGTGCCAGATTCTTGGGCTTGTATATTGACCACAAACTACTGTGGAAAGAACAGGGAGAGCGGGTTGCTGGCGTGATTGGCAAGGGTTGCTATCTTCTGCGCAGTCTCTCTGGGTCCCTGTCCGGGGCTGTTCTTCGTATGGTTTACTTTTCTGTAATCCAATCTTCCTTATCTTATGGTATTTTGGCTTGGGGCCACAGTTCCTCACGGGATAGGATTTTCGGGTTGCAGAAGAGGGCGGTGCGAATTGTTGGCGGGCTGGGGTACAGGGACGACTGCAGGGGGAGTTTTGTCTCGCTTCGCATTCTGAAGTTTCCTTGTCTTTTCATACTGGAATGTCTGCTCCACATAAAAACAAACCTAGGTAACTTTAAAACCCACCAGAACTTTCACTCCTATAGCACCAGTAATGCGAGCAATATTTATCAAACTCTCCTGAAACTGAAAGTGACACGGACTGGAACAAACTACTTTTGTACTCGTTTTTTTAACGTCCTGCCCCCTCACGTACGCGCCTTACCATTTTTGATTTTTAAATCTAAAATCAAAAATTACCTTCTCTTGAAAGCTTTTTTGAGCTTTGACCAGTACCTTTTAAATGACTTTCATGATTTATAATTTTTTATTTATTTATTATTTTTTTACTAATGTACTAGTTGTATTATATATTTGTGTGTTGTATGTTTGGTATTCTTGGATTTTGTTGAATATTTTTCATTTTAACTCTATTTTAAATTGTAAATTTTTAAACATTTTGTAAACATACAGTACAAAACTCTTTTACTTGTAAATGCTTTGTTTTCCCAGCATACACTTCATATATTGTTTGTTTTCTTGTTTGACATGTGTAAATACTCTTTTGTAATCTTTAGCACGAATACACTTACTTACTTACTTACTTACTTACTTTGTTTTATGATTTTTACTATAGGGTATTTTCATTGTAACGGGTGCGACACTGACACTGCGTTTTAATATAAGAAATATTCATAACTTGCTAATTATTATGTATGCAACAACCCAGCAAGCACAAACGTCCTCAGGACGTCCTTGGACCAGCCTTACATTCCAGACTAGACGTCCATAGGTCGACCTTTTGGGATATCCCGGGGATGGCATTTAAGGATGTCCTTGTACAAGCCTTAATGTCCCAGAATGGGATAAAAATATTAATAAATTAAAAATATTAATTTTATTTACTTAATAGGTAAACCGGCTAATATTAAACATAATTGCCACAAAGAATATAGGATTATAATAACAAATTAACAAAGTTAAAAACAAATATACTTCTCCGCTTCTTACGCACGCTTGATAACTTACAAATATCAGTTGTAGATGTGCGTATGTAATGGCACAATTAAACGATGATTAGAGTGGGGCTAATCTGCTCAGTAACGATTAATGGCTAGTTAATCGAATAAGTTTGAGCGCAGAGGATTCGTTCAGGATCTACATATCCCAAGAATAAGAATAACCCGTGGGACGTTCAGAGGACACATCCAGGTCATCCGTAGGCTGTCCCTTTTTTTATTATTTGTAGGAAATTTTACGATTTACAAAAAAGTTTTTTACGATTTTTTCGTAAAACCATTTATTTCAATAATATCGAAGGACAATGTTTGAAATAAATAATATATCTTTTTGAATTTCAAAAGTAGGCTTTAATTGTTTTTTTTTACTTAAGTGTCATTTAAATTCTTTGTTTGCAGTTCTATATACCATTAGTTTTTCAAGCGTTTAGTAATTTTGTACTTACTTACATTGACATTATCGAGTTTGTGACAGGTTTAACATATGTTATTATAGGTTATGTTCATGAATTTATTCTACAGTGTCCTGTAATTTTACATTTTCTTTGTTGATTTCATGCTAAACGCGATGGGTGGAACCACTCTTCCTATGATATTTCAATGTATTTTCTTTATTGTACGGCGGTGTATAATAATTTAACTTTTGCACTGCTTACAAATATAAAGTCTTTTAATATAGGCTTATAAGTGTTATAATATAAAAATTGTCATACGCTTAAAAAATATCTTGTTTGTCAATTTACTTTTAGTCAATACTGTATATCGTTATTTTTTTAATATCTATTAATAATTATTGATTAAATTGAACTAATAATCAAATTTAAAACTCTTTTAAAAAATGAAAATTTTACCGAAGATATGTACTTAAAATAAAGATATTGAAATGAATTAAAAAAGTCAAAAAAGATAATGCTAAAGAATATAATTTACCGCTATTTCTAAATTTCCTTTTATAAAAGTAAACGATATGCAAAAAGTCATTTAAGATCAAACATTTCAACAAACTTTTTAAACTAAATTTATTTATTTATTTTTTGTATTAAGGGTATGGTTTTACATGGACAGACTATTTAGTTGTTAGTAGTTACAATTCAGGAGGAATAGCCGGGTTGCTTGTAGCAGTCGTAAATATTTATTCAGGGATTTTAAACACCAGTAAACATTGCGACGAATTTCTAATATTTATGGCCCTGCATTTTATTATTTCAAACATACTGAGCTCCATTTTAATGCCTTTAACTACACTATTTTTAAAAGAAAAAAAGTTTATGTCTATCATGAAAGATAACAATGAAAGTTGTAAAAAACACATCAAGGAAGTGGAAATGTTTAGAATGGATTCCATCAAAAGAAAGCAGTAAGTAATATAAAATACTCTTTATTACTATTGACTTTTGGATTTTAAATCACAACAAACTATCTAAATCAATTTAATTATGTATAATAATGTCGTATACAAATTATATGAAGTTACAATCTCTAAAGTCTTAACAAAGAAGACGTCAATCTTTGTTTATTAAATTATAAATGTTATCCCATAATAATTTCGTCAAGAATAAAAAGTTTTGACAAGAAAGTTAGAGACCAACTTGTCAGATTATATTTTTTGTCGACATGAACAAAATAACTTATAGGTTAATTTCTTTTATGCAAGAGCCGCGGCTAGCTGCAATGATAATGTTATTTCGTGATCATGTTATTAATTTTAAGAAAAAAAGTTATTCCTTATAAAAAGTTTTGAAAAAATAATATTAAAATAGGAAAACCGTTAATTTGTATTTTAAAGCAAAATGAAATAAGAAAGTGTTGCTTAGAACCTAAAGTACCTAATATCTAAGTTTAAATTCATTGCCTTCTATTGAATTTATATTGAATTTGGTGGATGGACAGTTGGACCTTTGAACTGCCCCAAGATTTTCCCTACTGTGTTTTCTCAAAATTATTGTAGCCTTCCAAGTGTATGCTTCTTATTCACACTGGCATATGGTTGTATAGATGCCCAAGGATATACTAAGGCGTATGGATAAGTTTTGGCAATACACTCCCGCTTTAGAGCCTAAACCAGATTTCGATCCATCTGTAAACATGTAAATATTAGGCTAGGTATTTGAGGATCCATTTATACACAACTGATAGGGAGTAATAAAATTGTCTGTACAATCTGATCGCGCATTGCACCCAGAAGATGCAAGCCGTTATACATGTCCTATTTGTTTTGTTGCCGTCTGTTTGATTTTGGGAGATCCGCAGCACAACATTGGTCAAATGACTACCGGTATACCGTATAGGTATAACCAAAGAACTATCTTTGGGGATAGTACCCACTTCCTTCCGACAGCCCTTCTACACTGTCAGAAGGCCACGGAAACGTTCTAAACTTTGTGCTTTAGATGAATAACCCAGTTCAATTTGCTGCCAAGAATTATTCTCAAGTATTTATGATTTTCGTTTCGGACAGGTTTCAAATAACTTGGGCATTTTGAGAGAGACAAGTTTTTCGGGTAAAAAGAATTCAATTACAGGCCAATTCTATTTCAAATCATGCAGGCAAATTTGGGTAAAGACACATATTTATTTCTTAGTGTTTTTTTATAATTACTCAATTAAAAAAAGGCATATTTTTTTGTTTCGCTCAAATCCTTTTCGTAACGCAAAAGTCAACGACGATTAAAATGATATATAAATTCACGTTTTGGATGGAATCTTTGTTATTCATGTATTTATTTCAATTTTTTATTGCTATTAAACTAACTGTTCTCTATTGAATTATGCCGGAAAAGTAAAAAAATAATTATCCAAAACAAAGTGGCGGTTTAAAAAAAAACTTTAAAGTCACTTTTCTCAAAAACATCATCCTATTTTTTTTTGATTTTTTGTTGTAGATAAACACTTATATTAAAAATACACTCTAGGTATTTTCAAGTGCGCTAAAAGATTTACAGGGTTTAGAGAACTTTTTTTTATAATATATATGCATTTTGGAATTTTTGTTTTATTGATGTATACTATTATTCTAAAATATTAAATAAATATACTATTCATCATGAATATTTATTCATCATGAATATTTATTTCGGTACAATCTCATGTCTCATCGTCAGGTCTTATCTGCTGGGCTACTGTTGCTGCTCTGATGCGGGTTAGACGTAGAGTAAGCCAGAGACAAGGAGTAAGCTCCGTTGCCGCTGATCGTTGTTTATATAACCTCTTAGCTTTACGAGTCATTAACCGTGACTGCGATTGAACCTGTGTTATGTTCGGCCCCATTGATCTCGTTAATCTGCCTTGCGTTTTGGTGGTTGTAAGAGCTGGTTTCCATGCAGTTGGTAGTCTCTGTGTATCGTCTCTTGTGTTGAGGTTTTTTGGACGTTTTTCTATTTCAATGACTTCACGGATGGTACGTTTGGTCCTGTGTTCGATAGTAGCCAAGACCCTTGTTTTTTTCAAAGTCGATTTCATGGGAAGTTTTTTGGACGTGTTCAGCTAAGGAAGATGTTTTTTCTTGTTTTAAGACTGCGTTACGATGTTCTTTGCGTCGATCGTTGATACGTAAGAATTGTGACGGAAGCTACGTGGCACAGACTAATATATTAGTCTGTCCCAGGTAGTTTCCGTCACAATTCTTACAAGAAATTTCGTAAACCGCTTGTGCCTCCAACTCAATTTTTTTTGGTTTGTTTTTTTTGGAACAAAAAAGGAGTCTACAAAAAAAAATAATACAAAAAAATTTTCAAATAAATGTTAATTAAAAAATGTTAAAAACTGTTGGATAAAATGTTGAATAAATTTTGCGTCAAAAATTATCTTAATTTAACTTTGCCAAAATTAAGAATGTCTCGTTTATATTTCTTATAATTTTATAATTTTTTTATTTTTTTTTTTCAAAATTGACGGATTCTTTTTATTAATTCACATATCTAATTTATTAAGTTTTTTACGTAATAAATCGAGTTTAGTTTCGATTCTCGTGCACTTTGTTGTCTTTACGCCGCCGCGGGCTCTTTTATTTATTTATATTACGGATATAATAATTAATCAATAATTGTCAAATTTGGAGAGTATTCTGTCCAAATTTCATAAAAATCGCACGTTTAGTTAAGGAGTTATCGCGAGTTTAATTTAAAGAATTTTGTTGAAATTTAACGGTCTCCATGCAGTGCATCCCTCTTTTCCTACTGGCCACTGTGGCAGCGGCTGCATCGGTTTTGCTTTTCGGAAATTCAATTTAACAATATTATTATATTATTTTTTAGTACTACAGGGACACATTTTAAAATAAATATAGCAAAGGCGAGCTGTTGGTTTTAATTTGGTCATTAAGAACAATAGAAGATTATTTCTTTAGTTTATTAATTTCCAAAGATTCCAAAGATTTAGTTTGGTACCTTAATATTCTAATTTTATCATAAAATTTGTGGTTCTCTTGTATTATATGGTTAGCATATGAAGAATCCTGTTTAAGGTTAATATAGGATTTCTTGTGTTCTTTATTCGTGTAATAAATTTTCGTCCCGTTTGGCCTATATATTTTTTCGGACAGTCTCTGCAAATTAGTTGGTAAACGCCTGATTTTGACGTTTTATCTTTGTTGTTTTTGATTAACTTACCAAGGTTGTTGTTAGTTTTAAATGCTACATTACTATTGTTAATAAACAAATAAGATACATGTCTCCTATTAGTACCTATAGGTATAGATATGTACAACTGTTATATGTATTTATGGGAATTTTAGATGTTGGAAAAACGTTATTGTTAGCTATTTTTTATTGTTTGTGATTTAAGATTTTGTTAATTAGTTGTTAACTGCTATTTGTTTAATTAAGTTTAATTCGTACTTATAATCTATTTCTGATAATGGAACGTTTAAGAGTCTATGGAGCATAGAATTAAATGAGGCTATTTTGTGTGGCTTTGTTTGTGAACATTTTTTTGAAGGTGTGGTGTCTATTCTTTTTTTGTATTGTTAGATTTAAGTAATTAATAGAGTTACATATTTATTTCTTCTTTCATTGTGAATTTAATGCTGGGGTGTATGTTATTTATAAAATTCAGGAAAATATTTAGTTTTCGTTTTGTACCTGTGAAGCAAGTTAGGATATCGTCTACATATCGGTACCAATATAGGATATGATCAATATATGGATGTTTGTGTATAATTATCTCTCATTGGTTCACAAATATATCCGCTAATAATGGGCTTAGACGATTACCCATGATAAGGCCATTATGACTCGTATATATTTTATTGTTAAATTGAAGGTAATTTTGTTTCATGTTTCTAATGTGTTTATTATGTCGTTTTTAATAACTGGGTTAGTATTGTTTAGGTCTAGAAGATTTTGTATTATTTTAAGTGTTTTAATAGGTGGTACATTAGGAAATAAATTGGTAATATCAAATATTCCCTAATGTACCTGCATTAGCTAATACAAATACCGCCACTTAATAAAATATGTACTAATTCTGAAGAAGCTACTGTGTAGCGACACAATTGTTAATTATTTAATAAACATAAATAAAATAGTGGAACTTTAAAACAGTCTTGTTTTCATTTATATATTAATAATATGGAGTTTCATCAAGTAAAGGTCGAAACAATCAACAAATCGCGTGATTCAACTCAAGTTATTAAAACATACTTTTATTTTTTTGTATAAATTAATTTTAAAAAAGAAAAGTTTGTCTTGAAGGCAAAGGTACAGTGCCTACACAAGTATGATTTACAGTGTAAATTTTACACCGAGGCTCACTTCTGTTATATATCGTGATTGTAAGGCAAATACGTGATTATTAGCGCAAGTTTTATATTTGGGATGCGTTCCTCAAAATGTAACAAAAATACAGTACAGTCAGCAATAAAACTTGCATGCAAGAAAAATTGCAGACTAAGCATCATTTCCTTATTTCATATAGGTAAGGTGTTTTCGTGGCGCTAATCCCGAACTAGTTTGGACATCCTAGGCATACGCATTTTAATATTGGTCATGCGCACTTTACATTTTTAACCCCAAATTTGAAAAAGCGCATGCCAAGATGTCCGGAATTAGTTCGGGATTAGCTCCGCGAAAATAGCTATAAAAAATTAAGGGTACTTGGGCCAGTTATTAATTTTTGTACCTTATGACAGTGGACACTGGACATGCTATTTCGGGTTTTAATACTCAAATATTATTCAATATATTTTATATTTTAAAGGCTAAAGTAAAGTAAGTAAAGAGTAAAAAGGTTCTGTTTTGCCGATGCTACCGTGTAACTTTATCGGCCTTTTTATTTTCTTTTTTATATTGGGTGGCTCATAATGATGAGCGGTATTAAACAAACTACTTAAAATTCGGAAATATCTTTTCAAATAAATAACATTATTTTGGTGTGCACAATTTATCGCATTTTAAACCGTTTTTTAATTTTTTTTATTTCAATTCAAACATCACGGAAAGTTTTTTGTTGCTAAGTATCCCAAATAAAAAATTCAGGAATTCCTGAGCAAAATTATGTACCGAATTGTTTACCGAACGAAACTATTTATTTTCATTGACCAGTAGGGTGGATCGAAAATGTTTTTTTTTATAATTGCTTGGGGGTCAAAAGTTGCCAAATATGTATATTTTTATAAAAAACAAAAAACCAAAAAACATCCCCTTAAGTGCCACAACAAGATTTTATATAAAAAAGGTTCCTGCATTATGTGAAAATTGTTCTGGTATGTGCAAAAATGTCCCAAGTAATCCAAATAGGAATAATCATTTTATGTGTCCCAATCGGGACACATAAAATGCTTAATTCTATTAATGCTCGCACACAATGTTTTATTTAACTACCGCAAGCATTTTAAAGCCAATTTTATTTGATATTTTAACTGACATTTGACAATTCGTCACCTGAGAATTATAGTGTTATATCTGCATTTTCTTTTTTTTATTCAGGTCAGTCTTGTTTTAAGTCTTAAAGATGATATTGATCTATCTATATATAATTGGGGTAGAAATTGTAAAGTTTAAGGCTTAAACTGTACAATTTCTACCCCAAATATATAGATAGAACAATATCCATCTTTAATACTTAAAATAAGACTAACCTGAATAAAAAAAAGAAAATGCAGATAGAACACACAGGTGACGAATTGTCGAGCAACCTTAACCTTACTTTTTCCAATTAAAGCTAACTAGCAAAATGGTATTTTCTCGACCCGAGTCGCACACAATATTTTATTCAATAACCACAATGAATTTAAAGCCAATTTTATTTGACATGACATCTGGCAGCTGTCAATTAGTTTTAGCATAATCTTTTTTGAAATTTTACTTAACTACGGTTTCGCGAAAGGATCGAACGGTCGATTTGCAAGGGTTCAAGAAATCGATTGAAACTTTTCTACCTTATTTCTACATCTAAATGCAGTACTTTTTTCAAAAAAAAAATCTTGTCCATTTGACAACTTTATTTTTATTTTTATTTTTTTCTTCACCGTGTTAAAAATGAAAAAATTTCATTTTTTTTGATAACTTTTTTATTTTAAATCGTATCGATTTGAAATTTCGACAAAATGTAGATCTTACTAATGACAATTAATTCATGAAAAAATTTTGTTTAGATTTTAACGTACAGGGGGCGCTGGTAAGAATTTAATTTAAAATTTAACAATTTTTAAAGGGTAAATATTCGAAGAAGCAACTTTGTTTTATAAATTTGAGTATAACACGTTAAAGTATTGATATTTGACTATTATTTGATATATTAACTTTTTTATGCAAATGATGTTTCTGTGGCCAGGATCAATTTTGAATTAGCAGTAGCAGTATTCATAAATGTTTAGTTTAGTACTATTGTCATTTTTATAAAAATATTGTTGTATCTTTTATTATTAATTAAGTAAAGCATAACACATAAATGACGTTTAATATACAGGGTGTTTCACGTACGTAGTCCGTTAGAAGTTTCTAGGGAATCGCGAAAGGCATCGATTTAAAATAATTTTAATAGCGTAAATTATTTGATTTAGATTTTTTTCTTAAATTATTTTGAACAAAATAATACTTCTTGTTTTACCGGAATTGTCTTTAACTTTTTTATTTTAAACAGGACACCTCATATATTTTTACATTTTTTAATTCTACATAAAATTCTTAATAAAATGGCTATACCATATCCTATACCTAAAGTCAATATTTTTCGAGTTATTATCAAATATTTAAATTAATTTTAAACAATAACAGATTAAGTGGTAACCATGGATACTGTCACATTAACCAAAATGTAGAATAAAAAATAATATTGAAAATATTAGAAATTGTTAAATGTCTCTAAAATTTTAACTTTATAAAGTTATAGGAAGCAGTTATTATAATACCAATCGAAAAATTCTTAAATTTTCTATTTGATTATGTTAAAACATACAGGGTTTTACATTTATAATTAAAACCTAATTATTGTTTGAAGTTTGCCTAATTTTAAGTGGATTTTATCAATCTATTTGTTGAAAAACCTTTAAAAAATTAAATTATTAAAAAAATTCAAATTTCAAAAATTCCAACCAAATGTCGGCGAACCTAATAACAAAAAATTAGAGGCTATTTTTGATTAATTTGTATTTAGCAAAATTTTAACTAAAAAAAAATAATATCTTGAAAACTATTGACTTTAGGTATAGTCTAAATCAAATTGTATACGCTATTAAAATTTTAAATCCATATAGTTTGCGAAACAACCTGTATAGCATTATATTAAATATAAGAAAAGCAAAATAACTAATTACAAAAAAGCGAAAAACAACTGATTAAAAAATATACAAATATCTAAATAGCCGATCGCAACATAAAAAATAAAGTCTTTATTCTAATTTATTTATTGGGTAAATATTACTTTCCTCAGTTTGGAATTAAAATTAAAGCTTGCTTATCAAGTAAAACATAAATTGAAGCTTGGTTGTGTAGCAAAAAATAAAATTAAAGTAGGTTATAATTTCTAACTGGCTAACACTGTCTATAATAGTTATTTATGTATTAAGGGCATAATAAGGTTTTTATGGTCCGAGGCGCTATTTCGAGCCCGAGCGCGTTAGCGCGAGGGCTAGAAAAGCGTCGTAGGACCATAAAAACCAGTTATGCCAGCAATGCATACAAAACTTTATGCACGATTAATATATTATTATTTTTAATATATTATTGTTTTTAAAGACGTTTACGTCAAAGAATTTTTGTTATAATTGTCATATTATAATGTCAACTGATATCAGTCAGTTTTAAAGTTTAACCCTTTCAATACGACTTTTCGGAAATTAATTTAAAACTTTTTTATTAGTGTTAAAACTATATTTAGGTTAAAAATAGTTAATTGACTGAATAACAGATTTTTAACTTTGGTGGTATTTGAAAAAAAGGCCTGGGACAGATTTATCCCTGCAGTAATATGCCCTGGGATATATTTATCCCCACACTAAAGAAATTCTACTATTTTTGAAAATGTTTATTATCAAAAAACACTGATGGGATAAAACTATCCCCTGTCATATTACTGCAGGGATATTTTTGTCCCAACGTATATTTTGAGGAATGAGTTGTGACGTACAATGCACATAAAGTATCACAAAAATTCAAGCAAAATTTACACAAAAACTGCACAAAATAGGTTATGTGACTGGTCTTTTTCAATTTAGAGCGTGCAATGGCCGAAAAACAGCTGGTTATTGTTCACATGACGTTAAATAAATTAAGTTTTTATTACTGATATCCCAAGTCAAGACATAGAAATACTAAATTGTCCCGACCCTGTTTTATTTAAACGCACTTAATTAAGTAGAGACATTTTTTAATTTTCTTTGGGACGTATATATCCCCGCAGTATTGAAAGGGTTAAAGATAAATGAAATTGAGGAAGCAGCTGAAAAGGCGAAAAATTGCGGCCTGCTGGCGGTAAAATCAAAATCTTTATACGAAAAAACTTACTTCGAATATATCAAATGGTGTAACATTGTTGTTTTTAATTTTTGACGTTTCATTATAGCCCGCTGGGCCATAATAACGCCCGCGGGCTATAAAAAGACGTTTACGTCAAAGAATTTTTGTTATAATTGTCATATTATTATGTCATCGTGCATAAATATTATTTAGTTTATTCATTTTATAAACTGAACTGTCATATTATCTTTCATGCTTCCAATGGTAGGTTACCATAGAGAAAAAAAAGTCTATGATTCCTACTATAATCAAAATTAGTAAACTTGAAAAAAATTTAAATTTCTAAATAAAAGAAATTTTATCTCCATCTATGGCGATTTTTTAAATAAATATGTAAGAATTGTATGTTATATATAATATATTATATGTAATAAATAATGTATAATATGTAATATATAATACATTATATTATAAAACTAGATAAAACAAAATATACTTTGTAAAACACGTTAGTATTATGCTCTTTGAAGGCCTAACTTAAAAATGATGTCTCTCCTAGAAACATAATTATGTTTTTATGTTACGTCTTTCTGACGTTTTCAATAGGTGATTTTATATCACGTAATAAATATATAATAATACGTAGTAGGTATAGATCGTACTACCTAATTTTTGAACACCCTGTAGAAAAAATCCCATTTTTTTTGTAGATCAAAACCTATTTTTTTATCAGAAAAAATAAAAAAAAATCCCTATCATCGATGACACGCAAATCCGTCTATGAACAAATAATTATCCTACAGGACAATAACGAAATAGGTACTATTTTAAACAAAATATTTTTTAATTCTTAATTTAGTTTTACAATTTCATTGCTGTCAATACCTATAGGTATAGGTATAAGTATTTATATTATTCCGAATAAAAAAACAGACAAAAATTCGTGGAACTTGTGAAGTGTCGATACATGGCGGGAAGTAAAGAACGCCGTGCTCAATACCACCAATCACAGACTGTGATTCAGTCAACTGACTACTGTGAGATCAGCTGACTTTAGTGGCAGGCTGCGATTGCTTGATCATTTGTAACCGTCCATGTTTTGCAACGGTGCACTACCGCGGTGGCGTTCATTCTGTTATTCGGTTAAATTAAGTTACTTAATAACTGTTGTGCAAATCTACAATTAAGTGCAGTAACTGCAGATCAATAGGTAGGTTTTACATAATTATTAAATCATTCTTAATTTATTTACCTATACCTAGGTGTTTAAAAGATGTACGCCGTAGTTGACTTTGCACATGACGAACGTGTTGACGGGGGAATTTCCGCTATCAATACAAAGTGGCCAACTCCTCGCAAAAAAGAAGTTTACTGGCCACCTTATAAACAACAGTGCAAATACGACAAGGCGCTTTATCACGCATGATAGCTCGAGCTATACATAATGTTCGATTTATGGGATAGGTCTACTCTATTAAGTTTATTTATTTATTTATTTATATTTTATAATATATGACATTTATAATATATTTCCTTGTTTTATTTATTACAATAAATGACAAATCTTGTACGTTTTTAAGACGTCAGTACTTACGTCATATAGACGTCTTCAAATGACGTTATTTGTACGTCCTAATATGACGTCAACGGTCTGTGACATTTGCCCGTTTCAAAGACGTGATTTTGACGTGATGTTAAGGGTGAATATGACGTAACTTGTGACCAAAAAATGCCGTGATTATGACGTCACCATGTTTGCTGGGAATTTGCATATAGAGGTTTATATATCAAATAATAGTTAATTATCAGTACTTTACCGTGATATACTCAAAATTATAAAACAACGTTGGTTCTTCGATTTATTAACCCTTAAAAAATGGTAAAATTTTAAATTAAATTCTCCCCAGCGCCCTCTGTATGTTAAAATCTAAAAAAAAAAATACGTGGATTTATTGTCATTAATTAGGTCTACATTTTATCTTAATTTCAAATCGATACGTTTTTAAATAAAAATGTTATTACAAAATATCGATATTTATCTATTTTTAACACAGTAGAGTAACTTAAGGCCTGTTAACCACAGCGGTCAATGGATGAAATTTTTTTATTGAAAAAAATGCACCATTTAGATGTAGAAACAAGGTAAAAAAAATATATTCAATTCTGACATCACTTGCAAACAAATGTCCAAAATTTGTTCGATTTTTACGCGAAACCATAGTTAAAGGCAACTTCAGCCCGTTGGCGAAATGCTATTTCGCCCACCAGGAGAGTTAAAAAATAAAATGGGCGTTGAATAAACAGCGTCGTTGTTTACTTATTATATTATTTTTAACACTTATTTCGCCATAATATTATTATTTTTTCGAAAACTCTCATTAAAAGTTGATTTTTACCTAATATTTTTAAAGGATCAAAACAATTTTTTTGTTTAAAGAATGTAAATAGTTTATTGAACGACTAGTGGGACCAATAGTCGCACACAATATTTTATTCAACCACAGGGTATTTAAAGCCAATTTTATTTGATATTTTATCCGACACTTTTTCCAATTTAAACTTAAAGCTAACCTTTCGGCAAAGTAATATTTCGCACGCCGAATTAAGTATTTTATTCAACACCCATTTTATTTCTTAACTTTAACCGATGCACAGTGGTTGGAAACACACCAAAATTCCAATATAGAGCGAATTTATTTGAAAATAAATACCTTTATATTTTTGGGGTCCAAGAATTCGAATTTAAGGTAAAAATAATAAAAAACAAAATGGCCACCACAAAATGGCGGACTAACTTTAAAAAACTGACGCCACGTTCGAAAAGAAGTAATAGTAGGGGGTTTTCGAGGATCTCAAATTTTAGGTCAAAATGATTGAGAACAAGATGCTACCACAAAATGGCTGTGTATTTTTGTTAAAAATATCGTTGCACCCGTAACAATTAGTGTTTATTTATTTATTTAATGACTGTTGATATCAAATTAATCAAATTAATTTTCTCAAATAGAATCTTCATTTATAACTACATAGACATCACCCGTATATTCCACATTAAGCTCGTCATCATTTTACAAGTTGGGCTGCTAATGCGCCTAAGCACGATCTACACTTACCTACCTTGTAAGCGTACTTAAAACGAAAATCGCAATTGGTCGCAGCCAAATTTTTAATATTATGTTAAGTAACTTGTTAACTTTGTATTTTTTATTTACTTTTTTGTTGACTAAACATTTTTGACAAAATCACTTTGAGGTCACTATTATAATACATCATGCATGAATAACATAAACCTCTTATTAAAATTTTATCATACGTACCTTTAGCAAATCGTGTATCGTCGAAAAAATAGCGCACTTCAAACAAAATCTACAGCACTTTTAACAGAGCGTAAAATTTTCTTTTCGAAACGTCTCGCTCAGGTATGGCGGTAGGCCCTCTTACTCGCTTTCTCAAAGCTCAAATGGATAAAACATACATCGTTTTGGCATTAGGTGCAGGAATAGGTTCTTTATAAAATACCGTATTTTGTTTTATAAAACAAAACATTGATTTTTTCAATTTTGGCCAGCTTGACCACTGTGCGATGGGCAAAGTTAGCTTTAAGTTAAATTTTAAAAAATAAGGTTAAAACTGCTCGACAGCTGTCAGATATAGGATAAAGTATCAAATAAAATTGGCTTTAAATCCCTTGTGGTAGGTAGTTAAATATTGATCAAAAGAGGAGATTACAATCGCGTGTTACCACACTCGCTACACTTGTGCAGCAAAATCCAATATATCTCTATTACTAATCGCACAATATAATGTAATAGTATACTATTACAACCAGGGCCGAAGGGAAACTAGGCAAAAACCTACGGCGGAAAAGTCAGGGGGCGGCAAAATCAGGGAGCGGAAAAAATCATTTGGGTTAAAATATAAAAATAAATAAAAATTGGTTGCGACCACGCTACAATTTCGAATTTAAGTTAAGACAAAAAATGTAAACACTTCTTATTGAATTTACACGGAGGTTATGTATAAAAATTCTTTATTAAAAAAATGTGCGATGAATTCAATATTCCAGCCTTATTTCAATTATATATCCGTTTGAAAAAAAAGAAAATTAAATTTCCCTACGAGGCTAAGGATGAGCCCATACAAGACGCAAAGGAACATTTTAAAATTAATTTTTATTTTGCAATTCTCGACACTGCGATAACATCGGTAACTAAAAGATTTACCCAGACAAGTCAAATATTATCAATTTTCGCATTTTCATATAATATCCATGAATTAAAAAATATGACTACCTACTAAGAGTATTTTAAATCATTGTCTCAAACTAGAAGAAATCCTAAAATATAATAATTCCAAATATATTGAGCTGCAAGTGACGCATAGAGCCAAAGGCTACACCGCAAAAAGTTTCAAATTTTGTTAACGTAGTTTTTCGAAACTAAAATTAATAAAATCCTATATCAGATCAACAACAAAACACTTTAGATTTGTAGGACTTACAACCTTATCAATAGAAAAAGATACTGCTCAAACTAGTCTAACTGAACTTGTATCTGACTTTTTCAAGTTTAAAGCGAGAAAAAATAAAATGTAAATTTATATACAATAGGTATAGTGGTATTAATATCTCATAACGGGTGACCTTGGGTGCGCAGAAGTGTCAAATCCGTCAAATCGCGCTATAACTCGCCGACCTAAAAACATACTACTCAATGCTGATAATTATTGACATATTTAGTCCTATTTCTAGGCTAGAAAACAATATTATATTTGTTATAATATGAATTTGTTATATCTAATATTAATAATATTATATTTGTTATAATATTATAATTGTTATACGAAATAAATATCAGAAAAAAGCAGCGATTCACAGCCAAAGGCGGCAGATCTTAAAGGTCTATGGAAGCAGCATATGTTTTTAGTTTCCATTTATTTATTAAATTGCACCGCCTAGGCGCGCCTGTCACAGCGTCTCTCAAGGTCAACCGCCATGAGATATTAATATCACTATAACTAATATAGTAATTCTTAAGTTTCACGCATATTTATTTATTTATTTAACACGTTGACTGCCATGTCAACCCAATTGGGTAGACACATGTAAGGGAACTGCGGGTATTGACGTACACCTAGGCATTAAAATTAATTACAGATACACCTGGGAAGATATAGCTTCAAAATTTGTTGTGGGCGTAGCCTAAGGTTCACTGTAGTGATATCCGGTGGAAAAAATACATTGCCAGGAATGCAAAAATGTATATTTCAAAAAACAGTTCATGTTCGGCATTACCCTTCATTGCGGGTATTACCGTACATGCATAAACTAGATATTAAAAACGTAAGAAATTCAATATATTTGGTATACAAACATAAATAATTAAAACAAATTAAAACAAAATAAAAAATGTGGTCTATAGTCAATATTCAGTGCTGCACACCTGGACAGTAGTCGCAAATATAGTCTTTAGGACTATCATAATGGCGTACGGGAATACCCGAACCCAGCTAGCACAGAAACATCCCAACAATGTACAGCGATGTATAATTGGGTACATTAAACCTCCCGTGCAATGTACTGTTGATATCGCATGTCTATTGAGGCAACCTCCGAATTTCCGCAACATGTTTACATTGGACAATGTTTTCGAGATGTTACATTGTTACGTACTGAAAACGTTAGTTTGAAACATCAATTAAAGTAACTTTAAAACATGCATGCTATGTTTAGATGTAATGTTCCATGATTGTAACTTATTGATATAAAAACGCTATAGCAAAAGATACAGGCATCCGGCAAATCATTTGATGTTTTTATACTTCTTTTTTTAGTATTTGTTTTATAAAATGTAGAAAAACTTAAATTTTTAGATATGTTTTGTTTATAATGTAACAAAACTTATCTAAAAATTTAAGTTTTTCTACATTTTATAAAACAAATACTAAAAAAAGAAGTATAAAAACATCAAATGATTTGCCGGATGCCTGTATTAATGCATAAAAAAGAAAAACAAAAACACAAAGTAATTTCCTTAATATGTAAGTTCTAAGAGAAATTAAAAAAAAGTACTTATAATAAATTAATATATTCAGGTAAAAAAAATTGTATACACTGTACATATAATAAATTCACGTTTTCCAATCACGTTGAGAACATTGCTTGTGGATCTATGAAAAGCTTGGGATTTATAATTCGCAATACTGGGGGTTTTAGAGATATTAGAACATTTCAGTCTCTTTATTACGCATTTGTTGTATCTAAGCTGAAATACTGCTGTATTAATAAATTAATTGTTTGGAATCCGCAATACAAAATTTATAAGGATAGGCTTGAAATTTGTTTCATTTAGACTTGACCGTATCTATCCCGATAGAGGAACAAACCACTGGCAGCTTCTTAATAGATTTTCTTTATATCCTTTGGAGCTAAAAATAATAATAATGCACTTGAAGTTTTTGTATGGACTGTTGCATAACCAGATTGATTCTATATAGCACTGCTTGAATTGGTGAATTTGCGTGTTCCATTTTTTCAAAGCCGTAGTCAATTAACTTTTACATATAAAACACCTAGAATAAATGCCATGTATAATTCACCTGTTCAGAGAATGTGCAGATACTTTAATATTTACTGTAGCTCATGTGATATTTTTTACCAGACTTAATAGTATAGTTAGTCCTGCATCTAGCAATTATAATTTATTTTAATTTTAATATTATCCATAATATTTTATACTTAACAAATTTCTTTTCTATATGTATGTATTTTGTCCTGTAAATGGAACATGTTCTGTTGGGCAATAAATAAATAAATAAATAATAATAAAAACAACAAATTTAGATACAAAATTTATATTCCCATTTATGGGTTTTAGTGGCAAGAGGTTTACTAAAGCTTATCAAAAAGAAAGGTCTGCATGCATACAGATGACTGACTTTTTTATGAACTTTAGTACACCTTACAATCCATAAATTGTGGATTGTGGTACACCCCTTGCCACTAAAACCATTTTTATCAGTGAAGAAAAACCCATCGGAAAACCCACTTAATTTCATATATACAGGATGTCCCAAAATCACCGATACAAAAACAAAAGAATAAGTAAAAAAGATCACAGCATAGACAGTAAACTACTTACAGAACAAACCACCACAGATTATAAAACCACGCTAGCATAGAAAAAGAAGTGTTCTTTGGTGGGAAATAGAACATGAGATAACCTAAAATGAATGGCTTCCAACTTGATAAATGCAAAATTGACATAACATTGATAGTTTTTATTATCACCATCAATAATACTAGATACTAATAAATGAAATTTCGATTGTTTTTAAAGTTTTTCACTAATAATATTTAAATAAATTATAATTTCACTCTATTTAAGCCTTTTATTTTATTTATTTATTTTTATATTGTTGGTACCGTTAATCATATGACAAGTAATATACTTAAAATTACCTTTAGTTACATTCTTGGTACATTTACATTAGATGTTTGTTGCAAGTACTTATGTCATGTTATAGGTATGTAACAATACATCGATGTGCAATATTAAAAAATAAAAAAATAATATATCGGCAATATACCTGGTATGTTTTCAACGAGATGTATTTATGCGACCTAAAGAGAACATCGCACGAGCTCGCGTTATGTATCGTGCTAGCTGGGAATCTACTCTGTAGGTTAAAAAAATGTACCACGATGATAATTGCAATATTTCAACTTACCTTTCAGACTTAAATCAACAACAAACACTAATTGTTCGTATACTGGCAGCACTGTTTTAAAAAAACAATTCAATCACTGTTCGTTGTAATTAAAAAGTCACAGCGGTCTTATACGACGCCATGCAAGAAGCTTTGTTTTGTTGTGGAAGTTTGTGTTGATAAGGTAGATTTTTAATTCTTGCAGCCATCTACCAGATATCTAAGTAGGCATCGTTTTATGCTTTAACTTTTTCAAAATAGATGGCGTAATCGAAAATGTCATTAACGGGATTACCCGCATGTACTTCAATACCCGCCGCTCCCCTACTCCTACTTATGTAAACTTCTCGTGACTGCCAGAGCTATAACTTTAGTTAATATTTATCGTAGAAATACTTTACAAACATATATATGTTTCTTATGAAATTTACAAGTTTTACATTAATTATTATTTATTCGGATGTCCATTTCAAAAGAAAAAAATAATTAAATTTATCATCTAACCTCACTCTGGTACTTAATATAGGACACTGTATACCCATTTGGGTGGACAAAAAAAAGACAGAAACCTGCAATTTGGAAGAATGAAAAACTGACAAAAGAGCGCTCTGTACGTACAAATAAGTAAACACATATAAAAAGAAAACTATACTATCGATTTAAATCATATTTTCCTCTACTTTTTAACAGATGGCTTTCATATATGCCAATGAACCCATTCGGGTGGACAGTAGCAAAAATTTGGATTCTTGTGTCAACCCAGCAAAAATTTGAGTTTACAAAATATATGGGCGTTTCTCTGTAAACTGGGCAACTTGAAGTAAGAAATTGTCTAGGCAAGTTTTTTTGTTATATTTTTGTTGTATTTAATAAATGTTATTCGAGGAAGAAATATCGGTCTATTTATTAGTATACGGCAGATGAACCAAAAATAGTCCTATTACTTTGGAAAACATTCAGCATTTTCTGAAAAATCTATACAGGGGACTGTTTATAAAATCCGGAGACAAAGTTTAGCTGACTTTTTTAGAATTACAAAATAATAATTATAAAAAATAAATAAGTCACAGTAACAAGCAAACAATATTGGTTGAATAATTAAACAATTAGGTTGATTCAAATAGTTACTGTCTTTAATTAATTTAGTCTGAAGTGACCATTTTGCTTTGGTGACACGTCAGGGGACTGGTTTTTAAGGACTATAAAAACGATTTTGATACATTAAAGTTTATTTTATTGGATTTTGAACGTCGAGCATAGGTAGATTAGGTTATTATCTTTTGAAGTTATCTACGAAATATTTATGATCTGTTATTTTTCTAAACAATATTAGCTTGAGACAATGAGTTGCCCAGTTTACAGAGAAACGCCCATATGCCTAAAATATATTTTACTTAGATTATGCAGTTTATGTAATTTATAAAAGAAAGTAAATATGGCATAGTTTTTTTGGTCATAATAACGTAATATTTATTTACCTAACTAATGCGGAATGTGCTACTTTTCCACCGTTAAACGAATGACACGTAGCGGAGTTCGGTCATTAGTCGAATGTGGAAAATACACGTTCTGCGCGTGAAGCAAGGAAATCTCGCAAGTTTCCATTTGTAGAAAATATATTAGTTCCACAAGCATGCGGAAAGTTGCACTTTTCTGCACGCTTAAATTCCACACAATCGAAAGTGCGGAAAGAAAATGCGTGCGGTAAGATGCAACTTTCCGCACGCTTGTAGAAAAACATATTGTACCTACAACGCGCGGAAAGTATCTTTTTGCCCTTTCCGCACTAGTTAGGTAAATAACTATTACATGCATTGTTATCGTTAAATTTTAAAATTTGTGTTACAAATTTCGCAATCTAGTGTGGGATGGTTACAATAGAAATCCCAGCTTAATTATGTGAGTTTATTTAAAACAACTTAACAGCTAATAATGTATAAAATATCAGGACTACAAATTGGGACGAGTGGCGTGTAAGTCGGCGTAGCTAAGACTGACCGACGCGTCTTTTCTTGTAGGCTCATCTTGTAGGCACATCTTGGCGGATGAGCCTCCTTCGCAACGGTGTCTTGGTCTCCGGGGTTGCTGTGGCTTGACCATTGAGCCGGGGGCGTCTAACTTCACGCGAAGGGGTGTTTGGTAATTTATTGTGTTATGCGCTAGGGATGCTGTGACGCTCGACCTTCGCCCCGGGTTTGTCCATTCGTCGCTTCTTGGCTTGGGCGAGTCGCCAAACCACCCCCCTGCAGAGTGGGTGCCAGCTGGTTGTGTAGTGCAGCTCGATGCTGTGCCGCTTCGCCATGGTTCTAAAGAGGTGGGAGGTGAATTGGGTGCCTCTGTCCGCCGTGAGCTTGTCGGGGCGTTCAAAGCGGGATGTCCAGCATGACAGAAACGCATGCGTGAAGGATTCTGCGGTGATGCATGTCAGGGGATATACCAAGGTAAACTCCCATAAAAACTGGTTGAAAGAATTTTCCCGATGTAAAATGGTACAGGAAGGACTTTAACATCCTTACTTAAAATCCGTACTTAAAATCCGTACTTAAAATCCGTACTTAAAAACCCTAAAATAACATAAAGATGCCTCAGCATTCAGCAACTACAGTCTTCCAGACTTACCCTTGTTCTAAGGAGTTTTTTTAACCAATAACGTCACGACCGCATGGAGACTAGGTCAACAAAAAATATATTGGATTCAACAACCACCTAAAATGGAGAACCGCATGGGTAAAAAAATTAGGTTCAGCAACAAGTTAATAACTCACCCTGAGCTCATCGTACCACACGAAAAGTGCTTTAGTCGGAAGTATTACAATTAGATTGAGAAATTTACCACGTATTATTGGAACTTTTCCATAATTTAAGCACAGACTTAACTCTCATCTAATCGCTTCAACGACCAAATTGAAAAGGACCTCAACTCAAAACTTATTGCGTAGTAAATTTAATGCGTAGAAAAATTAATGCGTAGAAAACCTGCTGGAACAATCGCGAACCCAATCTGGTAATGTTGCCTATGTTAACAAACATTTTTCAAAAGAATTCCCACAAAGTCCACCATTTGGAGAATTCCCTCTACTAACACTAAATTGTTGATAATGACAAAACGCCAATAAATCGATGAAAACCGTACATACAACCCACAATCCATCACTGTATTCCGGGTTGCCTAATATCAAATTAATGTTTATGAAATAAAATAAAAAGAAATCCAATTACAGTTCGCCTATCTAGGCAACGACATCCCTGTGTCAGTAAAAGGAACTCAAATAAACTAATTTATTCTCTTGGAAGGAGGCAACTAAACAACTAAACAAATATGCTTTTTAACAATAGTTAAACTTAAAATAAATCAACCAAATGGTTCACATCTAAACCGTTCTAGATGTAAAAAAACTAATAAACTAATAAATGGGTAGCTGTCAAAATATTAAATATAATAAAATATAATTTAAGTTTACATGTCAGAAAATAAGGTTAAGTTGTTTTTACTCAGAGTCGTTCATGACAGCATAAAAGAGTTTACACGACGCCATATTAACTACTCGAGTAAAGCTTCATGAACGCACCCATGAAGTTGCTCGAATACGCGGCGTCGGAACGGGGCTGTGATGAATGGCCGCGGTGTGCCTGTTGACGTGTCTCTTTAAATGGATACCGATAGACCTGTAATGGGCATTTTTTTGATGCCAATTGACAGGCTGGAGGCGTCGTGAATAGTCCTAGGGGTGCATCCTGCCGGGGGTGCACGAGTAGGGTGGCGCTCACTAGGCTGTTCTTACAGGCCTGAAATGCGTCCTCCAGCTGTGGGGTCCATGGTACTGGCTGTGAACCTTTGGTTTTGGAACCGCTAAGGAGAGCGTGTAGGAGCGCTTGGAGCTCGGCTGTATGGGGCAGGAACCTTCTGTAGAAGTTTATCATTCCCAGGAACCGGCGTAGGCCCTGGATGGACTTGGGTAGAAGGTACTCCTGTAGGGCTGCCACGCGCTCTTGGGGTGGGGGGTGGGCGCGTTCAGTCCACTGTGACGATGTAGCCAAAGAACTTTACCTCCGGGACGCCTAAAACACACTTTATTGAATTTATAATTACCGATAGTCGCTGGAACAAAGTGCTTAGGTGGTGTTCGTGCTCCTCGGTGGACCTGGAGAATACCAATATGTCGTCTACGTATGCAAAGCAGAAGTCCAGTCCGTGTATCAATTCGTGAAAATAAATCGTTGGAAAGTTTGACCAGCGTTGCGTAGGCCGAATGTCATAAACGGAAATTGAAAAAGGCCAAACGGAGTCGTAATCGCTGTCTTGCTAATGTCGTCGGGATTGACTGGGATTTGCTGGTAGGCTTTGACTAGATCTATTGTTGAGAAGACTTTGAATCTTGCTAGTTCGTGTGCGAAGTCGTGGATGTGGCGCACAGGGTAGCGGTCCGGGTATGCAATGCGCCAGTCGTCGAGGCCGGAAGGCTACCGGTGGTCCTGGAACGGTGCGGATGTGGTGCGTGGTTTTGTGTTTAACCTCTCTGGGCAGGCCGGCGGCGCGTGTTATACTGAGAAACTCAGCAAGGATGGAAGACAGCGGGGACGTCCTTGCGACCGCCTTGATGCTGTCCTGTTAAGCGTGTGCGAGTTGTCCGGTTGCGTGGAGGCCTGTGTTGATGTCCAGAAGGCGCTTGGATCGGCAGTCGGGTGATAGTAGGCTAAAAAATCAGAACCAATTATGGCCACGATGAATCTCCAAAGAAAGCTGCGCCGGAATCCGAGGTTCAGTGAAAGGGGTAGGAAACCGTAAGTTTTAATCGTCGTATTATTGGCCGCGCTGAGGTCGTAGTCGGCGGCCGCCCGCCGCTCGCGGAGCATGTGGCGTGGGAAACATGACAGGTCCGAGCCGGTGTCCATAAGGAAACGGTTCTTTGTAACGCTGTCCGTGACGAAAAGGCGGCTTCCGGGTGCTGGGCAGTCTGTTGCCGCTGTTACTGACTGCCTTTGGGGTTTTCCGAATATCCACATGGCGGTGTGCATTTCTTGGCCTGCTCACGGAACTTCGAATGGTACCAGCACCAGCGCACTGCAGCGTGTTGCGTCCGAGCGTGCTGCTGGATGGCGTACGTACGCGGTTACGGGGGCGTGCGCGTAGTTGCGAGCTCTGCCACTTGCCTGGTAAGCGCCAAGATGGCGTCTAGCACCGTAGCGTCATTTTGGTTGGCGTCGCTTGGAGCAGCGTTGGCGGCGGAGGCCGCGTTAACGGCGAAGGGTGGAGGAGATGGTGCGACTTCCACAATTTTATCCGCCAGCTCGGGGAGCTTGTCAAGCGCGAAGTCTGCCTGCGCTGTAAGGATGGTCTAAACGTTGGATGGTAAACGCCGGAGCCACAGCTGGCGAAGCAGGTTGTCCTGGAGTGCGCTCGTAACGGCAAGAGAGCGTAGGTGACGCAGAAACTGCGAGGGCTTGCGGTCACCGAGCTCCTCTTTCGATGAGCTTAGTACGTAAAAATTGGTACCTGTTTTCTGCTGGCGGATTGTCTATTATTTCCTCCACCTGAGGTGGACTACCTCGGCCACATAGCGTGTCCAGCTGGGCGACGACGTAATTAATAATCCTAGATATACCTAGTAAATTGGGAGTCCGCCTGGGCAAACCATTGTTTTGGTCTGTCCGCCCAAAATGGCGGCAACTTGACGGCCACCCTATTAACGGATGGCGCGTGGTGTAACCCACCGGCGCACGTAAGGCAAAATGAGATATTTACGGCGACATAAGTAAAAAAACAGAATACAATAATATTCGTTTTAAAACCTTAGAAACAACAAAAAAATTGTAAAAGGATAAAGACAGGGTTGAAAAAATGTAAATATACATTGTGTAAATTTGCAGTCACCGCGAAGTAAATCTAAAACTTTTAAAATGGAGGTGTTACCACGTTGTAAGTACTTTAAATCAACGTATATAATAACGATGTAAATCTAATTTCTCTATGTGAATTATCCATTTATCAAAACAGAGTAAAATTTGCATTGTTTAGTTTATTATTAAACTTGATAAAAGGTTATAAAAAAAGTTTTGCAAAGTTTCGCTTTGAGAGTCAGCTTAATCAATGACATTGAATATTGGTTTTACGAGGAAATTATTTTTTTTCCACATACTTCCACATTTAAGTGTTTTCGTCTTTATTTTCAAGTTGTGGAGCTAAAAAGTGTATCACAAGAGAAGAACTATATTTAGTCCTAAAAAAAGAACGTTTTTACGAGTATTTGCAAATAAAGTGTTATAAACGATTATATGAATACATTTTGAGCAGTTTACAGACTTACACTTTGTATTTAATGTTTAAACCCATAAATAATTCGTAATAATAGTACCTTTATTTTTTCAGGAGTCCAATCATAAAATGTATATCATTATTTCATTAACGTATTAAAATTATATATTTTTTTTAAATGAGATACATCTACAGAAATACATATTCTTAGCATTAAATGGCCTCCGTACCCTGTTGCCAAATTTCGGTTAAATAGAAAGTGTGCGGAGGTATTTCAACTGGTATACTTAATTTGGTAAAAATCTGTATAAAACAGTAGCGCCCTCATCGTAAGAACGTTGAACCGGATTGTGTATCTGTATGTGTATCCAAGTCGAATTTACCTCCTAGCTGCTTTCCAATGGGCCTCCGATTTCGAAGGCGCGTTCTTCACAAAAGTTTCTATTTCGGACGTGTATTAGACGTTTTGCACATATATATTATATATATTATATACAGAGGACTGCATAAAAAACGGCCATTGCTGTAGCATCGATATTCCTTATCTGATTTTCAAAATTCAAAAACTAGTTTGAATGGTATGATGTCTTCTATGATTCGACGGTTAAAAATATTTTTTTTATTATGATGCTTGTGAGCACTGTTAGTCAACTTTTATTTTTCAAATGACAACTATATTTTTTTATTATTTTTTCGCATTTCTTATGCTTTTCTGGGCATAAAGGTATATCAATGTCATAATTTTAATTATAAAACACGAAGAAAAAAAATAAAACTGCGAAAATTTTTATATATCGCAGTAGCATCAGGACACCCACAAAATGCTTACAATTTAATAATATGCGTATCCATGGTTACGGCTTTTTTTCTCTGTGTACGTCAGGCGTCAGTTCATAAAAGAAATGTAAATAACTAAATAACCAAACCGTTTTACAAGATTAGACACATAATTATTTTAAAAATGAATAATGAAAAATTTTCGCAGTTTTATTTTATTTCTTCGTGTTTTATAATTAAAATTATGATATTGATATACCCTTATGCTCAGAGAAGCATAAGAAATGCGAAAAAATAATAAAAAAATATAGTTGTCATTTGAAAAATAAAAGTTGACTATCAGTGCTCACAAGCATCATAATAAAAAAAATATGTTTAACCGTCAAATCATAAAAGACATCATACCATTTAAACTGGTTTTTGAATTTTGAAAATCGGATAAGGAATAACGATGCTACAGCAATGGCCGTTTTTTATGCAGTCCTCTGTATATATATATATACAGGGTGTCCGTGAAAAGGAAGTCAATCCGTTAACCATATATTCTTTGAGTTAAAACAATAAGACTTTCATAATACCATTTTTCAATTTAGAGCTTCATGTTCGATATACAGGGCGACAAAGTTTAAAATTTAAAACTGATTTTTTTTAATAATTCGAGTAATTGATAAGATATTAAGTTCAAATTCGGTATACTACTTCAACATGAATAGTTACATTTTTTGAGACCAACAAAACAATTGTTAAATAAATAATCAAAATAGAGGGGTCCAGTACTCACTGACTCCCCCTATTTTTAGTACGTGCGCCAATGACCTGACCTCCAAACGGTATTTTTTCAGGTAATCATTTATTGTTAAAAAAAAATTGTCTTTTATAAAATTTTGATAAAATGATTTGTTTTAGAGATAATTTGTAAAGTATGGGTCAGTCCATATCAAATCAACCAAAGGTTCTTCCCCCACCATCTCCGATTTTGATAATTTTTGGTAAATTTGTTTACCTCACTAAAAAACTCAAAAATCCCATATATGAATTTTTTTCGATGGGTGGTTTTTGTTTTATTGATTTTTGAAAATCAAAAAATTCCGATAAATTTGGGTTTTGCAAGTACTTACAAAAATAGTGATATCTCGTAAACTATTAAAAGTAGAAAGGTGAGTGATGGCTTATTTTAAAGGCCTATTAGAGACCTTTTTTATGATATATCACATGGCCTAAATTTTTTCAAAAAAAAAATTAAATTTCAAAAGTTTGATATGGATTGACCCATACTTTACAAATTATCTCTAAAACAAATCATTTTATCAAAATTTTATAAGAGACAAAAAATTTTCAACAATAAATGATTACTTGAAAAAATACCGTTTGGAAGTCATTGGCGCACATACTAAAAAATAGGGGGAGTCAGTGAGTACTGGACCCCCCTATTTTGATTATTTGACAATTGTTTTTTGTTTTGTTGGTCTCAAAAAATGTAACTATTTATGTTGAAGTAGTGTACCTAATTTAAACTTAATATCTTTTCAATTACTTGAATTATTAAAAAAAATCAGTTTTAAATTTCAAACTTTGTCGCCCTGTATATCAAACATGAAGCTCTAAATTGAAAAATGGTATTATGAAAGTCTTATTGTTTTAACTTAAAGAATATATGGTTAACGGATTGACCTCCTTTTCCCGGACACCCTGTATATAATATATATAGTTGCTATATAAATATATATACAGTGTGTCCCGCTTAAGACCTTACCACCCTCGTAAAATTTGCATTTTTCAACCGATCTTCGTAAACTTTTTTTTGTTGGATAGATCTCTGAAAAAGGCTTTAATCACATATGTTACTTGGTTTGACCACTAAACTCATGGCCAACTGTGATTTCTTTTTGGGGTCGAAATTTCGAAAAGTACTATTAGGGATTTTTTCAGAGAAAAAGTGACTACGGATTATTGTTCGGGACCACTTATAACCCCACTATACCAATTTTTATCGTTCTTAAATACAGGGTGTTCCAGATGGATGTTTTTTAGTTTTTTGATAAAAACCTCGTAAAATTTGCATTTTGCGATTTTCTTAAACTTTTTTTGTTAAAAAAGGATTATTCGGGACCACTTAAAATCCCACTACACCAATTTTTATCGCTTTTAGATACAGGGTGTTCAAGCTGGACATGTTTTAATTTTTTGATAAAACCCTCGTAAAATTTGCATTTAAAGCGATAAAAATTTGTAGAGTGGGGTTTTATGTGGTCCCGAATAAGCCTTTTTCAACAAAAAAGTTTAAGAAAATCAGTTGAAAAATGCAAATTTTACGAGGATTTTATCAAAAAATTAAAACGTCCAGCTGGAACACCCTGTATCTAAAAGCGATAAAAATTGGTGTAGTGGGGTTTTAAGTGGTCCCGAATAAGCCTTTTTTAACAAAAAAAGTTTAAGAAAATCAGTTGAAAAATTCAAATTTTACGAGGTTTTTATCAAAAAATTAAAAAACGTCCATCTGGAACACCCTGTATTTAAGAACGGTAAAAATTGATATAGTGGGGTTATAAGTGGCCCCGAACAATAATCCGTGGTCACTTTTTCTCTAAAAAAATCCCTAATAGTACTTTTCGAAATCTCGACCCCAAAAAGAGATCATAGTTTGCCATGAGTTTAGTCGTCAAAACAAGTGACATATGTGATTAAAGCCTTTTTCAGAGATCTATCCAACAAAAAAAAGTTTATGAAAATCGGTTCAAAAATGCAAATTTTACGAGGGTGGTAAGGTCTTAAGCGGGACACACTGTATATATATATACAGTGTGACCCATTTGTTTGCAACTCACCCCTATAAAATCTTTATTTATTGTGCGATTTTAACCGTATTTGTTTTAAAGTGTAGATCTTAATAAACTGTATTTTTGTATGGAAAAATGCCATATTTTTACAAAATACAAGGCCTACTATGTCAGTTTTTAAGAGTAAATTTTTAAGAATTCATATTAGCAAAAAACCTAAGCATGGCACTGGATTCACCACCCCTCAAAAGACCCTTTACTAAATTTTATTGAAACATTTTAAGTAGAAAAATGCAAAATAATAACTACAAAAATTTATTTTGTCAAGTTATCCATGAAAAAACATTGAAATAAAATTACTAATAGTAACATGGTGCCGTGCTTAGATTTTGTTTAAAAAAATCACTAATATAAATTCTTAAAAATCTACTCTTAAAAACTGACATAGTAGGCCTTGTATTTTGTACTAGTATGGCATCTTTTGCTCCAAAAATGCACTTTATCAAGATATACACTTTAAAACAAATCAAGTTAAAATCTCACAATAAATAAATATTTTACAGGGGTGAGTCGCAAAGAAATGGGTCACACTATATATATATATATATATATATATATATAATATTATGTATGTAATATTACATATGTATCTGTAGCCGTAGCTGTTAAAGTAGATTATCCTTTTTCCTTGTGACTATTTAATATACATTGGTGGTTGGCCACGCATTATTTGGACATCTGCATAAATTGAATTCAATTTTAAAATCTAATCGTACAACTTCCCCGTCCGTTTTTTATAGTGAGCGATTTTAATGCCCACGATCTTCTTTAAAGTCGGTCGATTTATTATTACTTAACCATGGATCACCAATGTACCTAATTTTTTTATTTTAAAACTTTTCACGTATAGATCTTTACATGCGTTTCTCATCATTTGCTGTTTGAAATGGGAGGTTATACCTATAAGATCTGTACGACAGTGATCATTTTCCCATTAAAATAGAATTTTAGTTTGAAAAACTACGACAATTAAACACCCGCAAAATGGAATCTAAATCTAGCAGGCTAGGATAACTTTAGATCCAACTAATAAAGTTGCCATTCTTACAAAGAAACTTTTAGAGGCGGGGAACCAAGGGTTTTCAAGGTCAGGGAATCACTACATGTCCAAAAAATAGGTGCCTTGGTAGAACAACAAAGTTCAACACCCTTTAAAAGAAAGAGGCACGAAAACCTGGACAATCTTATAAAAATTTAAATTGCCAGAGGTAAGTAAAGACGCACCTTTCTAATCGCCAAACAGTCTTCCTGAGAAAAATATGTCTGAGATATTAATCTTTTCACACCAATATTGCTGGTGGAAAAAATTATAAAATAGTGGGCTGCAAGCAAGCGTCACAAATTAATATGTCACATAGATAACAACATTAATATAACTAATAAAAGTTATATAGCAGAAAAGCTTGCAGACCACTTCCAGAACGTGAGTTGTTCACAAAATTATGATGTAGACTTTCTGGAAATCAGACAGAAACAAGAGGTTAAGTTAAAATTTAAAACCCAGGAATCCTACCCTTACATTGGGGCGTTCACCATCAGTGAATTAAAGTGTGTGCTTAAACGAGCATAAAAAGTTGCCTGGGACCCAACAATATTGTCTACGATTTTGTCGGGATGCCCATCAAACGTGTCTTCTTTATGTTTTTAATAAAATTTGGGCAAAAAATCAATAGAGGGAAGGGCTTGTGATCCTTCTACCCAAAGAAGAAAAATCCCACCAACCCAGGTTTACATCGTCCAATAAGCCTTTCCAAATCAATGGTAAACTAAAGGCTGGTCTGGTGTCTAAAGAGAAATGTCCAAAATTTCAAATTCCAGTCGGGTTTCCGAACTGGAAGATTGGACAATTTAGTTTATCTTGTACAGTCAACCTAGCAGCCTTTATGGCATCACGTGGAGGTATGCAGAAAAACACCCATAGTGAAAGATATCTTGGTCAAATGTCCCACCTTTTAGGGAAAACAGGAGCTCCACGGTTTAGCCGACCTGCATTTAAATATTATATATATTATTAAATTACGACCCGAAAAATACATTAAAGCACTTACCTACTTAAATGAAAAACATAAATTACCTCCAGAGAATCTGATAACTCTTCTAGATCCATGATATTTCAAGATATTTTATACTTATTTTTACTTAATTTAGGCTTGTTACATATATACATGTGTTTATTTGATGGTCCTTTTGTAGCTTGGAAAGTTTTTAGCCAGTAGGAGTCAAAAATGACACACATTCTCTGGGATACAACCTACCCATGATTACGTTTCTATGTGGTGTCCATAAAGATTTTCCGCTCATGAACCAGGTGCCAATAGTCGACGTACCTTAAAAAAAATAAAAATAATAGGGCGAAATAAGTGCTAGAAAGAATACATAAAAAAGTTTATTTAATCAAGGGATGTCGCTGAATCCTAATCCGAGATCTGTATTTTGTAATTAGTTTTTGTTATATTTCTTACCGTAAAAAGTTTTTTATTGATTTTTTAAGACAAGGAAAAAAACAAAAGCTAATTACAAAATCCACTTTTTTTGGCGATGTTTTACGGAATTGTATCTGTACAGCCCCTTTCACACAGTATTGGGTAAGCGGAACAAAAAAAGTAAATTTCTATTTATTTTTTCAAAATGTTCCTATGAGGTTAAAATTAAACCTGAGAGGAGAGTAATTGCGAATTTTGGAACACGGATTCTGATTCAGTCACCCAAAATCTATAGGATGTGACGACTCTCGTCCTTCTTTTTTTTGTAGGGCTCTGTAATTAAATAATTCCAATTTTTGCTAACGCAATTTTTTTACATACCTACTTACCACAACAAGTTCCACAAAGAGTAGAAAAAAGTCGTTATTTATATAAAAATGGGGTACTTAAAGGGGATGTTTACAATTTATATTTTTTTAGAAAATACTTATAAATTTTTGTATATTTGGCAACTTATGCCACATGAGTCATAAAAAAATCGATTCAACTATAATAGTAATTATTAAGCTAATGAGGTCTTAAATTTTCTGATCATGTGATCACACATTCTCTGGGATACAACCTACCAATGCTGGTTCTAGGATAATGTTTATTATTAGCTTCAATGCAGTTATTATTGTTTTTTTTTTAATTATATAAAGCTATTTTAGGAGAATATTTCATTATTCCTGTAACTTTATATGAGGCGCCGTTTGTCCGTAAATTATTTTTGCTAGATATAAGAATAGTTTTTATATATAAACTTTAAATTTCCTATTTAAAAAAAAACCTTTTAATTCAGATAATGCCGCTTGAGAATGAGGACGCTTTGTGGTAATAAACTAAAAAGCACTGTTGCCAGAGTGCAATGCAAAGTTTTGGTCAGTGTTTCCAACATAACGTTTCGCCAGATCTGGCAGATTTTAATAAAGGTCGAGGGAAAAAAGATACTCTTACGGCTGACGGATTTTTTAACGGAAACTTGAACATAATATCGAATGGTATTTGTCATAAGATTTGTACCTATATAATTTAATTTGTAAGAGTCCAAGTGAGAAGTGATTTTTCAAAAGGCCTTTTCCATTTTTACTTTAATGTAATTTTATGACAAAATCCCAAAAGTATGGTTAAAAGGCATATATTAACGGCGAAATATGACAGCAGGTCTGAAGTATTACTAAATATTCATCAGAATTTTTTTTTAAATAATCTATATTGCCCTATATTGTTGCAAATGGAAATACGACCTTTTGAAAAATCACTCTTCAAGTTAAAAAAAAAAAGATTCTTTGTTTTTTTATAAATTGACAAGAGAAGCAAAACGTAAGAAATTCTAGTTTTTTTAAATACCTATTAGTAAAAACGAAGCCGTGTTTATTTAGAGAATTAGAGACGGCCAAAGAAGAGAAATGTTTTCTTCAATAAAAATAGACCAACCGACCAATATATTACCTATAAGTATTTAAAAAAAACTAAAATCCTATACTTTTTGCTATCATTTTGTTCCGCTAGATCTGGCCGAAGATCCGTTATGTTGGAAACACTGACCAAAACTTTGCATTGGCCCACTCTGACAACAGTGCTTTTTAGTTGAATACCAGAAAGCGCCCTCATTCTCAAGCGGCATTATCTGAACTAAAAAGTTTCCATATATATAGGAAATTTAAAGTTTATATATAAAAAATATTCTTATATATAGCAAAAATAATTTAAGGACAAACGGCGCCTCATAACTTCACACTGGAATATTGTATATTAAGTAGTATAATTACTATAATTATAGTGTGAAACATTTTATCTGAACTTTATAGACATAAAATCCTAAAGTCCATGTATTAATTAAAAGTACATTTTAAATAATTTAGAAACCCTGGGCCAATAAATTGGCCAGAAGTAAGAAAAAGATTGTCATCTTTAACCGATGGAGAGTCAAATGAAAGAAATGGGAACGTTGTTTCGATTTATCATGATAACGTTGAAGAAGAAAACTTTAATATATCAATGAAGTAAAAAAGTTATAATTTTATTTCTAAAATAATTAAATACTATGTTCATAGATATGCCAGATTTAGAGTGTTAAAACTATTAAATATATCCTATCAACAACAGTACGAAATTGGCCTTTTTGGACCGGAAGTTTTAAAAATTTTGAAGGGCAACGTCGATAACGCTATATTTTCCTCCCAAACACTACTAATTAGTACTGATAGAATTCGCAAATACTTTAAAAAAAGGGTAAGAAGTAATAAATTATTAATTTGACCATTTAACAATAAATTTGTAGTCGATGTTAAGACAAGCAGCTTTAATATTTCTCAAGCAAAAAGCAACAACTATAAAACGACCGAAATTCTTACTGGGTGCGATCGTTTACCAAATAAAATACTCTTGTGTTTTTATGACTATTAGGTTAATTTTAATACTGGCTGACATCAGTATGTTACTTTATTATTATTTTAAATCAAATTATGCTGGATATTTTTACACTGTTGGCCTTGTTACCTACTTTGTTAATCTTATCAGTTTCTTTTTCGATATTATTGCTTCATCCAGATATGGCTGTATAGCCTTACTTAAATATATTAGCAGGTAACACTTAATGTAATTCTTTATGTAGTGCTAATATTTTATGGTGTGATTCCTCAGGTCATTTTATAAAATGTTCATAATGTCGGTCCCCGCAGCGTATCTAACAAAAGATTAAAAATTGAGTTACGGCGGTTTTATACATACTTTTAGATGTTCTTTTGTCCTACAAAGTGATGTAAGTATATTCTAGATATAGTTTAGTTTAATTAATAATCCCTAGAACCAAAATTATAGTCGTCGCAGCGAATTTTTTACTGCGTCATCAAATTCTGAACCAAGCACAGACATTATAATTGTTGTTGTTTTCTTTTACGTATGTAATACAAGGAACCGCTAGGTTAGAGCACAATTACTCGTATTACTCGTATCTAAGACGAAGGTGAGTCCAATGTCACGCCCATGCAACGTATGTTGCAAACGCATTCTTCTTCTTCTTAATTCTGAACACAATTCTGTGTTCAGAGAAATGACCATTAGCTTAATTTAAAAGCTATTTGGCCAGCACATTATATTATTAAAATTTTCTTTATTATGATCAAGGGTCTTATTTAAAAGAATCTGAGATTAACTCATCCCTTGCATCATTTATATATTCTTAATTATTTATCAATTTTTATAGAACCATGTCATCTTTTCGCTTCACTATGTACACATGGCTTCATACACAGAATTTTCCAATTGTCTTTAATCTTTAATCATCCCATCCATCTTTTAGTTATTTCCATATATTTTTACAAATTTTTGATTAATACCAGTTTATTTTTACACTGGGAGTCCGATTTTGCCCCTCCTGGGTCGAGAAGTCACTTATTTTTCATATACTCTTTCATAGAGCTATCGACGACGCGAGACCCAAAACCGAACTCAGCAAACGCATTAGTTTGTTGTTGGAAAGGTTAGGTTTTTGTGACGTGCTCATATAATTTTATTATTTTTAAGGTTCTTTTGCATCAAATAAGGTATTTCTATCCGAAAGATTCTGATCAAAATGCCCGGAAATAGATGGGAAACAGCAGCGATTAACTTATTATTTTCAAAGGGAACTGGAGCATGAGGGTCAGTTGCATACAGTGCTTTTTCAGGAGAATTTGTTCCTTAGCAATTGTACAACAATAATACAGGTAAAATCTAAAAACCAAAAGCATTTCATTTAAAAAACCGATGCAAAGTTCTTCTTCTTCTTCTTCTTAATTCTGAACACAATTCTGTGTTCAGAGGAATGACCTTTAGCTTAATTTAAAAGCTATTTGGCCAGCACATTATATTATTAAATTTTCTTTATTATGATCAAGGGTCTTATTTAAAAGAATCTGAGATTAACTCATCCCTTGAATCATTTATATATTGTTAATTATTTATAAAATTTTATAGAACCATGTCAACTTTTCGCTTCACTATGTACACATGGCTTCATACACAGAATTTTCCAATTATCTTTAATCTTCAATCATCCGATCCATCTCTTAAGTATTTCCATATATTTTTGCAAATTCTTGGTTAAAACCAGTTTGTTTTTACACTGGGAGTCCGATTTTGCCTCTCCTGGGTCGAGAAGTCACTTATTTTTCAAATACTCTTTCATAGAGCAACCGACAGACACGAGAACCAAAACCGAACTCCCGATGCAAAGTTTACTTACTCGAAATGTCACAACTACTACTACCTAACCTAACATTTCACGTTTTTTTAAACGTAAGTCGAGAAATCGGGGCTGAGGATGGCGCAGTGGGGTGAGCTACAGAGCTGTAAGCAATCTGCGTCTAACGGGTTCGATTCTCGGTCACAGCCTTGGGTGTTGTAGTTGTTTATTAAACAAAAATAAAATATCATGAGCTGGCTAAATAGTCTTAAAAAGACTAAAAGTAAAAAAAAATCTAAAAAAAAGTCTAGAAATCGGTTTTTGACATTCGACATTGATGACGCAATTTTTAACATTCGCCGCGACGACTAAACTACCACACAATTGAAAACGCGACAACATCGCAATGCATTAATGCTGAACATTCAAAAGGATATCCAAAAAAACGATTTTAAATAGTACTAGCTCTAAGAGATTGAGTTGTGAAATATAAGAGACAAGGTTGGATTTCAAGGGTAAAAGTACACTATAGTATTTATTAAAAATGTATAAATACAGGGTGTTCCTTAATATCATGTACAAACAAAAGGGGGTGATTCTTTGGCTTATTTTATGAATAAAAGTTCCTATAAACATGGGCCCGCAAACGCTTCGTTACCGATCTACAGGGTGTTAAAGTTTGGAGATTTTTTTAGTTTTTATCTTATAACTTCTGCAGTTTTTGAGATATTTGGCCCAAATTCGGAATATAGGTTGGGATATAAGGCTTACATCATTGGGCATGCCAAATGGTTATAAGAATCTACAGGGCGATACTTTTTTGTATGTCATGCTCCCCTTTTTTCCCAAGAACTTTTTTATGGTGCGCTGCTGGTAGATTTTAAAATACAAAATAAATTTTCTGTTTTGTTTAAAAACTTTTTAGTAACCTAAAGTTTTTTCGTATCTGCAACCATTATCGAGAAAAAAAATATATCACAAGTTGTTGTCATTTGCGAGATGAAATTCAAATTTCTAAAATAATCTGGTTGGCTTTATTAATAATTTATTTTTATTTATTTTTAAAATAATATTTCTATACTTCTTATTAGAAACAAAACGGTTTTGGTTACAATGATTTATTTTAATACAAAAAACTTAAATATTTAGAAAAACTAGAAAATTACCTTACAACAATTGTTGTAATGGTGTACTCTTTTAAACATGATTTGTATTCATTTCTGCCACTACTTATTAAATATCAAATCTGAAATAAAATGGTTTATGTAGCTATTGGATACAACATCACAGACAACACACTGTCTACAACATCAAAAAAATACATAAAAACGATGCTATTGACAGCACGCATTTAAAGTTTTAAACTGCAAGGTGTAAAATTATTTAAAAGACTCGTTATAATTAAATTTCTTATCAGTCCGTAACAATGCCAAATTATACGAATTCTGAAATGGCTGACATGCATTTCATCTATGGCCTTGCGGATGGAAATGCAAGAGAAGCTACACGCCTGTACATGGAGCGCTATCCCGATAATAGAATAATACCCGATCATCGAACATTCACAAATATTCATAGGTGTCTTGCAGAAAGTGGAACTTTTAAAAAGAATACCAATGATGCAGGTAGACAATATACGGTAAGAACACCACAGATTGAAGAAGCTGTTTTAAATGAAATAGAAGAGCATCCAGATACTAGCACTAGAAAAATTAGTGAACATTTCAACATTAGTCATCAAGTTGTTTGGCGTATCCTGCGTGATTCTCTGCTATACCCTTACCACATTCAAAGGGTGCAGGCGCTCCTTCCTCGAGATTTCCCATTAAGGCTTAATTTCTGCCGATGGTACCTTGCCAGGCTAGCAAGAGACCCTAATTTTGACTGTAAAATCCTTTTTACCGACGAAGCCAACTTTTCTAGAGACTTAATTATAAATTTTCATAACAACCACATATGGGCTGAAGAAAATCCACATGAAATTGTAGAAACGCATTTTCAAGAACAGTTCTCGTTAAATGTATGGGGTGGTATAATTGGGGATTATTTGATTGGTCCTTTCTTTTTGCCTAATCGACTTAATGCTCAGTCATATAGGCATTTTCTTCAACATGAATTGCCTTTTTTAATAGAAGATTTGCCTGTTTTGCTAAGAAACCGTATTTGGTATATGCACGATGGCGCCCCAGCACATTTTTCTATTTTGGCTCGGGAGTATTTAAATGTAGCATATGAAAACAGGTGGATAGGACGGGGTGGACCTCAGCCATGGCCCCCTAGGTCTCCTGACCTAAACAGCCTGGATTTTTTCCTATGGGGGCATCTCAAATCTTTAGTCTATGCAACACCAGTTAATAATATAAATGACTTACAAAATCGGATAGTAGAAGCATTTGAAACCGTAAGAAATACTCCGGGGGTGTTTGAAAGAGTAAGGGCATCAATGAGAAGAAGAGCAGATGCTTGTGTGAGAATTGGAGGAGGTCACTTTCAACAATTGTTGTAATGTAGTTTTCTTGTTTTTCTAAATATTTAAGTTTTTTGTATTATAATAAATCATTTTAACAAAGAGCATTTTGTTTTTAACAAGAAGTGTAGAATAAATTGTTAAAATAAATAAAAATAAGTTATTATTAATAAAGCCAACCAGACCCTTTTAAAAATTTGAATTTCATCTCACAAATTTTGTTCTACATATTTTTCTCGATAACGGTCGCAAATACGAAAAAACTTTAGGTTACCAAAAAGTTTTTAAACAAAACAGAAAATTTATTTTGTATTTTAAAATCTACCAGCAGCGCACCATAAAAAAGTTCTTGGGAAAAAAGGGGAGCATGACATACAAAAAAGTATCGCCCTGTAGATTCTTATAACCATTTGGCATGCCCAATGATGTAAGCCTTATAGCCTAACCTATATTCCGAATTTGGGCCAAATATCTCAAAAACTGCAGAAGTTATAAGATAAAAACTAAAAAAATCTCCAAACTTTAACACCCTGTAGATCGGTAACGAAGCGTTTGCGGGCCCATGTTTATAGGAACTTTAATTCATAAAATAAGCCAAAGAATCACCCCCTTTTGTTTGTACATGATATTAAGGAACACCCTGTATATAGGAATATTTAAAAGATGAAACGATTTTGGACTGGATCAACCAAATGCTGTTTCTTGAATAATTTGTTATGCTAAATTTAAATTTGTAGTTGGTTTTCAAATCCAAAAGGAAAATATTGTAGTTTATTTTAATATTCTTTTTTCTCTTTGAGAAATCATTACTTAAAATATATGTGTTTGGTTTGGTTTAATATTTGATTTAACATTTCTCGAAGAGGAGAATAAACGTAGAGTAAAGTAGCCGATTGTGGAATACTGTTTGGTTTTTTGAAAAATAAAAATGAAAACTTTAAAATTATTATGCACATTTTGGAATATAGATAGCGGGAAGTGTTGCAAACAAAAAACAGAAATAATAAAAATTATAGAAAAAAAAATATGTATAAAAAATAACTTAAAAAAAAAAGTGCACTTTTTTTCTAGCTGAAAAATGGGTGGGTAATGTGGAATACCAATATACGCTAATGTGGAATGGGTTTAATATCGGACTTGATATTAAAATAATTTGTTTTTTTAAAGTAAAGCAAAAGATTATTGAAAAATAACATACATTTATTTATTCCATTATAAAATACGAAAAGCCTCTAATGTGAAATATTCCACATTCAGACCGTAATTCGTATTCCACAATAGCGACTTTTTAAATATTTGTAAACAATGTTTGTAAAACATTAAAAACAAAATATTTAATGAAATATTTACACATTTCACAATCATCTACTACCTACCTTTACGCTTATACACCAATCTTGCAAAAATTTCTATAAATGGAGTCACAATAGATGTTTATATAAACACGTGCAAAAATGTAGCGACCGTTACAATTCGTTTTAAACCAATATTGGCAAGCGACAGCCGCGAAATGCTCTATGGTGTTGCTAGGGGTGAAACATAATAGAAAGAGTTTCTGATTAGCGTATTGGAAGATATATGGCGCTATTAGTTTTGCCGCAAAGGAGGTATACCACATTATAGGCAGTATTCCACATACGGCTACTTTACTCTATTTATTATACGTTATTATCTTAATCGTGCTTTGACAGATAGTCAAATTATTTGACTCAAATATTATCGAATATTCATCGCTTTCTTAGCACCGGTAGTTTGCGTAAAGGATTCGAAAGGAATACCTCGAATTGCCAGAACACTTGAAAATAAGAAAGCCGTTTTGCAGATAATCCTGGAAAATTGGTTGATCAATTTTTATTAATTTTCTAGGAGTACAGTCATTACTTCCCAGGGATTTTTTACAGCGTATAAACTTCTGTCATTGGAACCTTTAGAATAATCATTTAAATACACACTTAATACATACAGTTTGGATCTCTATTTAAGGTGAAGACGCAGAAGACCATTTTTATGTATAATAGATTTAACAGGTTTATAAAAAAATTACTGCATGTAAGACAGAGGACATGTTTGCAGGAACACCACTGGTGAAGGAATAAAATTTTCTAACTAATGTAGTTTCATATTCTATTAATATTTACTAAAATTTGAAACATGTTATGGGTTATTTTGAAATTTCTTGTACATTTGCTGTCCCTCAACTTTAATATTTTAAAAAAATTATTAAGTTTATCCCCATTTGGACCTTTAATATGCGAAATCAATTGGTTTAAGTGTTTTTAGCAACTACAAGTGGTTAAAGTAACACCTAAAGTTTGTCCCTTAATTTTGGTCCCCTAGGTCACGTCTCCTGGTTCACAGCTTTTATAATAAATGACCTTTTGAATTTAGGGCACATTTTTTGATGCTGCCCCCTTGCGGCAATGTATTTGGTAACAGATTTTAGTAGAAAATGGTGTTTTAAACTATTTTGAAGCCACAGCACATTTTTTTTTATATTTTATACAGTTTTGCCACGCTACAGCGTTTCAAAGATATACCTAAATTATAAAATATTTTTGAAATAATAATAAACGTAAAGGAAAGTTTTAAAAATATTTTTTTCGACCTTCCACGTTTTCTGTTTCTGACAGTACCTACCTAGCCAATTTAAAATAATGGTATGTTGTTTATAAAATAAAGGGCACTTCTCTGCTGGTTTGATTAATTTTAATAACGGACTAGTTTCGCCTTTAAGACATCATCAGGGTTTCTACAAGAAATTACATTAGATTTTTTGAAATATAGTTATAAATAAGTAAAAATAAAAGTAGAAAGACTTACACGTCAATGTTAAAAATCCCAATACCTATATACACTTTAAAATTATTATTATTTGGTACTTATATAAATAAAAACTTATTTCAACACTTATTAAAATTTGAAAATTAAAATTATTGTTAAATATTAAAACAGTTTGGTTAGATTAAAATTAGGGTTGTAACATTGTTCCACCTTTAGGTTAAATGTTTAAAAATTGGTGTATAAAATAGATTAGCTTGTTCGTTTAAGCATTGGATATTGTCCTTTTTAATTTGTTTATGAATTTCGTACGCTTCTAACAGAGTTAATTTGTGACTTTTTTCTTGTATGTGTAGAATTGTTGTATTATTTTCTATGTTGAAGTGGTGTCCTGTTTCTTCTAAATGATTTCCAAAATTTGAATTGTGATTGTTGTTTTTTATGTGTTATTTTGTTCGGGTATTGAATGTTCTTCCAGTTTCTCCTATGTAAGTAGCTCCGCAATCGTTGCAGGTCAATTTGTATACTCCATTTTTTTCTAGTCTATGTGATTGTTGTTTTGCATTGAAGAAGTTATTGTATATGGCGTTGTTAGTTTTAATAGCTGCTTTTAGATTATATTTCATAAATATAGTGTTTAATTTATTTGTAATGGGTCCCTGAAAGGTAATTCTTCTGTATTGATATGTTTCATTATTATTTTCCATATTTATTAATTTTAGTATATTTTTCCATTTCATTCGTTCCTGTATTTTGCTAATGGTGTTTTTATTAAATTGATTTTCTTTGGCTAGATATTTGTTGGATTATATTCTGTTCTTTCTGGTATTCGTCTTTAGAAAGGGGAGTGTTGTTAAGTCTATGTATAAAACTATAAAAAGCGGAGTATTTCTGTTGGTAGCAATGGAATGAATTGTATGGGATAATGGCACTGGTTGTGGTAGGTTTTCTATGGATGCTAATATCATATGCTGTGTCATGACGTTGTATTATTAGATCTAAAAATGCTATGTGTCTTTCATTTTATTTTTCCATGGTGAATTTTAATTTTTTGTGTTGATTGTTGATGTATGTGATGTATCACTGGCAACAGTGCACTGTTGCCAGTGATACATCACATACATCAACAATCAACACAAAAAATGCATGCAATTCTGGAGACGCCACGCCAACAGCAGGAAAGCGGCAGTATGTCGAGTATATCCGAAGGTAGAGCAAGCACGCTACAACCGCGAGTCATATACGGGTTAATTAGAAATTAGTTTGTACCGAATAGGGAATATAGTTGTTAATTGTTACTACGAGTTTCATTACCTCTCCGTGAACACGTTAATGTATATGTGAAAATTTGTTAATTCTTCGTCTGTTCCAGTCCAGATGCATAATATGTCGTCTACATAGCGTTTCCATAATTTTATGTTTTATATGGTCATTTTTTTTGTTTAATATGTTGTTTTCTATGTGGTCCATAAATATATTAGCAAGTAGACATGCATTCGGTGCTCCCATAGGTAATCCATCTGTCATTTTATAAAATTCGTTGTTAAATTTACAGTATGTTTGTTCTGTGGTGTGTCGTATGATAGTTTTTAAATTATTTATATCTTGTTGGTCTTTTATTTTGGTTTCCATAGTTGTAAATATAATATTTAGAGTTTCTTGTATAGGAATGTTGGTATATAAGTTAGTGACGTCAAAAGATATTAATTTATGGTTTATATCTGGTTTTACTTGTTGTAGTATGTTGATGAGTTCTGATGAATTTTTAATTGTGTGTTTTGGTTGGAAATCTATAATGTTGTTTATGGTTGTTAGTGAAAACTTATTTAGTAGATATGTAGGAGAGTTAACAAAGGAAACAATTGGTCTTATTGGGTAGTTTGTTTTGTGTAGTTTTGGTTGTCCGTATAGTTGTGGAATTTGTGGGTTCATTGGTATTAATTTTTTTGAGTTGGTTTTGTATTTGTTTATTGTCATTTCGCAGTTTTTTATAAAAGTTCACCTTTTTAATAGTAATTTTCCTAGTCAATGTATTTTGCCTCAAAGAAGCTGGAAATAAATGTTTAGTACCTAGTTCAACGAAACAATGTGTATATTGACTTTTTATTATTATTTTATTAATATTACTAATGACTAAAACTTTTTATTAATTTATTGTATGTTAAACTGGGCAAGCTGGGCCCAGATAAAAAATTAAGAAAAAAGTTTTTAACTCACTTTTTTTAATGGACATTTTTTAAATACAGAAAATATATTAAAAATACTTATGTAAGAAAGTTGAGAAATAGGTAGTTCTATTCTAACATAGTTTTTGCTTTTACTTAGTTTTGTACTCAACATTTTTTATAAATACTAAATGTATGTTCTTTGTGACCCAGGGGACAATTTTTTTCTTTTTTCTTTATTAAGGGCTTATTTAAAAAAATCCAACTGCCCACTTTTAGGTGTTAATTAACACCCCTAAATAAACAAAATTTGGAAAAAAACAGGTTTGTAGATTATGTTTTTGTTTTTACTTTTTCTTCTTTAAATGTACAAGAATTTTGAACATGACCCTAATACTTTTAAAAAGTAACACTTAATGCAAAACCCTGTAGTAAAGAAGTCGTAAGGACATATCTTTATAAAAACTTTTTTTTATAAAATAACCTGATAAATCACACGCTAAAATATTAGCACGTCAATAAGGTGAGGGTGTCCCGAAAATGGCTTACTGACTTTATCGCGCGATACAGGATATAATTATAAGTAAAAATATATACCTCTTGAGGTTTTTTTAAGTTAATTTAAAAAAAACTCGAAAAAGCTACTATTTCATTACATGAAATAATCAACATCCAACAGCGGTTGTTATGAAAAATTAAAACTTACACCTAATAATTTTTTTTATTGCGTTAACGGGATGAATATAAAGAAGAAAAAAGATAAAAAGCATAAAAATAATAAATTATTTAAATTTAACTTTTAAAGCTTTTTTTAGGCTCATTTCGGAGGAGGTACAATTATTATTCTGCCCAAAAAAAGGCAAAGAGCAATAAGTGACTAATCATCAGTTGTCACTTACTGCCTTTTTTGGACAGTATTGTGCTCTTTTAGTTCCACCCTTACTTCCTAAGCAATACATTTATTTCTGATATACTTTTAAATGATCTATTAGCATAAAATAATTTTGTTTACAAAATTAAATTCTAAACATCAGAAAAAAATCTTTCAAGTTTACCGATTAATGACCGATTATTAAGGGCGCTACAGTAAGTTAACAATTGCTCGCATAATAAAAATTACAATTTTTGCGATATAAAAAGAGATATTCGACGTAAATCCAAAATAATCGGTTATTACTTAAAAAATTTAAAAACATCACACAGTGACCCTGAACGAAGTTTAAGTCACATAAAAATGACGCCAAAAACTGATTGCAGTTTCTTGTTCGGGACCCTTTGGTGAATTAAAAATGATATTTACCAAAATCCTAGCTGATCCTTTTTTCGAAATTTTTTCAAAATTTGATGATTTTTTTTTAAATTTTTGTTTATTTAAAAGTCTACCTTTCACAGAGTACACATTTGTACACCGATTTTTATAAAATTAGAGTATATTATTGAGGAGACTTAAAGAATACTTTTTAATAATGTTCACATCATTTGATATATACAGGGTGGACCAAAAATCGCTTAATTTTAATAAAGCAAAAGCGTAAATTCATGATTTTGGCAAAACAGATGTATCCCCATTTTTTTTAGATATTTCTATGTTTATTAGGTTACAAAATGGCATTCTTATTAACCTTTTATTAAAAAAATAGATTTTTAATAAAATTAAATAAAATAACGCTTAGAGAATATTTTTAGAAGTTTTCAATTTTGAACGAAAAACTGGTTAAAGTTTTTTGATCGGCACTCTTTGGAGATTTAAAAACGGTATTTACCAAAATTCTAACTGCTTTTCTTTAAATTTGTTAAAAAATCATTTTTTTTTAAATTATTTGTTTATCGCAAAGTCTACCTTTGCCAGAGTACAGATTTGTACACCGATTTTTATTGATTGCAGTTTCTTGTTCGGGACCCTTTGGTAACTTTAAAATGATATTTAACAAAATCCTAGCTGCTCCTCTTTTCGAATTTTTTTGAAAATTCTTAATTTTTTTTTTAATTTTTGTTTATCTTATCTTTGACAGAGTACACATTTGTACACCAATTTTTATAATATTGGAGTATATTGTTAACGAGACTTGGAGAATACTGTTTTCGCACATCATTAGATTTATACAGGATTAGCCAAAAATCACGTTTTTATATAGTAAAAAGCATAATGCACAAAACAGATTTATTTCCAAAAAAAATTATTTTATTTAATTTTATTCAAAATCAATTTTTCTTATAAAGTCTTGATAAGAATCCCATTTTGTAGCCTGATTAACATAAAAATATCTAAAAAACATGGCTTTTTTTGCTTTATTAAAAGAAGCAATTTTTGGCTAACCCTGTATATATTAAATGATATCATATATATGTGCACAGTATAAACAGTATTCTCCAAATCTCCTTAACAATATACTTCAATATTATTAAAGTCGGTGTACAAATGTGTACTCTGTCAAAGGTAGACAAAAATTTAAAAAAAAATCATGAATTTCCAAAAAATTTCGAAAAGAGGATCAGCTAGGATTTTGGTAAATATCATTTTTAAGTCACCAAAGGGTCCGAACAAGAAACTGCAATCAGTTTTTGGCATAATTTTTATGTGACCTAAACTTTGTTCAGGGACACTGTGATCAAGCAGGTAAGCACAAATAAAATAAAAAAAATAATATCAGCTGTTTTTTTCGATAAAAATACGGCTCTTATTCGGAAACTAACCCCTTAATCCAAGATGGCGAAAAAGCTGCAAGGGGTTAATGGTCAAAAACTTGAATCCCTATATGAGTAGGGATGCTATGTGTGTACACTGTACAGTACACTTGGCAGCCAAATGGTGACGCCACATGCTTGATCTCACACATATTCAGGCTAACTACACGAGGGCGGCCATTTTGAGTTCCAGAAAGATAAGAAACATGACTTCACACCAGTGGCGGATTGGGGATTTTGGGTATACCAATATCTCAGTTATTAGACATGGGACCCACACCAAATTTATAATAGTTTATTATGACATTAAATAGACAAGTTCGGCGCAAACAGAATTTAAATTGAAGTTTGCGAAAAAAAGTTAGTTTTTTGTGTCGCCTCACCTGGCTTCTGGCCCCCCCATTTGAGATAATTCAAATTAAAGTTGTGCAATTTATACTTCAATATAATTTATCGGTAAATTTAAAATTTTATTTGAAAAATCCAAATATTACAGATTTTATACCATATTAAATATTTTTTTATTATAATAAAATAAATAATAAAAATTTAAAATCGTATAAAATCTGTAATATTTATATTTTTTAAATAAAATTTTAAATTTGTCGATAAATTATAGTGGAGTATAAATTGCACCACTTTAATTTGAATTATCTCAAATGGGGGGGCCAGAAGCCAGGTGAGGCGACACAAAAAACTAACTTTTTTTCGCAAACTTCAATTTAAATTCTGTTTGCGCCGAACTTGTCTATTTAATGTCATAATAAACTATTATAAATTTGGTGTGGGTCCCATGTCTAATAACTGAGATATTGGTATACCCAAAATCCCCAATCCGCCACTGCTTCACACTGCATTTTTAAGTTCGTAGCACTGTCACGCCAGCGGTAGGTTCTTTTAAAATTTATCAGCATTCATATCATGCATTTTAAAATTTATTTTTTAAAATATGCCACAATCAGTGCCCTCTAGCGGATATCTTTAGCAAGGTAACTCATGAGAGTGAATGTTTGGACAATTTTGTTAAACTTAAAAAAATGGAAAAGCTTTATTATCCTAGGTTAGGTTAAGCAGCTGCTTAACACTTAGAGACACTTTGGATCGGGTGGGGTCTGTCGGAAGTTCCGCAGCTATGAGATTTTTGGTTCCGAATCGGATCCAAAAATCTCATAGCCGCTGGGGACATACGCAAGTTTTAGGGTGCTTATATGTTTATATGTTCACTACAAACCTTTTTAATAGAATGCTTAGTATACTTAAAAATTATTTGTTTATTATCATATTGTAAATTAACTTTTAAGTTAACAAATGAAAATTTCATTGATTTCTCGGTGAAAATTTGAAGTTTTTTTTACTAGACACATGCGTTATTTATCTAAGTTTAAGATTCCGGAAGAAAATTTTACTGCTCGTGATTAGTTTAAACAATATGAATTTATTTATCACAGTGCGCCGGGCGTCAACCGCTGCACATACAGGTATTTGCACGATCTACGCGGCCAAAATTATTTTTATGCTTAATTGGTATCTAAATAACGTAAATAAATAAAAAAAACTTATTTTTACAACAAAATTATGTTTTTTACAAAAAAAAATTATATTTACAAAAAATACAATTTTTTAGGTCGGTAAAAAGGAAGAAAAACATAATAATACTAAGTTTCTTGACTTTCTTCGTCGCTCTCTGATGAATTTTTTGATATATTGGATTCTTCACATACAAACATTGCCAAGGTTTTAGGCAAAAGTGTTTTTGCTTTCTCTTTTTTTACAGTTTGCATGCAACAGTATGGTATCTGAACTAAGTAGAAGGCAGTTAAAAATATCCTGATTACAATTTACCCTGGAAAATTTTCTCGCAAAATCTTGGCGGTATTATAAAAATTAGAATGAAGTTCTTCCGTTTTTTTCCTTCGAACGACTTGGATGGTCGACCTGGCCGTTTTTGTGAAGTCTCAACAACAGGTATTTTAAAAGTACCTTCCAGCCAAGGCCGATTGTATTTTATAAAATTATCTTCTTTATGAGCTTTGTTAAATTTCTGATTTAAAGTTGGGCAAAAACTAAAAATTTGGTCTTCATTATAACCTTCACTAAAAATGAATTAGTCAAAAATGACTAATTGTCATAGCGAAAAAATATCCACTAATAATTCTCGTCAATAGCAATTTGTATCCCACATTCAGCAGTCAATTTCCATGTAAAATTGTCCCCTGAATCCGAAAATGTCGTCAAAAGTTAGAAAAGTATAACATTTTTTGAGAAATAGTCAATTTTCCATATAATATGGAATTGACTATATCTTAAAAACTGCTCTACTTTTATGATTTTTGACGGTATTTTCGGAATCAAGAGACAATTTTACTTAAAAATTGGCTGTTAAATGTTGGGGAACATGGTATATGTGAAAAAGCAGCCGCTAATAACTGTGGTAATTAGTCATTTTTGACTAATTCATTTTTAGAGAGTAAGTTGATCTTTTAGATAGTTTAATTTGGCATCTAAATCTTTCTTCATGAGGTCAAACAAGTATTGTCGGGTCACAATCATTACTTCTGATACACCCTCTGAGCCTAAAACAAACATACACTATGTTAAAAGTCGCTAACAAATAGGTATTTAAAATTTTATACGAAATTTCGCTAAATATCTTTAATCCCTCAAAACTGTATTTATCCGGATGTTTCCAGAGATGTTTTTGATAGTAGTTATAAGGAAAAAGATCAAATAATGACCTATAATAATAACCATAGCCCGATCTACCCCGATACATAAACAAAAACACTAGTAAAGAAAAAATATTGAAGGAAATCACGGTACGAAAATAAGTATTTTCATTATAAAAAAAATAATGTTGTTTAATAGTAGATCATGGCTTAATCAATGTTGTTTGTAAGTTTCTTACCTTGTCCATCAGAATGAATCACTTTCAATTCGTAAGAAGAACTTGATAACATAAAAATTCACTTTGGAAGTTTGATGTTTAGAAAAGCGCCAAGAACAGATACGTACACTATATGTAAAACTATCAAATTTAGACTGGCGCTACGGGTGCGGGGTGCGCGGTAGCAGGTAGATTGAGTGACCGAATAGTTCCCGGGTTCGTACTCTCTTCATGGAACTCGTTTATACGAATGTTATTGTAATTTTGATATTGGGACTTTTTGCCGCGTAGATCGTGCAAATACCTGTATGTGCGCTGTTTGAACACCGCGCGGCCGAGCGTCAGACTACATTGCAGCTTCGGTTAATTATTAATTACAAATAACAATTAAAAATATAATTATCAAACCAATTTTATTATTATTAATATTAATATTATGAGTAATACAATAAATAAACTCTCTATTATTAAACAAAAACAGAAAAAAATAACTAGTAATTAAACATAAAAATTTATGGACTTCTCGTAATCTTTATATTATTGTTTTTTTTAAACTCTGTTAATAAAAACTTTCTCATCGTCCGATACAAGTTTACACTCCAAAAATACATCATCCAACGGTTTAAAATAGTGGAATTGACGAGTACTTTTTATTGTAATTATCCGTTCAAATCGTTGTTGATATTTTTGCTCATGTAATTCATGATCCTTTTGGGAACAGAAAGCAAAATGAACTTTTTAAAATGAATTTTCCGCCCACTGGAAAAAGGAACGTGGTGTTGTAATATGATTATTTTTGTCACGTTGAAGGCTAGCACGAAAAGCCTGTCTTTTTACACTTCCTGCTAAGCCGTCACACGCTCCTTTTCCATGAGATGTTGCGAAAAAATTCCACACCACTTTAACACCAAAAGCATTTGAATGGTTTATTAAGTTGGCAAAGTTATATTTGTTTTTATATTGTGAAGCTGCTCCATCGGAAAAGTACTTAATTTTTTTAACATTTTCAACACCAAATTTATTTTTTTTAAATTCAATTAGTTTTGCATTAAAAAGATGGACCGAACTTGCGTCGTGACGAACTTTCTCGGAAATCACCACTACATTTTCATGCTTTATTTCATCATTTTCTTTATAATACGCGACGTACGGATGAAGTGTAGCCTGATCATTAGACCAATGATGTGACTGGATAGCGTCTTGAACAAAAAATGAATAATTTTCGGAGAAATCTAGACAGACTATAAACTCTCCAGCTTCAGCAGATTCTTTTTGTTTAGAGAAGAAAGATGCTTGAGATTTTGCTACAAAATCATGCTTCAATAGCTCTGACCACTTATTTTTTAGCTCACTTAAAAAATCTTCTTTGGTATAGGTTGCTTCAACAATTTCAGTCCTGTAAAAATAAAAAAAACAATAACTCGACAAATTTATAAGATGGAATTCGATAATTTTGAATCAATCATGTTAATGAGATAAATTTTTACTCTTATTAACTAATAAACAAATAGAAATTATTTAATTATAGATCTAATTGACAAGTTATTCTTTAAAATTTTGTACTGAGATTAATAATTATGTGAGTAATTTGTTAATATTTAGTCTTTTTTCTTACCTGTCAGTACTTTTCCATTGGCTAAAAGTTATGTCCGTTATTTCATGACTATCAATCAATAATTTTAACTTTTTAATGACAAAATCAACTTCTGGACACTTTTTACAAGTTGAAAAGAAACATGATGATGTTGGTTGAACGCAAACAGAGCTTTGAATCAAGTCATTTAAGCTTTCAGGGAAATCAATTCCTTTTTTTTTAGTTCATTTCTCAGTCCGTGCAATTGCAATTTTGCATTTTGGTGAATTTTGCATACACACACATTATGTGTTCCACTTTTTCCAGCTGAAATACATTCTCGTGGTCGTAGAGTTTGAAATTTAGTCTGTCCAATTTTCTCATCCGGGAAAGTTTCTTTAAATTTTTTATATAAGTCATTAATGTTAAATAATACGAGTCTTTTTTGTTTCTGGATTTTTTTACCATTTTCTGAAACCGTAACATAATCTTTCATTCCAGGCATCACACGACTAACGTCATCAGATAAATTTTTTTTTTAACGCGATCGAGTGTTGAATTATCCAGGTTTTTCTTTTTTAGCATCAGGCTGCGACGCAAATCCTAATTTTTTCCTAATATTTTTAGCAGCTTGTACCATTTTCTTTGAAACTTTGAATTCGCGTCGTATCATTTTTATTGGCCAATCTCACGGAAGAGTAGTCAACACTTGGATTTTTTCGGACTTACTATTTGTTTGGTCAAATGCAGACTTAAAATTATTTAAAAGAACATCATTTGGATTTTTATGATTAATATCAGTACCGCTCAATTTCTTCATAGAAGTTGGAATTGCTTTTTTACACTCAGATACACTCGACACTCGTCTCACTTTTATTGGTGGTTCACCGACCTCCAATAGCAATTTATTAAGGTTATTAATTTTTAATTGATTATCTACAGTATCAGATTTGAAGGTCGGGTCTTTCTTGTTATCATCTTCAATCTCATCTACTTCTGGATCAGTCGCATCAATATTTACATTGTTATTTATAGGTTTTTCAGCAGGATTATCAAGTTTTCCAGGTTTACGACTAAGATATATTGCTCTCTCACAAGAATTGCACATGTAATATCCGAAAAAATCCTTAAAATCGCAAGCTCGATTGGCTGTGATTAATTACGTATTTGTGATTCTTTTTATTTAATGGATTGCAACATTTATTTACTCGGCCCATTTTAAATGTTAATTGTAATTAATAATTGAATACGTCAATGCAGAAACTGAATATGTCCTACCTATCTAGTTTTGAGATAAATAAGAAAAACTGAACAGAGAGTGGACATGTTCTGGACATATTCAGTTTCTCTACTATATTAGCGCCTTTGTATATTCTAGATTACCGTGACATGTGAAATTTCTACGCCATTCGATCGGGCACCCTTTACTTATAGTAAATCCATGTTTAACTCAATATCCCTAAAAAGTGGACATATTCAGTTTCTGCATTGACCTATTCAATTAACCGAAGCTGCAATGTAGTCTGACGCTCGGCCGCGCGGTGTTCTGACAGCGCGCTGTCAGAACACCGCTGCAGCGTTTGGCGCCCGGCGCGCTATGATAAATAAATTTTTAAACTATAGTATAATCACGAGCAGTGAAATTTTCTTCCGGAATCTTAACTTAGATAAATAACGCATGTGTCTAGTAAAAAAAAACTTCAAATTTTCGAGAAATCAATGAAATTTTCATTTGTTAACTTAAAAGTTAATTAACAATATGATAATAAACAAATAATTTTTAGTTATTAATATTTTTATAAAATATACATATTTGACAGTAAATCCTGAAAATTTCATTAATTTATCTTTAACGGTTGATTTAAAATCTAATTTTTAATTGAATTAAGTACCTAATATTTTCATTGTAAAAAAAATTGTTGTTAAAATTAAATTTTTTTAAAATCGTTTGGGGGATCAATTTTTTATACTAACAACTTATGAAAAAAATATATGGACTTAATTTTTATGATCAAGTGGAAAATGGGGGGTCCAGTTGACGTGATCTTACTCAACTATTAAATATGCTTCCAGAAGAGATTAGAAAGATGGAAAAAACACTTTTTAAAAAGACTGTAAAAAAATTCTTAATCCAAAATGTTTTTTATTCAATAGATAAATTTTTTAATTTCTAATGTATGTATTGTTACCTTATTTATATACATTTCGTATATTTATTTTTTTCTTAATATTTTTTAACTTGTGTAGTTAGTGAACTAATTTATTTCGTTTTTTATTCATATGCCTCTTGTAAATTTTATATTATTATATTTTAATTATGTTTTTATGTACTGTTTTGTTGATACACCTTGTAAATTTTGAAGGTAAATCTATCTATCAACTAGCATACTATCAACTAGCATACTATCAACTAGCATACTATCAACTAGCATACTAAAAACCATTAAAAAATCAATCAAAGAGCCTTTGGCATTATTATTCAATAAATATATTAATGAAGGAGTATTACCAGAGGAGTTGAAGAATGCGAAAATAAAGGCCATTCTTAAAAAAGGAGATCCAAATTGTTTCTCTTACTATAGACCAATCTCAATTTTACCGTCCATTTAAAAAATATTCGAAATCATCATAAAAAATAGAGTAATAAAATACATTGAAAAAAATAATTTCCTCACCACCTGTCAACATGGGTACAGGGTTAACAAGTCAACTATTACTGCTTTACTGGAGGTCTTAGAAAATATTTATGAAGGAGTAAACAAAAAATATGGGCGGTAGAATGAAAAGGAGAATTTTCTCAGAAAACTTCAATAAATTTTTGAGTTCCACAAGGTTCAGTACTCGGACCAGTCCTTTTCATCATGTACCCCAATGACCTTGTGTGGAACATAAATACCTACCCAACAAACCTGCTGCTATGCAGACGACACATCCTTTTTAATAAAAGCAAAAACCAACTCAGAAGCTGAAGAAAAATTAAATAAAGTACTCGAACAATCAAGGGAATGGTTTGAAACAAATAAATTAAAAATAAACAAGGAAAAAACAAAAAAGCTAACCATTGGTGTAGGTGAACATCAAGAGGAAAAATTCTTGGAGTTTATTTGGAAACTAATTAATCCTGGAATAAAAATACCACCGAAATGAGCAAGATACTTTTAAAATCCTATCATAAGAAGACATAGACAGTTATGCACTCATCAAATGTCAAGAATGGCATATTTTTCTTATTTTCATTCAGTTTCTACCTATGACATTTTACTTTGGGGAGTAACGTCTAAACTGCAAGAAATATTTGCAAAAAACAAGCAGTAAGGGCATTACTTCATATGAGAAAATCTGACAGTTGTCGAAATGCTTTTAAAGACGAAAAAATACTTACCCTACCGTCAGTCTATATACTTACGTGCCTTACATATGTAAACAACAATACAAATAAATTTATTAAAAACTGTGATATACACCAGAGAAATACAAGACATGGAAATGATCTTTTACTTAAATATAAGAAAACACAAGAAACCAGGGTAGCGCAGTGGGTTAGGCGACTATGCCGAGACAAACTGCGTCCGAAGGTATCGGGTTCGATCCCCAGTCACAGCCTTGGATGTTGTGCGCATTGAAAGTCGGTAGATGAGTCTTACTCATCGGGGACCGTGGTTCGGATTCCACGTTAAACAGTAGGTCCCGCTGAAGAACCGAACCTTATAAGCTTTGCCTGTAAGCTGGATAGGTTGATGGCGTTACTACTCTACTTTTTACAAGAAACCACTTAATATTTGTGTGCTAAGCTATACAACAAGCTACCTAGTCCTCTAAAACAATTGAAGGGTGGGCGGATTCACGCAAGTCAAAAAACTACTTCAGAAAAATGTTTCTTATTCCTTGGAAGAGTACAGTCTAAATATGTGATAATGCTTTGTAACCGTTTCGTTTAATTATGTATAAAATGTTTGTCTTATACACCTTTTTATACTTTTTATTCTTTATACAGCACTGACTTTTCATGTAATTTATTGATAAATAAATATATATTATTATTATTACATATTAAAACCTATTTTTATTAAATCGTTCTGTTTTTGAAATATTTTGTATAGTTTTATAAAATTTATTCTATGAAAAACTTTTAAAAAGAATTTTTTAGGCTAAAAATAATATTATCGAGTTGTAATTTTTTAAAACTTTCTTTACATTTTTGAAAACTAGCAATGATTTAGAATATTTATATTTGGTATATTTTAAATTACATATAATAGAATTTATCAAAAAACGTTTGATATATTTATAATAAAAAAGTTCACATATAAACATACATTCTTATAATTATTTAAGTATCAAAATTAAAAAAAAATATATTTAGAATTTTTATATTTAGTATATTTTTAAATTAAATATACTAGGATTTATTAAAAACTGTTTGATATAATTAAAATAAAAAAAATTAACATTCATACTATATATCGTATGGAAACTAAAAAATGGTCCTGTTAAAATGTAAGCTCTTTAATATTAAATTTACAGATTCCTCATTTTTTAGTACTTTGAAACTCGTCAACGGATTAGTGGGCAGATAAAACTAAAACAAATTTTTGTAGGGAATTGAAGGCTACAAAAAAGGTATCCTATCATTTTATGATAAATTAATTCTTTTAAAAGGTATTCAAGGTAAAAGTTGAATTTATAAATTTATATATAGAAGTGTTTCAGATTTTCCTACTTTTTCAGCGAAACTAAATTTATGGTAAAATTAAGTAGGACCCTTTCTTTAAAAAAATATCCTGCTAAAACAATGCGCAAAGAAAGCGGCATTTTTATTAAACGAAAATGGTTAATAATTATTTAACATTTCTTTTTAAATAAAAAAATGCCCCTTTATTTGCGCATTGTTTTAACAGAATATTTTCTTAAAAAAAAGGGTCCCACTAAATTTTACCATAAATTTAGTTTTGCTGAAAAAGTAGGAAAACATTATAATTAAAGCAGGGTTTTGACCCAATTTGGTCAAAATTAAATTATCATTTAAAAATAGTATATGTGCCATAAAAAACGACTTAAATAATATTCCAACACCATAGTATTTTATCTACTATTTTTATGTATTACTCACAATTTTATTTTTGACACTAAAGCCCGCTGCACAATAGCCCGGTAACGGGAACGGGAACGGGAACGGGAACGGGAATCCTAACAATAAAGGTGGGAGAGACTAAAAAACCACTGTTGATAGATAGGGTTCGCTGAGTCTCTCCCACCTTTACCGTTTAGTTTCCCGTTCCCGTTGCCGTTACCGGGCTGTTGTGCAGCGGGCTTTAGACCCCTTGGGAAACCCAAGCTTCAATTATTATTATAATTGATGTTTATGCTGTTTTCATATTTTATTGGATTTTTATACATTGAAATAAGTTGGTATTGGGCAGTTATTTTATAAAACAAAAAATAAAAACTAAAATGTTCATAAACGGATTAAAAGTGAATTTCTTTTTAAAAGCAAAAAATCCATTTAAGTTTAAAATTTTAATGGCTTTAATTATCATAGTAAGAATAAATATTTTAATTCAAATTGCCCAGGTAACAAATCACATAAAAAGGTAAATACATGTATGTAATGCATTAAAGAGTGTTATTAACAATTTTTTTGCAAAATTATGCAAAAGTTTATATTTATTTTAGTATTAAATGTCTATATATTTCATTTAAATATATTATTTTATTATTAACAACTAATTAATTACCATGAAGTTTATTAAATAAATTATAGATCATTTATTACATTTAAATTATTTTAAAATCAATTTTATTCCTTAAATATTTAAATGGTCTAGATTATTGCATAAAAGCTTAAAAGTTAAATAAATGTGCGTAGAAAGAATGATAAATAGCAGGTAGGTAGAATTATTAAGTTTAAAAATAAATATGTTAATTTTATTACCAAAACCCGAATTTCTCCGAACTATTACAATGGAGCATTCAAATGGACATTACTATTTTCCGTAACTGTACCTCAGTGCAGGCGGGCATCGATCAAGTGACCGATACGATAGCGTCAAACGTAAAATTAAATTATTTGCTTGGAAACATGAAAGGTACTAAGATAATTAAAAAAATATTTTTTGATGATATTATTATAATTATATTTTATTTCTTCCTTCTTGGGTAATTTTTTTTGGATTGTGCAAACCTGCAAACCTTAGGTAGAGCCGCCATATTAACAGTATCATGAGAATTACCAATTTACTGAAAATTGTAGTAAATTAAGCCTCGGGTAAAAAACCTTGATAAACAAGCCCTTTTAGGCCATATATATGGATTCATGATTTTTTTAAATTAAATTAAATTACTGTGATTTTAAATAACCAAAAATTTGAAGGCTATTTCTTTAAATTTAGTTTCTGGACTCCTTAAGAATAAATTTTAGTAGCAGGAAGAGCTTTGTATGATTTTCAGAAAATAGGGTTTTAAAACTTTCGAAAACATGTTCTTAGTTATAACTTATTTAAGGTGGGATTTATTTTATCGATAACAAAAATATAAAAGATGTTAATCCTGTCTAATAGATAAAAGGATTTGGTATGGTATTTTGCTAGTATGCTATTTAAATTAATATATCGTAATTGTGTATCGTAACTGTATCATTCTAGTTTTAATTGAAAGGTAATTTTGGATATATATTCTATTTGCTGTTATTCGTTATGTGTTCTTAATCTTATGTTATAATAGACTAATCTCGTCAACGTATATCATAAATGTTGTGTATATGTGTTTATCAGTAACATACGTGTTAAAATGTTTATTATAAAACATACGGCGTTTTGGATTTATATACCCAAATAAATGGGCGGCAAATTTGCAGCTAAAACCCACCTACGCCACTGTTCACAATTGGAGGGTTGCAATTTCTCTTAATGAGAACTCAAATCTGCTCATTCATTCACTCCAACCGGTTGGAGTAAATGAATGAGCAGATCTGATTTCTCATTAAGAGAAATTAAACCATTTTAATGTCTTGAAGTTTAAAAAATACAGGCCGTATACAATGCAAAATTTTCCTCATTACTTGGGTACGGGGTTATTTGTTAGGATCGAAGCACCCCTGTGCTATTAAGGAGTTATTTCAAATATAGAAAACTACAATAATGTTAAGCATGAGGGACAAAGTCTTATCTAGATGACTTTTTAGACGAAGCAATATTTACACTTAAGTAAAATAAAGTGTATTTTATTTCATTATATTATATTTACCCCGTTAAACGCTTCTCAAAATTAACTCGCGCCATTACATGGCAATGTATTGCCATGATTTCGGGACACACTTTACTACTTATATAATTTTATAAATTAATATATATTTTAGGAGAATAGACATTATATCACCAATAACGTTTCTTGTTCAGAACATCATGTGGATAGGTTATCTTATTTGGACTTATCAATATGACCGAAAATCCAACTTTTTTATATTTTTCACTTTTTGCATTTGCCTTTACATACCTTTAAATTTATTTAAAATAATTGTGTTTTTTTGTAATGCTTTAATTTACGCCGTTCCTGCTACAGCCGAATACGTTAACCTTAGACTGAACAACCATTTGATGTTTTTATTTTCCCTGGGAAAGGTGCAGACATTGCTATAAATTAAAAAGAAAAGTAAATCGAAATGTTTTTAGGCCTTTATAACTGGACATGATGAAGTATTAAATTCGATGGATAGTTTTCTCATTAGACACACAAAAATAGAAAAAATAATCAAAAATAGATTATTAAAAGATAAAAAAGATATTCTAGGACATCTTACAGATGTGTCAGAAAAGCACCCCTGGGTTACAATAACAATTAAAACCAAAAATGTTAACATTATGGTTTTAAGAAATATTAGAAAAGATTTAGATGAAATGAAACTCACAGGTCCAAATTATTTAAACAAAGAATTTATTAATTAGCAATTATATTTCATTTTAGGTAGAATAGATTATTTAGAATATCAAAAACTGTTGATTTCATATCAAGAGAGAATGAAATTCATTGCAAATTACACAAAACTTATAATGCCCGAGCCAGCTTCAGTCTTATTCGATGGAATACAATGGATCAATTGCTTGGAATCTAAAACAAAAATGGATGTACTGAAAAGTGCAAAACTCAAAAATTTTCAACCCGATACTATCATATTTAAGGAGGGGCAACAATCTGATGGAATATATGTTGTATCTACAGGTAAAAAAGGGGTGTTTTACAATAAACTATGTGTGATTTTGTGATTTTTTTCTTGTGCAATAATTCGTCTGCAATTTTTAATTTAAAAAAAAATCAGTGGTTTACCACTCAGACAAGACTTTCCAACCATTGGGGAGAGTCTCCCTAAGGGCACAATATAAAGAAAAATCCATTTAAAGTCTTAAATCCACTTATTAATTTATTTGGTCAATGTTTAACCATAAAAAAGTGGCATGAATATATTTTTATTAACCGGGGAGACCCAAAAAGGTAGGAATTTTCTGTATTAGGAGATTAGGATAAAACCAAAATTTAAGTTATTTACTTTGCATAAAATTAATTAAAGTATTATATTTCTTAAAGGTATAGTAAAAGTTAATTACGCACCAACGAAACAAGTTATAAAAAACCTGCAAAAATTTGGAGAACTTCCAACTCTTGAAGCAATTCCTTCTTTAAATTTGACGCAACCAACTCAATACGATATTGTGCATGGTTCATCCTTTGGCGAAATGGGTATAATTACAAAAAAAGGCTACAACTGCAGTATGGTAACTGAAACACCCTGTCAATGTTATTTTATAAACAAAGAAATAATTAATACTATATGTGAAAGTAACGTGGGACCAATTAACAAGTTTGTATTATTTAGATAAATACCTACATTATATATTTTTAAAATATTATTTTGTAGTTTAAATTCTGCTTTGTGGAAGCATGCTACTTTGGTTCTTGCCTTTAAAATATTATTGGAACACAGCGGTCACAACAAAGAAGAAATTTTTAAGATATTGCAAAAGTCTTTTGTGCCAAATATAAAAGATTACAAAATATTTGTTATACATAATAGCATAGATGAGCTTATATTAATACAAGGAATTGCTATGGATGCAATGGTTAAGAATATTTATATTGGGCCTTGTTATATACCGAGGTATTGTAAACTATGACCCAAATAATGTATATTGATATATTTTAATCAAGGGATAAACCACTCTAAAATCAGCGAAATAATATTTAACGTCTCAAACAGCGAAATGTTGAGAACATATGTGAAAATCTTATTCGTGTTGAAGGCTGTACAAAACTGAAGAAAATATTGATTGTTATATAAGTATTAGGGTGTGCCAAAAAAACTCGATATTTTTTTTTTCTTGCTCTCCGCCCAAAATATCGTAGAATATGTCCAAACAAATATTCTGTTAAAAGCGGAGCTCATAATTTCAATGTTCAGAGGTCCCTCATCGAATCTGAAGTTTTGCCGCTTAAATAACACAGAAAACTGACTTTTTTACCTTATTTATTCTTGCAACCTAGGAAGAAATTTTTTTTTCATAAAATCCATGACCAAATCTTACAAAGCATTAAATTTGGACGAAAAAATCTTATTAAGCCGAATTTCTATTTTCATTATTTGATTTTTTACATAGCTTTAAATTTAAAATTTTACGTTTTTTGCCTTTTTCAGCTAACCTATTAAAGTTAGACGAAAAAGTCAAATGGCAATTTTTTAGCTTGTCTGATGGACCACAAAAAAGTTTTTGGCGAATTTTTTGTATCGTCAATATTCTAAAAGTTACAGGCGTATAAATTCATCATTTTTGTATTATTAACTTTAAATTTAAAGCTCTGTAAAAAATCAAATAATTAAAATAGAAATTCGGCTTAATAAGATTTTTTTGTCCAAATTTAATGCTTTGTAAGAATTAGTCATGGATTTTATGAAAAAAAAATTTCTTCCTAGGTTGCAAGAATAAATAAGGTAAAAAAGTCAGTTTTCTGTGTTATTTAAGCGGCAAAACTTCAGATTCGATGAGGGACCTCTGAACATTGAAATTATGAGCTCCGCTTTTAACAGAATATTTGTTTGGACATATTCTACGATATTTTGGGCGGAGAGCAAGAAAAAAAAAATATCGAGTTTTTTTGGCACACCCTAATAAGTATATATATATATATATATATATATATATATTATATATATATTCAGCAAGTTCAGCTATAGCTTGAAAATTAAATGATAATAATGCATAAATCTCACATTTGCTACTGTGTCGCACGTTGGAGGCAGGCGAGACCACGCCCGATACGTTTCCCTATATTCGGGTATCTGTATATATATAGTATACACGCGCATTGGAGGGAGGCGAGGTCACGCCCGATACGTTTCCCCACAATCCACACAACAAGGACTGTTCGATCTCGTACTAAAAATACTAAAAATCACTGCAACACTGCACATCATTCAATGGCGGCCATTTTTGTTGTTTACAATTATTGTGCTTTGGGTTTGTACCTACAGATTAATAACAATGTGCACGAAAATGACAAGTTTTTTTTCAACAGATGGGAGACATATGTGATAAAGTCAATTCGAGCACGCTAAATCCACTTTTTAGATGTTTTGATTTCATTCAAAATGTGTTTTTGGGGGTTTTTGGGTGTGATAAAACCGAATATGACAATATTTTTGCAATACAATTACGATTTAAGGCAGTTCCCGTATAAAAAATTGTAAAAATGGACCAAAATTGGCATTTTTTTAACTATTACTGAATTTATCACACAAAAAGGGTTTTTTTGACACAAAACATAAACAAAACTCAAATTTAATGTTGAACAAAATTTCTTTATTAAGATTTTTTTTAATCATCTTGTTCCTCTTGCAAATTCCAGCAAATATCTCCCAAAAGTGCAAGTACCAATGTTCCAATCTGGCTGTTATTTGATGAAACCTCTCGCTGTACTCGTCCGATTCCGCAAATTTGTCAATATGGCAATAAAGGAAGTGAATCTTCAAAGACGTATTCACGATACCCAATTTGATGTGCAATGGGGGCAACAAAATTCCCTCGGCCGGTACAAGTGGCACCTCAACAACGGTATGTCTGCGCATTCTTACTTCTTCGCGTGTAATCCAATCGCGTTTTTCATACTGGTCACCACGGTAGCAAGTGTTTCATAAGCACATAAAACACATGTTTTTCGTGTAGCCCAATTGCAGACCAGATAGAATAGAAACAACCTTTAAATCTGCGCAAGTCTTCCATTTGTTTTCATTATACTTCAATAAATCGAGAATCTTGTTCAATGACAAATAGTTTTCCTTTGTATCTGTACTAAGTGCTGCACTATAGTGGCACGGATTTTTTTGAATTTGTAATGTGGAGTAGAACGGCTTTTAAGCTACATTTGGATGAATCAATGAAGAGTCTCCAATCTTCCGGGTTGTATCCGTTGTGCAAGGTGGAAACCATACCACGAATATCATCACAATTAGCCAGTGAATTATTTTCGATAGCTTTAAAAAAACGTGCGAGCATCTGGTGCTAAAAGATTTAACGGTTTTAACTCTTTAGCCAAGAGAATTGTCTGTCGCTGCGATAACTTCAGTCGCCTTGCAATAATGTCAAGACGATCCTGCGTGATTTCGGTATGATCGCAATCAGGAGTGACATTAGGCACATAGTCGAAATTACTTCCTTCTTCAACTGTTTCGGATATTGATACAGCTGTTGGACTCGGTCTTTTCGGTACAGGAACATTTTCCGAGTTCGGCAATGGCAACTGAATAAATTTTGTTGCTTTATATTTCATAGAACGTGTCTTTTTTCTGTTTGTTCCGGGTTTGAAATTAACGCACATATAACATTCATCCGGATTGTGAACTTGCGGATTTGTCCAGATTACAGGAATACCAAATGGCATGGAATCGATCTTACCCTTTCTCCATTGACTCAAATTTCCCATGCACCCAGTACAAATAGTAGACTGAGCCCATTTTACATCATAAATAATATTTTGATCGAAGTATAGCTGGTATATTTTAATAATTTCGGCATTAATTTTACGACGATTTGGCATAATAGTGTATTTTCCACAAATATAACAAAAGCAATTAAAACTTGTAACTTGTAAACTTGTAACACAATATTCATGTGTGAGTGTTTTCAAAACGAATGATTTTAAATAGTGAAATTTTTCAATGGGATCGAGTTTAGAATTATTATTAATTATTGAGTTAAAGGTTTTACGATACTCTAACCAGTCTAGCAAAGTGCCATCGAATATGGAATCGTTGGCAATTTCAAAAAACTTGACGACGACGGTTCGCCGTTTTACTGCTAACACTGGGTAAAATTTGTTTGGGACTATGTTCGAGGACGATTTCTTGTGATCGGCTATATAAATTAAGGTAAGTGCTATCGATATCTGCTCGGTACGCATATTCCTCGGGGAAGTTATCGTCCTTAATTACTAATTGCTCAATTTCATTCTGAATTTGTTCACACTCAGAAAATGCCGTTGTTATGCGCTTAAATGTTTTTTTAACAGTGGCTATAGTGCCTTTCGATAACGCGATGCTACCTGTATCAGTAGTAGAAATTCTATTTTTCAGTTCATCTTCCACTGATTTTAAGTATTTTGAAAAGTTCGTAAATTTAGTTTTGACTTTTGAGACTACCGCGTTTTCGCGTTAAGTTACTTAACTTATGTATTATTATGTATTTTACGTATTATTTGAAATGAACGTTCGCTGCACTTAAAACTTGTGTATGTATGCAAAGTTTGCTTTAGATATGTATGTTTCCGGTTCGAAGAACCAATGTAAAGTTGTTTGTTTTGTAAAGAATATAGAATATAAGAATATCGGCGACGTTTTCCATGTGAGAGGGCTCCTGACAAAAACGTGTTTTTTCGAGTTTTTAACAAACTTTGCGAGACTGGAACTCTTTCAAGTGCTAAATTAACATCTGAAAAAGCTGATCGATAAACTTTAGAAGAAGTGGAAAATATTTTGGATCTAGTGTAAGAAAATGCAACGACCAGCACCAGAAGAATCGCTACTCAATTGGACATTTCACAAAAACGGGTAATACACACACTCCACGAGCAAGGCTTATACCCATACCATTTACAAAGTACAGTTTCTACACCTGAAAGATTATGCTAAACGTGTGGAATTTTGTTGGTGGATAACTAATCGTAAAGTTGTATCGCGCATACTTTATACTGATGAAGCAACATTTACCCGTGACGGCATTAATAATTATAATACGCACAATAGGGTGAGCCAAAAAAACTAACCTATCGGATTTATGGGTTAAAATTAACCTACATACCGAGCAAAAAATTTCCCTGCAAGGCAAAATTTTTTGCTCAATTTTAAAAGGTGTCGGTGAGCATTCTAAGTTTTCCGTTGAAATAACACGTAAAAAAATCTTTTTTCATTAAAAAGACTATAACTTTTGAACCGTTTGAGATAAAATTTTTTACGTCGCGGATTCTTGTAGAGCATAAAATTTCCCAAAGAATCTATACCAGGATTATTTTTTTTAATTCAAAAATTCGTATGTTTGAAAGCTTTGAAAAGTGTAAAAAATCACTAAAACTGCAGTTTTCAGCCCAGGTTTTCAGCCCAGGTTTTCAGCCCAGGTTTTCAGTAAATTTGTGGTGTGCTATGATTGCTGGGTATATAATTGGTCCTTTTATCATGGAGAATCGCCCCACACTACCTTATTTTTTAATAAATAAGTTACCAGGATTGCTAGAGAATGTTCCTGTAAACGTAAAAAGGCGAATGTACTATCCGCATGATGGAGCCCCTGCACATTTCGCTTGTGAGGTCAAGCAACACTTGGATGAAATATTTCCAGAGCGTTGGATTGGTCGCGGGGGTCCAATTAGTTGGCGTCCAAGAAGTCCAGATCTAACACCCCTAGATTTTTGTTTATAGGGTTGGTTTAAAACAGAATTTACAAAGTTAAAGTGAATAATCGAGGGGCACTAATTCAACGAATAATTAATACTGGCTCAGTTCTTAAAGGAAAACAAGAGTTAATAGGACAAGCAACAGGCGCAGTTCGCAAACGTAGCAGAGCATGTTTAGAACTTAATAGGGGTATTTTTGAATACCTTATAATAATAATAATAATATTTATTTTTTCTATATATATATATATATATATATATACAGAGGACTGCATAAAAAACGGCCATTGCTGTAGCATTGTTATTCCTTATCCGATTTTCAAAATTCAAAAACCAGTTTAAATGGTATGATGTCTTCTATGATTTGACGGTTAAACATTTTTTTTTATTTTGATGCTTGTGAGGACTGATAGTCAACTTTTATTTTTCAAATGACAACTATATTTTTTTATTATTTTTTCGCATTTCTTATGCTTCTCTGAGCATAAGGGTATATTAATATCATAATTTTAATTATAAAACACGAAGAAAAAAAATAAAACTGCGAACATTTTTACATATCACATTATTCATTTTTAAAATAATTATTTAATTTTATGAACTGTGTTTACGTTTTAAAATAAAAAAACGCCTGACGTGCACAGAGAAAAAAGCCGTAACCATGGATACGCATATTATTAAATTGTAAGCATTTTGTGGGTGTCCTGATGCTACTGCGATATGTAAAAATTTTCGCAGTTTTATTTTTTTTCTTCGTATTTTATAATTAAAATTATGATATTGATATACCTTTATGCTCAGAAAAGCATAAGAAATGCGAAAAAATAATAAAAAAATATAGTTGTCATTTGAAAAATAAAAGTTGACTATCAGTGCTCACAAGCATCATAATAAAAAAAATATTTTTAACCGTCGAATCATGGAAGACATCATACCATTCAAACTGGTTTTTGAATTTTGAAAATCGGATAAGGAATAACGATGCTACAGCAATGGCCGTTTTTTATGCAGTCCTCTGTATATATATATATATATATATCGGAGGTGTATTTTTTATTTGGTAATTAGATTTAAGTAAGAATAAAAGTTATATGTTAATTAGTATTAAGTTAGTTTTAGAAAAAGCCCTGTTATTAGAAAAATTTTCCTGTAGAGTCTTTCTTTAAATAAATAAATAACCCGTGTTCCTATTACATTCCTTTAGACCTTACTGCTACGTCATCGGTACGTACAAAATAACGTTATTTTACGTCATTGGTACATACCTACAAAGTTACGTCATTTTACGTTAACTACACACGTCAAACAATAATACGTCACCCAAACGACAATAATACGTTTTTTTATCAGAAAAATAGACCATGCTATTTTTCACAAATCAAATTAATTCTACATATTTGTATACTTAATATTTTTAAATATTTTGCATTCTAATCGAGTAATAACTGATTATTTAAGTAAAAAGGGGTTTCAATTTTTTTTATTAGCGCTTTTGCAAAAATTGGCATTTAAAAGTTGGTAATCAAACAATTACCTACAGCTGTTAACATTTCTTTCATGCGAGCAATTGTTTACATACCGAGCGTCCCTGTCCTCAAACAGTTGGTTGTAACTATAGGTATACGAGTATAGTTAATACTATGAGTAATCAAAAATATGTCGAATATTTTGAGGGGTTATAAAGCGAATATTGTTTGTGCTTGCTTTAAATAGTACGAGTCAAATCAAAAGACATCGTAAATAAAAACTCGAAAAATATTTACCTCGTAGTACTAGTACAATATTCGCCGCAACAATTACTTTTACAAGCAAATAAAGCAATTGTCAAAAATATCAAGTATATAAATTTGAGTATGAGAAAGAATAAGTATAAAAGTCGTTTAACTGGCCCCATCGCCTCATCTTTCCCAAACCCCGCTACCCAACGTCACCGCCACCAGCAACTACAAGGCTTCACCCCTGTTTGCTAGGTGCGAATGTCCACCACGTCCAGTACTGTAACCTATTTGGGACTCGAGAGCTACTTGCGAATAGTAGTAGCCTCCCACGGTTTTGCCGGGCCGTTGCTATACGCACAGTAAGATCAAAAGGTGGTGGGGACGGGGGGATAGACCTTTCGGTATTTAGGGGGAAATTACTCCAACTCAAGTCTGTGTACGATGCAGGATCCCCCGTAGACCGGAAAATTAGTATTACTCCAAACATTTAAGATTACTGTTTAAAATTCTAGGCTACTTGACCGATATTCAGGCCAATTCACTAACTTAAGTGGTTAACTTTAGCCACTAGAATCAGTGGTTATCTGCCAAACCGGCCAATCAGGGCGATTAAATATAACGATAACCACTAATTCTGGTGGCTAACGTTAACGACTTTTGTTAGTGAATTGGCCTGATTGTCTGAATCCGTGTCTAAAAGTTGACATTTTTATGGCCCTATTCCTTCTTGTGAGGATCGCGACCGATACCAGTCGAACGTTTTTTTTCGGGTGCTGGGTGCTGCAGTATGTTTTTGCCATACTTTTGATACTGTCGCAGTAGTTATGGATACATAATGTACCAAGTCTGTAGCGTACTGCTATTGTAGGGAAATTGTGGTTTTGTCTGACGGAGATATTTTCTTTTCCACCCTGTTTGTGGTATATTTAAATTGCGACGTTGAAGACGTCCAAGGGGGCTATTATTGTTTCCACTCCTACCCAAGAGCTGTGGTCGTTCAAGTACGCATTGATTTATCCGTCTTTTACTGTTGTGTATTCGTAACGACTGTGTAGTTCGGTTATTGCATCTTCGACGTAGGGTCGGTAAGTTCCTGGGTTCCAGATGTTTGTTTTCGTCTATGTTGGCAATTGATTTAGCCGATATATCGCCCAGACAACGTCGCGTCGGTAATACGTCGAACCAACATTGTTTTTTTATTAGTAGGTTTCCGGAAATACACCAATTGTCGTTTAAATGTCTGAAAATGATTTTCAGGAAGCTAACGTCGGCAAAACGTTGGGACGATATCGTGTTTATTTTCCAGATGTGAAAAGTTTAAAATAATAATTATAGTTTAAATGTTTAATTTAATAAAATAAATTACTTTTTAAACACCCTAAATATTGAAGTGTCAAAAAATGAATATTGAAAAGCCAGCAACAATAAAATATTAATTAATTTTAAAAATGAAAAAAGTATTTACATAATGGATAAAATTGCCAATATTAAGCATAATTGTTACAAAATACCCTAGTAGTAACAAAGTAACAAAGTTATTTACAAATATAATAACGATACATCGACCGCTGCTTACGCACGCTCGCTTTGTAGGAAACCGAAGCTTACATAAATCCCGATAGGTCAAAAATATTCAGTAGGAGGTGTGCGTCTACAGACAAACGATTAATCATTGTTAAGAGATCATCTACCGATGTTAAAAATATTATGTTTTCCATTGAAAAAGGTCATCCCAAAAAAATTTAATATTGATCGGCCAACCGTCGGCAAGATATGTCGGGCAATTATGATCGCATGGTCATCCGATGTTTCCCAATGATTAATGTCCGACCCCGACAAACATTTTCACCGTTTATGACCAATAAATGCCCGCTTATTGTCCGCTAAGACGCAAATAAATTGTTGGACATAAGTCGACACAAGTCCGACGAAAGTGTGGACGAAAGTTTGAATTGCCTTGGCACATGTGTCTTTGTACCAATAGCGGACGCAAAAGCGCGTCACATGCCGTTTGATAATTCAAGCAACATTTGGTACGCCTCAATGCGGTCCCTCGTGTACGCCATTATTTGCGATTTTTATTTAAAAAAAACATGAAATGTTTGAAAAAGTTTATTTTAATAAAGTAGGTACCTATAATTATTTCGTATAAAAATATGAACATCCTAATTATTTTTGTAAAGCCCTCTTACAGAAATCCTTTTATGCCTTTTAATTAAAACGAGTTCTATTACGCCTTCCAAATCTGCGAAGATGTACTTCGTTTCCGCTGTTAAACATAAAAAAGCATGTAAGTAAAAAATTAAATATGCTAACCAAAAACTGCTGTAGGTTTATTAAAATTAAAAATATTTTATTTTTATTACAACTAGTTTCTAGTATCTTTTATTAAATTATCTTATTTGTTTCTCCGCTTATGTTTAAAATAAAAAAAAGAGTTTTTTAATAGATTGAATTTTGCATATGCCACTGGTCGCATTGGTCCCAATTGTGTCCACGTTACATTGAAAGTGACATTCTTGCAAAACAGCCGAAACATACAGACATATTTTGGTACTTACTTGTTAACCGGACGACTAGGTTGTTATTCCAACAGTTATACTTATTTAAAAATCACAAACACAGTATAACCCCCCAACACTTCAAGCACGTACACTCTTTCTTGATATGGGTCGCCATTATAAATATAGTACCGCTTACCATACACTGGTGGGGCTGTAAACTTTGGAAGTCCCAATTTGGGACTTCAGTGTGGGACACGTTCCTTACACATGTATGTGATTGAACACGACATGTACGCAAATGTGCTGGCCCATTTGGTCGTTTGAGATAATTTTTTTGTATGAATGTTGTATTTCTTGAAAAAAATTCTAAAATAGTTTTTATACCCTCTTCCGATGTATCCTGTTTCTTAAAAAAATATTTTAATCGTTACAAATATGCTCATTTACTTTTAAAATAAATCGATCGCATGTGTTCGCGTACAAATGCGTTTATTTTGGGGAGTCAGACACTAATTGTTTGTCGGCGTAAATTTGGTTTGAGACGCACGTATACCTGGTTGCCTATACAACCAACTAATTATAATTAATTCTACTTCAGTACGTTGGCCGACTTATAGAATGCAGATGTATTTTACGTCAGCCCGATGATGGAATTCGAACCTCAATCAAAAGGAAACATCGGCGATAATCATGCGATGATGATTGTCAGACGTATTTTGCCGACGTTTTTATTATAAATAAAATTTTTGGTATAACGTCAAGTTTGTTGCTCGGCCCGACGCGTCGCGACCTCGGAAAGAGATGTCGACATCAAACTCCAAAATGGTAAAAAACTATACCTACACGCGTTATTAACTTACTTAAGAAATCTATAATACATCGTATATTTATGGCTTAGTTGTATCATTCAAAAAAATTAAAGAAGTTACCTGATAAATTATATTTTATGGTTGTAAAAGTAAATATTTTTTTAGATTTGTGGAAAAATTAGCTCTTCCTAAAAGTAATTTAATACCATTTATTGCAAAAGTTGATACGAAATTTATTGTAATTCCAAGTGGTTCCATTGGTGAAATTGAGCTGATGTGTACAGAAGAAGATATATCTGAACTATGGAGTAGAAGTTCTGGAAGGTAAATTATTTTTTTTATTTAATTAATAATTTATTATCATATAAATGTATACAGTTATTTTTTTGACCGGCTTGCCAAAAATAATATTTTACAGAGTAATATTTGACAAAAAAAATTATAATACATTTATTTACCTATAAATAATATTTAATTTATTAAAAATTTATTTTAATTTACTTAATGTTAAAAAATCAAAAAAATAAATAATCTTCCCAAGAAGCATTATAGTTAAGACAACTAATACTGCAACTTCAACTAATAATTAAATCTACCAAATATGCTTTATAGTTTTATAAGTTTGGTATTTAAAACGGTATGACCACTTGTGACATCACCTTAAAGTTGTCTTTATAACTTTAAAGTAGATTATAAAAGTTTGTTTTGCTTGTATACCTATATACAGGTGACCAGAAATAATAAAAAAAATATTTTATGCCTTTAAATAATTGTTACTCCAATTGGTCTAAATCATTTTAAGTGTCTAGGCCATAATCAATTACTATAGTAACAAGTGTTGACAACAATAACGTTTAAATTATTGACCGATTAAAGAATTTTCAATAAAAATAAATAATTTTCAGGTCCGCCAAATTTACAGATTTTTATATACTTTTTATTACCTACCAAATAATTCAATGGAGCGTGCTTATATTTGGAGCTATACACCCATGTTTGACAGTAAAATTTCATTCATGTTAATTTTATTTCTGTATTTTTACAACAGTTCTACCCAATAAAAAGTAAAAAACCAATCAATAATATTAAGCGTAAATAAAAATCCAGGCGCAAAGCGCGTCGAGTCGCTTGTTGTATGTATCTTGGCTTGGACAGAGGCGAAATTTTCACAGCCTCGGAAGCTCCCATTTACGTCTTGAAAGCGAAAATGACTCACCAACAAAAATATCGCCGTAAGTTCGCGAATAAACACCGTACATGAGGCGAAATCAAGTTGGTTTGTTCTGATTGGTCGTTCGTTTATGGTGGGATGCCAGCGGAGATAAAGAAGGTTGCCAGTCTTATCTTAGCGCTTGTAGAGCACGTTATTGTTTTGATTTAGATTAAATTATTTAAAACTTTTAGCTGATCTTTTATAGTTTTTGTCTCGATTAGTAAAATTTCTTATTTAATTATTGTAGGGAACACACTAAGGTAGATTTAGCAGTTTTTATTATAAATCTATAAATAATAGATTGCATAATTCTTCAATTAGAGACGCGGTTTGAAAATTTAGAATTACTTTTAAATCTCACTGCAGACCAACAATTTTACGACTAAATAATAGATAAATTTTCAATCTTAAAAGATAGACGTATAGTAATTTATATTTTTTAATACTTAGGTAGGAGTCGACTTTTTAGTTTTATTTTTATTTTTTGATTAATTTATTTATTTTTAACTTTTTTAAGACTATTTTTTAAGTTTAAGATTAAAACTAGTCTTTGATGTGATATTTTGTTTGTTTTGTTTTTTAGAGTTTATTTTTTGGTTTAGTAGTGCTATCGGCTCCATTTTAAAAAAGGTCAACGCGTCGGAGAATAATACCTCCCGGGTGACGTGGAAATTTATTCGTATTTAGACAAAATTAACCTTATGTAGCCTCACCCTCCTGTACACCCACGAGCCGCCACTGACTCACATTTTAAAAATTTACTAAAAAATAGACGTACGTTTATATATTTATTTTTGTGGAAAATATGGATTTTAAACGCCACAAGAAGTAAAGTACAAGATTATAAGATTATATTAAAGATGTCGAGACGAAAATTCAACAACTGCCTTTTTTAGCTGGAATCCGTAGCTAAGGTCATCTATTAGGTTTATTTTTTGTCGACTCCAATATTTTAAAAACCCCTATGAATAGACTCCCCCGGTTGTTCATACCACAACCCTAGCCCACTACTACCAAGAAAGTATAAGGAGTGTTGAATGTGCTCCAAAAGAATGTGTATTTTTAGGGTTTCAGAAACACCCGTTGCTTTATAAATAATCTTTAAATGTTTAATATTTTTATCCGACTCTTTTCTAACCTTCCTGATAGAAAATTCCCAAAAGGAACTATCTGAATGAGACTTACATCTCGAAGAACGTCAAGTTTTCTGCAAGCATTTCCTTCAAATATATCTCCCTGATAATTTTTTGAAACCAATTTAAGCTTCTTAGGCCAAATAAAGGCTCTTTTCTTACCTAGAATAGGAACTAAGCCATCTCAAAAAAGATTATTAACATATTCTTGTAAGAGGGTTGACCCTCCTCTTTTAGTGGAAGAGGATGACACTTATGTTGCTGAGAAGTGTATCATTCCTGAGCTTCCTATCTTACAAGGATATGTTAATCATTTTTTTTTAAATGGCTTAGTTCCTATTCTAGGTAAGGAAAGAGCCTTGATTTTGCCTAAGAAACTTAAATTGGTTTCAAAAAATTATCAGGGCGATATATTTGAAGGAAATGCTTGCAGAAAACTTCTCAAAGAATCTGACAAACTTCTTGAACTTGACCTTCTTGGGAATGCAAGTTCCATTCAGAAAGTTCCTTTTGTTTCTGCCTTCAAAGCTATGAACAAAGTAGTAGAGGACTGCTTTTCTACCAGAAAGGTTAGAAAAGAGTTGGATAAACATATTAAACATTTAAAGATTATTTATAAAGCCACGGATATTTCTAAAACCCTAAAAATACACGTTCTTCTGGAGCACATTCAACACTCCTTATAATTTCTTGGTCTAGTGGGCTAGGGCTGTGGTCTGAACAACCGGGGGAGTCTATTCATAGAAAGTTTTTAAAATATTGTCTACATAAAATAAACCCAATAGATGACCTTAGCTACGTATTCCAACTAAAAAAGGCAGTTGTTAAATTTTCGTCTCGATATCTTTAATATAATCTTATAATCTTAAATAATTATTTTTTAATTATTATTATTTTATAATTATAAATTATAATTTGTTATACCTATAAGTTATATAATATTTTTTTGGGAACTTTTAATTGTGTTTTTTATTTAGTTTCAATAAATTTGTAAGTTTATAAAATTGGTGTTGTGTTTTACATTTTTTTCCAATAAAGAAATGCAACAAGTATAATTGTATAAAGAGGAAGGGAAGGATCAGCTAGGATTTTATTTGTTGCATATTAATAATCCTTACTCAAGTATTTAATGGAATCTGAAGTCATTTTTGGGTGTCATTTTCATGTGACCCATTTTTAGTTGAGGGTCGTAAGCCTCTTTTTACCACTTTGGCTCCTTCTACTGTACTTACGTTGCTGATTAAACCGATTTATAGCCCTTTGTACTTTACTTCTTGTGGCGTTTAAAACACTTGCCACGTAATACTGTGACAGTCCATTCTGGATTAAAGCAATGGCTCTGGCAACATCAGTCGGAGACATATTCATTTTTAAAGTAAGAAGACACCTCAAAAGTCATACATTTATTTACAAAAAAACAATTTGATAGCTTTTGAAAGCCGTATATGACAAGTCCAAGTATGGGATGATTAAACAAAACTGCAGTTTTGTTTAATCATCCCATACTTGGACTTGTCATATACGGCTTTCAAAAGCTATCAAATTGTTTTTGACATGTCATATTTATCCTCCATAAGCTATGGATGGACCATATCAACTTTAATTCTTCGTAAAGAAAAAATATTGGAAATTGCAATGTTTTTTTTTAAATCCATATTGTCTAAAACTTATGGTAAAAAACATGTTTTTGTTTAAACCTGGATATTATAAACGTACGTCTATTTTTTAGTAAATTTTTAAAATGTGAGCGATTCTCCATTAATTTATCTACAATATTCTTTAATATTCGTTTAAATCCGAAATCAAATAAAAAAGTTATTTGCGATTGAAATTCATCGAAAATTTGTGTGGATCGATTATTTTGCCTGTGAGTGTATATAATACAGAACTGTTATTATAAGTTTATTTACTGCAGTAGTATTTTACTTCTTGAGTATATTATTTTATAAGCATTATTTGTGTTTAAATTTATATTTTATTACAATAAATGTGTTATTGGATATTGCATTTTGATTCTCGGTTATTAAATCTAATTAATTACGTACGTTTTACAGATTTTTATACTTAAACCAGCATAAAATCGCCGTTACTGATCTAATGAACGGCCATTTCAAGCGGATGGACGGGACAAATCACAAAACTGTTTTTATAAAAAAAATTTTAGTTAATTTATTATATATTATTTTTGCATCAAAATTGTCAAATATATTCTTCTTTTATTAGGTTATACATTAAATAAAAAAGAACTCAAGAAATATTATATAATAAATAATCTACAATTTTTTTTATAAAAACAGTTTTGTAATTCGTGCGTTTCGAAGCTTGAAATGGCCGTGAAATTAAATTTTGTACATAATCAATATTCTTTATATACAACTTGTCAGTGGCGGCTCGTGGCAGTTAAATTTGTGAGTTCTGCCAGTGTGGTTTAAAAAAATGTGGCGCAGTTGGCATTTAATTAAATGGTACCTACAGATAATTAATTAAATCATAATTAAATCATACTCCACATTCATTCTTACAAAAGAATACAACAACAAACACAAAAATACACAGAATTAACAGTCTTCTAGTTAAAATAACAAACGTGAACGCGAAGCCAAAAACAAACGACCGGGAAGTAGGAACTGTATGTTGGTGCAGCTCCGATTTGGCTTAAATTTCGCTATCTTAACCCAGGACCAAGAGCGGCGCGGAGCAAAATTACGGTATTGAAATGGGAGCCAGAACTCGAAAGTGGCCCAGCTTTGTTGTATTGTAAGCGTTAGGCGTTAGAGACCTTTACCGGTCGTTTGGATGACTGTAGTGGCCAAGTACGGCGACACGGCGATTGTTTATAATAAAAACTTTTTATGCAGCCATGCGTTTGAAATATTTATACACTGTCGCACTTAAATATTAAATAATTAAAAAATTAGTCAAGTAATAAGAAAATTATGGGAGTTCTGCAGCTCTGCAGCCAGGGGCGTGCTGGGCCGCCGGCACACCGGGAGAAATCCCGGTGGGCCGGTGGTCCGGAGGGCTAAGTGGGCCGGTGTGCCGGAGGGCTATGTAGGCAGCATGCCGCAGCACGTGGTCAATTAAAAAGTTTTTTAGTTAAGTTATGTATAAATATCATAATTATTTTACACATACACATGCCAGCCTACCAGCTTTGTTTCTTTTTTCGAGATTGTATATTGTTTATAAGTTTCCTGAGCGATGATAATTTGTATAAGTTTTTATTTTAAGTGCAATGCTATGTATGTTTTAGCATTGTGTAAAATATTGTCTGGTTGAGTTTGTTGCCTGTTTAATTTATACTTTTTTTATTAGTTATTAATAAATGTTTGAAATTTTTTAACTTGGTTTTGTTCACCCCCCATTTTTTCGTGTGTAGTTGGCCGATTTTTCTGAATTTCCCGGGCCGGTCTGATTTAGCCAGCACGCCCCTGTCTGCAGCCCTTATACACTAGCCGCCCCTGCAACTTGTTATAAAACCTATGTAAAAATTTCATAATGATATTTTAAATTTGTTTTAAAGTAATTTAATTTTTACTTACTTACTTTAAGAAAACTTTAAACCGCCGCTACTAATTTAATTAAATTAAAATGTGTACAGAATCAAGATTAAAAATATATGAAATCTGTCTTAAAAATTATATACGATATTTTAAATACTTTCTAAAATAATTAAATTTTTAACTTACTTTAACAAAATTTCATTGAGCCAATTGAATTAAAATTTGTACAAGATCAAGACGAATACCGCAAAAACATAGTGTTAAAATTTCATAATGATATCTTCATAACTTTTTTTAATGGATTTTGGCCACTTTTTGCCATTCCAGTCCACTGTGCTTCGTGGCTCTACTGAGGGTAAAATAATGAATTCTCTAATTATTCATTTGTTAATTTCTTAACGTTAGTCCGTGGCTACCATTTTAATTTTTTGTTTCTTTAGGTGCCTATATCAACCACTTGACACAATTAAAAGAAAACGCAGGAAAAGTGATGGCCTAAAAATAGCAAGGGTTGTAAGGACAATGGGTGAAAGTAATTCCAGTACACCTGCCTCCTCAGTGGTAAGTCAATAATACAAATAAACATTACAAAATTTATTAATATAATTGAAGGGTATTTCTAAACCAAAAGTCTTAAATAGTCCACCTAAGAAAGAAACATATAAGGATATTCGATATGACAGCACTTATAGATCTATAAAAAACATTGATATTCCATCTAAGGCTTTTAAATCGCGTAAGACAGATTCAGAAGAAAATTTGGAAGAAAAAGATAAAATATAATGTATTATTTAAATAAAAATAGCTTAATGATATTAAGTCGTCTAGTTCGTCATGTTGTAAACTCTCTTTTACTTTCTATGCCAATTAATTACCTAAACAACATTAAATACATATTTGTAAGTAATTAAATACACAATTTAATTTAGAAGAGTTTATAATATATTTAAAGCATTAGTATTAGTGTTTGCGTATAACATTTTCAGTTGGTAAGCCAAAAACGTTTATTAATAATTATATTTATTGAAGCATTTTTATCTACATTAAAATACGTAAGTACTTTGTTTAACCAATATCAATAAAATAAGTAAATAGCTCCTAACCTATCCATTATATTAAACACATTTACAATTATACATTTTGACAATATTCTATTGCGTATTTTCGGTATTTTGCTATAAACAGTATTAATGCAAAATTTAAAAAACAATAAGTTTCAAAATAATATTCCTCCAACAAACAAAAATGTTGAAAGACTTAGGTCACTGCAGGTTATTTATGTAAAGAAATTTAAGATAAAATTTCCGAATAGTTAAGTATCATTGTTTTTCTTGTTGCGACAAAATCAATCAATATCTTTGTTTACAGCACTTAAACGGAATTCAGATAATTATTTTTATTTTTCTCCAGTTAGTGAATTGGTTTTAACAGTGTTAAGTGTTGTAATTTTGTGTCATCCAGGAATTCCACCACTAAAATTTGTAAGTATTTTTAAATATGTAGAAAACTTGACCTTTGGGTTAAATGATAATTATATTATAATGGATGAATGGTAGGGACTTATCATAAAAATAACACTCTAACAGTATTATTTATATGGATCTAATAATAAAAATTATATAAACCAAACTTTATAGGGTTTATAGTTTATTCAATATTAGTCTAAAATTTAGACTCTAAATAGAGTTTATTTTAGATTACCATATTTACTACTATATTAGTTATCCATAATTTAATAGAATACAATCTTGTCATGGATACAACATTTTTGTGGCTTGTATCCATAGGGATAACTATCAATTAGAAAATGTATGTAATTTGGTAAAAATAATTATAATTAATCAGTTCTGTTTGGAAAATTGTAAATATATATTTTTTTAAAGATTGTTTTATTAGAAAAAAGTAATGTGGAATCTACATTGTAGATAGACAAATCAGAATATGGGTAAAAATTGTAGGTATAGGTATATTGTTTAGTCTGATATTTCTACTGTAACCAAAACCTATTTAATTTAAAAATAAATATTTTGTTGTAATTATACAGAAAACATTATGCCAAACTTTGTATACTTGTGTAAAAGTTGGGTTAAAACGGTTAGGTGCTATTTTCGGTTTTACCCACAAAAAATTTGAATTTTGATAATATCTACATGGGGGTTTTTTATTTTTAAATTTTAGCCTTTTTGGCCAGTTTATATAGTTTATATTTAAAAAACAAACATAAATGCAAAAAAATAAAAAAAAAATACATTTGTCTCTTCTGTCCGTTCTAAATTACAGTGATATTAAATAGTAAATTGTAGACCTATGCGGGAAAGTGACATTTTTCCAAGCTGAAAGAAGTCAAAATGTTAATAATATAAAAGGATCATGATTAAAAAAATTATAACTACATTTTAACATAAACTTGCCAATATTAAATTATAGAAAAAAGTTACTGGGGAAAGGGGCAGAAGGGAATATTTTGAGTTTTGCGAATCATTTTTAGTAATTTTTTTTTTAAATTATAAAGTACCTAGGTATAATCAAAGATAATACATATGGGGTGTATTAACTTTGGGTATAATAGGGTATAATCTCTTTAGTTAGAGTAGTAGTTTAGAAAAACACTTTTTAGCGATACCTAGTTAAAAAGAGTTTTTCTACTCTCTTAAAATGAATTAGTCAAAAATAACTCATTATTAGTCATATTTGACTAATTGTCATAGCGAAAAAGCAGTCACTAATAATTAGTTAAATTCTACTTAATAAAATAGTCAAATTAGTACATTTAAATTTAAAAAAAGTTTTGACCCAGCCGGGGATTGAACTCAGGTCTGCCACTTGTCAAGCTGTTGTCATAACCCATTCGGCCATCAGCCGCTCTTATAAAAATCAATTTTATTTGTCAATAAATATTGTTCATAATATTTTGAGCTAAACTTTTTGCATCTTTATTTGTTCTTATGGGTCATTTAACCATGGAGCCTAGGTATATGCATTTAATTCAAATAATACTTTGTTGTTGGCCGCAAACGATTAAAGAAATTAGTTACTTTTAACTCTTATCTTTAATAAGTCAAACTTTAACTAGTAAAAAATAACTATTTAAAAACACTCTATATATACACAGAAAAAACGCTAGCATAGCATGAATGGGTGAGCCATTAAACCAATGGGATCTTGTAATCCGTAATCCTGAATAATAGTTCCTATAATACCAATAGGTAGCACTTGGTTTATAATCGTTTACTGTTTTTAAATTAACAACAAAAGTTATCGCTCCTAAATCTATTGATATTCATATTGATATTTATTTGTTAGAATGTTAGAATGTTATTGCATTAAATACTAATTTGATTTATTTAATAACGTTACTATTGTATGTTTACTATGTATACATTTAACTCAATAAATTCTTTTACATTTAGGCAAAATATTTTCCTATTTTGGTTTAATAGTAATTAATTGAGCAAATAACAATTTAGATTGCTTCAATTTTAATGCATTCAATGACAGCGCTGTTCTTGGTACTATGTTAGATTTTTTTCTGTGTAGTGATTCACAAAATTTGAGTGCCATTTAGCAGGTGATAATTTAATCTTTTAATGGTTCTGTACGCCGCACAGTGGTTCAATCGCCTACCCTAGCGCGAATAAATTCTCGAATATGTAAATACTGAACAAAATGAATAGTAGTTTATTCGAAAAGTACTAATAAGAAAAATATATGTTTTTTTTCCAAAAAAAAACTTATATTTTTATATTTGTAATAAGAAAAAATACAAAAAATAAAAGAATAATTACATATGTATGTATAATTCCCATATGGGAACCTAAAAATTAATCACCGTCCATATTTTCTGGATCAGATAAATCAGAAGATTCAGATGCATTTATTGAAGGTGCTTTTAATAAATCTAGGGCTTCTTTGGATAATTTCAATTTGTTTTGTTTTGCTTTTTTAACTGAAAAAAAGGAAATACATGGATCTGATGATAGCAAAAGGTAGTTAAAAATGTCACGATTAGTATGCACTGAAGAATCCTTTCTAGACATATGCTCCAGTATAAACTTAAAATCTTTATTTTTCGCTTCTTGTGCTTCCTCTCCCAATTGACCAATAGGAACTATTGCATGTTTTATTGCCTCTGCTCCATGAATGAGAATTTTATGCATACTTGGTGGCATGTAATACCATGAATATAAGGAAACATAAAGCTTTGCAGTATTCGTTGTATAGATTTTAAATTTTTCAACGTCCACTTCAAATCCACATGAAATAACTTGAAGAATAATATAAAATCTTCGTAGCAGTTCTAGGTTAATTCCGGTTATTTCTGCTGATTTTTGGTAATTTCTAAAAAATATTCTAGCAGTGTTTCCAGTGTTCGTGGAACCAGAACCAGGTTTGGGCTGATCTATTAATATTCCTAATTCTTTCTTAAAATTATTGATTATCTGTTGTTTTCTTTCTAACATTTCGTTTTTATTTCCAGACTTCACTTGCCAAGACTTGATTGTTAATCGGTAAGCTACATGCAAACAACACTCGAAAAATCTAATCCAAGCATGTAGTGTAGAAAGACCAAAACTAAGAGCTTCTTCTGATGTCTGTTTATTTGCAAAATTTAAGGAGTTCATATCTTTAGGCTGAGCTCCGCATATATAACATGTTTGACTAGATTTGGTTCCAGTTAAACAATTGCAGACTTTACCATCAATCATGCATAAAATCATTTTAAAACTAATTTTTTTTTCTTTTATAACAAACTCTTTTAAATCTAAAATCTGTTTTTTAATGTGGTTTGTCTCTCGTAAGGTAAGTTCCTTGGTCTCCTTCTCAAAAATAAATTTAATTGGCCTACAAAACCTTGTAGAAGATGGAACTGGATTTTTCCAAAATATTTTTTTAGTATCGTTGGCATCTGTTAATTGCAAAGGAACTACTGAAATAATAAAAACAGACGAATCTTTTTGTCCTGCTTTGGTATTTTGTATGTAATTTCTCTAGCCAGAGCTGCCGTCTAAACCCCATTTACATAAAAGATTTAGTTTTTTAGAAGCTCTGTTTAGAACATCTTCTTGAAGTTGATATATTCTAGATGCAGTTAGATTAAGTAGCCCTTGTAACTTAACTTCCACACTTGTAGGAGATAATATAATGTCAGAGTCCGGGGGATAACAAGCCTGTTTTGCAGACAATATCTTGTGCCATTGGCACAGTGCCAAGATGGATAAATGTTTGCGTTGCATTTCTTTGCAGCCTCTCTATATTGGAGATATGATGCCCGGCTACTTCTTGTATTAATAATTAAATTTAGTGCTTCTTCTGGGCTTATTGGCACAATTGTAACAGTAGGAGCACCTTTATATAGCTGAAATAAAATAAATTAACTATGTTACTAATTATATCGTCTAAAAAATACTTGTTAGATTTTAAATAGGTTACAGACGCCACTAATATTGTAAGTTATAACACTAAGATGAAAACAGTTATTTTGTGTTCCTATAGTCAAGGCGCAACCAAAGAGGGGCGTAATCTGAAATTTTGCTAAGACTATTTTTTTTAGTTTCGTATCGTTTAAGTTTTTTAAAGCGAAAGTGATTAAGTTATGATCCCCCTCTCCAAAGCTAAATTTTTTGGATGCGCCTCTGCTTTAGAATTGGATATTGTTGCTTAGCTATACCTGTTTGTATTTTTTTATGTCACTTGGAGTACTAGAAACTGCGACATGTTCAATTATGTTGGCAGCGTCTCTTCTTCCCTGTTTTCGCAATGCCATTTGAGTAGCGAAAAGAATAGCACTTGGGCTGTTTGCATTAATAATTTTTTGTACTTTTTTTTTTTGGATCTGTTACCACTATTTTCAAATGGCAAAGTAGGCCTACCCATGGCACCTCTAGTTGGATTTTCGTGGATATTCTCCAATCTAGTTTTAAGCCATACATGATTAATTTTTGTAAATTTTTTTCTTTCAAAACGGCTTTTTTTCCAACGTTTTTTCTAAATTTATCATAATTTTTTCAACTTTTTCAATTTCAATATTTTTCTGTTTCATTTTAATAAACTCCTAAAGAACTTTGCAACCCCCTTCTTTAATTTACGAATTAAAAACCATTTTTCAAATATGTCCAAATGCGGGATTTCAGCAGAGGTACCTAAAAATCAAAATTCCTGCTTAAAGGGAGAGAAAGGGAGAACGGGACGTTTTTAGATTTATAGCCAAGATATACGTCTTCAATAATATTTACTTGAAAGTTGGTGGCTCGGAGTGCCTTTTTATATTTTCATTAACAAGTAACAAATACAACTTTTATTTAATACTTAAGACAATTAAGAAAAAAATACATCAAAACAAAAAAAACTTACCTGGAATAGGATTTTCCATAATAAAAACAATCAATAAAAACTAATATGAACAGATTTTTTTTAATATGCAGCACTGCAACAGTAAAAGCAACTATATCAAAAAGATTTTTTGAAAATGCAGTAAATAAATTGTTAAAATCAAAGCCGCAAAAAATCTGTTTATCATTTCTTTATCACTTTTTTTTACCTGTACAATTGAATTCCAAACTGAGGAGCGTTTATTCAAAAAGGGACATGTCCATTTTAGCGATTTGCAGAAATAAGTCAAAAGCAAAGGAATTCTGTTATTTTTGACTTGTTTCTGCAAATCGCTAAAATGGACATGTCCCTTTTTGAATAAACGCTCCTCAACTGTCCTGTCCATAATAAAATATAAATTTAAGATACGATAAAAAAATTTTTTTTTACTAAATTCGCGCTAAAGTGGGCGATTGAACCACAGTGCGTCCCGCTGGAGCCCATCCGCCCCTGAATACAGTCAATTTTCTTATAATCTAATATGAACGTTAGTTTTTGTCCCAGATTTGTATTGGTACATTGGAGTGTTGTTGAATATTTTCCAGTGTTTCCGAAATACTGTTTCGTGCTTTTCTATGGATAAAAGATTGTTTTATTGTTTGATTTTGTATGAAAAACAGACAAATAATACGACTTTTGATGCACTTTTTTTCAGTTCGCGGTAAATATTAAAAATACAAGCAAAACATAGATCAATTTATATTTTACTTGAGTAAAATATATATAAGGTTATATTCGTATTATTTAAGATAATATATATTATATAAAATATAAAGTATATAAAAACACTTTCATTCACAAATCTATTCTACTATCTACGTTTTTATCTACTATCTACGTTTTTATACGAATTTATAATTTCTTAGACTTGGGTAAAATGTATATAAGGTTATGTTCGTATTAATCAAAATATACAGGGTGATTCAGACTTGGTGGTGACATAAGCTCAGGGGAAATTCCTCTTATCAAAATATGAAAAAAAGTTCCTATAAACACGTGTTCGAGAATGCTTCATTATCGAGATACAGGATGTTTCGTTTGAAAAAAAATGAGTTTTTTATTTATACCTAGCTTAAAACGCTTTGGCCGATTTTATTAAAATTTATATGGTTTATTAAATTATAAATGATTCAATGATAATTAAAAATCACGTAAAGTTCCTCTAGCTTAAAAATTTACCATGAGTTTTAATTTCCTAAGTGTCAAATTTTTTAGAAATGTCGGCCCCAGGGCCTCAAAACTCTTAATCCGGCCCTGATCAAACCAGATTAAACCTTTTTGCTTTACTTAGCTAAGTGATCCTCAAAAGTTTTCATGGCAACTTTTGGGATTGAGTCCGAAGACTCATTTTACGGACTTTAATGTGTAAGTAAAATGGCTATTTTTGGAACCAAACACAAAAATAGGTTATTTATTAATACCAAATATTCTAACATTAAATATTATGGACATATAATTGCAAATAAATCGGTAAGTAAAAAAGGGTTCAAGTCCATTCCAAGAAACTTCTAGTAAAATATAAAATCTCGTGACGCTAAAAATGGTCGAATTCGACCAGTTTTTTTTGTGAGAGAATATGACGAAGTGTCATATATCGAATTAACAAACCTCTTGCCGTTCTTATTGGGAATATTTAAATAAAAAAAATGTTTTAATAAAAATAAAATCATTATTTTTGTACCCGTTCTAATAGGCTGACTGAAAATAGAACGATCGATACGCGTTTTGGTCGATACGATACCGATACCAATACTTATGAATATGTATTGCTATGACACAAATCAAGTTGAATAATAATATTTAACAAACTTACAATTACAAACCCATAAGTATTGAAAGTAATTAATTAAAATTAGTATGGCAAAAATTAAAATATTAAAATATCGTATATCGGTTTCGGATGCATCTCTACTCTTAATAAGATTAAAATAATTATTATACCGCGATTCCAGCGATTACATAAAAATTTTATTGTGATATTATAGTTATTTTTTGCACATGTATTAAGAAAAAAATTTACTTTTTTATGTCTGATTTTTGTAAACATTATGACGTCATCGCTGGAAAAGTTCCGCGCTATAATAATTATATATATTTTTTTTATTTAAACTTCATTAATTTATTTATACAGTTTTATGTTAGATAATTATTGATGAAATATATAAATATAATAACAATCTATATATAGGCAAGCCACTTAACAGGTTGGTTGGTGAATTAAAATAAGTATTTGTTATTTATTTTGCTAGTTTGTATAATATATTATATTATATAGTATATATACTAATATACTAGGTGTTTAGAAAAACTATGTTGTTTTTTTATATTAAAGTCTAAATGCTGTAAGTTCAGTACCCCAACGTCATCAGCAGGCCCGGATTTACCTATAAGCAATTGAGGCGTTTCTCGGAAAAACATCATTAGTCCAATATCGTCGAAATTTAGATATTAGCACCAACTGTTTCCTAACCTCCATATATACGTATACAAATAAGTGTTTCTCGTAAAAATGTCATAGGTTCCATAATAATTAAATATGAATGAAATGAAATTTAGCTTGTTCTTCTAAAAACATCACAAGTCCACTCCGTTTCGTCTAAGAAAGTCACATGTGCATAACATGTGACGTTTTTGGATACTCTAGAAAAGCTTCTACCTCTTTTACATGACCACAGCAATAGAAAATTTTATGATAACTTGATAAAAGACCAGAAGACCATAGCACCTGACAGTCCTGATAACACGGTCGACAACGATGATAACAGCAGTATAGATGCGAAGACTGAGTGTGGCAGTAATACAGTTTTTAGTTTTTTTCATTTATTTTGTTACTCAGAGTTATTATTTAGTTTGTAGTAAGGAGAATTGTTCGTTTTTTTCTTCTAAAAACCTCACATGTTCATGTATTTTTTGTGTTTTTTCATATTCGTTTGAAAAAAAAACATGAGGAATTCTGGACAAAGTATCTTACATTTTTGTACATGTAGTAAATAGGTCAATAAAGTACTTTGGTCAAAAATGAGAATGTCGGAGAGTTTTTATCATTTTCCCAAATATGTTAATTTTGGACTAATGATGTTTTTCCGAGAAACGCGTCAATTGCTTAGGGCCCCGGATCGACTAGACGTGCCTCCAAATCACACAGACTTGGCAAATGTTTAGTTGTACTGTATGCATTTTAAATTTTTATGATAAGGAATACTTTTTTCATTTAAGTGAAAATAACCTGAACGGAAAATGGTATTGTCACAAGGTGAGTTTAATTATTCTCAAATTAAGGGGCCACTTCTTTGACGTTTGCTTAATTAATAACAAATACATATTTTAATACTGTTTTTGATAACACAAACCTGTTAAGTGGCTTGCCTATTGATAGATGGGTTTGGTTATTATGTTTATACACTCACAGGCAAAATAATCGATCCACACAAATTTTCGATGAATTTCAATCGCAAATATTTTTTTTTTATTTGATGTCGGATTTAAATAAATATTAAAGAATATTGTAGATAAATTAATGGAGAATCGCTCACATTTAAAAAAATTACTAAAAAAATAATGTACATTTATAATATACAGGTTTAAACAAAAAAAAGTTTTTTACCATAAGTTTAAGACACTCTGTAGAGTGGCTAAACCGTATATTGTTCTAAATTAAGTTTTAATTATCAAGTCACATCTATTCTTAACCGTTTTGTTTTTGGTTGGAAAATATGAATTTTTTAAAAAAACATTGCAATTTCCAATATTTTTTCTGTACGAAAAACTAAGGTTGCTCTGGTCCATACATAGGCTATGGAGGATGACAGTGACAGTTTTGTTGAATCATCCCATACTTGGACATGTCATATACGGCTTTCAAAAGCTATCAAATTTTTTGCAAATTAATGTTTAACATTTGAGGAGCATCCGTGTAAAACTGTTTACTGGCCTTTACAGATAAAAAAGATGCACCTTAATTAAGTTTTAAGGTGTCTTCTTACTTTTAAAAATGGATATATCTCCGACTGATGTTGCCAAAGCCATTGATTTAATTCAGGATGGACGGTCACAGTATTACGTAGCAAGTGTTTTAAAAGTCACAAGAAGTAAAGTACAAAGGGAAACATCAGTCAGAGACATATCTATTTTTAAAAGTAAGAAGACACCTCAAAATTAACACATTAATTTACAAAAAACAATTTGATAGCTTTAGAAAGCCGTATATGACATGTCCAACTATGGGATATCCCATATCATATGATTCAACAAAACTGTCACTGTCATCCTCCACAGGCTATGGATGGACCATAGCAACCTTAGTTCTTTGGACAGAAAAAATATTGGAAATTGCAATGTTTTTTTTTTTAATCCATATTATCCATAAAAATAAATATATCAAAGTGAACCAAAAACAAAACTGTTAAAAATTGATGTGACTTGATAATTAAAACTTAATTTAGAACAATATATGGTTTTGCCACTCTACAGAGTGTCTTAAACTTATGGTAAAAAACATATTTTTGTTTAAACCTGTATATTATAAACGTACGTGTATTTTTTAGTAATTTTTAAAATGTGAGCGATTCTCCACTTATTTATCTACAATTTTCTTTAATATTTGTTTAAATCCGAAATCAAATAAAAAAGTTATTTGCGATTGAAATTCATCGAAAATTTGTGTGGATCGATTATTTTGCCGGTGAGTGTATATTCATTAATAATTTTGTAAAATTAAGCTATATTTATACCGATATATCGGCAGTATTTTGATTTTTGCGTTTCATAGGTATCGGCGAAATTACCATTACGATACGTTTTGAATCTAAACTTAAAATAATAACGCAAAAGAACTTCGAACTTCGAGTACTGTCGCATCCGAAAGACTTTTTTCTGCAGCAGGTCTTAATCAAACTGGTCTGTAAAATTGCCTTTCCACGCATAAGTTGAGAATGTTGTGTTTCCTAAATTAAAATGTTGGTAATGTTAATTTTAATCAATTACTTTTATAATTTGTATATGTAATTGTAAGTTTATTAAATATTATTAATTAACTTGGTTTGTGTAATATTTTGGGTAAAATATTTGTTTTAAATATTTCCAATAAAAACGGCAAGGGGTTTATTTCGTTACATGACCACAAAATAGTGGTAGATTTTGACCATTTTTAGCGTCACGAGATTTATGAAAAGCCCCTTACTAGCAGTTTCATCATTCTATACCGCGCAAAAACCGCGTTTTTTTTACATTTAATTATCTTTTAACTATGATTGCGTGGTAATTAAAATTCAGAGTTCACTATTTTCTAGAAATATTTGCTCTGATCAAAAATTTAAATATGTTTTAGGGACCTTTAACTATAAAATTAACCTAAAATTAGTTTTTAGAACTCTTTGGGAATTTTGGGTTCTGCTTCGCCTTTTTTAGAAACAGCTACGATTCGTCCCAAAAAACATGATTTAAGGTAAAATAACTATTCAAATTTGTTTTGTCAATTTCTAAAGTTAGACCCGGCGCATTCGCCATTTTTGTAAATCATAATAATATTGCATTTTTCAAGTATTCAAGAGCTTATTTAAATTAAATAATTAAATAAATTGAATTTAGATTTAGATTTCCATTAATTTAAAGGGATTTTATTTAATTTAAGGTTTGCACGCGTTTAATTTTATATGATTTTAAATATAGGGGGAATCCGGGAGACTTGAATTGATTTGTCTTCCGCGGGCAGCCTGTATTCCGAAATTTTGGACGATGCACACTGGCCTCAGCAAAAATTCGTTAAAGGTTTAAATTTGATTGGAACACTATAATTTGGTTTTTGAGGTGCTGATTACGATTTTGGGGATGTTTTTTAAAATTTGTAATATAAAATACAAAATACATCGTAATCCATCTGCAGGCAGGTAGATACCTTTTCTCTAGCCGTCATGACGCGTCGCGAAAATGCAGCAAGTTGCTGCAAAGCGCGCAAGCTTGCAATAAATATGATATTGTTACAAAGATTGGAGAATGTTGGAGATTTTGCCAATGGATTTTAAGATTGCATACCAAAATCGACTAATTTTACTGCACATTAGGTAACGCTCGATCTCCGGCGTTCATAACTTTTCACTCAGTATCTTTTACTGACCAGCTGAGTTCGAATACAAACAATGAATGGACAGAGATAAAGCATAAGAAGAAAAGGCCGCTGAAAAACAAACAGATATATTTTGGTGGCTGCAAATGGAGCCAAAAGTTGTTCAAGCATATTTAGAAGAGAAAATATCAAATGCTAAAGTCAATATAGAAGAAATACCAAAATATGCAGATAACAACAGTAAGAAAAAAATCATTTAAAGATGGTCTTAATTATAATTTATTAAGGGAAGTTATCAAAGAAGAAATATGGCCAAAAGACATTGTAGCAAAATAATATCTTTTTTTTCGAGAGAAACGAACAGACTCAGTAATATAGTGTGCCGGAATGTCCAATAGATAAATAACAGTACTAAAATCATTTAAAAAGTTCTTAATAGAAATATAATGAATGTAAGTTTTTGGGTCACTGGCAGACTAGTGGTTATGCAGTGGCGGATTTACCAGCAGGCTGAGTAGGCTCGAGCCTAGGGCGGCAGATTTTGGGGGCGGCAAATTTGGGGAACGATTTTTTTTACCTCATAGAAATCAAAAAGATTTTTCTATGACGTTTTTCTGATGTCTTACAGATAGAAGTCTGCAACAAATTTTGTCGATAAATTTTCTCTCTTACTTGTCATTGCACATTCCGAGAGTAGCAAACTTTCATATTCTAGAGTAAAACAGCTAGTTCGCCGCCCCTCAACCAGTTATCGGCCTCTCGCCTCTGCGCCCTTTGCCCACACTTCTTATGAGTGAAAAGAGCGAAATTGTAAAAAATATGACTGAGTCAATTATTTTTAACTGTTTGAAAGCGCAATAAAGATTATTTATTTACGTTTACCAAATGTTCATTATTGTGTAAATAGCACAGCCCCGCCCATACATGATTGAGCTTCGATTAGCTCAAAAATATACCGAAAAATTATTTTATCTCCACGCGGTCTATAATTTAAACTTTATTGTTGTCAACATTCGATAAAGAAATACCTTGTTATGGCCTAGGCCGATAAAAATTTTTATGAGGCAAGTAATTAGTTCGATTTTTTCTCGCTAGGGGTATTGTTTTGACAAATTAATCATTTTCTAAGAAATTAACGTACTAAACTGGTTTAATTTATTTATAATAAGCTCTAATTTGTTTGTTTTACTGTTATAACATTATAATGTTTAATATTTTTCATTAAATTATTGTAAAATTAAATATGAATAATAAAACAAGAAGTGAGGTTAGGACATTGCAATTTGACGTTTCTGTGGATTTCAGTTGTGTTTTCTTTTTCTACGATTTAAATTATCTTTAAATTTTAATTTGCTTCAAGTTTTCAGTTTTCAGCGTAAACATTCCAAACTACCTATTTTTTTAATAAAAATGCAAACAAATTGAAATTAGATACCTATTTATTAAACAATTAATTGAATTGAATTCAATGTAATAGCAAGAGGGTAAGTAAACCATTTTCTTACAAAAATCCATTTCTACTTAAATCATGTAGCTAGGTATTGTCAAACTATTACTGCTTCTAAAAGGAATAATAATTATTGTACATTTAATGTAATCTTTAGCTAATAAATAAATGAGATTAAAAAAAGTGAGGTTAGGCCGCTTTCATGTTGAATTAAATTGACCTATATAAAGTGCTTTGAAGATAAAATGTTGTATGCCATTCGGCCAAGAAGTGTCTTTTTGTGCTTCGCTCAATTGTAGGCCTCCGCTACGCGTCGGCCTTCAAACTTTGAGCTTAGCACAAAAAGCCTTACTTCTTAACCTAATGACATAAATAACTATTACGTGCAGTTTCAACGAAATTGTTGCATTGTAAAAATAATGTATGATATGACAATTGTTGAGGCAAGGGCGGCAAAAACTATTCAGCCTATACCTTGAAAATGTGTAAATCCGCCACTGTGGTTATGTATCGTAATAATAATGTAAATGCCTGTGAACCATGCTTTTGAGTGTGCCGCTGTGGACATACAAGTTGGTGGATGGTTTTGTATAATTGTTTGTATATACAGATCACACTATTCAGACGTAAATCATTTTTTATAAAAAATACATTCCCTCCTTAATAATGGCCCATTATTAATAGGTGACTTTAATGTATGCATAAAAAAGTCTAATCATGTAAGTACGCAATTTAATTCTCTTAACTCTTTTGGTATGATTCAGTCAATATGGGATTACACTAGAATCACAGCAAACTCGCAAAGCTAAATATCATGAGGCAAGAGTGGTAAATAATCAAGTATCTGATCATCTAGGACAAATGTTTGATTTCCAAATTCAGGAACTACCAAAAAAGGAGGTAACCATAAGCAGAGTTTATTCAAAAACAATTATTTCAGAGAAAGCTGCAGAAACAAGACTGGCACAGTATTTATATGTATTGTAATAGTGACGTGGAAAGTCAATGGACGTTGTTTGAAAGTTTATTTACACCAATCTTTAATGAGTGTTTCCCTAAAAATTTAATGTGTTTAATACTAAAGAGTAAAAAAACAGAAAAACAGAAATGTGATAAAATTTGATAAGAAAGGATATTGTATTAAAACCGCGGTGTATCACTTCTCTCAACGTATCATCAGGGCCGCGCCTAAGGGGGGTGTAGGGGGGGGGAGTCACCCCCCCAAAGTCTTGGCAGTTGGTTCCAAATCCAAACACGGTTGGCAAAATCTATAGTATTTGGGTCGGTTGGTTGGGTATACCTACCCTACCAACCAACCCATCACAATAAATAAAATGAAATATAATTTTTAAACTTTACCTACATATTACAAAATTATAATTTTTAATCTATTGTAACCTCCTATAATCGTTACCGTCAAGAAAATTGTATTAGTCAACCTTATTTTTATTAAAGGACATTATATTTCACACAAGCGGCTTGTACAAAGTCGGCACCGCCTCGCGGCTTTGTCTTTGGTTTTGGCGGCGTTTGACTCTTTTTACGCACCGCAATTTTCGGCGTCTTATTTTTCTAGATTATTATTTAGTTGAAGCTTATCTAAGCTAAGTAAAATGGGAATTATTTTTTTTTTAATATGGAAAAGAAAGCTAGACCGGGCCAAGTTCTAGTAAAATGCTCATTATGTAGATCTGTGTTTAACAAGGACTAGAAAAAAATGCATGAGAAAAATATTCACGGTGGAAATTTGGTTAAAATTAAAATTGTTGCTGTTCCGGATAATCCACTTACATTGGCAGCAAATCAAAAAAATAGAGAACGAGAATCAATCCCATCGACTTCGAAAGAGCATGCTAATGGTAGGTAAAGACATTCTTTATCTACACTTTACAGCACTTTCCATACATGATAAAACTACTGAAAATTTTTACTATTACTCAGCCATTCCACGCTACTCGGGATTTTTTGTATCGTCCGTTACAATCAAAAATTGTGAGTAAAAGCGTAATTATGTGCACGGAAAGGTACAGGTGTACCTTTTTAATTTTTGTTATGCAGTAACTTATTTAATTTAATTTAAAAATGGTACATGTTTTATGACATCTTAAAATAAGGAAAGATAATGCCTTTTATGTAAAAATTATAACATTTACTTTACGTAGAAATTTTTTATTTTAATCCCAAACTTATTATCCCATTTAAGCACGGATAGGTACATTCGTACCTATATGTGTTTAAGTTGAAAATTAATAGGGGGGGGAAATAAAAACAACAATAAATTTACAAATATATATATATATATATATATATATAACTACAGTTCAGAAGTGAAACATTTAATGGTTTGAGCATGTTCATCACATATTGGGATTTTGCAATCGCTGCAACATTTTCTGTTTTTTTTTTTGCTTTTTATTTTTGTTTCGGCAAATATAGCATGATCCCACTACTGGTTTAGGGCCTTTAGATTCTTGAGGTTTATTTTCCGTAGCAAATAATGACCCTGATGGTACCAGTGGATGCCCCATCATCGATTCCAGTGAATTTTTGGTAGAAAATATGTTTACAACATTTGGCATTTGCGAGGGGTTTTCAATATTACCCATTGCGAGGCTGCGTCCTAAATCTTGATAAAAAGTTCTTCGGCTATGTGATGACGACATAATTCCCTTTGGCCCTCCATGTCTTCAAACACTTTATAAAACCGAATCAATACTAAAATATTTTAATGCGTTGAATTTAAACCAAAATAAACAATTTCACAAAATGGTCTACGCAGAACAAAACAATTTTTTTATATAATTTTTTTTATTTCAAAGCTTTTAATTCTTTAGAGAGATATACTAAACAAAACACAAAGCATTAAACAATTCCAAAAACTTGCTTTCGCAAAACAAAAACATGTTTTCTAATATAAGGTACAATTGTACCTATCTGTGCGGTATCAGTATATTTATTCTCTATGCACATAAGGGTTAAATACTTTTACAATAGTTAATATTGCACACATGTTTATTATGCTTGCAATAATTGGGCCTAAACTTATAAGCATAATAATTAAGGTAGTTTTACTCACAATTTTTTATTGTAACGGACGTTAAAAATTCTCGAGTAGCATGGAATGGCTGTACTACTAAAGTATCGATAAAAATTAAGTTGGTTTTTTTATCGTCTCCACCCCCCCCCAAAAGTGTGCCTCGGTACGGCCCTGCGTATCATGAAATTTTATTGCAAAAGTTGGAGAGATATGGTGTCAGGGAAAATACGCTGCGGTGGATCCAATCGTTCCTTTCGAATAGAAAGCAAATAGTGGAAATAACTAAGAACAAATGTAAATATTTTTTAAATGCGGAATACGTAAAAAAAGAGATTCCACAAGGTAGTGTGATTGGTCCTCTGTTATTTATTATTTTTGTTAATGATTTAGCTAAATCAACTAATTGTAATATTTTGAGATTTGTAGATGACACAAATCTACTTGTATCATCAAAAAAACTAAATAGTTTTACAATTAAAAACCGCCTTATTTTGAATAAACACAAAACAAATTGTATACTATTTAAAACAAAAACGTCATACTTAAAAAAGGACAACTTTGGCGATATGTTAAACAAATATTAGAAATATTCCCCAACACCAAAACAAAACACAAAGTGCTTAAAGTACTTTTAGTACAGTTACACTTCGCTTCTGAAGATGCCAACATCGTTGGCGAAAAGTACTTTAAGCATATTCTGTTTTGTTTTGGTGTTGGGGAAGATTTCTAATATTTGTTCAACAATAAAGTGAAGTATTATAACTTATGTAAATGTAATTGTGTTAAAAATGTCCGCGAATACCAAATTTTTGGGCTTGAATATTGATGAAAACCCAGACTGGTGCAAATATTCTTAGGAGCTAACCAAAAAACATAATAGTTCATCATTGTATCAGAGTGCTTAAGAGATATATTGATCTAAATGTAGTAAAAACTGTTTATTTTTAGTATTTCCAGTCTGTGACCCAGAAAAGTTGTTTAAGAACTGTGCTGGGTTTACGGTATAAGGAATTATTAAGAAGGCAGTTGAATAAACACAAAATTCTTGGTGACAGCGTTGTATGTGTTTGAAATTCTTATGTTTGGTTGTAAAAATAAGCACCTATTTGTAGGTCTAAGGTTAAACTCGGAACGCACTTTTGATTTAAAATATCCTAGACATCGTCTAACTATTTATGAAAAAGGCTGTTTCTATGCGTGTATTGCTATATATAATACTTAGTTACCTATTTACCTATTTATATCCAATCTGTGTCCAAATTGACTAGTTTTAGAGTCATGTATTGGAATATTTAATTGATATGGAACCATATACTTTGGCAGATTACCTACAGTATAATATCTGAAGTTATATGAAATTCTTGACAATATTTCTTCCTAGTTAACTAGTTGTTTTTGATATGTACTTACCTGCAGAAGTATCCTGCTTCAAGTTAATAGTAAACAGACACTTTAAAAAATGCATTCACTTGAATGTCTAATAATGAAGTGCGTATTTTAGTGACGCGGCGATCTTGAACATTGGTGACTTTAGGCTCGCGTAAAAGATAAGAAAAGAGATGCAGCTTACCGACTCTTTGGGATTATTTGTACTATTTTTCTTTGTATTAAACGAGACATTACTAAATAAATAATTCAGACCTCATTTTTACCGGACTTTTGGCAAGCTTTTTTGGGATCAGGGCAGTGGTACGCCGGCCGTTTGGTTTCACTGATTTTTTTTTCGAATAAAAGAGACATAAGTAAGTGTCTTCAAGTCTCCTTAAGGGACACTAACCAAAAACCATTTTTCATTGGAATGTAATTTTTTTATTTTCTAAAATGAAATAGTAAAAAGCGGTCAAAATCTCCAGGACTTCTTTTTTATTTTATTTAACTTATTTTTATTCTTTTTCGTATTTTTAGAATTATAATTATAATACAATTAATTGCAAATGGAAAATTTCAATTTTAAATACCTACAAATTTTATTGTATAAATAACTTTTATAAACAACTAAATACCTATGCCATTCATAATTTTGTTATCAAATATACAATATATTATTTTATTGTTAACAAACAATATTTATTAGAAATTTAATAACATTAAATGTAAAAGTGTATTGTTACGTATTGACTATTTTTTTTGTTTTCAGGAACATGACAGTTTTATCATTTCTTAGAAGGTAAGTTTGTTTTTATTATAATTTTTATTAAAACAAAAAAAGTAAATAGACATTTACTTTTGTTTAGGGTGTTCCTTATTTAGGGGTAGAAAAAAAATTAACAGAGGCACCCCCCAAATCGGTTCCAAATCATAAAAAAATCCTGCTAAATTTTAGATCAATCGGTCAAAGGGAACACGTGCCCAACAGGGGTTTTTTAAGAAATAATTGAGAAAATTCGGAAGGCTGATATAACTTCGAAACGGTCTATCGTAGGAAAAAAAAGTATTTATAAATTTTGTGGGTTAATAATTAACCCACAGAATTTATAAATACTTTTTTTTCCTACGATAAATTATTTATGATAAACAATTTTCTTAGTTACAATTCTGCATTAAAAAAAAATGTTTGAGCTCAAAAAACGTTTTTTTGGACACCTTAGCGCCACCTACTTTTTTAATGTTTTGTCCCAGAGCATCGACCCAATGAAATAAATTGTATTGGACAATGCGACCTAATTTTTTTGTTGAAAAAATTTTTTTCTTAAACTTCCCGATTTTGATATAAATTATATCCAAAACTTTTTGAGTTCTTCCAAAAACACTTCACTATTATTAAGAAAGTTGAAAAAAATTTACAAATATCATTTTAACTTTTTTTTCTGCAATAAACCGTTTCGAAGATATAGCACGACGTGTTTTTGGTGAAAAATCAAAAAATTGTGGATTTAATTTTTTTCAAAATCGGTAGGTTTAAGAAAAAAATTGTCAACAAAATATTTAGGGCGCATTGTCCCCTGTCTTTGGGTCGATGCTCTAGGACAGAAAATTCAAAAAGTAGGTGGCGCTAAAGTGCCGAAAAAAGCATTTTATCGCTTTTTGAGTCCAAACTAATTTTTTTTACGCAGAACTGTAGGCAGAACTGGGGCACGTGTTCCCTTTGACCGATTGATCTAAAATTTTGCAGGATTTTTTTTTATGATTTGGAACCGATTTGGGGGACGCCTATATATATATATATATATATATTATTGTTTTCCGCGATCTGCTTCGTGTTGTCGTTTTTTGGTTCTTAAAAGAACCGTATATCTGAGCTCCGTTGCCGCTGATCGTTGTTTATATACCCTCTTAGCTTTCCGTGACAATTTAAGGCTTATATTTTGAAAATTAATTATTAAAAATTATATTGAGTTAAAAACCCCTGTTCTGATGCATATTTGGGCTCGACACAATAACTAGTTCATTACACGCTGGCACATTTACGCCGGAATCTGAGCAATCACTTCCCTAAGGTTATTTTTCAGATCATTTAAAGTTTGAGGTCGGTTCTGGTACACTTTAGACTTAACATAGCCCCACAGAAAGTAATCCAAAGCAGACAAATCGGGAGAGCGCGCTGGCCACTACTAATTTTAGCTGAACAGATACCGCATCATACAGTTACTTTTTGCGAGTTGAAAATAAGACTCTTTGCTCATTACCAAGCAGTCAATGGAACCAGCGTCTCTGCCTAATAACCAGTGGCAAAATTGCAATCTCTGAAATCACCGATTTTAAAAATAGTCACATTATTATGTAGTATGCATGACGTATGAAATTCGCTTTTTTAGTAATGTTATTAAAGTTAATAATTTTGTCAAACTTTAGAGCATTGTAAAATTGAAAAAATAGAATCTATGGGACCACTCTGTATAATTGAATTAAATTTTACACACTATTGTAGCAATGTTTAGACTATTGATTGATCATTAAATTAAGGTAAATTTGTTTAAATAAAGATTTTACATACATTTATTATAAACAATTCAAATTTTTTATGTGTTCTTTACGCTGAAAAATATTAATCTTGTGTCATAATATGCGGAAAACGTTCCCGTTTAATAAAATGAACTCAAAAATTTGTCCTTCATAGCACAGCCTTTCTTTAGAACGTTAGAACCGACGAGCTAGCAGCGAAGCGCGCCGCGTACTGATCGAACGCACAGCGGGACAAAAAATTTAATATCTCCGGAATGATATATAAAGGACAAATTTTTGAGTAAATTTTATTAAACGGGAATGCATATTATGACACAAGCTTGAAGAACATACAAAATTTCAATTGTTTATAATAAATGTATTACAGTGCTCTTAAGTTTGACAACATTATTAACTTAAATAACATTAACAAAAAAAATGAATTTTAAAACAATTTTTTTACTGTGACCTATGGGTCACGCCTACTACACAATTATGTGATTATTTTCAAAATCGGTGATTTCGTGAAATTTTCTGGTCGCACTTGACGTGGCTTGACTCTTTATATCTAACAGTAAACCCCTTTTATGATACCTGCTTATTGCTGTTCTTATGAGCCACAGCTAAGTTAAATTCGCGTCGGAACGGCCGCTGTGTTGCAATATATGACGACGTTTTTATGAAGTGCTCTGCACAAAACACCCTATGGGCAATCTGCCACCGCTCCATGACAAAAAAAAACATGAAATGTGACAGAATCCTTTAATAATAACATGAGCGCAATGTCATATCAAACATTTTTGTATTTGACAAATAAAATGTCGCCACTCTTAAATTGTCACCCTTTATTTAACAAACGTTTATAAACTGCATTATGATTAATAAATAATCACGATTGTCTAAATACACTCACAGGCAAAATAATCGATCCACACAAATTTTCGATGAATTTCAATCGCAAATAACTTTTTTATTTGATTTCGGATTTAAACGAATATTGAAGAATATTGTAGATAAATTAATGTAGAATCGCTTACATTTTAAAAATGTACTAAAAAATAGACGTACGTTTATAATATACAGGTTTAAACAAAAATATGTTTTTTACTTTAAGACACTGTAAAGTGGAAAAACCGTATATTGTTCTAAATTAAATTTTAATTATCAAGTCACGTCTATTCTTAACAGTTTTGTTTTTGGTTCACCTCGATATATTTATTTTTGTGGAAAATATGGATTTAAAAAAAAACATTGCATTTTCCAATATTTTTTTACGTAGAACTAAGGTTGCCACCCATAGCCTATGGAGGATGACAGTGACAGTTTTGTTGAATCATCCCATACTTGGACATGTCATATACGGCTTTCAAAAGCTAAAATATATTTTTTGTAAATTATGCCTCCTCCATAGGAAAAAAATGGTTTTGCTCAAAACGTTCAAGGAGAACAATAGATTCTTTGAAGACCGTCTGGTGATTTTAAAGAAAACCTAGCTTCGTTGGTAAATTCCACTCATCAATGCCCCAATTTTGATGTTCCCTAGCAAATCTTAGGCGTTTAACTTTGTGGTTTCTTAGCAACTCGGGTGCGGTTGCAGATCTTCTTGCGTATAATCCAGTCATAACATTCTTCTTATCGTTCTCTCGCTTACCTGTCGTACGTCCTCCATTCTGTTTTTTACCTCCACAGAAGTTGCTCTTCAATCACGTAAAACATTAAGTCGAATAAAGCGATCATCTCGTTCATTCGTACACCTCTTCCTACCACATTGACTCCTTCTGCTGTACTCACCAAGCTGATTAAATTGATTTACAGCCCTTTGTACTTTACTTCTTGTGGCGTTTAAAACACTTGCCACATGATACTGTGACCGTCCATCCTGGATTAAAGCAATGGCTCTGGCAACATCAGTCGGAGACATATCTCTTTTTAAAAGTAGGAACGCCTCAAAAGTAACACATAAATTTAACAATTTGATAGCTCTTGAAAGCCGTATATGACATGTCCAAGTATGGGATGATTCAACAAAACTGTCACTGTCATCCTCCATAGGCTATGTATGGACCATAGCAACCTTAGTTCTTCGTACAGAAAAAATATTGGAAATTGCAATGTTTTTTTAAAAAATCCTTATTTTCCGCAAAAATAAATATATAGAGGTGAACCAAAAACAAAACTGTTAAGAACAATATATGGTTTTGCCACTCTACAGAGTGTCTTAAACTTATGGTAAAAAACATATTTTTGTTTAAACCTTTATATTATAAACGTACGTCTATTTTATAGTAAATTTTTAAAATTTGAGCGAATCTCCATTAATTTATCTACAATATTCTTTAATATTCGTTTAAATTCGAAATTAAATAAAAAAGTTATTTGCGATTAAAATTTATGGAAAATTTGTGTGGATTGATTATTTTGCCTGTAAGTGTATATCTACCTACACATAAATTTTAGAATTTTATTTAACCCAGAGATTGCTGTCATCAACTGTTTAATCTAAATATTGTTTTATTTACATACTTGCTAATGCGCTTAACTGAACAATTAGTTGCACAAAAAAAAAGGTGTAGGTTCAATTTTTTTCTTACTTAAATATAGTTTTTTTGGCCAACTTCATTTGTAATGAAGATTGGTCTAAAATAGGGAAAATGTATGTAATGCACATTGGAAGAAGATTCCTTTAGGGCAGTCTCGGTTGCATAGTATGTACCGATTGCGGCAAAGGCCACGTCGTTAGACGGTGTGGATCACGTGATGTTCTCACATCTTGCCTCTGTTGGCTTACCAACCGAGCATATAAGCTCAGGGAGTGTTTTGTTTTGAGTGTGTTCCACTACACCAAGTTGCCCGACACTGATGAGATCCAATATAGGTCGAAACAGCTGTATGTCGGTATTGTTGTTGTAACGCACTCAAAACAAAAAACTTGGTGGAGTTGTAGGTTCAATTTTTTCTTATGAATATTACCAGTAATGGGTCAAGAAAGTTTCTTAATAAAACTTAGAAAATTGAATGTTTACCTATATTTAAGTCTTTATTTTCATGCAGTTTTTGAGCTATCGGGTTAGGAAATGAATGCCATAAAATATCTCAATATCTCAAATAAACGCCCATATGTTGTAAAATATCCTACTAAGTTGGAAAAAAGTTGCCTTTTTTCCCATCCTTGGTTCTCTGGGGCGTCGCAAGATTCATATAAAAACCTTTTACGCCAATAAATATCTAGTGTTTTTATTCCATAACTAAAATGGAGAATGATTGTGCTTGACTGAGATAGACATATTACCCTTTTAATTTTCTGAAAATACTATTACTCAAATGCACTTTGCTGAGTGTGATATTAGACTAAGGTGACCAACCGTCCTGGTTTACCCAGGACAGGTTCTGGTTTTTGCTAATGCGCCCTGGTTTTAATTGTGTACTGGTTTTGCAGATTTGGTCCTGGTTTATACTATTTTTTTTATTATTGACGTTATTAGCAATTGTTTTTAAGAGTGGTCGGGGCTCAGGTTAAAAATTAATTTAAAAAACTTTGGAAGTACAAGAGTAAAAAAGTAAGAAAAAACTCGTTTGAAAAAAAAATTATAAAAAATTATGACTTTTTTTCGCTTTTTGGATTTGTTCTTTAATTTTTTTAAAAAGTTGTCGCTGCTCAGGTTAAAAATTAATTTAAAAATCTAAAACTTTGGAAATAGGTACATTTAGAAAATTAAAAAGTAAGAAAATAAAGTTATAAAGTTATAAAGTGCTCTTTTAGTTCCACCCTTACATCCAAACTAAGATGTCCCATAAGCCAACTGAATGGCTTGTGCGGGTTAGGGGTAGGAACGGACCGACGGCTTAAAGTCCCCTCCGAAGGACTATACACAATGGACAAACACAAATAAACAACCATACCCAAGTGGGATTCGAAGCCATGACCTCTCGGCTCGTACCCAGGAGCTCTGACCACTACACCACCTCGTTAGAAAAATAAAATTATGAAAAATTATGACTTTTTTCACTTTTTTAGGATTTGATCTATTATTTTTTTTTAAGTGGCGGGGTAGAAATTAATTTACAAATCTGAATTTTTGGAAGTACCTTCTGAATAGTAAAAAAGAAAGAAAAAACCTCGTTTGATTTTTTTTAAATTATAAGTTTTTAGGATTTGTTCTATTTTTTTTAAGTGGTCGGGCTCAGGTTAAAAATTAATTTACAAATCTGAATTTTTAAAAGTACCTTCAGGATAATAAAAGGGTAAGAAAAAACCACCTTTGAATTTTTTTTAATTATGAGTTTTTCCTTTTTAGGATTGTTCTATTTTTTTTAAGTGGTCGGGGCTCAGGTTAAAAATTAATTTACAAATCTGAGTTTTTGGGAGTACCTTTAGAATGTTAAAAAAGTTAGAAAAAAACCTGGTTTTAATTTTTTTTTATTAAGAGTTTTTCCCACTTTTTTAGGATTTGTTCTAATTTTTGTTAATAAAAGTGGTCGGGCTCAGGTTAAGAATTAATTAAAAAATCTGAATTTTTGGGAGTACCTTCAGGATAGTAAAAAAGTAAGAAAAAAACTTGTTTGAATTTTTTTAAATTATGAGTTTTCCCACTTTTTTACGATTTGTTTTAATTTTTTTATTAAACGTGTGGGGGCTTAGGTTAAAAAATAATTTAAAAATCTGAATTTTTAGGAGAACCTTCGGGATATTTTTTTTATTATTAGCACATCTTTTTTTCAAATAATTAATAATTTTGTTTATTTTTTGAAAGGGCGAGGAGGGGCATGTTGTGTCCTGTTTTTTAAATTTTAAGTTGGTAACCTTATATTAGACCCCTGTATAATACTGCCCTACAACGCTAATTTAATATCAAATTTAAGTAATAAAGGCAAAAGTTCATTTTTATTGTTATAAAAATAAATTTAACTTTTGTCCTTTACTGCATTTTTGCATTGTAGGGCAATTTTTATAGTAGGTATAGCAAGATTTACAAATTAGACGTGTCACAGTTACAATTTGCATTAAATTAATAAAATATAACATTAGCTAATGAAAGAGAAATATCCAGGTAAATACCATTTGTTTACTTTACTTCTTTTATTAATTAAACCGTAGATTAATATCAAACCAATTAAAGAATTCTTCGAATATCCTTCGACCTAACTACTCGTACTTATCGTTTATTCTGGGGGCCTGACTTTAGATATGGATGTTTAATTATTAAAGATGCAAAGTTCATAAAAATATTATTGGTTTATTACTCGCTTATCTATTAAGGAAAATCTAAATTTAAACTTGTAAAATAGACTAAAAAATATTTCGCAAAATATTCGGCTTCAACTGGGAAGGTTTTTGTTGCAGTGACACCTAAATTACAGATGTAAATTTGGACCAGTACATATTCGTATACATATCAGATTTTAAAGTTTGAATTTGAACACACAAAGACTTAAAATAAATGAATAAATATTTAAATGTAGACTTTCAATTAAAGCTATTATTTATAATTATAATTAGCAAACAGAAATTAAAATATAGTTTATATTAAATTGTATTGTAATTATGCTAGTTTTTGTATTAATACATATTTAATTAAGTTATGGTTAGGTAAGTTTTCATTATTTTACTCACTAATTTACTCTTTAAAATACAAATTATACAGGGTGTCCTAAAAATGGAAAAAGAATTTCGCAATCGAGTATCAAACAACATTTTTTTGAAAACTGTATCCCATTTTAAAAATTAGTAAAAATGTGATTTTTCAACGAATTGGATAGTTAATTATGTCAAAAGGCAAGTCTTTTTGTGCTGATCTTAAAGTTTGAAGGCCGACTCGTTAGCGGAGGCCTATGTTTGAGAGAAGCACAAAAAGACATGTTTCAGCCGAATGGCATACGACATTTTATTTGTTTAACGTAAAACGTAATTAAAATTATAATAACAATTAGATAGCTCAGAGCTATCAGAAGTTATCGAATTTTTGTATTGGTCCTAACTGGTTTTTTACAGACTAGAATGTAAAAAATCCTTACCTGCAGATTGGTCTAAATTATTAACGCAATCAAATAAAAATTGGCAAAATGGCACTTAAAAAAACCGCGCGTGTCATAATTTATATTTGCGGTAATTTTAGATCCTGGCGTTTGTACGACTCCTTAAATAAATTCGATGAAAAGTTATGAATTAAAATATGTATTTGTACGAGTTTTAAAACAAAAAGGCATGCAATATTGTTTAGGTAAATGTTTAAAAAATATTTACAAAACATTCTTGCATAAGTCAATTCTAAAATAAATGTCAAAAAAATGGCAAACATGATGAAATACAAGTGTGTGTTCGTGAAAGGTAACTGAAATGTCCTGTCCCCGGATCGGATTGCCAATAGGAAAAACTTTTTTAGACCTGATTCAGCTAAACCGAGCACGGATTTGGAATCTTTGACCAAAAATTATGTTCACGTGTCCAAGCGTTTAGCTGAAATATTTCAAAAGTTAAAAATGTAGGTACCTGTTATTGATAAAGATCTTTAGCCCAGGGCCCCCAAAGTCGGTCCGCCCCTGGTCTGTGGCATCTTTTAATAGTATAGGTATTATGTATCAAGTTTTATAAACTCCATTTTAGTTACGAGTTTTATTAGGCACGAGCGAAGCTTATTAACGAGTGACTAGATAAGTTTATAAAACGAGTTGCATACTAAGTATACTTTATCTACGACGAACACAAAGAAGAATTTAAAGCCAATTATATTTGTTAAATATTTGACATCTGTCAAATGTCAAGGGAATTAACCTCAATTTTCTCTAATATATAATAAAGCTAATTTCAGCCCTTGACTAAAATGCCCAAAAGCCACTACTTATTGCCAACTTCAGCCCGTGACCATAAAGTCACAGCTCGTCAATGTAGAATTTAACATTTAACTTATTTGAAAAGGATAATTGGTGTAGCGGAAATGTCTGCGTCTCATACTCAAGACAACGTATGCGTAAATTTTATTTTGTCGTAAAAATACTTGTTAAAAGAATTTCTACGTTATTAGGTGTACTGATGGAAAACTTTTTATTGTATAATATTTTATAAAATCACATAAAATTTTGTATAATTTCACAGAAATAAAAAGATTATGTAAAAAAATAATCGTACTATTTTTGAGTAAAACTCTAGTACCAGATTCGTTTAATGTAATACAAAAAATTAAATTTATCGGAATCTCTTGTCAATAATTTTCACTTATCTCTTTCCAATAATTTTTTATAATAATACAATAAAATCACATATTTTCAAAAATAAAAATTCATTTTCATAAAACTAATTATAACTTTGCAGTCAAAGTAAAAAAATCGAAAAAATTACTACAAGTTTAACTTTAACCTTAAATAACTTTTAAATCAGTAAATTTATGAAAAAATCATAAGAAAGCTTTTTTGTACAGCGTTTAATTTCCTATAAAAATATGTTTGTCTTATTGCTCGGGAGAAAAAAAAATTAAATGTAAAACTTGCCGAAACCCCATGTTATTTAAATGGAAAATGTATCGTCTTTGTGGCACGGTATAAACTAAAAATTTATGGTGCGCTGCGAACAAAAAAAAACAAGTTGGTAAATAACGGACACCCTAATGTATATATACATATATGGGGCTTTCCATGCTAAATCGGCCGCGAAAAACGGACATGTCTCCTATTTGCTTCAAATTTTGAGGGTCTATAGTGAAACCTTAAAAAGAAAAAATCTAAAATTTCGTCACTTTTTATGCATTTTTGCGGATTTTAAGCAATGGAAAGAAGTAAATTTTTTTGCTACTTCCTAAATTAAACAGTGAACATTTTTTTTAAATTTACTTATACTTTCTGCTAACCTGCATTTAAAAAAATATTTTTTTTTAATAAAAGAAAATATAAACCTCCATTTTTAAAACATAGAAGTTTCTCTTTTTTTATGTACCTGTGAAATAAATAAATACAATTAAATGTTTATTTCGTTTTAAGACTTAAATTTTTAAATAAAAATACTTCTCTTCTAAACATTTTTCATGATTTCAAAATTTTTAAGCTTTCTAAACCGGGCGATTTCGTATAAATGGGACACCCCTATAAAATCTTTATTTATAGTGATATCAAAAAAATTCAAAAACCAGCTTGCATGGCTTAAAAAAGTTATAATTTTGATGGAAATAACAAAACAAAAAACATCGGAAAATTTTAAAAAATAACATTGATATTGTTTTTTTCAATGGAACCCCCTATATATTTTTAGATATTTGAATAGAGTATTTTCTTGTTATTTCAAAAATATATCATTTATATATATTTATATTAATAGTTTTGTTAATAGTTGACCCGAAAATATTGCTAATTTAAACACGAGAATCATAATAGCCATGGATAGATAGTGAACTGCCATTTTCTAGTTTTAATAAAATGACTTTGATTTTAATAAAGAAAAAAACATGAAATTTTAAGATTTTTATTAAACAATATTAAACAATTGCAATTGTCAAATAGAACAAAGTAATAAAAGCAAAGATTTTATTCATAAATGTTGAATATGACCTTCATTTTGGTCAATACATTTTCTAAGATTAGAAGATATTTTTTTATGGAATTCTCAATAAAATTAGGGTTTACATTGTTTAACAGCATAATAGGTATTTGTTGAATTTTTTTTCTTTTAAATCTTCTACATTGGTTGATCTTTCCGAATAAACAATATTTTTCAAATATCCCCATAAAAAAATCTATGGGGGTCAAATCGGGACTATTTGCAGGCCATCGAATCATGCCTCGTCTGCCAATCCAAAGGATATATTTATTGCTTAAAAAATTTGTCACTGGCTCAGTATTATGACAGGGGGCCCCATCTTGATGCCATAGAATGTTAAAATAATCTATCAAAGGTAATTTTTCAAGCAAAAGTTCAATTTCATTTCTTAAAAAATTAAGATAGCGTGCGCTATTTAAGGCACCTTAAAAAAAAATAGGACCAATAATTTTATTATTAAGGATGCCGCACCACACATTTACAGAAGTTCTGCCTTGAATTTTTATTTCTCTTACACATCTGGGATTTTCAGTTGCCCAAAAGTGAGTATTTTTCCTATTAAAAACCCCGGCTGTTGTAAAAGTGAATTCATCGGTCCATAAGATATTTAAAAAAAATTGGATCATGATTTAATCGATTTAGCATTTCCTGGCAATATTGAACTCTTATTATTTTTTGCTCGTCGGTGATTTTGTTTACCGGTATTACTTTAAATGGTTTAAGTTTATATTTTTTTAATGTCTTAAAAATTTTATATTTAGATTTTTCAAAATAATTGGCAGCATCTTCTATAGATTTTGAAGGGTTTTCTTTAAAAAAATATGTATTTAAGTTTTATATTAATTAAAAAATATAAGATTTACCTTGAAAAAAACAATAAAATATTTAAATCTTCCTCTTCGTATAAATTTGCTGTTCTTTTTTTCTCTTTAAATCTTTATTCTCTCTAAACTTTTGTTCAATTCGTATAAACGTATTTTTTGAGGGGATATTGATGGCATGAGGATGTAGCCTAATAAACTCCCTTCTTGCAATTCGACAATTGCAATTATTTTTATAAAACAATTCTAAAATTGTTCGTTTTTCGTCTTCGCTATACCTCATTTTACTCAATCTAGGTTAAAACACAAGAAAATGACAGTTCTTTATCCACGGCTACTATGATCCTCGCGTTCAAATTAGCAATATTTTCGGGTCAATTATTAACAAAACTGTTAATATAAATATATATAAATTATATATTTTTGAAATCAGAAGAAAAAACTCTATTTAAATATCTAAAAATATACAGGAGGTTACATTGAAAAAAACAATATGCTATTTTTTTAAATTTGCCGATGTTTTTTTGTTTTTTTTTATTTTTGTCAAAAAAATTGATTTTTTAAGCCATGCGAGCTGGTTTTTGAATTTTTTCGATATCACTTTAAATAAAGATTTTATAGGGGTGTCCCATTTATACGAAAACACCCTGTACATTCTACATTTTTATTATTGGTATTTCATGTTTTAAACAATCAGGAGTTTTTTTAAGTAATGCATCTTTGTAAAATTCAGGGTACCTACTACAAAAATGTAATGGGAATCTAATTTTTAAACAAGCAGAAGTTTTTATGATAAATGATTTTTTTGGAAAACGCATAGGTAATTAAAAAGTTTTTTCTATTGGCAACACGATCCGGGTACACACTGTAGAAAAAAATCCAGACGTGTAGGGGATAAACTGAGCTCAGATTTAGTTTCAACAGGCGAATATATATATATCTATATATACCCAGATAGCACAAGATGTCCTGAGGACATCCGGTTTAAATCCTTTACAGACGGTCGCGACCAGAAAACCGATGGACGTCCTGAGGCCTAGGCCTATGGACGTCCTAAGGCCTAGGCCGATGGACATCCTGAGTACGTCCATCGGTTTTTTGCCTGCGACAATAGTTGAAGATACAAGTTGATATATCACCCTTTATAAAGGCCTTTATAAAAGGTGATATATCAATTTGTATCTTCAACTATTGTCGCAGGCAAAAAACCGATGGACGTACTCAGGATGTCCATCGGCCTAGGCCTTAGGACGTCCATAGGCCTAGGCCTCAGGACGTCCATCGGTTTTCTGGTCGCGACCCGGGTCTAAGTGAAAAAAAATTACACCTTGTTTTTTATTAAAAATACTCCTTAATCAAGCACGATAAAAGATTTTAAAAAAAAGTTGTCAATTTTTTTTCACTTATATGTCTATAGATAGACCCTTTATCCACTTAAGTGGAATTGTGTCTTTAGTTGTCAAGTATTTTTAGCAATTGCAATTTTCCATATCTCTAACTTATTTAAAAATATCTAGTAAAATTAATTAATTCATTGCATTAAAAATATCATTACAAATTTTAAAAAATTATTTTTAATTATATTATATATATTAGGTATATTATATTTTTAATTTGTTGAATAAAAAATATCACATTGGCCAAATTAATAATTTGAATTAATAATATTATATGAGAAATGTATAATACGAATTAAAAATACCATTGGAGAAATTTCTCCACTTTAACATTTAAATTATTTAATTTGTCCTATAATATTTTTAATGCAATAAATTGTAAGAGTTTATTTCAAATTTACCGCCAAATAAACAGTTGGTATTGGAAGTAACCAGTTTAGTGACTTTAAGTTGGCAGTCTGAAATCCGCCATGTTGGCATTGTTCATAAAACAGCGTGTGCTGTTTTTAGTTAGCTCCCTGTTTAGTTAAATTTCTGTGTATTTAAATATATGATATAAGTGAAAACAACTTTTATTATATGGAAAAACCCCTACAAAATTTAAGTTTTCACTTGATATTTTTAAATAATTTAGAGATATGAAGGTATGTGAAATTCAATGGAGAAATAAATAAAAATAGTATTATGAAAGGTTTATTGTTTTAACTTAAGGAATATATGGTTAACGGATTGACCTCCTTTTCCCGGACACCCTGTATATACAAAACACTTGTTAACACTGTATTACATTTCCCTATTATAATAAAACTATGTCCTAATTCGGTCCTCATATGTCCCGAATTGGACAGCTTGGGGTCAAATACGGACGTCCTGAGGACATCCTATTTCGGAAGTCTGTGGACGGTCAAATACGGACGTCCTGAGGACATCTGAAACAGTCTATTTCGGAAGTCTGTGGACGTACTACGAACGTACTTTTGCAGACCCCGGACATCCTGAGGACGTTCGGGTTGTCCTGGGTGGAAGTCCTACGAACGTCCTACGAACGTACTTGTGCTATCTGGGTATATATATACAGCCCGTTCAGAGTAAATCCGAATATATCTATATATAAATGGGGCGTGGCCTCGCCTCCCTCCAACGCGCGACACAGTAGCTAAGCAAATAGCCTGCATCGCTAATGATATTTTTTGCATTATTATCATTTAATTTTTTAAGTCGTCTTACCTGCTCGACCTTTCGTCACGTCGTTTATCACACAAGCTACTGTGACGCGCCTTGGAGGGAGGCGAGGCCACGCCCCATATATATAGATATATTCGGTTTTACTCTAAACGGGCGGTATATAAATTGTATGGTCTTAACACGGCCATTTCTTTTTTTTGTGCGAAATTATTGAAAGAAAACAATTCTGCAGTTTTTAAGTCCCCAAAAAAATAATACTTAAAATTGGATAAATTTAATGTAATAGTGTTTTTTAAAATATCATTTAAATACTATTTTTTTTTCGAAAGGCAGGTTAACAAAAGGTCTGAGTCTACGTGATAAAATGTTAGCATTTTTGGGTTCTACTATAGACCCTCAAATCAAAATATGAATGAGCGGGGTAGGAACGGACCGCGGGCTTAAAGTCCCCTCCGAAGAACACAATAGGACAAACACAAATAACATATATACCTATAGGGTATATATATATATATATACAGTGTTGTAACAGTTACAATATTTTCAGTATCTAGCTACAGTTACAGTTACTTACCAAAATTTGTAACTAGATACAGATACAGATTCATATTTTATTGCAGTAACTAGTTACAGATACAGTTACCTTCAAAAAGTATCTAGATAATTTAAGATACATACAAATTATTTTTTGCTTTAAAAAATTTAAAATAGAAATAAAAGGGAATTTTAAAGTGACAACAAAAATATACATGTTTATTATTTTTATTTTTTTTTATAATATTTTATTTAAAATAACTTATTTTTTATAATATTTTTTTTTAATAAATAATAGTCGCAGTTTAATTAAAAATGTATCTTTGTATCTTAACACACCTAGTTACTTAGAATTTGTAACTAGTTACACAAACAGATACATAAAAAGTATCTAGATACTGTATCTAGTTACTTGTAACTAGATACGTTGCAACCAGGCCCGGACTGGCCAGGTCCGCAGGTCCGCGATCGCGGAGGGCCCCTGCCCGAGAGGGCCCCAAAGGGGTCCCCACATAATGTACAAATAAAAGTTTTTGTCTTGTTAGAAGTTATTTGGAGTTCTTGGTAATGTGTTTACATTTTCAAAAGTAGAACACTTCCAACAACTGTTTATATCTCGCCGTTTATACGAAAGCTTTATACGAGCTACTGTGTTGTGAGTTGAGTTACGTTATTGTGGTGTATCGTCTGCGCGGTCCCCCCTCTCCTACATATAATAACATCAACTCCCACCCACACCATTGTTTAAAAAAAAATTATCTGAGTATGCTATATATAGCATTGCAATGTCAAATATTATTGCTTGTTCGTTTGATGGAGCTAACAACATGAAAGGCTGTTACAATGGGCTACAAGCCCATTTAAAAAAAGAAAATAAAGACCTTATTTATACTCACTGTATGGCAGACGTACTGAACCTAGTTGTAGCCGACTAAACAGTAAAGTTACTACAAGCTGAGAACTTGTTTGGGTTGGTGGAAGAATCTGCGTTATTTCTTAGCTCATCGCACAAGAGAATGGCCGTCTGGGAAAAGGAAACAAAAAGAACACATACTGCTCATGACAAGTTTTACAGAGTGCAAAAAATAGGAGCAACTGTGTAAAATTGAAAGAAGTCGGCTGTTGATGGAGCTGCGACAGTTTGCACAACAATTCAGCAATTTCATAGCGGCAGAGTCCACTGAGAACTACGGAGACAGATGTAATGACGAAGAAGACGATTTGGACCCAACCGAAGAATCGGAAAAAAATACTGATATTTACTGCTCTGAAAATAGACAATGTTTCCAGTATTTGACATGTGCTTTTTCTGTTCTGTTTGAACTTATATATTGCATATAAATTTATTCTTGCCATACCTTGTACCCAGGGCCGGATTTACGAATTTGCCGCCCATGGGCCCAACGCATCATTACCCCGAATAACGAATGACTCAGCGAATAAGCTAGAGTCGCGCCCCACTCGCCTCGTGTACCTCGACTGCCGCCCTTCTACGCAGTGACGCACTACGCAGAATAATAGTGTAGTCTGATATAAAATTATCTAATGTATTAAAAAACTTCTTTTCCAACTTTTTATAGTTTTAATTAGTGTATAAATCTGAGTGAAAACAAAAATTCTGTATAAAACGCTCTTGATTTTTTAGCAAAATTTTAACTGGCCTTCAAAATTTGCCGCCCCTAAAAATTTGCCTCCCTGGGCCCGGGCCCATGTGGCCCATGCCTAAATCCGGCCCTGCTTGTACCCAAGTCACATGTGAACGAGTTTTTTCTAAACTTAAAATAGTCAAAAATCGACTTCGGTCGTCTTTAGGCCAAGACCTTATGTCCAGTCTGCTTTTTATTAATGTTGAGAGGGATTTATTTTATAATTTGGACAAAAATAAAATAATAGATGAAGTAGCTTTAACAAGTGAGTTGCTTACAAAGAAGCTGTTACTTTAGGGCTAGAAAAGTAAAATGTCGAATCATCCCAGGTAAGTTAAGCCCCTTCTATTCTAGTATAACAATATTGTAAACTGTTAAATACACAGGATTTTTTTAAAAATGTTAGTATTATTTTTCTAATCCCTAAAATCCGTATAACATTATTTTTAGTACATTATTAATTTTGACATAATTCATTATACTTTGGTGTGAATAAAATACTGCACTTTATTTTGAACTCCTTTGTAATTATTGGCAGTTTTACAGCATGTGTTTTGTAGTGTTGTGGTATCCTAAAAATACTGTGAATTTCTTATTTTAATAAATAATAAAGTCAACAAAAGTCGAAAATCATAATATTCGTATAAAAACCTAGCTGAATTTATTCTTCGCGTAAAACGCGTTTTCAAGCACCTAATTTTCAAAAAATGTCCATACTCTCTCAGACCACCGGTAGAGGGCCCCTTTACAGGTTTTAGCTGAGGGCCCCAAATGGTACCAGCCCGGGCCTGGTTGCAACACTGTATATATATGTATATATATATATATGTATATATATATATATATATATATATATATATATATATATATATATATATATATATATATATATATTATATTTATTTAAATAACATATTTAATTACCCAGAACAAAAACTAGATTGTGCCCAAAATAGGTTGTTTACTGGTTTAGGTAAAATTAAAATGCAAAATAAATATTTACAAGGCAAGAAAATCTCTTCCTTTACGTCGATAATATCAAATCGATATTTGTAAAACTTTTATTTTGATGCGTACGTATTTACGTAACCCAACCTGTTCAGTTCGCATGGTCACCAGGAAATCATCATTTAAATCGAAAATTAAATATAAAAATAAGTAACTAAATGATCGGGGGACAAAGTTTAATCGAAACCTTGCCATGTGACTTAATTTAAATAATTTTTATCTATATGGTTTAATTTGTTTATGTTTTTATACCCAAAAACAAGTTTTAATAAAAACCAGGTTATATGTACAGGGTGATCCCCTATAATGTCGCCCCCCTTTAACTTTTTTATTTTAAGTGTCCCAAAAAATTTAAAAGTGTGGTTATGTAGGTACTAAAAAATACTTTTTTTCTACGTATTAAAAAAATGAAAAATTGATCAATATACAGGGAAAAACAAAAAGTTTTTTTTTTCAATGGATCACCCTATATATGTATTTATTTTTCGATTCCTTGTAAAATTCTAAGCATATTTCATATAACATACCATATACCTAAATTCAACCGTTTCTGAAATATTTAAATTATTTTTAAGATAATAAGTTGAAATAGTTTGTCTTTCTCTGTCTGAGTAGGCCATTTTTACTTATTTAACAAGACATATTGACATAATATCACTATAATAATTTATTTTCAATAAAAATTTTGGTATACTGAGGCTTCTTGATTTCTAACAGTTTAAAAAAACATTTAATGATAGCATTTCGAATGCGAATATTTCAGAAACAGTTTTCTTTTTTTTTAATACGTAGGAAAAAAGTATTTTTTAGTACCTACATAACCACACTTTTAAATTTTTTGGGACACTTAAAATAAAAAAGTTAAAGGGGGCGACATTATAGGGGATCACCCTGTACAATGTACATTAATTATTGTTTTAATTGTTAACATTTTAAATATTATTTAATCTGTCATTGTTCAAAATTAAATGGCGTAAATTTTTGTGGTTGTTTTAAACAAGTTGTTGACTAAATAAGTGTTTTGTAAACAAAATTACTGATAAAAAATAGCAGTCAGTGATAATAGTTATTTACGTGCCAAGCTTTGTAAATTAATCTGTTTGTGGGGTGAGCGACGCAGGAGCGAACTCCATAATCCAGTAAGACTAGTGGAGATTAATTGGAAAGCGTGACAAGTACAACTTTTATTTTTACCTTCATATGTCAATTTTCAAATTGAAAATTTCAATTGTGGCATCTTGAAGCGGCATATAACACCCGCTTTCCAGCTGTCAAGCAGAATATATTTTTTACGTCTTACGTCAACCAATCGCAGTGTTTGTCCCTTTTAAGCACTTTGATTGGTTGACGTAAGACGTAAGCCGTAAAAGATACATTCTGCAACAATTGCAACCGGGCTTTACCGTTGGCGGCGAAGGCAGTTTTTTGACATGTTTTTGTTTGCGTTTTATTTTTTTCGCCTTTTTTTCTATACTTTTTTTAACTTTTTGAAACAGGAGCATTTTAATTTTACTTTTCCCCTTAAACAACGGGAGCGAAGCCCTCTTTTTTAAATCTAGAAATAGTTCTTAAGTTAACTGAGGGTTACCCTGTGAGTAACAGCAAAAAATAACTAATTATTTTTATGGTTTTAGAATTTTACTTATTTATATTTCATTAATGAGTGTATAGAAAAGTTTATAAACGAGGTGCATACTATACTTTTTCTACGACAAAACTTATAATTATCTTAAAATGATTTAAATCAAATATTTGTATAGGGGAATCTGCGTCAAATGTCAAATGTGTGTTAAAAACACAGATTATAAATCAAAATGTATTCCTTGAAAATGGATTAACACGGTTTTTTACAGTAAAAGTAAAGAAAATGTTTTATGAGCATTTTACAGTGGAGTTGAAGCCCAAATTTAAGTTAAATTAAAATGTCAGTACAATGTTCATATAAACTTTTCAAATATTGGCGTTGGGAAACTATTTAATACTTATGTAATTTTGTATTGAGATAATAAAATATTTTTTACATTTAGTAATATTTTACAAGAAAGGCACTTTATTTTGTATGACATTTGAACTAAACTAATACTAACTTCTAAAAACCAGTGGCTAACTTCAGCCCGTTAATAAAACGTCATAAAGGCATAACTTTTCCATGTGTATTTAAAAGGTCACTTAGTGTCATGGAAACATGTACGATAATGGGCGTTTTAAAGGTGGGAGTAGAAAAAATACTTTATTTCTGCAATCATATTATTATTTAAAGTATACATACAGGTATCTGTATCAAAAATTATTTGTTCTATTTAAAAAACAAACACTTTCACTTTGTTGTTTTTTAAACTATACCGAAGATAGCGAAGGTCAAGTAAGCGCTGATAGTGGGCTCGACTTTGTTCTCGATTCCAATTGGTCGAAACAAAAGGTGTGTGCTTTTGACGGAACTTTTACAAACACTTGATACGTTGCCATGAGATTCCAGATTGTTTTTTTACGTCAGAGATTTTAATGTTTTTACTCAAAATAATTTTAATTTTGAAACATGCAGATAAGGCAACAAAATAACGAGCGTATTTTTATTTTTAAATTTAACTATTGGCTTAAAAAATCTTAACAAAGAGTAAACATGTTTATTACGTTTTGCGTTTAAAAGTTTTTGGATTTTTAATTTCACTAAAATATTTATGTAAGTACATACTATTTGATTCACCATTTTTAAAATGAGGTACACTTTATCCTTAAAATTTCCTTACTATACAGGGTGTTATGTAATTAATGTTATATATTAAAATACTGAATACCTTTTGACATAAGGTGTAATGGAAAAATATTTTAAAAGATATTTTCCCAAAGATAAAGAAAATATATGCATTAAAAGTTTTTTATATTTTTTGTGATACGCCACTGGTTACATACTTGTGTTCTGTGAGTACATAGATACAAACCAACAAAGTAGCTGCACGTTGCCAGTTGTAAAAAATTGTTACTAAAAAATTTTCTTGCATAAAATAAATAAAAACTCAATAAATACAAAAGTTTTAAGCCCTTAAAGCTCTAATACCATTCTGTATTTATTTACTCATCCAGCTATTAACTTAAGCAATGATAAGAAAAATTAGTACCTATTTAAAAACTCCATAAAATTAATTTTTTCATCGGTTTTTTTCTTTCTGTTTACTCAGATGAAATTAGGACAAGTTCACAGGTTAATCGTTAAACATTCAATTTGTGTAAATAAATCCAAACGCCCAAAATCACTTCCCTTAGTTAAGATATTTACAATTTGAGCACATAACCTACAATTTTTTGACAGAATGTGTTACCAACCATAACATAATAAATTAAACCACATTAACTTAAAGTAAAGTAAATCATTACGAATTATGAATAAAGTTTCTGGTGTGTCTAAATTTAAATATATTTTTTATAAGTATGTTTTTAAATCACAATGTTAAAACGATTTTTAAAAAATCATTAGTTTACAAATTTTTACAAGGTCTAATTAGTGATCTAGCGATTTCAGGTTTTTATTTTTTTTTCAAGTTTTTTCAGGTTTTTATTCTTTTATAAAAATTTTGAAAGTTTGAATATTTGTATTTTATTAGTAATAATAATAAGTAATTAGTGCAAAAGATTTTATGCTATGGCGGGTCGGGCGCTCACAAATATTCAATTAACAAATATGGTTTTGTGTTACGGGGAAGCGATGCAAAATGCTCGTCAAGCAAGAATTTTGTAGGTAGGTATATTCGTAAGTAATATCATAAGGGCATCTAATTTTTCCGAAAAAAATCGAAAAAACACGTTGCTAAGTAATATTTTAACAATAAGCATGAGTGCTGGTGGCAACAAAAATCCGAGTCGAAGAGGAGGATTTTTGCACCTGCACGAATGCTTTTTGTTAAAAAATATTACTTAGCATTGTGTTTTTTCGATTTTTTTCACAGGAAAAATTAGATGCCCGAATGGAATTTGACAAGACTATTTCATGAGTAACAGTTAACAATTAAAATATAAATTGCAATTTTTGGTGACAACAGCTGTCAAGTTTTGCCGCGGGTAAACTCGAATAAACTGCTGACAGGTGCTGTCACACAGTTTTTTCACCTAGAAACCATTTGTAATTCAAAATTGCGCGTTTGTGATTGGTGGAAATTAAGACGAGGGAAATAGTCAAAATTATCACAACGCCAATGACGGACATCCACCGCCCTCGGAGCAAAGTTTTGTACGTGCTGTGCAAAAATTAAGGGACCGCGGAAGATTTAGCGCATTTGTTGGTGACTGGAGTCGGGCTCAGGGACGTGAATTTGTGGCCCTTGAAGAACAAATTTTGGACGAAGTGGAAGCAAATCCGAGAATTAGTACAAGACGATTAACTCCAACTTGGACAAATGTCCAACTTTGTTACGTGGCGCACGATTCACGAAAATAGTTTGTACCCCTATCACCTACAAAAAGTTCAAGCTCTTCAGGATGGAGATTATGCACTGCGGTTGGAATTTTGCCATTGGTATATACAGAAAAATCAAGAAGATGCTGATTGGAGCCGTAGTGTTTTGTATACCGATGAGGCCACATTTACGAGAGACGGGATTTGGGCAGCAACTCAGGAACTTAATTGTAAATAGTCCAGACATTTTTACGCGGGTGCACGAAAGCATGCTTCGCAGAGTTTAAGCTTGCATTCTAAATAATAAAATCATTTTGAGCATCTCATATGAGGTAATACATTTTTAATTTTACATTTGGCAACACTGCATTAAAAAGTAATAGGTAAGGTTAATCCGCGGTTCCTAGTCGATCAGTGGCGTACTTTTTGGTAGGATAAAGGTTATTATAAATTATTTTTAGTCTTTGGAATTTAGAAAAAAAAAGTTTCAGGTGCTTCTTTATGGACCCTAAGGAACTACCCATTTTAATATATAACATTAATTACATAACACCCTGTATATACACACTACGCGTCAAAATTAACGCATAATAAGTTAAAAAAATCCAACTCTAAAACGCCTTTACCAATCTATATAAAATTTTGGATAAAAATACTTATATCTCAGTTTACGTGTTCAAATATCCCTAAAGCCCTTTTATTTAATAATAAAAAACGCTCGAAAAAAAATTTTTTTTTAGTAAATAAAAATATGCTGTGAAAGACTGTATACCCTGAAAATTTTGTACAAATCTAACAAAAAGTAACAAAAATACAGCGCTTCAAAGTCGTCAAAAATGACCACTTTTCAGCAAAATAATCAAAAAGGGGTCATTTTTACCGACTTTGAAGCGATGTATCTTCGTTACTGTTCGTTTTATTTGAAAAAATTTTCAGGGTATACTAACAAAAATACGGTCTTTAACATCAAATTTTTTATTTATTTAAAAAAAATTCCCTAAAAGATATTTTTCGAACGTTTTTTTATTATTAAATAGAAGGGCTTTAAAAATATTTCTCGAAAAACCCTAGAACACGTAAACTGAGATATAAGTTGAAGTATTTTTATACTTGTATAGTATGGAAACATATATTAAATAAAAAGTTTTTACCTTGAAAACTGCACTAATATATTTTTTTAATATTTATAATAAGTCGACGCATTGAAATAAATACATAAGTATACTTATATATAAACACAATAATAAATAGATGAAAAATAATGAAAAAGTTTTTTTTTCTTTTGGTTCCTATAAGCTATAATCGTTATTTATTTTACAAGTCTTGTTCCTCTAACATACTTTTTTAATATTGGACATAATGTTTGCTTACTTCAGTGCCGGATTTAGAGGTCTGGAGGCCTTGGGGCAACAAAGGAGTGGAGGCCCCCTGGCCCCAAAATATTTACCAAATAACGATGTGTTCAATGAAATAACGATATGTTCAGGGCGAAGCCCCGCCGGGGGGTTGGGGTGGCGAAGCCCCCCCATAGAAAAAAATCATAATAAAAAAATAATAATTAATTTTATTAATAAAGACTGAGCCATATATGTATAAAATAAATTTTAAAGGGCCTTAATTTATGTTTGTTTTGAAACTTAATAAAAAAATGTCCATTCTAAATGTTTGTTCCCAATTTACAGTACACTTTATAGCAAATCACTATTAATAATACATCAATTTTATGATATCAAAATTAGCAGATATCTACAAATTTTTGTACAGCAGATGTCTGACTCGTTTTTTTTTTAATTTTTCAAAAATTTCATTATTACAAAAATATTAATATGATAAAATACACTTGGGAATTTAATCTAATTCTCCCTATGCAATTTTTTAAATTTTTTTAAATGATTTAGTTTATATATACTTATATTTAAATTTTCAAAAATTCATATTTATTTGCTGATTTCAATGTGTTTAAATCAAGCAGACATTAATGAATATGTATAATTAAAAAAACAATTAACAAAATCTTGATAAATGTAACATAAAAAATGCATATTTAGAAAATTAAATATTTAGTACCTACGTGGATTTTTAGACTTTAATAAACCTTATTTATTGAAACTTATCTTAATTTCATTATCGTTCACACCAACCCATCGATTTTTTGGGGAAAGTTTATAATTTATTATTTTAATGATATAACAAACACAGGATTTAAATGTCAACAAATAATAAATTAAGAAAAGTGTCAAAATCCTTAGTAACGTGTAAACAAGGTGATAAAAAAATATTGTCGCTGTGATAAAATTCCGTAACTATGGAATACTGGCATTTTATTGGTTCTAATATTAATGAATTGTATTGTCAAACTCACAATGTGGATTGTGGTCAAACTTATATTTATGGTTTTTTCAATTTTTTACATGTGCAATTTTTTAATTCATCACTGAATGAATTACTCTTAAAAAATATTGCAAGAAGTATCACATGTCTGCTAGCATTAATTAAATAAATATAATAAAATTTTAATTGAATGTATGCATGTCTGACATTGTAAACACGTTGTTGACTTCTATAAAGACACATATTGAACATAACCCAATTGGGCCCAATTATGTTCAATATGTGTCAAAGAATTTTGAAAGCCGAGAGCGGAAATTAATCGATTTTATTTTTATCCGGGAGGAAAGATAGCAATTGTCATTTTTTAATAGTATATTACACTACAAGGGCCGAAAGTTGAATTTTAATCATGAAGCGCAGGACCGATCGGTCCTGCGCTTCATGATTAAAATTTAACTTTCGGCACTTGTAGTGTAAAATTACAACCTTTGGCCCGTGTTGTGTAGTATTTTTCTTCATACATCGGTCGAAGTACTTACTTTCGTCCCAAATAGCAGGGACGAAGGTTTACCTCGGTCGAAAGTACGTACTTTGGTCCCTAATAGCACAGGGAGTAAATGTTAAACTTTCGTCCCTGCTATTAGGGACGAACAAATTATAAAGAAAATATTTTTTTAAGCTGGGAGGTAATGTGGCCCTCAAAATAGGGACGAAATTCAAACTTTCGGTAAAAAAACAAGAACCGGGACGCACCCAGAAGTATTTCATTTTAATGTTAAAAACAATATTATTTTATATTTATTAAAAAAAAATTTTGGAAGTTCCGGGGCCCCTCGTTTGTGGAGGCCCCGGGGCTGTAGCCCAATTGCAAATTAGTTGTTCTTTTTAAAAAACAAACACATCCACTTTGTTATTATTTTTCAAACTTTACCAAAGATAGCGAAGGTCGAGTAAGCGCTGATAGTGGGCTCGACTTTGTTCTCGATTTCAATTGGTCGAAACAAAAGGTGTGCGCTTTTGTCTGATGCAACTTTTACAAACGCTTGCTACGTTGCCATGGGATTCCAGATTGTTTTTTACGTCAGAGATTTTGTTTTTTACTAAAAATAATTTTAATTTTGAAACATGGAGATATGGCAATATAATAACGTCCGTATTGCAAAATCAAAAAAAAAAATATCAAAATTCTATTTTTAAATTTAAGTATTGGCTTAAAACAATCTTAACAAATAGTAAACATGTTTATTAGTGTTTGCTTTGAATACGAATTTTGTGGAAAGTTTATCGTTTATCCTGGATATTTTCATACTATATTAGATAAAAGCTATTTACCTTAAAAACAGTTTTAATATTCTTTTTAATAATTATAATAAGTAGAAACAGCAAAAAATAATGAACAAGTTTTTGTCCCTATAACTGTTATTTATTTTTTTAATAATGGACATATTTTTTGCTTATTACCTTCTACTTAAACTTAAAAGCTTGATTTTAATAAGGTCATTTATCTAAACGTTGTATTTTATTTACTATAGTATAATATATTAATATAACCTGTAGGTATCACATTCCCTTTGACTGGTATAGAAATAATTTCCATAAAATTTCACAATACACTTACTACAATATTAAAATCAAGTTTTAGTTGTGCCAATTTGGCAATGCCAAACATGTAAATTAGGGTGATTCAAAAAATCTACTATGTTTTTTACTTATGATATCGTAAAATTGGTTGCTGGGCACCTCAGAAAAAACCTATCTACGTATATACGTTATATACAAGCTCTTACTATTAAAAAAAAGATCCTCATTGCAATTTTCCATTTTCACATTAGTATCTCACTAACAAATGAATATAAAACTAAGCCCAATAAACATTTTATTAAGAAATTAAATGCTCTACAAAAAAGGTGTTATATAAATTTTTAATAAACCTAGCCATTCAAAAGATAGTTTTCTTTTGTTTTTTTTTTCGATAAATATAAGCGTTTTAAAGATAATCCTGCGCAGAATAATAATAGGTTTTATAAAGTATCTATATCCCGTATGGTCTAATGGTTAGGATACCTAGCTCTTAATATGACAAGAGTTTTTTTAATGTTCCCCTGAATCAGTGGTCCAGAAGGGCCCCCAAATCTTAAGTAGTCTTTCTCAGTCCAACAAAAAACTCTAAAATGTAGGGTTTTAAAATTTCCGGAATTTTCAGAAAAATTGACTTGAATTTTTCTCATTTTGTTCAAAGAGTAATACGAAAAAATGCAAAAGACAATTTTTCTAAAAATTTCATATTTTTACAGATACTTATCGAGAAAAAAGTGAATTTCCGACGCTGAATATAATCATAATATCATTTTCTTAAATCAATTTAATTTAATTCAATTTTTAGTTTTATTTTTTTTTAATTAAATTAATGTTAAGTTATTGATTGCTACTTTTTTTGAAATGTATATATTTAAAAAAAAAATCAATTTTCCCAAAATATACATTTTTTAAGGCCCGTTTTTTCCCCCAATTTTTTCGGTTTTTTTCGACAGTATAGGTATAAATATTATAGGTATAAATATTTCAGGACCCAGCTTTACCATAAAATATAAACGAATTAAAAAAAAAACAAAATATAAAGTCAAAACTAAAAAAGATTTGTAATATTTTGGTCTCGGGAGCCCCTACCTGCAATCCATCAGGAATTAGAAAAAAGGTTATAATTACATTAAATAATGGTTATTCTTAGACTGCCATGAGGGGGGCCCTTTATTTTTAAAATTTAAATTATTAACAAGTTCAAATATAAGTATACTTATAAGTTCGATGGAAAAAGCTTGTAATCAATTTTCATATCCCTGATTACAAAGAGGATCTACTAACAAATTTAAAATAACAAAACATTAATATTTACAAATCACATTATTTTATAAGCGGACTAGATGCCCCTTTTTATTTTACCGCCCCGGGCCCCGGGCCCCCGCCACTGCCCTGAAATTCAGGGCCTGAATAATTCATTTATGACAAATAAGTTTTTGAATTTATCTCATACAGGCTCGAAAACCGCAATATATAAATATTTTGAAATACAATTTCAGGAAAAATTGTAAAATATTTAAAGGCTTATTTTACTTAATAGAAACACAAATTTATAAAGATCTTTGAACTTTAGTAGAGATTACATTTATCAAAAAAAATTAAAAAAACCTTTTTTGTATATCAGTTTATTTCCAACAAAAATATGTACCACTTAGATAGGCTTCTTTTGAAGTGCTCAGCAACCAATTTTTCGATATTATAAGTAAAAAATAAGAATAGAAGATTTTTATAAAGCTAAATTGTCACGCATATTTTTATAAAACATTAAAAATTCTCGACCTTTAAATTCGCCCAAAAAATAATGCTTGTTAAAAAGAACGTTAAATGTAATTGCCGTTTTTAATTTTAGAGAGTAGGTGATTTATTATGTAAATGTAATGTAATTATATTAAACAAAATGTATGGAAACGATTTATTTAGTAATCTTATGCATATTATTAATAGCTAATGCAAAAAAATACAACATTTTTATTTTTTTATTAACGATCGATAAAATTTTTTTTTATTAACGATCGATAAAATCGTTTTTCATTGCAAATACTATCTTTATTTATTTTTATTAATTGAATTGTTTTCATTTTTTTTATCTAATTATTGGCTCCAAACAATGATATAACAAACTAATTTAGAATAGGCAACATTAACAACAATCTTAGGCCATGTAATTTCCGGTAGGCAGATAGTACCTATGTATGTACTTAAATGATTAAATTAATAGCTTTAAAATGACACACAAGTCACGAATTACTTACTGATAATAAAAAGACAATTTTAAAAATTAAATAACTATAATTTCCAATTTCAAAGTACAACAGATAAAAGTTTTTGCTTGATTTCAAACCCCCAGAATAAGCGACAAATTGTGGACAAAATTTTTTTTTAAATATTTTTGGTCTGTTTTCGTTTATATGTCATTTTCTTTCGAACAAACGAATGGTAGAAATCTCTCGAGTATTCATTAAATAATATATAAAAGTATAAAAAACGCATAAAAAATGTATTTTTGGCGATAAATTTAAAAGAAAAAGCTTTGAACATTTCCATAGAAGAGAAATATAAAATATTTGTTTTCTTTTTTGTAACCCCATCCGTGGACAATGTTTACTGAAAATAGGAATTGTTTAAAGGAGTATTTTTATATCAAGGATACTTTTCACAATATATCCTTGTTTTCAAAACAACGTTTTGTATAACAAAGATGACACTCCTCCAAAATTAGACAATTGTCTAATTTTCATTAATGTTGCAGTTATTTTCAAAACAAATATCAAAATTACTAGGTCTATGTAATAAAATAGCAACTGATAGTAAGATTATTGCAAATAACACAAATTTTAGATTTAAATAAACAAATATAGGTAGTGGTGGCCAAAAGCCTGTATACTTTAGTATTATTTTTGGAATAATTCTGCTTTAAAATCTCTATTGTAGACATTTGAATCAAAAGATTTCAGATTTAATTATAATATCTCATGAATCATATACATATATATATAGGTACAATTTTTAAACAATAAATCTTCGTAATTTTTAAATAAAAAAATTTCGTTTACCCACATTCAATGAATTTAAATACATTACAACTTAAAGAAAATTTGAAAAATAGCAAGTATTATTATTTTTTAGGATTAATTATTATTAAACATGCAAATAAATAAAGAAAAAAAATTAAGCCAAAATAAACATTTAGAAAAATTAATTGATTTTTAGTACTTTCTACTAAGCAAACGTCCAGGATATGCTTCGTAAAATTAAAACTTATATGAAGTATTTTATTTTAAACTAACTATATTTTTTTAATACAAAAGTCCAGGTCCTTTTTAATTTATATTATTAAACGTGAAAATAATTTAAAAGAATATAATGCAAAAGTAAACATTTTTTAAACAATGAACTGATTTAATTAATACGTACATTAGGGTGGGCCGAAAAACGTAAAAAAAAAAATATTTGAGATATTTATTTTTGGGTAGCAATAAAAAGTTACCTTATGTTAAAAGTAATTTATTAGAAAAAAATGTAGCGTACTAGCCCATTATTTAAGGGTCCCCCGGGGGCCCAAAATATTTTTTTTGTATGTTTTGACTGGGGTGGGAACAAAAAGTTACCTTATGTTAACAGTAATTCTAGAAAAAAAAAATGAGCGTACTAGCCCAATATTTAAGGGTGCCCCGGAGGCCCAAAATATTTATTTTTATCATATTTTAATTGGGGTAACCACAAAAGTTACCTTATATTAACAGTAATTCTAAAAAAAAGATGAGCGTATTAGCCCAAAATTTAAGGGTGCCCCGGAGGCCCAAAATATATTTTTTGTTCATATTTTAATTGGGGTAACCACAAAAAGTAACCTCATGTTAACAGTATGTTTAGAAAAAAATAGCCATTCTAGCCCAATATTTAAGGGTGCCCTGGGGGGCCTAAATTTGTTTATATATATTTTAATTGAGGTGGCAACAAAAAGTTACCCCATGTATTATTGCATAGACAAACCAAATGCCGGTATCAGTCTAAGTTTTTTTTATTATTTTATTAAGACGCCTTTTGATGAAAAAAATTAGCAACTCTTAGCTTGATTTTATTAAATTTAAAAAAGATTTTGCGTTACTCTAAATTAATTAACACAACCACTATCGAAATAAATAAAGTCTTAAAAGAAGTAAATGCTTGGTCAGTTAATCATAGACTTCAGTTAAATGCCAAAAAGAGTCTTGTAATAAATATTGGTACAGTATATATGATAAATAAAAAACAATATAATTTTAATACCGAACATATAAATAATATAGAAATACCTCAGCAAGAAACAGCAAGAAATCTGGGTGTTATTTTTTATACAAACGCCATGTTACAAGACAACTTAGTTTGTGTTATATGAAGCTGAAATTACTATATTAATTTAAGTATGTTCTAAATTCTAACACCAAGTGCAAAATTGTTTCAAAATTAATATACACCCTATTATAGACTATTGCATGCCAGTCTACTACTCATATCATACTGAAACATTTAAAAATAAACTCATGTATTAGATTCATATATTTAGTCGGAAAATTTGACCCAATTACTTCAATCTATTTGGAAAACAAGCATTTAAAAATAATTGATCCTTACAAGCAAAATTTTGGAAAATTAGTGCAGAAAGTAAATACCTAATAATTGCCTGAATATCTATTCAACAACTTTATTCAAAGATCTAATACACACAATCTTGATTTAAGACACAATCTTTTTCAAATACCTAGTCACAAAACTTCAAAATCTAAGGATTCGTTTATAGACCTAATATACCTATCTATAGAACTTTTGAACAATAAAACATTCTTTAACATAATATTTAAATATCCAAACACATTTAATTTAGAGTACAAAAATTTGGTATTAACTGGTGTGATATGAAATTATAGGATTTAGTTTAATTAATATGTAATATGCAGAATAAAATAGATTTAATTTCTTAGTAGGTGGTATGGAAGAACGTCCTTACGAAAGCAGCCTTTTGTGTAATTAATTTTGTGTTTTACGCAATAAAGCATTTTTATTATTATTATTATTATTATTATTAATTAATTGGATATTTGCTCCTCGAGTTAGACTTGTTGTCATATAGGCCGGTAGAGATGTCCGCGCATCTATATATAACCATTTCTTGCTATAGTCACGGCCAAATCTATATGGGTGCACGTCATCAATGAGATATAATGACGTCAGCATTACCAACTTTGAATTGTAAAGTTACTGCCGTTAAATTTGCTTTTTTAAGGCGTAATTCTGATGTGTTATTAAAAAGAAATCATTCATTTGCGTATTGTTTACCAAGAACTGTAACAATTTCCTTGTTTTAAAACGTTTTTTCACGAAATTATCAAAATAAAACCATTCACTTAGTAATTTTTGTGTGTGCCAGTTGGTAATAGCTTAAGGCTGGCGCGCACCGTTCAATATTATTGATGGGTCGCTGTCATTTTATATTTGACGTATTTTTGTAATTGTGACATTTCGTCCGGAAGCATCGTTTGTTGCAAATTATTATAAATAATATTATACATTATGTTTATAAGATTCTATCCCTGGATTGTGCAAACAATGATATAAGGCTTGTTGGCAACTAGCCGTTATTAGATTTCGAAGACATTGCGCCCTTAATAATAAATTTGGGGAAATAATCAGACTTCAATTCTGACCTGGTTTGCCCTGATGACAAGGACGACTGGTAATTTATATATTTTGTGTTTCTGATAATTTAGAATTTTTGTTATGTGCATATGTAATAAAAATGTAATAAACTCCGTTGGTTTTCTCTTTAAACACATTTAATAAAAATTTGCCTGTAACAAACTCCTAATTAGTTAGTGCAGAAGATTATAACAAGGACGTTATAATTCCATCTTAATAACAGACCCCACCGCTATAAACAGTCAACAATACACGAGCGTTAGATTGTGTCTGGGCACGTATGAATAGACCTTAACGCTGACGTCATATGCCCTTGATGACGTGCACCCATACAGATTTGGCCGTGACTATACCTCACAGCAAATTTTTAATGCAGCTTCTGTTACAAGCTTCACAAACTTTTTCACCGCCTGCGAGTGAAAGGGAAACTTGCCGAACCTTATATAGAAGTCGTCTGCTCGACTTATAAATATTTTTAGTTCTTTTATTTAAAAAAAACATTTCCAAATTTATAAACATTTTTAACCCTAGAATTTGCTAAACCGCCAAATTTTTTACGTCAAACTCTAATATGGGACATTTTTTTGTAAAAATATTGTTAACTTAAGGTAACTTTTTGTGGCTACCCCAATTAATATATAAAAAAAAAATATTGGGCCCCCGGGGCACCCTTAAATATTGGGCTAGTACGCTAATTTTTTTTCTACAATTCTTGTCAACATAATGTAACTTTTTGTTGCCACCCCAAACAAAATATAAAAAAAATAATATTTTGGGCGCCCAGGGGGGGCCTTAAATATTGGGCTAGTACGCTAATTTTTTTTTTACAAACTACTTTTGGCCTAAGGTAAATTTTTTTTGCTACCCCTAAATTGAATTCAAAAAATAATTTTTTCGGCCCACCCTAACGTACATATGTATGTACCCAGATACTTTTGTTCATTGCTGTACTTATTTATTTAAAGACACTTTGTTTAAAAATATTCGCGTTTTATTGTTTAAAAATTTTAAATTCTAAAAATTGCTCCTCTTTTATAATAAGTGTGTTTAAGTAAAAATACTGATTTTTGGAATTTTGACAAATAAGTACTTTTCCACAGTGTAACATCGGTCAACAACAAAAAACAGATTACAAAATAACAATTGCCAAATTCCAAAAATAAAGATCGATTTTTTGTTCATTTGGAGCGTACTTATTGACCCCCACCGCCTGACTCACCAATATATAAACGTTGTAGCTCTATATGGAATTGAATCAATCGCAAGTGAACCATCGTTTGTAACAGTGCGTTCTATTTGTAATTTATTTTCTTTGTCGGTGTAATTATTTTCTTAATTCTGGCTAACGCATTTAAAAAACTTGTCGCCAAATACCATAGGCCAACTTGTTTTGTGTCCAAGTCGGATAAAGTATATTTCAAATATATTTTCGGGTTCTATTCTATGTACCATAAGAGTTACACTTAAGAGGTCTTGAGTTGTACTTTTTTTAAACAAAAATACGGTGTTATTTTCGAGATTGTTTGTAAATCAAACCTGCAAGATGCCAGATGTTATAAACAAAGTGAACACCATGTAAGTTAAGGTTTTTTATTTTAATAAATTGCTTCCGATAAAAAATTAAAATAGGAACGCGATTCCGTGTTTATTGAGAATCTGACGTAATAAGAAATGAAAACATATCATAAATAAAAGGAAGAAAAATACAAATACCTTCGTTTTAAAATGCTATTTGTAATTTGTTTATCTGTGACAGAATATTTTAATTATTAAGAATAAGGCAACTAATTCATTATTTATATTTAACTTATAAAATATATCCATAATAATAATTTTTAATGTGCCTAGGTATCATAAACCACATAATGAATACCTAACATTTTTAAATTAATTATTAATTAAATTTAAAACAAAATCACAGTCAGTCAATTTGTAGTACTAATTATAATTAAATTTTACAAAATAAATTCAATCTTTTTGGAGGCCCACTTTTGTTTTTTTTATCTTTTTTATTTAAGATGAAGAATATTTAATTAGTAGGTATAAAATCGTATTAAAACGGCCAAATGAAGTAAAATTTATGCCCACATAAGTTTTAAAAATATTTTTTATGTTGTAAGTTTTCCGAATATATCGATAACTTTCTGCCAAAGTATCGCAAGCAACATAACTCAAATTTCGGGAATTAAAAACATTTTTTGTTTTAAAGTCTGTTTTAAATTAAATATAGCCTAAAGGTTTTATAACAAGTAAATTGCTTATACTTATAGCTATTTAGTTGTTATAAAACCTATAGGTTATATATGGTTTAAAACAGACTTTAAAACAAAAAATGTTTTCAATTACCGAAATTTGAGTTGTTGCTTGCGATATTTTGGCAGAAAGTCATCGATATGTCAAGCCAATTGCTTAAATAAATTTATTTATTTATTTATTTATTTACTTTAAAAAGCGATTGGTTGGTAATTTTGTATTTATTAATATATTTAAACCCATTCCTCCACGATTGTCATCCTTAAATAATTAAATTGTAAAATTGGCTTTATTAATCAAACCTGATCTCCATGAAATTTAAAAATCAATGTATTCCATGTTTAATTTAAAGTACCTACTTAGGTACAGAATCTGCGGATAGCACAGTGAGTTAAGCTACTAAGCCGATACAAACTGTCTAACGGTACTGGGTTTGATCCCCGATAAAGCCCGCTACTACACTACTTGGATGTAATTGTATTTTTTTCACAAATGTGAAAACAATATCGTCTTTTCATTCCATTTTATTTATAGTACGAACCAGGGACCACAAAGTTCTCTCTGTGGTTTTGTGTTGTGGTAGGGTAGGAAGACGCACAGATGCACTGCCAAATCAACAAGGAATTAACAAATAAACTACGAATAAACTAATTCGTCGATTCGTCATTTTTCCTTTGATGATTCTCCCAAAAAAACCGCATCGCATCGGCGAACCGCATTATCCTCACTATGCAAAGATTTGTGCATCATAGCATCAAATCGGCGCATCAACGCATAGTCAGTAGCGGGCTTAATAGCCTTTAGTGTTGTACTTGTTTAAAAGAAGGCAGATGAGTCTTACTGTACCATGTTTAAATTGGTTCCCAGGAGTGACTTATCGAGGACCGTGGTGGATTTTACTTTAAACCTGAGGTCCCGATGAAGAACTGAACCTTATAGGCTTTACATATAAGCTGAATATGTTGATGGCGTTACTACTTACTTTTTTGTGCTTAGGTACATACTTATTATGCTACAAAAAATGATAATATGACAAACAAAATTATAAAATCAACAAATTCAATTTTGTTATAATAAAATATTTATTTTTGCTCTTATTTACAGATACACTGGTGAAATAGGCCGTTTTTCAAAAAAACATCCAAATGTGGGTCTTTTTAACCAAATAAGAGGCATAAGCGTTGTCAATGGGGACATTAAAGACCTTTCTCCAAAAGTACGTACCTACGTCGAACAAAACATCGACTTATGTCAACCAGAGCAAGTACATATTTGCGATGGTACAGACCATGAAAACACGCATTTATTGGATCTTATGCAAAAAAAAGGTACCATTATACCTTTGCCGAAATACGAAAATTGTTGGTTAGCCAAAACCAACCCAGCGGATACAGCTAGAGTAGAATCAAAGACGTTTATATGCACTGAAAAACGGGCTGAGACAATTCCAACCACTAAAGAAGGTATTAAAGGTACATTGGGAAATTGGATATCGCCCAGAGACATGGAAACTGCAGTCAAAGAACGCATGGCAGGTTGTATGAGAGGTCGTACCATGTACGTGGTACCATACTCTATGGGTCCAATCACCTCCCCATTATCCAAAATAGGGATTGAAATAACCGACTCACCCTACGTGGTAGCTTCAATGCGCGTCATGACAAGAATGGGCAAACCGGTTCTCAGCAAACTAATCGAAAGCGATGAATTTGTAAAATGCCTTCATTCTGTTGGTACTCCCGCAAATGGCTTCATAGAAATGCCCAGCTGGCCATGCGACCCGGAACGTACCATTATTTTGCACAAGCCTAAGACCAACGAAATCGTTTCGTATGGCAGCGGTTACGGCGGTAACTCTCTGTTGGGAAAGAAATGTTTTGCTTTGAGGATTGGTTCCACTATTGCTAAAAGGGAAGGTTGGCTGGCAGAACATATGCTGGTAAGTTAACAAAAAACCATTAATGTTAACATTAGTCTAAATATTAATAATAATACATTTTAGATTCTTGGCATTACAAATCCTAAAGGCAAGAAACGTTACATAGCCGCCGCTTTTCCATCTGCTTGCGGAAAAACTAATTTGGCCATGATGACGCCTACTTTGCCTGGCTACAAAATCGAATGTGTTGGTGATGATATTGCGTGGATGAGGTTCGATAAAGATGGAAAACTAAGAGCCATTAATCCAGAAAATGGTTTCTTTGGAGTTGCACCAGGTACCTCGAATAGCAGCAACCCTATTGCCATGAAGACCGTTTTTAAGAACACATTATTCACTAACGTAGCTTCAACCAGTGATGGAGGTGTATTTTGGGAGGGAATGGAGAATGAAATCAATGAAAATGTGAAGATTACAGATTGGAGGGGTAAACAATGGGTAAAAGGGGAGAGCAAAACACCTGCTGCGCATCCCAATTCAAGGTACATTTTTTTATGTTGTATGAAGTGTATACAAAAATCGCATCCATTTTTTTTAAATTCTAAATATAATTTTTATTTAAGGTTCTGTACTCCAGCCAGTCAATGCCCAATAATTGATCCTGAATGGGAAACCCCAGAAGGAGTACCAATATCTGCAATCCTCTTCGGAGGTCGCCGTCCTGCCGGTGTACCCTTAGTTTATGAGGCCCGCAATTGGAGGCACGGAGTCTTCATCGGAAGTACGATGAGATCTGAAGCTACAGCAGCTGCAGAACATAAAGGAAAAATGATAATGCACGATCCCTTTGCCATGAGACCATTTTTCGGCTACAACTTCGGTCACTACCTCCAACACTGGTTGAGCATGGAAAATAGATCAACCAATCTACCGAAAATTTTCCACGTCAATTGGTTCAGAAAAGACAGTCATGGTAAATTCCTTTGGCCTGGATTTGGTGAAAATTCCAGAGTTTTGGATTGGATCTTAAGAAGATTGGACAATGAGGACTGTGCCACAGAAAGCCCAATTGGATTGATTCCACAGGAAAACGCACTTAACCTGGAGGGACTTGAAGAGGAAATCAAAATGAAAGATTTGTTCGACATTCCAAAAGATTTTTGGTTGGAGGAAGCGTATGCAATTGAAAGATATTTCCAAGAACAAGTTGGTATGGATTTGCCTGAAATTATCAACATGGAACTGAGTAACTTGAAAAAACGTATTAATAATATGTGAACTGATTTTTATAATATTTAAGGAGGCTTATATTATATACTCCTTTTTGGGAGTTTAAAAGATTTTATTTAAGTATTTTTTAAGTATTTTTAAGACCAATGTTTTATAAATTTACAAAGTTTTGTTAATAAAATAGGAAATATCATAAACTTTTATTTATTTCTATTTAAATTTATGTTTTTAAAACTTTTAAAAGCAATTAAAATATACATTTAAATATATCACAAATAAAAATAACAAAATATCAGTTATTGTACAATTCGCTACTGCGCGTAAATAAAATGATAAGTTAAGAAAATACAAAAACCGGTCAACGATGAGGCTAAAAGTATATTTTCCATCATAGTGTAAAATTTATCATCTTCCCATTATACAAAACAGATAAAAACAAACTAAAATAAAAGACTCACCCTATAGGATAGTTTCAATGCGACAACAAACAAATCAAAAGCAAATAATTCGTAAAATACCTCCATTCTAATGGGTTTATGAAATGCCCACCATTGTTAAAAGGGAAGGTTTGCTAAAAGAACATGAGCTGGTAAATTCCAATTATTTAATTCATGAATTTAGATTTTTAGCATTACAAATTTAAAAACCCACCGCTTTTCCAACAGCTTGCGGCAAGACTTTTTAAAAACACATAATTCACGAATATGGGCTTCCATAAGTTCATGTTTCTTTTGAAAAAAAAATGGAGAATAAAATCGACAAAAATTTAAAGGTTACATGCAGATTTAAAAGTTGAAGGAAGAGCAAAAATGTATGGAAAATATGTTTTTTAAGGCGAGATCTGCACACCGACAGACCAAAAACCTTACTGCATTTTTATGTGTTATAATATTCATTAAAGGTTTTGTTTTTCAGCCAGTCAATGCCCAATAATTGGTCCACAATAGATTATTTGGCTACAACTTTGATTACTACCTTCAACACTGGTTGAGCATGAAAAATAGATTAACCAATCCACCGGAAATTTTCAATTAGTTCACAAAATATAGTCATGGTAAATGTATTTGGCCTGGATTAAGCAGAGTCTTGGACTGGATCTGAAGAATATATAAAGCCATTAATGACTGCGCTAAAAAAATCCCAAAAGAAAACTTACTTTTAAGTTAAAATCTAAAAGGAAATTATTGTAATAAAAGATTTGTTTGGCATTCCAATACATTTTTGGTTAAAAGAATGTTATGCAGTTAAAATATATTTGCTAGAACAAGTTGGTATGGATTTCCTGCATAAAATTATTAACATGTAAGTAAAAAGCTTGAAAGAACAATAATTATTATATGTACACTTTTCATAACTAATTTTAAGATCAATATTTTATATATTTACAATGATTTGTTAATAAAATAGGAAATACCGTTACATTTATTGTTTTGATTTGGTTTTAATATTATAAGGTTCTACAACTTGTAGGGAAATTAAAAGATATATTCAAATAATTAATGTATATTAAGTACAATCGCCCTTAAATTACAACAATATAAATAATAATCAAAGGAACAATGTTAAATGAGACAATTAACGAAAAATATCACAAAATAAAATTAATTGCAGATCTTTTCCATTTGAGTTAAATAATTAATAAAAAGAGTTTAATATTAAATCAGTTGATAAACTAGTTTTAGTAACAATTTAGTCTTATTTACTTCTTTAATATTAATATGAGCTATCATCTTAATCCTGTATTTATTTACCAGTGATGGCCACTATCCAAAATAAAATACGTCATGGTTCACTAATTAAAGCATTTTTAATTTAAATCATAATTATTTAAAATATTATAATATTATTATTATTATACATACATAATATTATAATTATTTAATTAAAAAATAATACAATAATATGGTGCATTTTCAGTGGCAGCTTGTGGTCAATTAAAGTAAGGAGGCTAATAAAGTGCAAGTTTTGTAATTTGTTATTTTTTTTTAAGACGCGTTCCTCATACTAGTCTGAAATGTTTGTGGCGAAAAGAAAAGGCAGTTAATATATTAATATAATTAATATATTAATATATTACATATATGACTTACAAATACAAGTAATACCTAAAAAATAACATATTAATTTATTTATGTTTAATCAAAACAAAACACCAAAGTTGGGTCTTGACATTTGAAGTGGGAAGACGCATCCCGCAGCGTATACGATACAATCGTAGTAAAGTTCCAAAAACGAAACTAAGTATCCGGAAATATCAGTAATCGTTAACAAATAAATAAATAAATAAATAAACAAACAAGTGCGAAAAGTGCGAAAAGTGCAACAAGTGCGAAAAGTGCGGTAGGACCCCGGTTAACGCTGTAAAAGTGTGCAAGTGAATAAGTAATTAAGGCTAGGCCACAACGATAAGCCAACCGGTTCACATGGATCAGAGATTTTCCACAATCAAAGTGTGCCAAAAACCTTCGGGCGAGGTCAAGTAACAACGGACAGCCCCTGAAAGACAAAGCATCAGGATTATAGCCTAATAATCAAGCTAAGTAATTTTCGTTAAATGTTTATATACGGAATTTCGCAATGTTGCCAAATGTCATCTGGCTTCAGAAATCCAACAGGTCCCTACACAGAGAAAAGTAAACTATTTCAAGTTTAAATTAAATGAACAGTTTTTGGTACATTCAATACGACAGTCTTTAAAGTAAACTCGTACGGTTTTGAATATAATTTTACTACTCCAAAAATGTACAAGATTTCATAAAACGGTAAATTATGAAAAATCTCTAATATAAGCACAAAAACTAAATTTTAAAAAATAAGACAACATTTCCGTATGTGTTAATAATAACCTCATTTGCTCAGAGTATACAAACCATAAACAACTCAACTAAATTGAAAAAGGCGTAAGAGTAAATAAACCAAATCAAGCAAGACGACAAAAAATTTAGATCATAAATAAGTGTTGTGTGTAATAAGTAATATTGTATATGCATTTAAGATTATACCCATAAATCAAAGCCAAATAAATACAAGCTCAATACAAGAAGAGCACAGAAGATAAGAAGAACGACTCTATTAATAGCCAATGCACTCCAATTACATACACTACAGGGCCGGCTTTATCTATTTTGTATATTAATATTTAAATTTTTAAATTAAATTTGGAAAAAAAAGTAAGAATGCAAAGATATAAATTAAATAAAAACGGTATAAACACTAATTTAGCAATAAAATAAATAAAGAATATACAAGATTGGTAGCCGGCACTCGGCAGGAGGAATATCCACCAAGGCAGAGGGCACTTACGGTGTGTCATGGCCGTCAACACCCCAGGTGGCGCACTGACGTCTGCTGGCGTTTAAATGACGGTGAAATGACGTCAGAAGACGTCATTTAAACGTCGGCAGACGTCAGTGTGCTACCTGGGACTTCGGTACGGAAGACAAGACTCAGTATCACACAGGGGGGCAAACAATTCGAAAGAGGTAACCAGGAACCTGATACTGACTCGGACAGAGATGTTCAGAAATACACCAACAAGGACAGGTTCTAGCAGCGTACTAACACTTCTACCTCCATTCATGAATACCAATTGAATGGGGTTATTACTAAGTCCCAGGTTGAGGAGGATTCTGGATTGTACTTAGTTTTGGGTCAGTTCAATGTCCTCCAAAAACCCTTCCCAAACTGGACGTATGGCCCGACCCGGCTGACAAAAATCCGTGGAGCGGCCTTAACCATAGACACTGTCTTCCACGACCTCCTAGGGTGGATCTACCAGCCGGCGTAAAAACTTCGGATCCAACAAACACAGGTAAAGCTGTGATGTGGCGGGATACGCAGGAGAACGGAAAGGGGGTAAATAACCCTGGAGATTAGTGGCGGTTAATGTCTTTGGGGCCTGCCATACGTTCCCATACTCATACTCAATCAAAACAAAACACCAAAAATGTAAATTAACAAAAGCTTCATCATAGTGTTCTAATGATACTGGTACAGATGTCTCTAAAAGCTGTTATTTTCAAAGCTAGGTAATTATAACGAGAACCAATAAATCAAGACATGAATACTCATAAATACACTAAGTCAGTTTTATCATTGAATAGGAAGTTTTTGATTAAAGCTTTTAGGCTCTTTAATGCCTTATCTATGGATTTATTTTATTTTTTTATAAGCCACCTATTATTATTTCAACACGGCGAATTTAAAATAAGCGCTTAGAGGGTGACCGCTCTCGATCATTCCGTCGTAAACTGCGGCTAGCCTCCACCGTATGTCGTAATTGCGTCGTGTCAGGTCGGCCGCGGTCGTGAGAACTTTAAAGACTAGACGGAATCTTGGGACCAGTGTTGCCACCTCGAGGGAATTTTCCCATTTTAGGGAATTTTCGTTGCCAAAAGGGACAAAGGGAATCTTTAAATAAAAAAGGGAATTTTCCTAAATTTGGTCACAAAATATCAAAAATTATTAAATATAAATTAAACTATCCTGATTGACTACAACCAAAAAATAAAAAAAACATTATAATATGCGAAAAAGGTAAGCTAGGCGCATGCGCTGCGCACTTCTGTATGCTCCATGTAGAACGCACCGCTTTGCGCAACACGTGTAAGTGTGCAGTTTTGTTTTGCACTTTCAAATAAAATCTGTTCTGTTTTGTGAATAAAATGAATACCGAAAGCGATACCGATGGAGATTCGGATAATGACAGTCAACTCCTAGCAGCTAAAAACAAGAGACAGAAGATTAGCAGCGATAAGAACTTTAAAACCTACTGGTTAAATGACCGCAGTTTCGTGCATGGCTTTTGCCTGACAAAAACTCGAAAAACAAGGCAATGTAAGTACCTATTGTACCGTTTATTTTACATTCAAAACATGTGTATTTTAGCTGCAAAGTATGTAATGCGTCTGTCAAAGCTGGGAAGAGTGAACTACAAAAACACGCCAATACGAATAAACATAAAAATAACATGACGATGATTCAGAACAATCAAAATATTGCCACAATGTTTAACACAAACCCTGACAATACACACGAAAAGTCTGTTAAAAAGGCAGAAATTAAGTTATCGGCATTCTTTGCGGCGAATAATGTGAAATTTCGACCAATCGACCAATTAGAACCTTTAGTGAAAAACATATTTCCAGACAGCAAAATTTGTGCAGGCATGAAATTAAAAAGAACTAAATGCACTGAAATATTAAATAATGTGCTTTGCAAAAAGGAAACCAATGACTTGGTTTCATTGCTCAAAAATGAAAAATTTTCTGTTTTACTAGACAAATCTACAGATATCGGAGACCACAAAAGTCTTGTGATTCTCACCCGATATTTTAATTCAGAAAATTATACCATCGAAACACGTCTGCTGCAATTATTAGATTTGGACGCCAGAAAGTTAGGAGCTAAGGAAATATATCAAGCATTTGTTTCATGTTTAGGAAAACATAACATTCCATTAACAAATATAGTGGTTGTAGCTTCTGATGGGGCCAGTGTAATGATTGGCAAAAACAATTCATTTTTTAAACTCCTCCAGGACAATATTAACCATGTTATTTTGATGCGCTGTATTTGTCATTCCGCAGCGCTAGTAGCTTCAAGAGCATGTAGTGAACTTCCTCGTTCACCAGAAGATCTGCTAAGAAACATATATAACTACGTATCTGGTAGCGCAAAAAGATGTGCGAAATTGCAAGAAATACAAAGATATTTTAACGAAAATGAAGTTAAGTTGTCTGCTACCAGATGGTTGCAGATAGATATGAAAGTGTTGTACGCGTGCTAGAAACCTGGAATGTTTTGGAACACTATTTTATTATTGCTGTACAGGAGGACAAACTAAAAAGTGCCGAATTAATTCATGCAGAATTAAAGAATATATACACAAAAGCATATTTATGTTTTCTTAAGTATGTTCTGAGAACGTTTAACACTTTTAATGCACTTTTTCAAAGCCGTGGACCATTAATTCACATTCTCTATGAAGAATGTATTAACCTCATGAAGCAGCTATGCAAGAACTTTTTAGACGAACTTATTGTACAGGAGCAGGACCTACGAATTATTCAGCTGGACTGTCCGAGGAACTATCTTAATTTAGAAGATATCTATTTTGGCCCAGAATGTGAGACACTGTTACAACAAATGCCTGAGAGTGGCAAAAATATTTTTTTTAAAAACTGTTTAAAATTCTAGCCTTTCATAAGAGTGAAACCAGAAGAAATATTAATTTCAAAATTCTGTGTGCAAAATTTAGAGATATTAGTGACTTTGATGAAACTGAGGTATCAATTGAATGGCGGAACTTAAGCATGTGTTTTTCTGAATCTGATAAGAAAAGACTAATTGCTCTTCCAATAGATGAAATGTGGATGGAAATATCAACAAAAAAAAGATTTGATGAGGTATTAGTATTTCCTAATTTAGGAAAAATTGCAAAGTTGGCGCTTATTTTACCTCATTCCAATGCTGAGGCGGAACGAATATTTTCTATTGTTACGGATACGAAGACGAAAAAAAGGAATCGAATTGGAGAATCTTCCTAAAATTCGGTATGTGTTATAAAAAATAGCATGCAACTCTCAGGTGATGATGCAATTTCAAACTTTAAAGTAACTGAGGAACACCTTAAACTTCATACTAATAAAAAATATGGTTTCAAAAACAAGTAGTGTTAAGGTTTCGTTGTGATGAATAGGGTTGGGTTCTTCACTCAACGGTATTATTGTTGTTTACTTTTTTCGCATCTTTACCTTTTTTCTTTCGACTTGGCCCAAAAAAAAAACCTATATATCGATGTTAAAATTACATTTAAAAGTTGATTTTAGAGCAAAACCGTTTTTTTCCTAAGCTAGTCGGAGGATTTAATGATAAATACGTTTTTACATTGTAAAATAACTTCTGCTAATTAAGGTAACTTTTTTTTGTTTCATTTTATTTTTGCACTAAGAATATGTGTACTTTAAAGTTTTACAAAGCGTTAATAATTTACAAAAACACGATGCGATTGTATGTTAAGACTGACTCTCTCGAAACTGACGTTTTAGAACTATCGAAAGGCAACTATGATGACTTATAAAGAATCAACTAATATGATAAATCCTTGGACATATTCCATATCCTGCTGACCAAACAGGCAAAAAGAGGCAGCTAAATTCTTTTCCCTTTTAAAAAAGAAAATTTGAGAAACGTTCTGGTACCAAATACTTTGCCTCACACCAACACAGTCCTAAAGGAATATCTTCTGGTTTGTAAAATATTTATCTTACCTTATTTTTGGTAAAATTTATAATTTTAGACTTTGAAATATGAAAGAACAATAAGGAATGTGGTAAAATATACCATCATTTCCTTTCATTAATTACGCAAAACAAAAATTGGCTTGAAAAACTTACATCCAATTTGCTCTAAAAAACTGGCACGAACAATGTTACTTTTTAACTCTTTGGGCGGCCATGGTTCATAAAATACACCACCTATTTTGTTATCGTTTAGCGGCGGTGGTATATAAAGTGTACCATCCTTTAAAGCAGCTGTAGCTCGGATTGCAATGGTTCATTTTTACAACCACTGCAGTGATGTCATCCTGTATACCGTTGGCGTAACTTTAAACAATCGGTTACAGATTTAGTCGCGTTTTGTATCCACTAACCTCAAAACTTTGTGCGTAAAACTGAAGTGCCTTTTTATGTGGTCTAATTAAAAAAAAATAACAGTATTTTGCATAAATTAAGAATATTTGGATAGTTAGTGTTTTGGGTAAGTTTCATTAACATTAAAAATAAGAAATTTTTGTTGTAAGTAAACGTAAACCAATTTATTGTTGTGGTACCACGAGTACCACCGCGTCGGTTGAAACTTTTATGATGGTATTTTTTCTAGTAGAATGTCGAGGCTCAGAAAGGAAAAATCACCTTTCAATTTAGTTGGAATGACTTTAGAAGAATTATACGAGGTTGATGGACCTGATACTGTTGAGGATGAAGACGTGGAACCTTTACCGACTAATATGACGAAGGCTTGGCAGATAATGTCCCCGCTGTGATTGACGATGATTGCCGTTCAGAAAGTGATGTATCTGAATCTGAGTTACCTATATCTACGGTAAGGGAGAGAATTTTCAATGCTAATGGAAGTCCTTCTGGTGTTGCCGATTTTATACAAGATAATAAAGATAATATAACACCATACCAACTCTTCCGGTTTTTATAACCGAAGAATTTATGGATCATTTAGTATTTCATACTAATCTGAGGCAGAGCAAAAAAGAATTGCTACAGGAAAAACGCCCACCACTAATACTTCAGAGCTAAATACATTTTTGGGGATAAATTTGCTTATGGGTCTAAAACACTCCCCCAACTATAAAGATTACTGGTCAAGCGTGCCAGATCTCAAAGACAATTACATTTCTTCTCTAATGAGCGTAAAGCGTTTTAGCTAGTTGCTATCCCATGTCCACATGAACGATAACTCTACTACGCCTGACCGCAAATCTCCCAATTATGAAAAACTTTATAAAGTACTCCCAATGATAGATTTGTTGCTAGAAAATTTTCAGAGATGCTTACTTCCGAGCCAGCGAATTGCTGTAGATGAATCCATGATAGAGTTCAAAGGACGAAGTTCTTTGAAGCAATATATGCCAAAAAAACAGTAAAAAGGGGCTACAAAGTTTGGATTCTAGCTGATAAATCTCGATATTGTTTGAAATTCGACATCTATACCGGCAAAACTGAGTCCGGAAAAAGCGCTTGGTATCCGCGTCATCACTCACCTTACAGCTGATTTGCGTCATATTATCTATTTTGATAACTTTTTTAACAATGTGCCTTTGATGGAAGAGCTGAAAAAACATAGGATTCATGTTGTTGGTGCATTGAATTTATCACGTAAATATCTTCCTACATTCAAAGAAGATAAAACAATGAAGCGCGGGGATCTGCAATAGTTTACAAGCAACACTAGATTAGCAGTAATAAAGTGGAAGGATAATACTGCCCTACTATGAAGAAAGGCAGTAACTGCTAAACAAGAAATTCGTGAGAAATTAGCCTAAACTACATTTTTATAAAAAGCAGTAGGTATTTAATTGATTTTTTTAACTTATGAGATATTTGACTGCATTTCTGTGTTGAATTCGGATACAAAATGTCTATAGCACAAGAAAACGCATTTTGCATTTTTTTGTAGTTACTGCTTTTCTCCATAGTAGGGCAGAATAGGTCCGCACATATTCTTTCTAATTATCATTACCCTGAAATCGTTAGTAAAGTACAACGTAAGGAGAAGAATGGTACTATAAGACTAATGAACTAACTGCTACAATTACCACCAAAGACTTCCGACGTGAAGTCATAAATAATTTTGATGATTCCAGTACAAATTAAAATCAAAGCCCCCCAGATAACAAACATGATTTTCACGTTTTAGTCACAACATGATTTTCACGCATGAGAAAAATATGCGTTCACCGTGATATCACGTGTGATATTTATTCTATATATTCACGCATGAGGAAAATATGCGATCACCGTGATATCACGTGTGCCATTTATTCTATACCTATATAAAGTTATTTTCATGTCAATACATTGCCTAACTATTGTTAGGCATTGCATTGATTAATGTCGACATGAAAATAACTTTAAAAATATTAAGAATAAATGTCACACGGTGATTACATATTTTCCTCATGCGTGACATGAAATAACTTTAAAAACATTGAAACCAAAACTCACGTGCGCATGGGGCGCACGCGCATAATTGTATCAGCGCAAAGTCCGCAAAACAGTCTTGTCAATGATCGACACTTTGCCAGGTCTCCCGTTATAGCGGCAAATCTACCGCTTTTTGCAGTTCTCCTTATAAATAAAATTGATAAATAACAAAAGGTAACGTCCACAAATCCTTTGAGGCAATCAATCGTAAATTCTGCCCTTTACAAGCCTTTGGAAGGATTTCCTTTGAATACAAAAGAGGAATTTAAGGAGTTTGAAAGCCCCAATTCTGTAAAAACCCGCGAAAAAATGGTACAGTCAACAGTCCTTATATCTTCTAATTTAAATGTATTTTATCTGTTTTCTTTTCAGTTTGACCATTTAAAAACTTTGGGTGCAGGAAAACTAAGAGAATTTTTGGGCGCAGCCCTAAAAGAAATAATGACCGATGAGCTCGTATTTTCTTTCACTTGGAAAGGAAATTCCAACAATTTATCTTTTGAATCGACAATCACAGCAAATATTCTATATAGTCAAATATTGTTCATTATACCATGTTGTTTGTCTTGCAGATATTGCGGTAGAAGATACTTCTTACCCTGGTCCCTTAACAAAAGAAAAATTCAAAACCGAACTTTTAGAAGTGTTTAGAGCTACAAAACAAAGATTTAAGAATAGTTTAAACAAGAATGAGATAAACCCAAAAAAACGGAATCGCATGAAAAAAACGAATTCTTGTTCAAAATCAACATCTAATAAGAAAAAAGAGCATTCAACTCCGTTATCAAAGTCAGATTCTGCACATTCTGATTCTGAAGCAATGTCATGTGACTTTGATGTCAAGATCAGATAGGTTGGAAGTTTCTGAATCTGAAATTGAAGAATCAAATAAGAAATATAAGTCATGGAATAAACCTTTTCTCGATGAAAAATAACTGTCAATTTGTGATATAAATAAAAAAATTACTTGATTTTTATTTTTTTTTGTATAAATAAGAACCTAAAAATTATCTTAAAATATCACGCATGATATCACTATGACTGCTTTGTGATATTTATTTCCCACGCGTGAATTCACTGTGATCTACATGTGAGGACGCATATGTTATACACATGAGTCTCACGCGTGATCGAAAATGCGCTCATTGTGATTTCACAGTGACATCATTTTGTTATCTGGGCCTATATTCCCGCTGAAGTGCGACATCAGTCTTCGAAACATCAACCGGAGCGAAGCACAAGAAGAAGATGTGCATTATGTAGTTCTAAAGCTAAACAGGTTCGCACCAACTGGATTTTTTTAGTTTGTCAGGTTCCCTTGCGCCTAGGTAAAGCCAAATCCTGCTTCCAAAACTATCATGCCAAATAATTTTTTTATCAGAATATTATAAGAATACAAGATGATATTGCAAAAGACAATTCACCAAAGAGATAGCAAAACGTTTGTACCTAGGTGGCTTGGTGGTACCTTATTTGTACCACCTCATAAGTCAAAAACAAGCAGTGCAATTTTGAAAAAAAAAATGTATGAATAAAAATTTTGTTGCTCCACTAGGGTTTTTTTTTCTTTTAATTATCTGCGCCCCAAAGATTTAAGCAAGTTTAAGCGGGCATTTTACATAAAAAAATATTTGTTTAAAATCATAATCTCTGGTCTTTCTTTTTTTACAACTTGCAATTTAAAATTTACTATGTTGATTTTAACTGCCCTCGGTGGTGTAGTAGTTAGCACTGCGGACTACAGTCCCTAATTTATACACAAAAAACATCTGAACAATATTGCCCCTGCATCGGTTGAGCGAAGGGAATGGCGAGCTGCGCAAATTGTTTTATAGTTTCGGGTAGGCCAAAACATCGGCCAAGGGGGTTGCTATATTGCGTTACAACGTTCATATAGTAACCTCCTTTATGATGAGCATTACGTGCCAGGCACATTTGTTTTGTTCATTTTATTTATACACCTTATATACCTAAAATTATTTTTACAATTTATTATATTATACAAGAACATGAATAAATATTTTTGATTTGATTTGATTTGCGGACTACAAGCCGAGAGGTCGTGGGTTCGAATCCCACCAGGGGTATGGTTGTTTGTTTGTGTTTGTCATTGTGTACTTCTGTAATTGGGCCTGGTGCCTGTTGAAAGCACATTAAAAAAAATAATAATAATAATAATAAAAAAAACTAAATAAGGTTTTTTCCGCGATTTATGCAATTCCTCCCAGTGTGCGACGCGTCGCGATGCTGCACAGGGAACAGATATTTAAACAATTCGTTTGTTGTAAAACATTTTAAATAGTAAAGTTTTTAAACTAAACTAAACATAAAAAATGGTTGCTTTCTAGGTGTAGTATATTTTGAGCCAGAAAATTAATAATTGTGGAGCAAACATGCACAGCAAGTCTTTTGACAGTATAAAGTAGTATAACTCTGCTGTACACATTTTTGGCCAATATCTCAGAATAAGTTAAAATGGATTTATCGGATTTTGCATGTTTGGTCCACAATTAAGTGGCCATCACTGTATTATTGTATGTTGATATTTCAGAATTTCCTATTAGCATAATATATGAATATTACTTGCTATTAGGGCTGTACAGTTTAGCCGGTTAAGCCGGCTAAAAAAGTTAGCTAAGTTAATTAGCTACCTAACTGATTAGCTTAACCGGTTAATCTAGCTTAGCTCAGCTAATTAGCTAACGGCTAATCAGCTAACCGGCTAATTAGCTGAGCTAAGCTAGATTAACCAGCTAAGCCGCCAGATAAATAGCTAAGCTAATTTAGTTAACCGGTTAAATTAGCTAAGCTGATCAGTTAGCTAGCTAATTAACTTAGTTAACTTTTTTAGCCAGCTTAACCAGCTAAATTGTACAGCCCTACTTGATATACAGTTTAAGGGACCCAAATTTAAAAATGCTGGGCTATGCTAGAGTACTTGATGTCAAGAAATATATACAAGAACTCTATTTGCTATTTATTACCCTGAATCTTTAAGCACTTTTCTTCCCATAGAAAGTGGAGTAAAAGTACTTTTACTAGGTGGTGGATTTAGTTTACTTGCCATATAAACAAATGGTTCATACAAACTAAACCTTTGAAGTGCTGATCCTGTAAAATGCCTTATTTTTTCTCTATTGCACCAGGATGTTGCCTTACTTATGGTTGAATCAAATTCTTTATTATCATTTTCTTTGGTTTTGTTAGCTATCACAATAATAGTCACCTAAATAATTAATGAAATAATAAAACTGAAAAAATTAGGGTTTTTATGTACCCACCTCTTTTTTGTCCTTATTTTTGTCTATATCCTTTTTAAGAGAGACAAGGACATCTAATGAATCGTTTTTTTCTGTGTCGTAAATTAAAATGTATGCATCAGCTAGTACTAAATAATGACGAGGTAACTGTTGGTTGGTGGTACCATTAGCAGTACTTATTTGGGAATGACCTATGCCAGCTGTATCATAAAACCTTACTTTTTCTTTGGTTCCTTTATCAGATTCTATATTTGCTACGTAAATATCTTCTATTGTAGGAGTGTATTCCTTAAAATAACGCAAAACAGGTCACACATAGCCTTTTAATTTGTTTATTTACTACCCTTTGGTCAGTTATATGTCCATAGATAACCTGTTCTAATATTGTTGTTTTTCCAACACCTTTCATTCCACACACAACAACTTTGGAAGTTTTACCCATTTTTATAAAATAAAATTAACTATACTAGATCCACATATTTAGTTACCTACGCAGAGGTTATTCTATGATTTTCTAAATAAGTGCCATGGAAAACCCAACAATAAACAAACGTCAAATAATTTGACTCAAATTTTTGACATTTCAATTATACAACCATTAATACACAAATATAGTACGGGTTGCCTGTAAACCTTTCTATTAGAAAGTTTCTAATCTAAAACTCCGCATAATTAGTATTACTTTATATCAATTATACTTTTAAAGTAATGTGTTATCAGTCGGTACATGCATTGTTTGAATCCATAAATGCAAAAATTGCCCCTGCTTATTAAAATTTCACTTTTTATAGGCGTATTGGTAAGCCTGTTTCCTAACCTAAAAGAAAATTTGACGTTGATTACTGACATGGCAGGTGAAAATAAAATAGAAAATAAATATTCAATTTTATTGCCGACTTATAATGAGGTGCAAAATTTACCAATTATAGTATGGCTTATTGTGAAATATATGAACGAAAGGTATGTTAATTTAATGTATATTATGGTTAATATTTATTTGAATAATTTATAGTGGGTACCCTTATGAAATAATTATTATTGATGATGGGAGTCCTGATGGTACCTTAGAGGCCGGTAAACAGTTACAGAAAATTTATGGAGAAGATAAAATAGTTCTCAAACCAAGAGAAAAAAAATTGGGGTTGGGAACAGCTTACATCCATGGAATTAAGTTTTCTACAGGCAACTTAATTTTTATTATGGATGCAGATCTAAGTCACCATGTAAGAAATTAATAGTTAAATAAAAACTAAATTTCAAGTTAATATTATGTTTATTTTAGCCAAAGTTTATGCCCCAAATGATTGAAAAACAAATAAAACATAATTTTGATATTGTGTCTGGTACTCGTTATGTAGGAACAGGTGGAGTTTATGGTTGGGATTTTAAAAGAAAGCTGATTTCTAGAGGTGCTAATTTTCTTACACAGTTGTTACTCCGTCCAGGTGCATCAGACTTAACAGGATCATTTAGATTGTATAGAAAAGATATTTTGGAAAAAATTATTAATAATTGTGTATCTAAAGGTTATGTATTTCAAATGGAAATGATAATTAGGGCAAGGCAATTTAATTATACTGTTGGAGAGGTTCCCATTACTTTTGTTGATAGGGTATATGGTGAATCAAAGTTAGGTGGTTCAGAAATTTTTCAGTTTGCTAAAAACTTGTTATATCTATTTTCAACCACATAATTTATTTTTTATTTGAAAATATTCATTCCAATGCATTTTATTTTATACCACATATAAATTATATCTTTATTGTATATTTATTATTAAAAAATATATTTAGATCAAATTTAAATGGCTTTAAATTTTACATTTATTTTCTTGATCCAATCTTATTTTTTTTTATTTATTTATTTATTATACTTAGTATTTAAAATAAAATTCAATATTTTCTTCAATATTACTTTGTTTATCTACTAAAAAGGTAATTTAACAAGTAGGTTTTTTTAGTTTTTTAAAATGTAAAATAATTTTTGTGTACTTATATTAAAGACTATCCTAATGGACCACAGGACCACATTTATTGTTAAAGTTAAAGTTAATATTTAAGTGTTTTTGTCATTATTTGCAATTATTGAATTTTTTTACTCTTTTTTACCCTGCTGAAAAAGACGGGTAATATCGGATGATTGCTGATAAAAAACCAAGCTGGTTTTATGTCCATTTATATCTGTTTTTATCCGACATATCTGATTTTACCCGGCATGTCGGTTTTTATCTGCAATTGCGGGTATAAATATTATCCGCAAACGTCGGGTTTTATCTACCCGGACAACAATCGGGATTTCCTGGTGAAGTCATGATGATATCACGCCGTGATATCCTGAGTGCATACACATGCTTCATCACAGTGATATCATGTAGAACTCACGGTGTGATATTTGCAAAATTTGGGCATGCGTATGAGCCCTGCGAACTGCGAATTTAAAACCTACCCGGACAACATTCGTGATATTCATACGAACATCACGTCGTGATTTTCACAAATTTTATTCATACTGATATCATACGGAATTCACCGCATAATAAATGAAAATCATACGAACGTCACGTCGTGATTTTCACAAATTTTATTCATACGGACATCATCCGGATGTCACTGCGTCAGAAATGAAAATCATGTCGTGATTTTTATGCCATCGCTGTTTGCGATTGACCGATGGCACAAAAAATCATGTCGTGATTTTTTATGCTAACGGTGTTTGGATAATCATTTTTGCGCCACGTTCGTACAGTAAGAGAAAAATTATGTTGAATCAACAGTTTTTGCGGTTAAATACAGTTAATATTTTCTTGGATTTAAATTAACTATATATAATTAATTTAAATCCAAGAAAATATTGAATGTTAAACTGTTGATTCAATTGTTAACATACTTTTTCTTTCAATGTACGAATGTGTGGCAAAAATGAATATTCAAACATGTCGGTGGACCGAAGGAATAAAAAATCATGTCGTGATTTTTTATGATCAAACACCGATAGCATAAAAAATCATGTCGTGATTTTTTATGCCATCGGTGTTTGGATATTTATTTTTGCACCACATTCGTACATTGAGAGAACAAGTATACCTACATATATATTGAATCAACAGTTTTTGTGGTTAAATACATTTATTAATTTTCTTGGATTTAAATCCAAGAAAATATTAAATATATTTAACCGCAAAAACTGTTGATTCAACACAATTTTTCTCTTAGTGTACGAACGAAGCGCAAAAATGATTATCCAAACACCGTTGGCATAAAAAATCGCGACATGATTTTTTGTGCCATCGGTCAATCGCAAACAGCGATGGCATAAAAAATCACGACATGATTTTCATTTCTCACGCAGTGACATCCGGATGATGTCCGTATGAATAAAATTTGTGAAAATCACGACGTGACGTTCGTATGATTTTCATTTATCACGAGGTGACTTCCGTATGATATCAGTATGAATAAAATTTGTGAAAATCACGACATGATGTTCGTATGAATATCACGATTGTTGTCCGGGTATTTAGATCTATGTCTGCTTTTATCTGATTTCATCCGCAAATACCTACCTGTATTCAAGCTTATATCTGCATTCACCCGGTTTTATCTGCAAAATCATGATTTTATCCGCAAACATCTACTTTAATCCGCAAACGTCTGCTTTATCCGATTTCACCTGCAAACATCTGCTTTTATACGTGAAGATCTACTTTCATCCGCGAACATCTATTTTAATCCACAAACATCTGTTTTAATCCGCAAACATCTCATTTAGTTCCCAAAATTCTGAATCATAAGATTTTACCTGCAAACATCTGCTTTTATCCGCAAACATCTGCTTTTATCCGCAAACATCTGTTTTAATCTCCAAACATCTGCTTTTATCCGCAAACATCTATTTTAATCTGCAAATATCTGCTTTTATCCGCAAACATCTGATTTTATCCGCAAACATCTGATTTTTTCGAAAACATCTGCTTTTATCCGCAAACATCTGCTTTTATCCGCAAACATCTGATTTTATACGCAAACATCTGATTTTATACGCAAACATCTAATTTTATCCGCAAACATCTGCTTTTATCCGCAAACATCTGATTTTATCCACAAACATCTGTTTTAATCCGCAAACATCTGATTTTATACGCAAAAATCTGCTTTTATCCGCAAACATCCATTTTAATCTGCAAATATCTGCTTTTATCCGTAAACATCTGCTTTTATCCGCGAACTGCTGATTTTATCCGCAAACATCCGCTTTTATCCGCAAACATCTGCTTTTATCCGCAAACATTTGATGTTATCCGCAAACATCTGCATTTATCCGTAAACATCTTCTTTTATCCGCGAACATCTGATTTTATACGCAAACATCTGATTTTATACGCAAACATCTGCTTTTATCCGCAAACATCTGCTTTTATCCGGGAACATCTGATTTTATCCGCAAACATCTGCATTTATCCGCAAATATCTGCTTTTATCCGCGAACATTTGCAAACATCTGCTTTTAACTGCAAACCTCTGCTTTCATCCGCGTTCGGTTTGCCTGCATTTCCTTTGTCCATTTCGGTCCTGTTTCGTACGCAAACGTCTGGTTTCATTCGCGCTTTTTGTTTTCCTCTCCTGTATAGTTACTTTAGTTTACCTGCTTTGTCAAATTTTACTGAGCTTTAACTAACTGGTTGTTAGCCGTTCACCGCACACAACTTTATAACTCTAATGAATTATTTGAATAAAAACAACCTGTAAAGGAAATAAGTTTATTGAACTTCAATAATATTTGGTAAAATACAAATAAGGTCTTTGTTAAAAGACATAAATCTGGTGAATATAATTAAATTATTTTCCCATTGGGAAAATGTCGTGTTGAATAAACTTATTTCCTTTACAGGTTGTTTTTATTCAAATAATTCCTTTTATAAAGTTGTGTGCCGTGAACAACCAGTTAGTTAAAGCTCAGTAAAATTTGACAAAGCAGATGTTTGGAGATGTTCGCAGATAAAAGCAGATATTTGCGGATAAATGCAGATGTTTGCGGATAAAATCTGATGTTTGCGATTAAAAACAGATGTTTGCGGATAAAATCAGATGTTTGAGGATAAAAGCAGATGTTTGCGTATAAAAGCAGATGTTTGCGTATAAAATCAGATGTTTGCGGATAAAATCAGATGTTTGAGGATAAAAGCAGATGTTTGCGGATAAAAGCAGATGTTTGGAGATTAAAACAGATGTTTGCGGATAAAAGCAGATGTTCGCGGATAAAATGAGATGTTTGCGGATAAAAGCAAATGTTTGGGGATGAAAGCAGATGTTCGCGGATGATTGCAGATGTTCGCGGATAAAATGAGATGTTCGCGGATAAAAGCAGATTTTCGCGGATGAAAGCAGCTGTTTGCGGATAAAAGTAGATGTTTGCTGGTGATTGCAGATGTTCGCGGGAGATTGCAGATGTTCGCGGGAGATTGCAGATGTTCGCGGATAAAAGCAGTTGTTCTCGGGTGACTGCAGATGTTCACGGATGAAAGCAGATGTTTGCGGGGGTGCACTAACCGGATGAAATCAGGCGTTCGCAGATAAAAGCATGTTTGCGGTTTAAACTGTATGAAAGCAGATGTTTGCGGATAAAACCAGACGTTTGCGGATGAAAGCGGATGTTCTCGGGTGATTGCAGATGTTCGCGGATAAAAGCAGTTGTTCGCGGATAAAATGAGATGTTTGCGGATAAAATCAGATGTTCGCGGATGATTGCAGATGTTCGCGGATAAAATGAGATGTTCGCGGATGAAAGCAGATGTTCGCGGGTGGTTGCAGATGTTCGCGGATAAAAGCAGATGTTTGCGGGGGTGCACTAACCGGATGAAATCAGGCGTTCGCAGATAAAAGCATGTTTGCGGTTTAAACTGTATGAAAGCAGATGTTTGCGGATAAAACCAGACGTTTGCGGATGAAAGCGGATGTTCTCGGGTGATTGCAGATGTTCGCGGATAAAAGCAGTTGTTCGCGGGTGACTGCAGATGTTCGCGGATGAAAGCAGATGTTCGCGGATAAAAGCAGATTTTGGCGGATGATTGCAGATGTTCGCGGATAAAAGCAGATGTTTGCGGGTGAATGCGGGGTTGCACTAACCGGATGATATCAGGCGTTCGAAGATAAAAGCATGTTTGCGGGTGAAACCGTATGAAAGCAGACGGTTTTGGGTAAAAGCAGATGTTCGCGGGTGATTGCAAATGTTCGCGGATAAAGGCAGTTGTTCGCGGGTGATTGATGATGATTTCAGATGATTGCGAGGGTGTACTAACCGGACATAAAACACAACCAACCGGGTGTTCGCGGATATAGCGATGCGGACAAAAGCAGATGTTATCAGATAATATTTTTACCCGCTTTTATCTGCTTTTATCCGGCTTCGACGAAGAATTTATACCCGCAATCATCTTCTTTTATCCGGTTTTGACGAAGAATTTATATCCGCAATCATTCGTCATTTTCAGCAGGGTATATCAATTTATTTGTAACTCCTTTAACTCCTATACTTTCAAGTTTATTTAATAATAATTTGTGATTTATAGTATTAAATGCTCGACTAAGGTCATAAAACAGTCCAACAACATGCTGTTTTTCATTTAAACTTTTTAAAATAAAATTCAAAGCACTTTCGATTGTGTTAGTGGACTTATTTTTTCTAAAGCCATTTTGAAATTCAAAAATTAGTTTGTTTATTCTAAAAAGTGCTGTAAACGATTGTAATACAATGCATCTATTATTTTACTAAACTGGTTTTGAAGACTTACAGGTCTGTAATTTAAAGGATCAGATTTACTTCCTTTATTTTTATAAATGGGTACGCATTTTGAACATTTAAGTGCAGACGGATACTCACCATTCATAAATGATTCGTTGACCAAATATACCAAGGGTTCTGCAATAAGTTCTTTTGACATATATAAAATTTTACCATTTACGTCATCAATACCAGGTGTAAATTTTTTACTAGTTTTAATAATTGTTCTTACAATTTCTTGAGAAGTCACCGGGTTTAGATAAAATGATCTAAAAAAGTTGGAAGTGGTTGAGTTTACCGTAAGATTTGGAGCATTTGAAGATATTTAAAAAAGTGTTATTTAATATATTGCTGATTTCTTTAGAATTACTTACTATTCTGTTATTGAATTTTATTTCGGATATTTTTAAATTGTTTTTATATTTGGTTTCGTTATTTATAATTTTCCAGCTTTCTTTACTAATATTATTTGAATAGGTAATTAGTTTTTTGTCATTAAATTTCTTTTTTGCTAACTTTATTTCATCAGTATATTTTTTTTTTAATTTTTATAACCCAAAGTGTATTGTAAGTTATTAATTGTTTTAGATATTTTATCCATTTCACATAATAAGGAATGCATTTCCTTTAAATCCTTTGTAAACCACTGTTTAGGTTTATGTTTATATACCTTTTCAACTAAAGGAAAACACAAATAGTATAATGACAAAAAAATATTGTAAAAAATATCAAATTTTGTATTTAAATTATTTTCATTATATACTTCATGCCAATTTTCAGAGTTTAAAGAGTTTAAAAATGTATCAATATTTTCTTGGGAATCCATACAAGTAACATCATGTTTTGCAGATTTTATTGTGGCAAGGTTAAGTTCATATATTTGATATGTGTGATCAGATAAAAATGTATCCTCTACAGAAATATTTTGCATATCCAAATTTGTAAAAACATTGTCTACACAAGTTTGGCTGAAAGGCGTTATGCGTGTTGGAACGTTAACTTTATATTTTAAATTATATTCTCACATTAAATCTACCAATACATTTTTTGCCTGTGAATTTTTAAGAAAATTTATATTGTAATCCCCACATATTATAAAATATGCTTGTTTTTTTAAATATTTTTCATATTCATAGCGCCAACCCATTCAAACCAAGTTGAACCAATTTATTTTTTTAAATTTTGATTAAAAATACCAGTTGATTTTTTATTGAAAAATAATTAAGATCCCAGAAAAATAACCGGGTAAAAACCAGAATTCATTTTTCAGAGAAGAGACAAAAAAATATTATAACAGTATATATCTACAATATTAAGTAAAAAAGGACAAAAAACATTATTTAAAACTGTTTTTGTCTAAGTTACATTATAATATAATGACCTTAGGGGCTATCCAAGATACTTTTTACTAAAGGTAAATTTATTTATTGATAACATTCATAAAAACATTAAAAAATGTGTTTACTTTTGCAGTAGGAACTTATTTAAATTTGTGTATAACACAGCTTAAACATTTGTTTTAACTACATTACTAAAACCCTAATTAAAAGATGCTTAAAATAAAAAAACAATTTAATTATCATTTATCATCGTATCAATTTATATCTAAATTTTTACTTAAGAATTTTAGAAATAAAGTTATTTGGAAAAAGATTTTACAGGTATTAGGATTAAAATATTGGCGTTTAAATATAGGTGAAAAATTTTTGTACAGTTATTACGATTGGAATAATGATGTTTTTATAGAGGTATATTATAGGTATAAACATTTAATTTAAAATACAATCCTCAATACATGTTGTATTATTAGATATATTTTATTAAAGAAAACAAGATCATGAAAACCGCTTTATTAAAATTAACCAAAAAATGCAGACTATTCGATTTTATAAAACGACTTTACCACTATTCATCGTACTAAAATTAAGTTGTTGAAAAGACTGAAAACCGTAAGGAAGAAATGCCAAAAACCGGACTACAAGTTGCTGCAATCCACCAATATAGTGCCATATATTACACGATTGCTTTCCTACAACGATTTTGAAATAGCTTTGTTTACAACCAACTTATTATTGGAATTGACAAACTATGCAATACACGAAGTATCTGAGGAATTCATTGAAGAACTATTGGAGCATTCGTTAATTGAGTTTCTGGTGAATATTTTAAGGAACATGGATGAAGACTTGCTACGTGAGAGCGGTATTTTAATGAATATTCTTTTCATAATTAAATGCTGCATGGAAAAGCACGAGCTGGACGTTTTGGAAGAAGCAAGAGACAATGGCCTTCTAGATTGGGTGACTAATATTTTAAAATATGTAGTATGAAAACAATTTGTACACTGCGATGATCCTCCGCGATCTTCTTGATGACAAAAACAATTTGACGGCGTTTAGTGAGTTGGGAGGCATTCAATATCTTTTAAAGCAGCTATCTCTTTATTCCAAGGAAGAACCAAAATCTTTGGAAGAAAGGGAGTTTGTAAGAAATTTATTTGCTTGTATGGAGATTTCATTAAGTTGCAAGAATAACAAGTTTCGTTTCTACAAGGCTGCGGGAATTCATAATATGCAGCTTTTAGCCAGAAAAAATATTTATGCAAGACGTAATGCCCTGAAAATTATTGATTTGGCTATGTACGGTAGATATGGAAAGTTTAACTGTAAGAAATTTTCCGATTCGTTACAAAAAGACAATTAAATAGCTTCCTAAAGTTTATTAATCAAATACACCCGAATATCAAATTTACCATGGAAGAAGAACTAAATAATCAAATTAACTTTTAAGATCTTACTTTCCAAAAAAACAATAGTACTCACACATTTAAAATCTATCATAAACATAGTTACACAGACATAACAATACATACATAATAGTTCATCACATCCTTTTTCTCAAAAAATAGCAGCTTTTAATTCCATGACACAGACTTTTAAACGTACAATGACAGAATCCGATTTTTATGATGAATTAAATTTAATTATACAAATTGCAGCGAACAATGGTTATAGCGCACAATTAATTAATAATATTCAAAAAACTTAAAATAGCTATAAATCAAGTATTTCCAACACTAAAGAACCCTACATCTACTTATAACATTGTCACATGCTTAGACAGTACCCCAGTAGCACCAAATATTCATTAAATATATATTTAATATTTAATGAATATTCAATGTTTTTTAAATATTTAAATATTTATTTAATATATAATAAATATATTTTTTTAATATATGTTTTTTAATATATAGTAAATATTTAGCTAATATTATTTTGTAAATATTTGTTTTTAAATACCTACGTAGTAATTATTTAATAAATTTATTTAAAATATATTTATTTTTTTATGTTCAGTGAATATTTAATAGATATTAATAAAAAAATATACGTTTTAGAATATTTTTATTATATTGTAACGTTTTTAACTGTTCGTAGTGTGAATTAAAACACGCACTGGTTTATTAACGAACTAAATTATTTATTTAATAACTTAACTACACTTAAAACACTATAAAACACTTAACTATTAATTATTTATATAACACTACTAGTCTAGAGTCTATTTATTTGCACTTATATTTATTTATTTCGACGCACTAAAACTGGACTGACTCTCTATGATGCGTCGTTCCTTATATATTCAGCGCCTAGGTCTTCTGGAACATTCCAGCAAGCTCCACACTTTCGATTATTTGAGCGCTGAGTCACCGGCGATGACTCATCGGCGATGAGTCATCATTCCGATATCCAGAGCCGTACTCGCTACAATATCCATTAAATATTATGAAAATATATATTTTTATAGCTATTTTAAAATATTTATATTGTAGCGAGTACCGCTCTGGATATCGGAGTGATGACTCATCGCCGATGAGTCATCGCCGGTGAGTCATCGCCTGTGACTCAGCGCTCGAACAATCGAGAGTGTGGAGCTTGCTGGAATGTTCCAGAAGACCTTGGCGCTTAATATATAAGAAACGGAGCAGCACAGAACAGTCAACAAGCTTTGGTACGCGCGAAGAAATAAATAAATATAAGTGCAAATAAATAAACTAGTAGTGATATAAATAATTAGTAGTTAAGTGTTTAGTTAGTTTTATAGTGTTTTAAGTGTAGTTACAATTGGTGTCAGGAGTGCGGTTAGTGTGAAACTTCGCGAAAATGGTTTCGTTAATGCACTTAAAAGTGGCGGACCTTAAGCGGGAGCTAGAAGAAAGAGAATGTGAAACAACTGGAAAAAAGAATGTGTTGCAGCAGCGGCTTCGAGAAGCATTGGAACAAGAGGGTGAAAATCCAGATACGTATTTATTTGAAGGTTCGTGTGATATGCAAAATTTGAAAGGTGATTTAAAACAGAACATTCTAGAAAATTCCAACGAATTACAACAGAAAATGTTGGAAAATTCTAGCGATTTAAAAGATTTACAACAAAAGATTCTGGAAAATTCCAACGAGTTGCAACAAAAAATGTTGGAAAATTCAAACGAGTTACAACAGAAAATGTTAGAAAATGTCAACGATTTAAAGGATGATTTGCAACAGAAAATGTTGGAAAATTCTAACGAGTTACAACAGAAAATGTTGGAAAATTCAAACGAGTTGCAACAGAAAATGCTAGAAAATTCTAAAAACCTAAAAGAATATTTGGAAGGGAAGATTCTAGAAAATGTCAATGAATTAGAAGAGAAAGTTGACGATTTAAGGATGGAATTAAATAACGTAAGGATGGAATTGGATACGAGAGAAGAAAAATTGAACGAGAAATTGGAGGTCAAAATTAGAGAAATAAATAGTAAACTGAAAGCTGTAAATTTACCTATGATGCTGACGGAACCAGGAGTATTGCAGGAGGGAAGCCGAGTACGGATGAAACCACCTCAGTTCGATGGAAAAACTTCTTGGACCAACTACATCCGTCAGTTTGAGGCAGCAGCAAAAGCAAATGGCTGGCTACCGGAAGAAAAAGCTACAGCATTGACTCTGGCTTTACGCGGAGATGCAACGGACATCTTGCAGACGCTTTCTCCCAACGAACAAGAAGATTACGAAGCGTTGGTGAAACATCTGGAACTTCGATATGGCCAGACACATTTGGAACATATCTACCATTCCCAACTTAAGAACCGCTGCCAGAAATCAAACGAGACTTTGCAAGAATTCGAGGCTGATATTGCACGCTTGGTCCGGCTAGCATATCCAGCTACTCCAACGACCGTTATGGAACGATTAGCGGTTCAAGCCTTTTTGGATGGACTTCGAGACAACGAAACAAGACAGGCTCTAACACTGGCTCGTCCGAGCCAACTGGTTGATGCATTGGCTCGAGCTCTGGAATTCGAGGCGGCAAAGCAGAGCTGCAGGAGCCAGCCTAGAATAAGGAGAGTCGATGAAGAGAAAGAGGAGGAACCCAGAATAATTGAAGCAATCAGGCGAGTTTTTAAAGAAAATCTACCAGAGAAGAAGGAAATCCGGTGTTGGAGATGTGGAAAGCTAGGACATATACGAAGTCGTTGCAGAGAAAGCCAGGTGGCGCCGACTTCGTCTCAGTCGGAAAACTAGATAGGGTCGAGGAAAAGGGGCCACCGTCGACCTGTAACCAGCATGCTCCAGAAGATATCGAACGTGTTGCATCTCTTCTACACCAGTCCAGCAGTGTTTTTGTGGATGGTTTAATTAATGGAAAATTACATGTGCTGCTGCTGGATACAGGTGCGACGAAGACAATTATTAGGCCAGATATTGTCGAAATGTCCAAGATCAAATCTACCAATAGGCGACTACGTACTGCAACAGGAGATACTGCTACTGTTCATGGAGAAGTGGACATCACGATGGTCATAGGAAACACTAAATTTAAACATCGAGCATTAGTAGCATATATTGAAGATGAAGTTATTGTAGGCATGGACATTATGAACTCTATAGGATTTGAATTAAACTTTCAACAAGGAATATTGAGAGTAAATGGAGAGGAAGTCGTGTTGCATCGATCTAAAGAGAAGAATATTCGTGTAATGCTAACAGAAGATGCTTTGATACCGGAAAACAGCGAGATGATATTGAAGGCTTTCTTAAATTGTAAATCAGAAGATGGAAGTATAATGCTTCTGGAGCCGAGAATTGATGACAAAGAGGTCGGTCGAGGAATTGTAGTAGGGAAGACTTTAATACATGTCGGAAAAGAAGTGCCTGTAAGAGTATTGAATGTTAATGGTTACTCTGTGAACTTGAAGAAAGGAATCTTTTTGGGGAACTGTTCTTCGGTTTCCTCGATTATTAGAGGCATTCGTGAATCTGCAGTCCCGGCCAAGAAAGTGAGCAATGAATTGATGAATCTTCTGTCGACTTCTTCAAAGGATTTGAAGCCCAATGAAAGAATAAAGCTAAGAGAGCTGATACACAATTATCAGGATGTTTTTGACGACGGACAAGGAAAGAAGGGTAGGACAAAAACTGTCCAGCATAAAATTAACACCGGTGATGCGCAGCCCATTCGACAGTCGGCAAGAAGGCTACCTCTTGCTAAGCGAGAGGAAGCTGATAAAATAGTGCAAGAAATGGAGAAGGAAGGGGTGATTGAACCATCTAACAGCCCATGGTCTTCCCCAGTGGTGTTAGTTAAGAAAAAGGATGGATCAACTCGATTTTGCGTCGATTTTCGTCAGCTGAACAACGTGACGAAGAAGGACAGCTACCCTCTACCTAGGATCGATGACACCCTGGACACATTGGCTGGATCGCAGATATTTTCAACTTTGGATTTAAAGAGCGGTTATTGGCAAGTTGAAATGGCACCAGAAGATAGAGAAAAGACGGCGTTTACCGTGGGTGCTGGACTGTGGCAGTTTACTGTCATGCCGTTTGGACTATGTAATGCCCCTGCAACTTTTGAAAGGCTCATGGAAATGGTTTTGAAGGGACTATCCTGGAAGAGATGCTTGGTGTACCTTGACGACATCATTGTGGTTGGGAAATCATTTGAGGACCATATGAAGAACCTGAAGGAAGTCTTTCAGCGCTTAAGAAGTTCCGGCCTGAAGCTAAGCCCGAAGAAATGTCACTTGTTCCAGAGGGAAGTGCAGTATTTGGGCCATGTTGTTTCGAGTCAAGGAGTGGCAGTGGACAAACAGAAGGTGAAGACGGTGCGGGAATGGCCAATACCGAAGAACAAACATGACTTAAGAAGCTTTCTTGGATTATGCACCTACTACCGTCGGTACGTACCAGGATTCGCAAAGGTTGCTAAGCCTTTGACACGTTTAACAGAGGGAGAAAGACGATTCCAATGGGACGACGAATGCCAGGAAGCCTTTAAGAACCTGAAAAACGCGTTGACCAGCTCACCAGTCCTAAGTTATCCTCTTCCGGATGGTGAATTTATTTTGGACACGGACGCCAGCAATGTGGGCCTGGGAGCTGTCTTGTCGCAGATTCAAGAAGGAAAAGAGAAAGTTATTGGATACTTCAGTAAAACTCTATCGAAACCAGAGCGAAATTACTGTGTTACTCGACGCGAGCTGTTGGCAGTGGTAAAATCAGTCGAACACTTTTACAAGTATCTGTATGGAAGAAAATTCCTGCTAAGAACGGATCATGCTGCCCTAAAATGGCTTTTGCAATTCAAGAATCCTGAAGGACAGGTAGCAAGATGGATTGAGAGACTACAGGAGTTCGACTTTGACACAGAACATCGGGCTGGGAGCATCCATAGAAATGCTGACGCCTTGTCAAGAAGACCGTGCCCGGAAGACTGTAAACATTGTCTCAGGGCCGAAGAAAAGGATGTGCTTGTTCGCAGGACTACAATTGTGGATGATCATTGGCAATCCGCTGAGGTTCAACAAGACCAGGAAAGGGATCCGGATTTGAAGCTTATCATCGATTGGAAGAAGAACGACCGTAAACCAATGTGGCAGGAAGTCGCCCAATATTCGCCGAATGTGAAATCGTACTGGGCCCAATGGAATTCCATCATCTTAAGTGACGGGCTTCTAAAGCGCGTTCTGGAGATGCCAGAAGGGGGGGAAGACCGAAAGCAGATAATAATCCCCAGAAACAGGATACCAGAAGTGCTGCAGGAAATCCATGATGGAACTACTGGAGGACATCTTGGGGTGACCAGGACGCTCGGAAGACTTGGGGAACGGTTTTATTGGGTCAACAGCCAGCGAGATGTGAAGGAATGGTGCAAGAAGTGCGCCGTTTGCGCGGCAAGCAATGGACCCCAGAAGCGCCCAAAAGCCCCAATGCGACAGTACAATGTGGGCAGCCCATTTGAGAGAATTGCAATCGATGTAGCGGGTCCATTTCCGGAAACAGAATCTGGAAATAAATACATCATCGTTATAATGGACTACTTCAGCAAGTGGGCGGAAGCGTACGCCTTGCCAAACCAGGAAGCTGCCACAGTGGCCGATGCCCTTATTAAGGAGTGGATTTGTCGTTTTGGTGTGCCAATGGAGATGCATTCAGACCAAGGCAGGAACTTTGATACTGTTCCAGAATGTCTGTAAAATTCTTAACATTCGGAAGACGAGGACGACTGCATTACATCCGCAGTCTGATGGAATGGTAGAACGAATGAATCGAACGATAAACCGGTACCTTTCAAAGGTAGTCTCTGATCACCAAAGAGACTGGGACCGCTTCCTTCATCTGTTCCTGTTGGCGTACCGTTCTTCTATCCACGATACAACCGGCCAGACACCCGCTAGCATTGTTATGGGGCGTGAACTTCGTCTACCTTGTGACCTGAGGTTTGGTTGCCTACCAGGGGAAGATATTGCTGGAGAAGATTATGTCAGCAATTTACGTAGAAAAATGAGCGATATTCATAATCGAGTTCGTTTAAACATCCAGAGTGCCAGTGATAGAATGAAAGAGGCATACGACATCAAGGCGGAAAATGGAGGATTTCAACCTGGAGACCTAGTTTGGTTATACAACCCTCAGCGCCGTCGTGGTTATTCACCGAAGCTGCAGACTTCATGGGAAGGACCATACGAAGTCATGGATCGAATAAATGACATCATCTACAGGATCAGGAAACAACCAAGAGGAAAGCCGAAAGTGATCCATTTAAACCGATTGGCTCCTTACGCTGGAAACAATGATCGAATAGACGTTGCTAGAGTAAGGAGAGTTAATCCGCCGGAAGACGACTTGCCTTTTGAAGACTTCATTCGAGCGGTAAAAAAGCTCGGTATGGAGTCACTCGAGAAGAACAACAAGATCTGTTCACGGTTTCGGCCGATTACTCCTTGGCTCACTGTGTTGCGGAAGACCTTAGGATGTCCAGGGGAATAGCGGTTGTCTTTAAAAATAAGTTTGGACGGGTCGACGAGCTACGAAGGCAGAATCCCAAAGTTGGAGAGGTGCTTGAAATAGTGAATAATGAGCAGAAAGGCAACAGAAGTATTTTCTATCTGGTAACGAAGCAGCTTTCCCATCAGAAGCCAAACTACCGTGACGTATGGAATGTCTTACATAAATTAAGGGATACCCTTTTGTCCAAGAACATCATGAACCTGGCGATACCAAGGATTGCTTGTGGACTTGACGGTTTAGACTGGAGAATAATTAGAAGTATGGTGGAGGTTATCTTCAGATTTAGTGGCATACACATTCTTGTCTGTTGCCACAACCCTAAAAGAACAACCGGTAGGAAGACCGTAGACTGTTACTTCTATAGGACGTCACACTGCAAGTTTGGATCTCTATGCAAATATCGCCATGGAGCTGAGGACCATTTTCGGGACGAAAATGTTTTTAAGACGGGGGCAATGTAGCGAGTACCGCTCTGGATATCGGAGTGATGACTCATCGCCGATGAGTCATCGCCGGTGAGTCATCGCCTGTGACTCAGCGCTCGAACAATCGAGAGTGTGGAGCTCGCTGGAATGTTCCAGAAGACCTTGGCGCTTAATATATAAGAAACGGAGCAGCACAGAACAGTCAGTTAAGCTTTGGTACGCGCGAAGAAATAAATAAATATTAGTGCAAATAAATAAACTAGTAGTGATATAAATAATTAGTAGTTAAGTGTTTAGTTAGTTTTATAGTGTTTTAAGTGTAGTTAAGTTATTAAATAAATAGTTTAGTTCGTTAATTAACCAGTGCGTGTTTTAATTCACACTACGAACAGTTAAAAACGTTACAATATAATATTCAAAAGTATTCAAAATTAATTATTTTAAATATTATCTGGAATAGATATTAAAAATATATCTTAAAAAAAATAAATACCTGTTTTATAATTATAATTACTAAATTAAAACGTTAACTGCCATGTGTATGAAAAAAAATACACGCTAGTTGAGTCTATTGCGCCATGTGTATGATTTTGTATATACGCACAATAAAATTATTTTAGCCATGTGTATGTAAAGAAGGATGCATAACATGGGTTTTTTATGTTAGAATGATCGTCGTGGAGTTGATGTACACCGGTAGAGACTTAGCCGACATTTTTTGTTTAACATTTTTAAGATGACAAACCCTTCATTCAAAAGTATGTTTGTGCGCGCATGCGTAATATATTTGTCGATGGGAAAAATGATAAAAAGATTTTATTTCCATCGAGTCAATGAAAAAATAACAATAAATTAACAAAATAATGCTGGACAAAAAATGGTAATAATAACAAATATTTATTTCTTTTATGTTATGTTGTGGGTTGCACAGCGGTAGAATGGGGTAAGTAAAAAAATAAAAAAATGGAGCTAATCTATTATAGAAATTGTGGAATATTTTTATTGAGAATTAAAAGCTAAAAACATGGTGGCCCAGCGGGTTTACTTGTGAAAAACTCATGGCAGTTAACGTGTTAATAAAATATTTTAAAAAACATTAATATTTTATATACCTAAGTATTAAATGAGATTTGCAGATTTACCTAGAAGGCAATTTTAAACGACGACCATAAAGCCTGGTTTATATATTGCCTTCCTTCCTTCTTCCCTTTTTCCCGTAAGAGATGAACAATATGAAAACCGTAGACTAAGGTCCGTAGTGCAGTGTATAGATTCCCGTACTCTAATCTATAAACAGCACAACTGTTTTCATATTGTTCATCTTTTACGGGAGGAAGAAAAGAAGGAAGGAAGGCAATATATAAATCAGGCTTAATATACGAGCCCTGTCTCAGTGAAGTTGGCCCAACCACTCAAAATTTGTAATTTTATGCGATGAAAAGCCAACAATTTTTTATCATATGTAATTCTTGGTCAATCTTCATGTTGTAAAATATGTGTATGTATATTATTTAGTTTTAAGTTGGATGTTTGGTTACAATACAAAAAAATCGACAAAAATGCATTAACTTGGATGGCGAGATTTTTTAATGCAAGTCGGCTGTGCTAAAAGTAAAGATAATACTCATATTTAGGATATTGTCAAATATATTTTAATATATTTTAATATCTACTATTTCAAAAAAACATGATATTTATATTTCTGAAGTTAACAGAAAAAATTGGGGTAACACTCTAATTTGTAAAAAGTTAAAAATTCTAAATAAAAATAACCCATTTTAAAATTCACTGTTTTAGGATAGTATTAATACATCATCTTCAGAATTATGAAGATTATGAGATTTTCGTGGTGCTAATCCCGAACTAGTTCGGACATCCTAGGCATGCGCATTTTAATATTTGTCATGCGCACTTTACAACGCCAAATTTTAAAAAGCGCATGCCTAGGATGTGAATTAGTTCGGGATTAGCTCCGCGAAAATAGCTATTACAACACCAAGATCCAAGAAGTTAAAGCGAACTAAAAACATTATTTAATTTAAATTATGTTATTTTTTAATATGACACTTTGTAATATTATGTGCAAGCAAGAATTCATGTTGTTATTTTTTTAATACTCGTATAAATTATGTTTGTTTATTATTTATGTATGCTTTAAAAGCATTGTAAAAAGATTTGTATCATTGTATATTTTTACTTATTTTTAAAATTGGCGTATTTTCCCTTTTAAAAAATCGGATCCTGGCGGATAATTTCAGACGTTTGGGTGGATAATTTTAATATATGACATTGGTAACACTGCATTTAAATAATTGTAAGCAAGTCGGTAGTGACATTCCAGTATATATTTATGCTTTCGGTGTGGTTGACAAATAATAATGTCCCGAAAAAAAGCTGTTTCTGAAGAAATAAGAAAAGTGATAATTCAAAAAGAAAATCCGCTACACAAATCGCTGAAACTGTTAATTTGTCACGATATACAGTGCGAAATATTATCAAACTGCACAAAACTACATGTATACATATATACTACTATAGTAGCACAACTAGTTAAATAACTAGCATTCTAAGTAAATTAACCAAAATCTAAGTAAAATAACGTTTTTTTAAACTTGTTTTTTAACCAATTAGTTGTATTTAACCATTAACATTTTTTTAAGGTTACTATGAACTAAAAAATATCCCTTTAAATTTACCAACCGGTTGCTATAACCTTAAGGTAAATTTAAAGGTTATTTTTTAGTATAATTTATCTAATAAAAGAAACCTATTGGTAATGTTACTAACTAGTTAATTATTTGGTTTATTTATAGTCAATTGAAACTCTTGAAATAACCTAAATGTACCTTTAAGTAAATTAAAGTTTTTTAAAGAGTTTAAATTGACTATAAATAAACCAAATATTTAACCTATAGGTTGTGAGTGATAATGGAGCCTAAAAGAAATAATTTAAAAAAATATAAACTTTCTTCATTATTTACCTGCAAATCTTAAAACAATCCCCTCACATTTAATTAATTTGGTAAGCATCTATTGGTTTTATCAAAGAACAGATGCGTTTTAATAAAGCAGTGCTGCAACTAAAATCAGAATGTAAGATCGGCGTGAATTTTTGTAGGTTAGTTATTTTAAAAATAACAAGTTATTTAAATTTAAATAATTTTGGTAATTAATAACTACAATGTGTTACATTAACCAAATTTAAACCTAAACCAAAGAGTTATAAATTACCGATAGGTAAATAAAGTAGTTAAATTAAACACAATAAAATAACCAAATGGTTTAAATAAACTTGCAGGTTAATTTATATTGGTTATATAACCAATAAGTAAAAGCATACTAAAATCGCCATATTGTTTGCTGTCCATTTTAACAAAAGCAAATGCCAATAATTTTAATAATTTGTTTTATTGCAAAAATAAGGTAATTTAAACAAACCAATAATAAAACATAATATTATTTTATGTTTAAAAGTATTTTAAATTAATTTCAAACAAAATAAAGAAAAATTGAGAAAAAAATATTTTTTTTTAAATTTTTATTTTCTTTATTTCTTATTTTTTTCAAAGCGCATTTAAAATATGAAAGTATCATGTACAACTTCATCAAAAAAAAAATGACCAACTGCATGGTTTTTCCCTTTGAACTTTCTCTTTAAGACATCAATTAATATATATATATTAATATGTATACATATATGAGTATTAATATTTAGGGGCGACATTTTATTTTAAGGATCTGTTAGTCATATCTATAGATATACATAACCATATGCATACCTATTTAATAATTATTTAGTTAAAATAAACTTAAACCAGTTCATTATAGTTTAAGTGAACTTAAGAGTTAAAAAGTAGTTAAAAAGGGTAAAATAAACCAAAAACTACCAAATATTAACTTCTTGTTAACCAAAAGGTATATTAACCAAGAAGTTACATTTAACTAACATAACGTTAATTTTACCATAATTGAATTCCCCACTTATTACAAAATAACGTTAATTTAAGGTTAATTTAACGTTGTAGTACAATATTACTTAAATGAATTAACCAGACATAACGTGAATTTAACGTTAATTTAACCAGTTGTGCTACTTGGCCCTGCTGAAAATCCCGCATAAAAACTTATAAAAAAAAACTTATAAAAACTTATAAAAGTTGATGAGATTTTATAGGGCCTATGAAACAGCAATTTCTGATACAAACTTTTCAAATTCTATAGGTTTTTAAGAGAAACTACTTTTCAACTCTGGTCAATACTAATTAAACTTTATGAGTATTTACGCATCAAGGTATATAATATTTTATGAGTATTTATGAGTTTTTAAGAGAAATTACTTTTCAACTCTGGTCAAAACTTATTAAACTATCAGTATTTAGGCATCAAGTTATATAATATTTTATGAGTATTTATGAGTTTTTAAGAGACATTACTTTTTAACTCTAGTCAGTAGAATAGTAGTTATATTAAATATAATATACATATTTTATGAGTATGTATACGTTTTTAAGAGACACTACCCAGCTGACAGTATGACGTTCTTTTAACGTATTTATTTCGTCACCCATTACGTCGTTTTGACCTGTTGGATGACGTCGAATCGATCAAAATATTACGTGAAGTAGTAAATTGTGGGGGTTCGCGGCTTTGGCCTTGCAAAGTAGGCACTGTTTAAGCAGAGGACCACGGAAATTCCATGACGATCTAGACGGAACAATCCTGGCTCCAACAAAGAATTTCAGTGAAAAAGCTAAATTGTCGTAGGCCACAATTCGTGACTCGTTTATTTGCCGAGGTTCGTATTCCTAAATCTTAAATTGCAATGCAGCCAGTGTCAACTTATATACTTAACGAATAGTGCCACATAAGCGAGATGTATTATGCAATAATGGTTGCCCATGATAAGTAGATTTCTACTATATTATAGTAGATGCCTACTTATCATAGGCAACCTTACTCTGGTCAATACTAATTAAACTTTATGAGTATTTACGCATCAAGGTATATAATATTTTATGAGTATTTATGAGTTTTTAAGAGAAATTACTTTTCAACTCTGGTCGAAACTTATTAAACTATCAGTATTTACGCATCAAGTTATATAATATTTTATGAGTATTTATGAGTTTTTAAGAGACATTACTTTTTAACTCTAGTCAGTAGAATAGTAGTTATAATATTAAATATAATATACATATTTTATGAGTATGTATACGTTTTTAAGAGACACTATATATGGTGTCTTACTTTTAAGCTCTAGTGAAAACTTATTAAACTTTATCAGTAGGTATTTACCGATCATGTTATATAATATTTTATGAGAATTAAAAAAGTTTTAATAAGACACTATATAATCATAAAACTTTATAATCACTTATCCGATAAATACTCGTACACAGCTGTTACGTGTAAGAGTGTTACACTGTAACTCCAATAGAATATTGATAACATAATGCGTAAATACGCATTATACGCGTATACGCATCATGTTATCAATATTTTATAGGTGTTACACGTAACAGCTGGGTATTATTATTTATTGGATAAGTGAATGAAGGGTATATATTATGTTTTATAAAAGTTAGATGTAAAAAACCAATAAAAACCGATAAAATTAATTTCTTATAAATACTTGTGGCTTCTTATAGACATATAATAGGTAAGGCCTTATACAAACCAATAAACTTACATCCCTTATAGAGTCTCATAAACACTCATAAACAATGATCAAATCGGGACCATACTGAAACTGATAAAAGCCATGTGCACATAAAATCTTATAAGTACTGTACCACATAAAGTCTTATAAAAACTTATATAGATGTAAAAAAACAATAAAATCCGATAAAATTATTTTCTTATAATTACTTATACCTTTTTATAGACATATAATAGGTAAGGCCTTATACAAACCAATAAACTTACATCCCTCATAAACACTCATAAACACTCATAAACAATGATCAAATAGGGACCATACTGAAACTGATAAAAGCCATGTGCACATAAAGTCTTATAAGTACTCTTTAACATTTTAGCTGGAATTCCTTATAGACATTTGCACCTACCATATAAAGTCTTATAAAAACTTATAAAAGTTAGATATAAAAAAACAATAAAATCCGATAAAATTCATTTCTCATATATGCTTATAGCTTCTTATAGACATTTAATAGTTAAGGCCTTATACAAACCAATAAACTTACATCCCTCATAGAGTCTCATAAACACTCATAAACAATGATCAAATAGGGACCATACTGAAACTGATAAAAGCCATGTGCACATAAAGTCTTATAAGTACTCTTTAACATTTTAGCTGGAATTCCTTATAGACATTTGCACCTACCATATAAAGTCTTATAAAAACTTATAAAAGTTAGATATAAAAAAACAATAAAATCCGATAAAATTCATTTCTCATATATGCTTATAGCTTCTATAGACATTTAATAGTTAAGGCCTTATACAAACCAATAAACTTACATCCCTCATAGAGTCACATAAAATCTCATAAAAAATTATCAAATAGGAACCACATTAAAACTGATAAAAGTCTTGTGCACATAAAATCTTATAAATTCACTTCAACATTTTAGTTGGAATTTCTTATAGAAATTTGTACCTCGTAAAGTCTTATAAAAACTAATAAAAGTTTTATAAGTCACGGCTCATAAAACTATTTCTTATAAAAACTGATAGAATTCTGATAAAACCCTTATGAGCAATTAGACAAAACCTTATAGAAACTAAGAAACCGCATACATCCTTATTAAATATTATAGAACTTTTATAAGTTTTTATGCGGGTTTTTCAACAGGGGGGCAGGATCTGTGGCACAGAAACCAAAAAATGGAAGTCGTCCTCACTATTCTGATAAAAATTTAAGGGCTTTAAGAAGAATTATCGTAGGGCTAATTACGGTGAATTAAAAGTTTTGTGGAATCAGGCAACGAGTAAATGTTTTTCAAGAGCAACCAAAAACAAAGCAAACCTTGTAAGTTTCAAACCCAATTGGGTTTGAAACTTACAAGGTTTGCTTATAATGTATACGATTTTTATTTATTTTTAATTTTACTATCTGTAGGCAAAGGAAAAACCTTTCTTTATTGACAAAAAACAGAAGAAAAATAGACTTCTATGGGCAAAAGAGCACAGGACTTGGTGTCAAAATCAATGAGATTCAATTATATGGAGTGACGAAGCTAGATTTGAAGTTTGCGTTGGTGATAATCGAAGCCGAGTCATTAGAACTAAAGCAGAAGTCTTTCACAATGACTGTCTTAAGAAAAAAGTAAAGTTTAATTCCGGCCTCTGTGATGATTTGGGGATCTATGTCAGCTAAAGGGATCGGTAAATTACACTTTGTAGAGGGCATTAATGCATAATTATGAATGCTGATAAATATATTTATTTCCACCTTCTTAGTAAATGACATTTTATAGGTTAATTTTGAAAAAAGTAAAGTTTCCGGCCTCTGTGATGATTTGGGGATCTATGTCAGCTAAAGGGATCGGTAAATTACACTTTGTAGAGGGCACTAATGCATAATTATGAATGCTGATAAATATATATATATATATATATTTATTTCCACCTTCTTAGTAAATGACATTTTATAGGTTAATTTTGAGGTTTTTGTAACCAAGTAAACGATACATTATGGGAACAGACCTGTAATATTTTACGGGCTTGTTTAAAAGACCTGTAAAGTTTTACAGGCTTGTAGAATAGTATATTAAAGTACAAGTTGCAGAAGGCCACATATTCTCGCACGAATTCGAAATTTGGCCTCGAGCGACGAAGGAGCGAGTGGACGAACGAATGAGTGCCAGAATAGCCTTCTGCAACGTGTGATTTATACTATTTTCTCGATTTTAACTTTTATTTAGGTTTTTTTAATTGTTTTGTGGTCGTTGTTAGTTAGGGGATTTTTCTCGCAAAATGTCAGTTGGCAACACAAAATGACAATATTTGTTATCCAGCACAAGTACAACTTGAACTGCACTTTTTTACATTAAACTTAAAATTTTGCATTAAAATGCATTGTTGGAGCAAGCTTATTATTACAAAACAATAATAAAGGCTTCATTTTCAATAAAAGTAATGAATTTGAGGTTATTAATCAGTTTGACATTTTGGGGGTACCAATACTTAAAAACTAAATGTTACCAAAAATCGTTTAAGAATGAGCTTCATTCTTCAACGATTTTGCGTGCGAGAATATGACATTCTTACATAAAAATCGAGAAAAGCAATTTATGAAATGAAATGTCACATTTGACATATTAATTAAAACTTTAAATTTGAAAATCGTTATCTAAAGGTGAAAATAAAAGTTTGTACGTGTCACGCTTTGCAATTAATCTTTACTAGGCTCACTTGAATATGGGGTTTGCTCCTGCGTCGCTCACCCCACAAACTTAAGTTATTTACGTTATCTTTACGGGCGAGCTGGAATTCCAGCTCGCCCGTAAAGATAACGTAAATAACTATTACGTCCTAAAAAATAACTTAAAACCGCAAACTGAAGAAATGCGTTTAAATGATATTGAATGCATCTTCCAACAAGATGGTGCAGCGTGTCATACGGCTAAAAAATTGAAAGTTTGGATGATAGAAAATAATATTTCACTTTTAAAATGGACATCTAGTAGTCCAGATCTTTCGCCTATAGAAACTTTGTGGCATATTATAAAAAAGAAGCTTAGAGAACAGCCCGCAAGAACCGTCTTAGAGTTGCGTGCTCGCCTGCAAGAAATTTGGAATAATTTTACGCCGGATGATTGTCAAAAATTGGTTGACACCATGCCGAGACGTATACAGGCAGTAATAAGCCATAAAGGAGATGTTACGCAGTGGTAGTTTCCAATAAAAATGTATTTATTTAAAATATTTTTTTTCTTAATTTTTGGTTTACGGACAATATAAGAGAGTTTTAAATATTTTTTTATTAGGTACTTAAAAATACAATTTAACGGTAGAAAATTTAATAAACGTTATTTATTTAATTAAAACAATGTGTTAATTTTAATTAATTACGGTATAATATTCTAAATATCTTCAAAAAACTATTTTTGTTAGTTGGGCCAACTTCACTGAGACAGGGCTCGTATTATACCTATTTAACTAACTTATTTAAGTGTTAACACAATTTACAGAACAAACCACAATTGTAACATAATTGTCCTTTAAAAAAGATTAAAATAATTATCCGTACTATTATTGATAATTGTAACATAATTTAATCCCCTTGTGTTGGACAGTTTTCCAACTTACAATTTTTATAATGAAAATCAAATTTATAGATTGACTTTCTTCCTCCCGCCTGACAGTAAAACAATACAGAATCCGTTGTAGCATTTACAAATTGACGGAGTTATTTTATAAAAACAGATTATAAAGGTTGTTTATAAATTTAATACGGTTTAATTTTGTATTATTGTTAAACATAATTTTCTAAAAATTCGATAATTTTGACAACCCTGTTTGATAATTTTAAAATTCGACAAAAATGGACATAGGCTGGTTCTGCATTTAATGAGGACATATTCTCTTTAATTATTCATGTAATATTATTTCGTAATATTTACTAAATATTACTTTAAAATATAATATTTTTAATATTACCTACATTTACATTGCTTTTAAATAATTAATACATATAATTTTAAAATATTTATGTACTATTTTTTATTCACATTTATGCAATATTACTATATTAATATTTATAGTTATTGCTTACAGATATCTTTCTTATATTTAATACATATTATTTTTAAATATTTATGTAACATTTAAAAGAAATATGCCTATGATATTATTTTTATATATTAAATACATATACACTTCAAATATACATTAAATCATAAAAATCTGTCGTTTTGTATATTACATAAATATTTTTTTTTAATATTTAACTAATATTTGGTGCTACTGGGGTAAGACAAGACATGTGTCGAATTTCTTCATAAAGAATAATATGCAAATAGCATTCAAAACCAACAACAATTTGAGTAGGTACATTTATAAAAAAATAACAAAGACAAACCTAAGAAACACACGAAATCTGGAGTCTATTAACTACAATGTGCAGATTGTCCAAAAACTTACATAGGACAAACAGGCTGAAATTTTAAAACTGGAATTAATGAATATCGAAAATCTTTTATTAATCAAAAAACAGATTCAACGTATTCAAGAAACAGTGTTTGTTTTTTATCCAGTTATATATTATAACAATGTTGCTTGGAACAGTCTGTCTTTACCAAACACCCTTATTTGTGCTTATGGAATACGAGTAGCTACTCTCTAGAGATCGACAGAATCATTATAAGAAAAAGGAATGGCCAAAAAGAACGTCAAATGCTCCTGGTTCTCAAAACACCATTCATGATTTCTGAGGCTTAATTAAAAAAAGGAATGTTTGATCATCAAACTTTGATGGACCACAAATTCGAACAATGTTTAAAAATAATATTTTTATTAGTAAAATGAATGAATTTCAAAAATCAGCTTGGCTCAGTTTCCAAGCAGTGTGACTAAACTTTTTGGAAAATAGAAAGAGTCCACAATAAATAAATTTTAAGTATAAAGAAATTGTTGCCAAAATGGTTAGGGACTATGAAAATTTAGGATGTTTAATAAACTTAAAATTACATTTTCTGCATTCTTATCTTGACAAATTTCCTGACAATCTTGGTCATTTTACTAGGGTGAACGTTTTCACTAGGACATAAAGGTGATGAAAACTAACTACTAGGAAAGATTTGACGAAAATATGATGCCAGATTTATGTTGGATGCTTAATAGAGACACACAAAAGAAAAACAAAAAACAAAAAGAAATCCTTTAATAAACAGCCCTTCATTGAGTTATTTGCTATCGGTCTCAATAGGGAAAATGTAAAAGTTATGGTGTGCATATCGATAATTTCCTATAAATTTTCTATCGGGCCGTATCCGGAAAAAAACATGGACAAATGCACATATTGTCCGTTAGCGCCCGATGGATTTTTATGGGTCTCTATGGGGTATTTTAAGCAGGGTTGTTTTTCTACAACGTTTTGATTAGTAATTATCTCTAATGGTCTTCAGGTATATATATTATAATAACTGAAGACAATTAAAGATATTCACTAATCGAAACGTAAGAAAAACAATCAAATTAAGGCAACGTAAGTCCAAATTCACCTGTTAATCATGCCCAGAAAAATGTCTTCAACTATCACATGTGCTGGCTATATGAACCTTAATTGATTACGCAAATGATGCATATATGTGACATACGTGCGGATTACAATCACGTTGTGTCTGCAATATGCTTCAATTATGAACCTCCTAATGTTATCTGGGTATATTAACCTAGGTTATTTGGGGTTATCTTGAAATCCTGACGTAATGGGGTTAAACGGGCTCCGGATTCGGTTTCTTCGACCCCAAAAACATATGGTATACATGGTCTGATCCCCAGGCCAGATCAACAATTTTTTTTGTGGGGCTGTGTAATTAAACACATTAAAATCGAACATTTTGTTTTAAAACAGAATGAGACGCTTTAAAACAAAGTTGTTTTAAATTTTGTGCTACCGCGCATATCGCGAGACCTAATGATTTCACTTTCAAACTTAAGCTTACAATTTTTGTGGTTTTAACAATCATAAACATTACATATTGTTTACCAAAATTTGAGACTTGAGTTGCTCTTTCATAATAACTATGTTATAATATTACGTAGGGCTGAGTTTAAAAAATAAAAATTAAAAACTGGGTGTGCAAAGTTACCCTCAGTTTGTGTCACAGTGAATTTTCCGTATAAAATTAACTCAATATTTTATTTTATTTTTATTAGACACATGTTAGCAACGACATATAGAGATTGCACGGGATTAACGTTAAAAAAAATAAAAAATCGACCTGTAGTTAACCAAGGATCATCATTTCTCCCATGAGGGTAACAGGTTGTCCTAGGTTCTCTAGGGCTGCATCGCTTTTCCCCGACCCCTCAACTAAAATAGACGAGTTGCCTCCCTTTGTGGACCTCGTTACATTCTGGGCATAGCCCGGCTAACTAACACCAATATTCTTCAGTTTTAAATCTTTGTTAAATGCAGTATCGAGCCATATCGCCAATACATTAATTTGCGTAAATTTTAAAGTACAATGCCTCACCGCGTATTCCTTTGCTACCTCATAGCCTTTGCTTGTTTGTAAAAAAGTAACATAAATTAAATTGGAATAAACTAAACCTATTATAAATGACCGATAGAATCCAATAAAAAATAAGTAATTGGTTTGAATTGGTTTCAAATGTGTTTTGGCGCTATGAATCACCAATTCATTCCAGTTGCATTCCTATTGGTAAGTTCCAATGAAGTCAGCGGCTTAAATTGGAATATACCAATCCATGCCTAATAGGCATTGCCTATGCTTGTCTCTATTGGCTAAATGCAATAGAAATGCACCTGGAATAAATTGGTAATTCATAGCGCCAAACCCATTTAAACCAATTTGAACCAATTTATTTTTTTAAAATTTGGATGAAAAATACCAGTTGATTTTTCATTCAAAAATAATTTAGAACCCAGAAGAATAACGGGGTAAAAACCAGAATTCATTTTTCACAGAAGAGACAAAAAAAATTATTATAACTGAGTAACTTTATTTTTTTATTATTTTTTTTTGTGTTAGTTAGATATGTATTGATACATATAACTTACTAAAACAAAAAAATGTAATAAAAAATAAATAAAATTACTCAGTTATAATATTTTTTGTCTTTCTTGCAAAGGATGTTTGTAGGCATGGTCGAAATCATTATTATTTATGTCAATTTTTTTTTATTTTGTCCGCTGTAACCACCATTTTTACGTCATCGTCCCTAAACCTTACACATATAAACATTTTTTTTAATGTATAAGTACACACCACTATAAGTACGCAACTACCACTAAGCACAGAAACCCATAGATTATAAAAGAAACCGACTAATAAAAAAACGACATTAAATAGCGTCCAAAGACTTGTTTGTTTCTTTATGATGGCGTCTCAACCATTCGAACAAGGACTGCGTACGTTGGTTTTGTGCAGCTACACGAGAGCGATATTTCAAAGCATTGGGAATAATCAATTACACTGTTTAAAATATCTGTAGTGTAAAGAGTAATCCCAAAATGGTGTCAAAATCCAACACCAAGTGGTGTTAATATAACACCATAAATTATGGTTGAAAATGAACACCAAAACGGTGTTTATCTAAAAATATTTGAGAAGTGCACCTACACAGAAAAAAAGGAATAGTTTATTTATCTATATTAATTTAGTTGACCCATAAGTATTTATTTTTTGTGGATCACGTGATGTTCTTAAATCTCGCCTCTGTTAACTTACATGAAGAATATATAAGCTCAGGTAGTCCTTTGCTTTGGGGTGACACTACAAGTTGTTCGATACTGGACCTTTTTTTTTAGGTTTATTGACTTTTAATCTTTTAGACTATTCAGGGTGTTTCAATAAAAACTCCCAGGCCAATTATTTCGAAAACTAAAAGTGACATTTAATTTCTGTAAACGCCAGTTTTTAGCCTCTATGATTGGCTTCACAACTGTGTAAAAAATGTGTTTGAATAATGCAAGATGTAGGTGGCGCCACTGTGCAAAAAAATTTTTCGATGGCAGGTACTTTTAAATTAATTTTTGATCAAATTATGTTCCATACAAATTTTTGATAAATCCGACATGAACGGAGATATTTGGGGTTAAGTTTTTTTTTATAATTTTAAAGAGTATTTTAATTAGAAATATTTTTAATATCCTTTAGCAGAATGTTAATTTAATTTTGGTAATGATAATTTTGGTGATAAAACGCTCGTATAGCGCTAACTAGATTAAAAATATTAAGTCCAGTGACGTCTCAGGGGGCCCTTTAACAAATATTATTGGAAAAAAATAATACGTAATTTTAATATATTTTTCGGAATAAGCAACTTAAAATATCCTTTTTTTTTGTCTGTTGAATTGTTTTTATATCTTACTTCGTTTTCGAGAAATAAAAATAAAACCATTTGAAAAACAAAACCATAAATAATAATAATAACGCTATATTTTTTGTTTCAAAAACAAAGGTAAAACATAATAACATAATAAAATAAAATAAAAGGATGTTTTAAATTTTATGAAAGAACTGGTGGGAAATTATACAAAATTATTAATGAAAATTAGAACAATACCAAAAACTAACTAATGAGGTCGAATGAGGTGTTCAAAATTATTGCCGTTTTCATACAAACACATAGCAAATCGATATAATAATTCGCTTCTGCAAAGTCTCAATAGTGTATGTCGACTAATAGCGGCTATAGAAGCATACATTTTGTTGTACAGGTTAGCCATGTCTTCTATTGGTTCCTTGTAGACATCATTTTGTAAGCAGCCTCATAAATTAAAGTCCATCGGGGTAAGATCAGGGGACTTTGCTGGCCATCTAAGATCCCCATTTGTGCTGATCACTTTTCCTGGAAACGTCACATTTAGATGATTTATTACGAAATTGCTATTGTGTGCTGGGGCACCGTCTTGATGAAACCACTTAGTATTTACGTTAATTCCTAAATTTTGTAACAGCAAAGGGAGATCGGTTTGCAGAAATTGTAAATAACGCACAGAAGTTAAATTTTCATGGTACAAATAGGGCCCGACTATGTAACCATTTACAATACCGCACCAAACATTTACCCCAAATCAGGTTTGAAATTTAGTCTGTCGCAACCAGTTAGGATTTTCCTGGGACCAGTAGCGACAATTATGTTTATTAATTACTCCATTATTGTGATTCGTCACTCCACATAATTTGGTTTAATAAATTTGGATTTTCTTCCAAAAGAATATGAAAATGTGCCAAAAAGTTTAATCTGCGCTGGTTATCTCCTGGTTGTAGATGATGCACTAAATGAACCTTGTATGGAAAAAACTTATTTCCTTTTAGGATTCTGCGACACGAACTTAGTGAAAAATTAGTTTCATCTTTTAATTTTTGTAATGACGTTTGTGGGCTATTTTCTACTGTTTGGAGAACTAAAGCTACATTTTCGTCAGTCAGTCGTAACCCTCTCCCTTTTTAAAACTACCATATGTAGCTAAGTTGGTACACAAAGCTACAAAAGATTTGCGATGGTCTTTCTGGAAAACGAGCTCGATAGCAGCGTACAGCTTCTGAAGCATTTTGATGGCATTCTCCATAAACTAAAACCATGTTCAATTTGTTTTGATTTGTATGGTGAACCATTTTTATTTTAGAAATGTAGAAATTGCTTACATTGACACTGACATTGAGTAAAGTGAAGAAAAATTTACTTGATGTTTCTAACATTCATTTGTTTTTATTTAATGACTATTGTTTTCCAGAGATATGCAGTGAAATGGTTTTATTTTATTTCTCGAAAACGAAGCAATTCAACAGACAGAAAAAGGATATTTTTAGTTGCTTATTCCGAAAAAAATATAAAAATTACCAGAAAATCAGTGGGGTATTATTTTTTGCCAATAATTTTTGTTAAGGGGCCCCCAGAGACGTCACTGGACATAATAATTTTAATCTAGTTAGAGCTAAAATCACTAAAATTATCATTACCAGAATTAAATGAACATCTGCTAAAGGATATTATAAATATTTATAATTAAAATACTCTTTAAAATTATTTAAAAAAAAACTTAACCCCAAATATCTCCGTTCATGTCGGATTTATCAAAAATTTGTATGGGACATAATTTGATCAAAAATTAATTTAAAAGTACCTGCCATCGAAAAAATTCTTTGCACAGTGGCGCCACCTACATCTTGCATTATTTAAACACATTTTTTACACAGTTGTGAAGCCAATCATAGAGGCTAAAAACTGGCGTTTACAGAAATTAAATGTCACTTTTAGTTTTCGAAATAATTGGCCTGGGAGTTTTTATTGAAACACCCTGTTTAGCCAGCTCATTATTTTATATTTTTATGCTTCGAAAAACAAGCACAACACCTAAGGCTGTGACCGGGAATCGAACCCGGTACCGTGGCGCAGATTGATTACGGCTGTAGCTTTAACCCACTGCGCCATCCTCGGCCCCGATACTAGACCTTAAATAGGTGGAAATAGCTGTCAATACTTAAAGTATTTTAAGAACGAACTTAAAACATTATCTCTAGCGAGTTGAATGTTCCATTTTCTGGAATAATACCACTGGTAATATACTAGTAATGCGTCAAGGAACTTCCTATTTTTGTTTTTCTTTTTTCTGTGTAGTATGATTTAATTTGACCACAAACACATAATATTTAACACTGAAAAGGAGTTCAATTTACACCAGGTAACATTTATTTTAATACTTTGTGAAAGTTAAATTAACACTATTTTAGTATTTGAACACCGGACCAACGAACCCTATTTAACACCATTTTGGTTTGTATCGATATAGACCATATATGGTGTTAATTTGGTGTTAAAATGGTCATGAAATTTTGAACATTATAGCAGATTCCTTTTTAGAATCTCACACTGGGAATGCCCAATTGAATTCAATTGAATATTACCTATGGGTAGCTTTAACCAATCGAAACCACTAAAAAACAGTATAATCCTAATTGAACTTTTCCATATTTTAAAATATTGGGAATAACCAATTAGCAGATTCCTTTTTAGAATCTTACACTGGGAATGCCCAATTGAATTCAATTGGAAATTACCCATTAGTAGCTTTAACCAATCAAAACCACTAAAAAACAGTAAAATCCCAATCGGACTTTTCCATCATGAAAAATACCAGAAAAACCAATTTCTGTTTTATATCGCTCCCAATTAAACCCAGTAAGTCCAATTCAGACCCATTAAAACCATTTAATCTAATATCATTTACATCATTCTTAAAGCAATGTATTTAATAAAACAAGTAAGTAAACACAACGTAGAGGTCCAAATTTGGGTAAAACGAGCCAAAGCCACAAAATATTTAATTTATCAATTTTTTATAAAACTTGTTTTAAACGAACCTGGGGTAAAGATAAATCTTTACAATAGGAAAAAATAAACAAATATGTTTAGGTGTTGTTGCTTATTTTTTAAGGATTATCTTTGCGGAGCAATAATAATAATCATTTAAACCAGTGGTTTACAACAAGTGGTCCGCAAAGACAAAATTAAGATAATTTATAAATCTATAAGCGGGCGGGGCTCGATTTAGTAAATACTAAAGCAGTTTTCTGATTCAAAATGTTAAATGCTTTGGCATATCTAAAAGAAATGAATAATATTAATAAATTTTTTTACATTTAGTTAAATATAAGTTATAGGGCAGAAAGACCTAGGTCGATAGCCCTTTGGTTAAACCAGTAGGCTTTTTTTATAAGTTATATTATCATATTACTTAAATACAAATATAATATATATACTTTAATATTTCAATGATATCGTATTTACTATTACATTTTCGGAATATGATATTTAATGGAAACTAACCAAATAGCTTTGTGCTTATTTCCCAGAAAATTACGTAAATTAGTAATAAATTGAGCAAGTTAATTATATTAAATAAAAATTTTATATATGTGAAAATACAATATATATTTAAATTTTTATTAATGTGTAATCAGGCCCCCCACATGGGGGGCACATGTTATTGAGTTTTGGGGCAGGTCAATTTGGGTTCCCGACCATTTCTTAACTGAACAGGATGTTCACCATCTGTAAATTTAAGTAGCAATCCAGATCACACATTGAAAAAAAATGGGTTGTCTAACTAAGGTTTCGAATATTGCCAATAGAGTTCACTTTTTCTACCGGGGTATTTTTATGCCAGACACCACACTAGGTCAAGTACATATGCAGATCTTGCAAAAGTGAATAAAAAATGTCAGGTACATACAAACATAAATTGAATGCTAAAAAGATAAAGATTCTGCTTTAGAAAGAACAGAAATGTATTGTTGGGCGCCAGACAATAATAATACAATTTTTTAGTAAAACTGAACTTTTGCTTAAATCTCAAATCACTGAACAATGTCCACAGGAAACTGTATTTTTTAAAAAGTCCTTTTTTATAGTGTGTATAATACACAATTTGTATAGTCTCTATACTATAAACCCCGAAAAATAAGTTATGGGGTGTTATTTGCGTGTGGGGGTACTGTGTGTAATAGGTAATAAGCCACTGATCAGACAAAGATATTGTATTAGGATAAAACGTTTCGAAATTCACATACCTCTCGCCTATGTAGCTCTCAGTGGCGGCTGGTGGATTTTATGTATACCAATATCTCAGTTATTAGACATGGGACCCACACCAAATTCATAATAGTTTATAATGTCATTAAATAAACAAGTTCGGCGCAAACAGAATTTAAATTGAAGTTTGCGAAAAAAAGTTAGTTTTTCCTGTTGCCTCACCCGCCTCCATGCCCCCCTATTTGATATAATTCAAATTAAAGTGGTGCAATTTATTATCTACTATAATTTATCGACAAATTTAAAATTTTATTTAAAAAATCCAAATATTACAGGTTTTATACCATTTTAAATATTTTTTTTATTTTAATAAAATAAATAATAAAAATTAAAAATCGAATAAAATCTGTAATATTTGGATTTTTTAAATAAAATTTTAAATTTGTCGATAAATTATAGTAGACCACTTTAATTTGAATGATCTCAAATAGGGGGGCCAATTTAAATTCTGTTTGCGCCGAACTTGTCTATTTAATGGCATTATAAATTTGGTGTGGGTCCCATGTCTAATAACTGAAATATTGGTATACCCAAAATCCACCAGCCTATTCAGAATCATCACGCTATATAAGAAGATACTTACTGCGTTGCTAATTTGAGCCTACTGACTTATTAGTACTGAGTAAGGGAAGTAATATTACTTATAGTAGAAGTAAATATTTGTATCATGGATTAAGGGAATATATATTTAGCGACTGGGTGTATTTATAATATAAATTTTATATATACACATTTATACACAAACTATCTAGGAATTTAGCGTGTAGTTAGCCGGAACCGATGTATTCAAGACGGAGAATTAGGCTCTCTCCTGCCCCACCGCTGGTCGGGGTAGGAAGTAGGTAGAAAATATTTAGAACGAGGCAAAAATAATAAAGTCTATTATATTTTTTGATTTAATTTATAAACACGAATATATTTCTTTTGTAAAGGGTAAAGGAGAGGTAAAGGAGTAATAAACCCAGGGATGTTTGCAAATGATGGGAAATTTTGCTGTGTTGAAAGAAACGGCTCTGAGTACTAAAATATTTACAATATTATTAAGGGTTCAGTCCCCACATCACTCCCCTGCCGGTGATGAAGATCACGAGACGCCGGATTGGAAGCGATCGGGAAACCGTACCCGTCTGCCGGATCTCGTCTTTCGATGAATTATGGTGGAGGCTGGTAGGACATCCAGCGTTGGGATGTCTGCTTTGGGCATCTCGTGTTAAGGCATCTTGTGTTGAGGCATCCCGTGTTGAGGCATCTCGCGTTGAGGCATATCGCGTTGAGGCATCTCGCGTTGAGGAGGATCGAAGCCGTTAGAGCTGTTTCACGTTAGAGCTGTTGAAGGTGAAAGGTGTTGACCGTTAGAGCTGTTAAACGTTGGAGCTGTTGAACGTTAGAGCTGTTCAACGTAAGAGCTGTGGTTGTGGCTGTCAACCAGTGTTTGGATGATTGAGCTGCGACCGCCATCCAGCGTTGGATGGTTGGTTGGTGGTCAACTGTGGGTGACCTTAGTGCTGGAACCAGTGTGGGCCGTGGCTGTGGTTGTTGGCCTCCAGTACTGTCATACTGAGGCAGATCTTAGTGTTGGAAATCAGTGTGAACCGTGTTGTGCACCGCAGCGTAGGGGAGTGATAGCCCTAGGCCGGAAGGTCGATGGTCACTATTGTAGGCCGTGGTCGTCACCATTTTGTTATGCAAAAGACTTAGATATAGTTGTGAATCTCGTTATTGTTTTCACTAGGTGCCCTGCACGTTCGTACACGAAATAAAATTTACGAATGTTCACGAACACGTCGGGGTCATCACTTCGTCGACTGGGTGTACGGATAAGTAAGCGAATTGATTAATTAGGTATATACAAACTTATTTTATTATATACACATTTATACACAAACTTTCTACGAATTTAGAGTGTAGTTAGCCGGAGCCGATGGGAAATTTTGCTTTGTTGAAAGAAACGGCTCCGGGTACTAAAATATTTACAATATAATTAAGGGTTCAGTCCCCACATATATATCCCCCCCGATTAGAGAAATACATGTACGTCATCACTTATCTGCGCAAACAATATGCTGCCAGTGGATTAATGGATCAAATATTAGATCAAATAATAGATAAAATAATAGATCAAACGTTATTGTCTAAGAACCACCCCTAAAATAAAGGATTTTTTTGAGGCACAGTCTGTGCCGCACAGGTCATCCCGTGCCCTCAGCTTATTTTTTGCAGGGCCAGCTTAGTGAAGCAATCTGCCCCATTATGAGTTTCATAAATTAATTTTTATTAACTAAAAAAATGTAATTTCAGACAAAATTTGTATATTAATTTACCACACGTATTTTACAATTCTTTTTATATTCCATTATTAATACAACGTAGTATTGTATATTTAGAATTACTACACAGTAAAAAATATTTCGGTGTAAAGTTACCAAATGGAGTGGTAAAATCATTTGGTGTTAATTTATACACTAAAATTGGTCAAAAATATTAAGTGTTTATTTTAAATTGTGGTAAAATTCATTCGTGTTAATTTAAATTTATTTTACACAGCACCGTGTCAATCTAGTGTTAATTTAAAGATAAACTCGACGCAGTGTACATTTGACACTATTGTTTGTTGACAGCTACACACATTGTGGTAAAAAAAAGTCACGTAGTCATCACCATTCGCTAACGGCAAGGGATCAATCAGTAATCCGAGTGCAGTTGATGGTAGTGTACCTATGCATGCTATTTTAAGACCATGGTTTTTAAATTAAAATTCAGTGGTCGGGTAAAGTGGTGCAATGTGACAGTGGATGCAACTTAAGTTTGTGATATAACATGTTTATTTTACCTGTGATTTTTAAGTGAAATATGAAATTTAGTAAAATTTTAAGTTTTTTGAGCTAGTGAAAAATCATATTTAACTTATATACCTATATAAGCTAAATATGGTTTTGCACAAACTGGAAAAAACTTAAAATATTAAGTACTACTTTTCATTCAAATAAAAAAAAATATTAACACTTCTTTGGTATAAGAATACACTTAAGTAGTGTTAATCATTTTTTTTTAATTTTATGCCAAAGCCTATTTGTATTCATATCTAATAGTTTGTAAGTAATATAAAATATACTTTATTTTACATGCTGTGTTTAATATTAAAACACCCACCATTTTTAACACCTACAAGTAACACCAAAATGTGTAGTAAATAACACCAAATTGAGCATTTTCTACTCTTGAATGGAGTTCTTTTACCAATATTGCGTGTTGCTTTTACCCCTAAGAGTGTATTATATTTGATGATTTTTACACTGTTACGAGTTTTTTGTACGAATAGTACGTGTAGATTTTTAACCAATTAAAAAGGGTAAAATTTACCAAATTGTATGTGGTTAGATATACCATTTCTAGTGTGGACCTATATAGACCACTTTTGGTGTTGTTTTTTACCAGAAATTTTTTACTGTGTACTTAAAAAGTTACTGCCAAATGTGTCCAATATAATATCTTAATATTGGTCAAGATTTATTATAAAGATACGGTTCAATTTAAAATTAGTTTGGAATATTCAAATAAGGCATGTCTTAGTAGATAATTTATTATTATCAAATATTTTCTTTTTTGTGTGTAATGGATATTTTCTCACATTTGAATAAACTAAACTTAAGTTTAGTTGCAAGGTTCTGGAAACATAAATCTAACAGAAATAGGAAACATTTTTATGTTTGAGGTCAAACTTAATGTTATTTACTAATTTTAATTATGGATAGGTAAAGATGGCGTTTGTGACATTAAAAGCACTGGTCGATTATAGTAAAGATGACATGATCATTACTAGGTATTACTTCCCGTATACCAGACCGAATCGAAAGAAATTTTTTGGTAGGTATTGGTGGTCGCAAAAGATGTCCGGGAGGAGCTCATTAAATTAAAAAATGATAGGCATTGTAAAAATTCGTTTGAATCAGTTTCTGTTACCTAAAGAGTTCTTATGTAAAAAGCGATATCTCATGCTCTTCTCCACATGATATCTCTACAAGGGTTTTCTGCCTTTCCTATAGTAAAAAATAAGACCACAAATTGTTTGAAATTATGTAATGATATTGGTGTAGCTCTGAGCAACAGTATTAGCCTCAAAATTGCCCAAATTGTAAAAAGGATGCAAGCTTGTAAATCAAATGGATTTCCAATAATTTAATTGTTAGAAGTTCTCTATTTAAAACCTACTGTTTTGATATAATAATAATAATAATTTTTATTGGTGATAAAAACAAAGTTTTTTTACACAAGTCAATGATTAAAACTTATTTTAAAATTTTTGGAATGTTTATTATAAACAGATTAGAAAAGTCCTAGTGGTCAAAGAAAGGTTGGGAACCACTGGTTTAAACCTAATTGCTTCTGTTTTTGTTATTATTGTAAGAAATATAAAGATATTATTAAAACATAATATTATAAATTGTGCTTTTAAGATGTCTAAAATAAAGTTTTTACTAGGGGACAAAAATCTTACTGGTAAGTAAGTATGGCTATATATAATTATTTCTAATAAATGGCATTTACCTATAGGTATACCTATCAAAACGTAACTAAAACGTTTGAAAAATTCAATTTTTTATTTTAGTACACCCTGATGATGTGACTCCAGAAACAACCCTTAATGCCTATTTAAGGGACATTAATCATTTAACTGGTACAAAACGTATGTGCCTTGAAGGCGGGTGTGGGTGTTGTATTGTAGCCGTTGAAGAAATTGACCCATTTACAAAAAAGAAAAGGGTCTTTGCAGTTAACTCTGTAAGTATAAGTTCTAGGATGTAACTATGCCAGTGATAGTATAATGTAACTATGACTACTAGAATGTTATTGGCTCTTTCCATTTCAAAACAATCGGTCCGCACAGAATGAACTCGAGAATCGCAGCCATGATTTTTTTATATGAAACGCAAATACTTATGTTATATCATAATAATAATAATAATAATAATTTATATGGTATTTATTAAAAAGTAGACAGACTGCCCAATACATTTAATTTTTAAGTTAGTTTTTTGTGAAATAGCAACAAATTGGTATTTAAATTTCATCGTTTTACGTGGAAAAACTTGGTGCATTATTTGAATAAAATCAAATGTTCGCGCCCTACAAATGTATGTCATTTTATAAACATAGCCATATATAATGATATACAATTCCAATTCATTGTATACGATTCTATAAAATGTGTCATATATAATAATATTGTAATTTATTAATAATAATTAATAATAATACATTATTATATAATATTTTGGCATCAAAATTGTCAAAAATATTCTTCTTTTATTTATTATCTTGTCACAAGATAAATCTTTTTTTTGTCCCGCTCACACCTTTCAATTATTAAAATTATCTCTACTTCTATAAAATATTTCTTGCGTTTTTTTTTATTTAATAATTGACAGGTGTGGACGGGACAAGATAAATCTTTTTTTTGTCCCGTCCACACCTTTCAATTATTAAAATTATCTCTACTTCTATAAAATATTTCTTGCGTTTTTTTTTATTTAATGTATAGCCTAATAAAATAAGAATATTTTTGACAATTTTGATGCCAATATATTATATTATAAATTATCTACAATTTTTTTTACAAAAACGGTTTTGTAATTCGTGCGTTTCGCGCCTGAAATGGCCCAGGGTGTTAATAAATTTGGAAAACATTTGGAAAAAATATAATCAAAAGAAATGCGTATTTTTTTAGAACCATACTACAGAATGGAAATGTATCTTATCAATTTGCTATTAATCTTTTCCGTGAAGAATTTCCCAATACGGCTGTTTCAAATTGAGAAAATTAATAAACAAATTTACTTTAACTGGTTCAATAATGGATGCAGCGAAATTATTAGCAGTAACTTTACTTGCAGTCTGCAAATGGATAATTTAGGGTTATCTGCAAGTTGCAGATAACCCGTTATTATAAAAAAAATTAGCGAAAAAGATTAATTAATTAAGATACATTTCAAATTCCGTATACGGAGTTATCTGCTTACCATTAATATTGAAGCTAAAAAATCGGATGAATTAGCAAATTTGTCAACATTGTTTGTTCTGTTAAAAATGGCGAAATCAGAAAAACAATTAAAGGTCAGGTTTGCAATTATTCACAAAAAACATTTTTTAAATGGGACACTATAATGTTTAATGTATTATGTTTACATATTTAAAAAGACCCTAAACAATAAATAGGCACTTCGGTGGTAACCATACTTAAAATAACCAAATTATTACTATATTTTAACAAAAATCAGAAACTTCAAGTGCTTATTAACTAATTGTTTATTTTTAAGTTTAGGGTAGTTATGCAATAAAAAAAATTTGTTTTAAATTAAAGGGTCTTTCAAAATATACAAAAATATACAGGGTATCCCATTTAATAAAATGTTAATTTTGTAAATATTTCGGAAACCCGACGTTTAATTGTTCTTCTGTTTTTACCATTTTAATCAAAATGAAAAATGCCACCAATTTGCTTATTTAACTAGAGTTTGTAGCTCCAATAATAACAGCAATAGTATACAATATTGTATATAATATTATACAATTGTACACTTAAGTGTACCCAAATAGCATTTGGACGTCCGGCCAACGTCGCTTATAACAACCCGACGTCGGTACACAACGTCTGCGCGACTACGTATTTACTTGAATCTGCACCAAAATGGGGAATAAAAATCCTGGTCGGTACGACGTCGGACGCGACGTCGGATTAAGAAAGAATTCCTTACTAAATTCAACGTCGGTTTGGACGACTCTCCCGACGTCGTCTTGTTCCAAAACAATATACTCGGGACGACCTTTCTAACACTGGCCGCTAATCACGTGATTAGCGCCCTCTTGATTAACATTGTGTAATCATAGAGTACGAATATATTTTAACCAACAGATGGCATCATGGCATCAAACACAATCATCCATACAAACGAAACAATCATGTCGCTTACACTAACTAATTTATAGATATTATTTTCGTTAAGAATGGAATTGTATCGCAGAGAGATTCTTGAAATATACAAACACAGGTCACTTTACTGATGAATGTGACCGAGGTGGATCGAAAAAAATTAATGCGCCCTAATAAATATTTAAATTAACAATTTTTTTCGGAAGAAAAAAAAATAAACATATTTTTTTTTGTGCAGATATCAATGTGAAAATGCACCAAAACATCTTTAAGAATTAACTAAAAACTACGAGACATAATTTTTAACTTTATTTTAAACATTCAATGGGTAAAAGTGAATATTCGTGATGATCATTACTCGAGTTGCAAATATGGATGATATAAAAATGGCGTAGTTGGGAAACTCCAGATATTTAACCGTACTCCGACGAAGTGTCTAAATTTTTACTGTTTCATTACTTATTTGGACCAAGAGGACAACCAAGTCTTAAAGCTTGCACCATTTCCGACCGCGGTGCACCCTTCGTATTACATTACTACGTCGGTCCGACTTATTTGCCCCAACGTCATTCCGGGTCTGTAGATACAACTATCACATGACTAAAAATAGTAACTTTCTTTATCTCTAACCTTACTTATTTTGGATGGTGACTTGTTTGTTGATTAATTCTTTGTTGGTCTGTGTCTGTTTTGCACAAAAAATGGGCGAACATCATTTTAAAGTTGTTCAAAAAGATCTAGGGGAATTCGAGCCGGTACCCCATCAATGGGAGGAAAATGGGGTTTTATATTGGCCCATAGACCCATAGATAGACCCATGTATAGACAACTTGTCTCTGCTAGTCTGGCTAGTTCTTTTTTTGTTAATCATTCGCAACCGTGATTAATTTGTATAAAATATAGACAGGTATTAAAAAAACATAGAGCCTAGCATACTCCTTGGGAAGGAAACTATAAGAAATCACAACTTTAACTTAGATGATTTTAAGAAGTTGAAAATAACTAAATATGTATCTATATGATAGGGTGATAGAATGTTACTGATATTAAATGGTGGTTTATGTCCCAGCAATAACAACGCAACTATAACCTCACTTTTAACCATAGAAAAATAAACAAAACAACACATTTTTGACCTACAGTCCGACGTCCCATTTGCACTACTTCGCAACGTTGCCTTCGAGGGAAAGAAGCCAACGTCGGACCATCGTTGCCGTACTCCAGTAATATTTCCTACATATATTTAAACGTTGCGCGGGCGTCATCAGTGGACAGATTATAATACTCTATAGGTGTTATAGTCGCAGACGTTGTGCAGTCGTCGTCTGGACGACTTTTTGCAACTTTATATTAGAAGTTCGAAAACAACTTTGATTTGCACAATGACCGACGTTGGTTCTGGTACAAATTTGGTCGGGAGTCGCGAAGCTCTAATGAAAATGCTATTTGGGTATGTTATTGTATACAATTCTATAAAATCTGTTATAATTCTTAAAGAGCATTTCAAGTTTCTATCGTTTATATTTTACTTAGTAAAGGATAGTCGACTACTACTACTAAACTATTGATAGGTCGAAAAGTTAAATAACAACTTTATATTACATACAACAAAATTGTTTTTTACAAATTTGTTGTATCGATAATAATTATTATTAAATAATAATAATAATTATAATTAAAGTTATAGACCCACCAAGTCTCATTTTTATGATTTTTTAATTGTAGTGGGTAAACTATTAATTATAATTATAATTATATGTCAAAAAGTTAAAAATAATAATATAGTACCATGCTCCACACCCAGAAGTCCCCCCCTTAACATTTGAATACAAATAATTACTGTCCACGATAAGTTGCCGGACCGAAGGAATTAAGTTATTTAGTTATTAAACAATTATTTTTATTTATATTTCTGACATATTTGACAAATTATAAATTTTAATTATAAAGGGTGGGGTTTTTTAAAGTGACCTAAAAATTGATTAAATTTTAGTGAAATCGATTAATGTTAATATTAACACGTTCCGCAAAGCATGCTAGTGCACTTGAAATTTTAACACACCACCACCACCATAAATACAATTATTATAATAGTATAAAACACTATGACTTACGTGAAAAAGTCATTGTTAAGTCAAATTTACATATGTAAATTTTTCTATATAGAAAAATGACTTTATGATTGTATAATGGCGTGATATAAATGTTATACCTTCGGTCATCTATGTGTTATATAGAATTTAAATCATTTTGTGACGTCAAATGACTATCACTAGTAGCGCCACCCCGTGGCTGTTATCATCGTAAATAAAATTCAGCTTTTAATAAGCAGCTGTCAAACGCGTATGTTACATGTTCTGGCTTTTTTCTCAAAAACACTCGTTTAAACGAGTGTTTTTGAGAATGAAGCCAGAAAATGTTAAAAATATCAACAAAAAAACCGTGACATGATTTTTTGTGTTGTTGGGTGTTTTTCGGGAGGAAATCCTGGGTTGAGTTTTTACCGGTTAGAAATCCGAATAAAGATATAAATTGCATACAGTCCCTGTAAATATAAATTGTAGTTATTAGATACAATAAATACAAATTTTAGTAATGATTACGTAAAATTTGTAAACTTCGTCTCTTCACTCTCCACTCAATAGTAAAATACCAAGAACCGGTATTATACACTTCGCGTCAAATTTAACGCACCACTAAATATTTGCCACAATTTTAAAGAATTGTCAAACCGAATTTGGTAATTTTTATCGAAAATATTTTTTCAAATTTACGTTTTGGGTAAATACAGGGTGCAAGAGTAATAATAAGTTTTTTTGCGGAAATTTGAAACGCCCTGTGGGTTGTACCAGCTATAACAGCATATGTCTCTTACTATCAAACTACAGACCGGTGACAGAAGACATGTGACAAGTGACAGATGGCAGAATACAAGTGCCAGATCACAGGTAAAAGATGAGAAATGACAGATGACATATGACAGATGAAAATTGACAAATGAAAGGTGACAGAAGACGTGATAAAAATAAAAATATTTTTTTAAAATTACTACCTATGTTAGGTGGAGCATGGTAATTAGATAAAATACACACACTAACGTAACTATATAAGCGTTAAGTTTCTAAATCAATATTATATAATATAAGAATTATTAATCGAAATCCAGTACTTAACCATTTTACATTGATCAAATTTACATCGTTCGAATTAACGGCTAAGGATAGCAATCACAAGGGTACTCATGCGCAACGCGTCGCTAAGAGAAATGTCTTATTAATAGGGATTTTTTCTTATTGATAACGACTGCAGTCATGACAAGGAAAAAAAATCAGTACACAACGTCCACATAACGTTAAACGTTGGTCTCGCTGATTTTAAAGTGGTTTACCCCTCGACCTATATGACTCATTAGTAGGGATGGGATTTTAGTTATTTTACCTTTTTTCAACCGATGTAACTATTTGAAAACCAATAATGCCAAAATGTGTTTTAAAAGATTTTCTTTTATATGAACCTAACTTGTTTTCACCTTTTTTACCTTTTTTGGAGATTTTTGCTTTAAACTACCTTTTTTATACTTTTGTTACCTATTTTTTTAACTTGTTTTCACCTTTTTACCTTTTGCTGTTTTTTTTAACCTAAAATGCTTTTTTAGTACCTTTTTAGTTACCTATTTTTCAGTTTTTAGTACCTAAATATCCCATCCCTACTCATTAGTGTATATTAGTGTATTAATTTAAAATCGTGTGTACTGGGGAGTCATTTTTCGATGTTGTATTAATAACTATACAGTAGAAACCACGAATATATGAACGTGACTCATCAGGCACAATCGTACGAAGTAATCTATCGAAGGTCACGGTCCAGTGCAGTGCTGTATAACGGGTATTTGTAAAAAATCTTGAGTGTTGGTTGCTATACTTTTGATATATTTGCTTTTAAAGTTAAATTTTAATAATTAACATCTACGATAATTAAATAAAATATATTTTTTTTAGAAACTAATTAATAAATAAACTTTTCTTTTAACTAATGAAATATTCTATCATCTGATGACAGAATGTCATATACTTACTTAAGTATATGCAGAATGTTCACTCGTTTAATATCTAACAAATTTTTAGACCGATCCAACCTCACTTTCTTCCAATTAAATTCTTTTAACTGTAAACGCAAATATTTCAGAATTGGTGACAAAAAACAAAAATGTTTACGCAGGTCAGGTACAAAGTGAAAGATATTTAAATTGTGTGGATATAAAAACAACTTGCGTTAGTTTCACGAAATTTATTAAATATTGACAATTGTTTCGGTACACAGTAGCTTCTTCAGAATGTATTAAACTAATACTAGTACAAAATTTATATAATAAAAATATTTTTGTATTCTAGCCTAGAATTTTTAGGTAAGGATTTTTATACGACATCTACCTGTGTTACATAATATAAACCAAATTAAATACTCAAAAGACTTATAGGCTTTTTTAAAAATTTATTGTTTTTAAATGTTTACAGAACAACGGCTAGATACATATTGAGATAAAGTAATGTTGTTTTTCTTGTCGAACATAGCATATTACTTGAAATGAAATATAAAACTCTGTAGATAACAGTTTAAGAATAAAATATGCATGCATATAACTCCTCCATTCTTAGACGACTGCTTCGGAGCTGAAGAGGACCGAAGTTGGAGCAGGAACCTTCTTCCTTCTTTGGAAAACCATCTTGACTGTTATGTAGCCTCCAATAGCTATAAGTGTAATTAAAGTTGCTGTTGTCCATATGATCCAATTTGTTTTTGCATAGTCATCAATTTTCTTAATTTGAAAAGGTGTTATAGAATCAAAATTTTTATTTATTTGGTGCAGTTCTCGAGTCGAGTTGTATCTTCCCAAAACTTACGTCGCCGGGTTTTAAAATGTGTGTGTTTAACTTTGGTAGTATAAGAGGTTTGGAATTCATTGTTGATAACCAGTCTCCATAAACTCGGTTTTTGATTTTGATCGTGCAGTTAAAAGGAATTTCCATTAAGTTGATTCCATTTAAAAATATGTATTCTTCATCTTTACAGGATTGCTTTACTTGGAGTGGATTCGTAGAGCTTGTTATAAGAAATTTGTCATCGATTTTTTTGATCGACTCGGCCATTGGAGAAATTTCTGTATATTTACAGTTTTTAGGTGTGCCTGATATTAAAGATGAGATACAATCCTCATTGGTAAGTAGATTTTCCTGGATGCAAAGATATACCTCGCTACTTTTCTCACAAGGGCTTTCCATGAATTGGTGAAAGTACGATGAGAGAGCAATGTAAGGTTTTGGTGGAATAAGGACTAAGTTTTCGGTTGTAGGAATGGGATACAGGTTGAAATAATCGAAATTTTCCAAAGATGTGATAGGCACCTTTAAGACAATTATTTGAAAAGTAACTAAGTACTAGTTTTTATTAATGAATACCAATTAAATTTATCTATATGATTTATTTCTTCTTTTAAGTATATTTTTGACAATGAATTTAGAATTAAAGGCAAATCTTTTGGTTTTAAAATGTCGGGGTGAATCAAATTAAGTCTTGAGAAGACCACAGCGTTTTCTAAATTATCCAGAATGGTAACCAAAATATTCGAGTTAGTTAAAATTTGATTAATAAGTGATAAAAATACAGTATTCAAATAAATGGTGTCAGCTTCAGAGTTTAACGCTTCTTTATATTCTTTTAAATATTTTAAAGTATTGTTTTGATTATTAATTAATTTTTGTATTGTATTTGAGTAATTATCTAACAGATTTTTAAAAGGAGACATTCGTGGGTTAACCTCGTAAACAATTTCTTGTTGATTATGTTCTAAATTTTCTATAGCTTTATTGTATCTTTCAACGTCTTCGGCATCTAATGAACCTGTTAAGAACTTATTAAATGAACCTAAAGCGTTAATAAGACCTCTTTTATTTCTATATCTATCTGAACTTAGAACTAATGTTTGATATTTTTCATTAATTTCTACGATTAAAGGCTTAATATTATTGTAACTATTTATTATACTATAGTATACAGGAGTGCGAAATTGACACATCTTTATGAAGAGAATCGTTAAGATTGTAGAGTATTAAGATTATTAATTTGGGTTTTAAGGGTATCTAATTTATAATAATATAGAAATACGTGATTTTTATTAATAAGCTTAGCTTTTCCTATTCTAAAGTATTTGCTAAAGAGGTTATTTTAAAGGTCGCTGGGACTAGGACCGGGTAAATTAAAAGGAGGGGAAACAGGATGATCAACTTCATCTTGTATCTGTAACAAAATATTATCTGTTAATTTTTTCGGCTTTTTTAGATTTTTTTTGTGAATTTTTTTTATTATTCAAAAGTTTAGCTTTAATTTCACAATTTAGAGCTAACTTATCTTTTTTATATTTGGGTTTAGATTTGGACCTAAAGTTTTCTTTTACATACACATTGCTGTTTTCCGCATATTCTAGAGGATTTTCACGTTTTTCGTTTAGTTTTGAAATGATCCGGAATTTTTGTAGAATCATGAATCCGTTCGTAAAGTTTTTTAGTTTTTTCCTGGTGTTGGCAAATATAATCGTTTATAATGTTTTCATCTGTTAAATCAAAAGGATCTACACTATCCGTGTGACCATTTATTATGTTAAAAGGAGTTTTTTTTGTTGATGAATGTATAGAATAATTATATGCTAGAATTGCATGGATCATTAACTGTTCTATTCTACTGGTTTTATCGTCAACGCGAAGACACCGTATTCCGTCGATAAGAGTGGAATGTTGCTAATTGGATTATAAGGCGTGCAAAAATGTAGTTTTATATTGTGAATTTTTGCAAAATCTTAAAATTGTTGAATTCTGAACCGTTATCTGATACTATAATGCGTGGGAGTCCCGTGATGAGAAGCAAATTGTAATAATGAATCAATAGTACTGATTGCACTTGAACCAATTATTTTATATGCTTGAGCGTAACGAGAAAAAGAATCTATGATTGTAATAAATTTTTGATTATCTATTTGAAATGTATCTAAATGAATTTGTTGAAAAGGTTTGGAACATGTGGGCGTTATATTAAATTTAATTACAGGAGGACTTCTATCGTATTTTGAAATTTGGTAAACATCGCAATTGTTAATATATTTTTCTACGTCTAATCTTATTTTCGGCCAAAAGTATTTTCTTTTTAGTGACAGCTCAGTTTCATTAATGCCGCGGTGGCAGGTTTTGGTTTCGTGATAATATTTAATCTTAAGTTGCTGTAATTCGAATGTTTCTACGTCTTCTAAGTATAAATGACTTCTAACAAGTTTAAAAGCTGAATTATGAAAAGTTTTTTGAATGACTTGACAAAATTGCGGAATAATATCTGTGTTTATAAAGTAAAGACAGTATAATTTTTTATCGGTAACATATTCTTTAAATAATGAGATTATTGATTGGTCTAAATTTTGTAAAGGTATAGAAACACGAATTCTATTTCTATCTTTAAAAGGCTTTTCTTTAAATAATGAGATTATTGATTGGTCTAAATTTTGTAAAGGTATAGAAACACGAACTCTATTTCTATCTTTAAAAGGCTTTTCTTTAATTACGTATTTGTTATTTAATTTAATATTGGTTGAAATTATTATTTGATTATTGTATGAATTAACAGATTTTTCAGTTATTGGTATGCCAAGAACGGGATTTTCTTCTGACGAATGAATGGTGTCAGTGGGTTCAACATTTTTAAAAGGGGGTTGAATTTGAATGTCCGAAATTATGTTTATTTTTGGTGGTTTAAGTAAATCATCTAGCAAATTTTGGGAAAGCTCGGGTATAGGCGCATCGTTATTTTGGAATTGTTGAATGTCTTTATCGATATCACCTACTTCAGGGAATATTGATTGGTTATCGACGTCTAACGGATTGATTTCAATTCGTGATAAAGCATCCGCTGAAATACTAGTTTCAAATTTGAAATGTGTTCCTCTAGAGAGGTTGAAAAAATTATAAGGTCATCCATGTATATTAAACAATTTTTATTTTGAATATCTCTAAAAATATTATCCATGACACGCTGTAATGTGGCAGGGGCATTTTTAAGACCAAATGGCATTCGAGTATACTCGTAATGTCCATTCTCGACATTAAACGCGGTTTTTGTATACTATTTGGATTCAATCTGATGAAATCCGGATGCAAGATCAAGCGTGGAAAAGTATTGGCAGCGACCAAGTTTATCTAAAATATCATGAATGTTTGGAAGCGGGTAGCGGTCATCAATAGTATTTTCGTTAACCTTTCTGTAGTCCACAACAATACGCCATTTCTTTTTACCGGAAGAATCGAGCTTTTTAGGAACGATCCAGATTGGTGAAGACCATGGACTTATCGAGGGTCTTATAATTCCATCTTCAAGCATTTTCTCTATTTGTTTTTTTACTTCCAATTTATGCACAAATGGATAACGATAAGATTTTGTATGTACCGGAATTTTGTCATTGGTTTTAATTTCGTGTTTTATCTGATTAGTAAAAGTTAGCTTTTCGTTTGGTTTATGGAAAATTACAGAAAACTCGTTGCAAATTTTTAATATTTTAGATTTTTCTTCGCTATTTAAATGATCGGTATTAATTAAATGATTTATGTTACCTTGAGTGGAAAAGTTATAATTATCTTTAAAATCTTCTATATTAAATACCTAGTTCAAAATTTTCTTTTATTGAATCTGGAAAGGGAGTGACTTTTAATGGTTGTATAAATTCTAAAGTGTGGGGTTCATCTGTAATATTTCTTATTTCAGTTAAAGCATAACCTTTTTTTGATATTGTTAGTGTTTCAGGAATAAAATAATTTTTGGATTTAACTTGAGGGATTAATATTTCACCCGAATAAACATTTACAGGAATTTTTACTTTATGTATTTCTAACGGTTTAAGTTTTATTTTAAATTTTGTTTTTTGGGGCTCCCTAAATAATAAAGGTATACTAATTTGGTCATTAAAAATAACTCTATTTAGAAAATCAATTTTAAAATTTAAATTAATTATGTCTGCAAATCCAATCAAGCCATCAAAAAATTCGTGGAAATCAAAAAGATGAAAAATATTTTTATTGGATTTTACTTGGGGAGAGCCAAACACTTGTTTATTTGTGGGGAATTTTTGTTGAGGTGGATTTGGGTGTGGTCTCATCTGAACAGGCCCGGTGGGAAAAAGTTGAAATGATTAATTATTTTGTCTAGATGGTGTAGGATTTTGATAATAAAAGTTATGAGAAGGTTTAGGTATACTTTTGTTAACCATATGTAATTGTGACATTTGACGGGATTGGTTATTAGCGTATGCAAAATTTTCTTCTTCAATTATAAAGGAAATGGCTTCTTCGAGGTCTTTAGGATTTCGAAGCCTTATTATGTCTTGTAGTCTACCAGATAAACCTCTAATATAAGTTTTTAAAGAAAGTTCGCTATAATTCTTGACGTGTAAAACGCGTTCTGCATCGGAATATGTTGAAATAGATTTTAATTTTGAAAATATTAAACTACGCGCATCTTGTATTCTTGAACCAAAATTAACAGGACTTTCATTTCGCAAAGGTCGCAAAACAATTAAATCTTGAACAAGATAATCCAAATTGCGATTGTCTCCGAAAGTTAATCTTAATGTATCCTTAATTTGTGTCCACGTATTTAGTTCTTGTCTTGAGCCTATTAAATATTGAGCTCTGCCAGAAAGCTTACCTAAAATAGCTTTTACAAGAAAATTGTTTATGGGAGTGTTTATCAGAAAATCACACGAATCAATAAAAATCTCTAAAACGTGTGTATCGCCATCAAATTTAGGTATGTTATCAATAGTTAATCTAAGAAGCTGATAGTTAACAGGTTGAGTCATATTTATTTCTGGGTTTATGTTTAAATTTTTTAAATAATTGGTTATTTCTTCAAGTGAATCAATTTTGACTTAATTTGATTTTTATTAGCCTAACTAAAACTACGTGATCTTATACAGAGATCAAATTTTGAATATATATCTGCCTTAAAGAACCAAAGGATAGGAATTGATAAGGAAAATGCTCTTACTTGTTGTATACAGGTCGCATGCATCTTCCTCGGTTTTCTTCAGCCCTTGTTGGTCTTGTTGGAACTGCACAGCTGTCTATAGTCTTTTAGTATTTTCTGTTGTTTGTCCCCGATGGACTGTTTAGTCACGTTTAACAGTTTAACTGACGAAACTTCGCAAAAAGGCACTATGCTTTCTTCAGCGCGTCACGACGTAACTATCCTACCGACACTGCGCCAATTAAATACTCAAAAGACTTATAGGCTTTTTTAAAAATTTATTGTTTTTAAATGTTTACAGAACAACGGCTAGATACATATTGAGATAAAGTAATGTTGTTTTTCTTGTCGAACATAGCATATTACTTGAAATGAAATATAAAACTCTGTAGATAACAGTTTAAGAATAAAATATGCATGCATATATCTACCACTGCCACTACAACGTTTAAAACGATTATTAATCCGTAAACACACAGCAGAAACACGATATGCAAAAACAAAGATCATATGACATATAAAAACAAATGGCCGACGGTAGAGTTGGTTGCCTTACTATATAATAAATTAAAATAAATTCCCTAAAACACGAGCTCTACTGAATTCCAACAAAATTAAGTAACAAGCTAGGACACGCGTCATATGTCCATCTTTGTCGAACACCTAGGCAGTTTTACATCACAGATGGCGCATTTTAGACAGGATGCTTAAAAACCTACGTGTGAGTACATTTACCGCTGCATCGAATGTACAAGACAGGTAAAACATTACTGCTAGCATGTCTGAGATATGTTCGGCACCCGATGAGTCACGTTCATATTTCCAATAAATTCATACGAAATTTTTGTGATTAAAAAAAGGCTGAATTTTTCGAAAATGTTTTATTTAAAAACATGTTAAAAGATAAAAATATTAAAAACAAAAAAAACAATACAAAAAAAGAATTTTTAAGAAAAGCTGGTAGAATAGGTTTTCAGGGTTGACAAAAAAAATGAGGGGAAACCAAACTCTACAACGCATACCTATTGTAAAAATTGTTAATTGATATTTTTTATGATTATTTTAGTGTCTTGTATCTATTTTTTCATGCCATGGCATGAAAATACATACCATAGAAGGGATAGGTGGTCCCACCACAAGATTTAACGCAATTCAAAAAAGTTTAGCAGAAGGCAGTGGAACGCAATGTGGATTTTGCTCCCCTGGTATGGTAATGAATATGTACGCTTTAACCCAAAGCGGTCAATTAAGCAAAGAAAGAATTGAAAATTCATTTGGAGGTAATATTTGTCGATGCACAGGTTATAGACCAATATTGGAAACATTTAGAAAGTTTGCAACAACTGATATCGAAGACTACACTCCTTGTCAACAAAATTGTGAAGGATGTCCAAGAACTAATTTAACGAATCAACTAACGGTTTTGTATGATGTTCAAAAAACTTCATGGATGAAGTTGTACAATTTGGATGATCTTCTACTGACTTTATCGAATATGGAAGGTTCTTATAAACTGGTAGCTGGAAATACAGCAAGAGGTAACAGGAGAATCTAATTAAAAAAAACATATTTTTTTTATTAAATTTAGGTGTATACAAAAATGATCCACTACCTTCCACATACATTGATATCACAAGTGTAATTGAATTAAGGTCTTGGAAAATTCAGGGTCCAAATTTAATACTCGGAGGGAATGTAACCCTTAATGATGCCATAAACATTTTTCAAAGCATTTCAAAGCAAAATACAAAGTTTAGCTACTTATCCAAACTGGCAAAACATATAGACTTGGTAGCAAATCTCCCAGTAAGAAATGTAAGCATTAGTAAAACGTATAGATCGCAAATAAATTGATTGTAAAATATTGCTTTAGATTGGAACGTTAGCTGGAAACTTAATGATAAAATATATACACCCAGACTTCCCCTCAGATATTTTTTTAATTTTGGAAACAGTTGCTGCCACTTTGATCATAGGTAAAAAAATTATATTAACTAAATTTTGTTAAATTGTGAGCTTTTAGTGGACCCAACTGGGGAAGAATTTGATGTTAAACCAAAAAAATTCTTAAAACTTGATATGAAGAAAAGGGTAATAAAATCCATAGTTTTGCCGGAATATGATGATAAATACACATACAGGAGTTATAAGGTCAGGTTTAATTTTTTTAATTAATATTAACCTGGTAGGTAATATTTGTTTTAGATAATGCATAGGGCCCAAAACGTTCACGCTGCAGTAAATGCAGGATTTTTACTAAAACTTAAAAACAATTTTGTTGTACAAGCCACCATAGTTTATGGAAATATTAATACGGAGTTTGTACATGCTGAATCTACTGAAAAATATTTAAAAAATAAAAACATATTTGATAATAGCGTTTTGCAACAAGCATTTGCTAGTTTGGATAGAGAAATAAAGACTGATTACAGACCTCCAGATGATGGACCAGAATATAGAAAACAATTGGCGATATGCTTATTTTACAAGGTAAATACATTTGTAACTGTCACCCTTTTTATAAGTCGTCTTTAGTTTGTTTTAAGTATTGCTCCAAAGGAAAAAATATCAACCAAATACCAATCGGGAGGTTTTCTTTTAAAAAGACCTTTATCAAAGGGAACTCAAGAATACTCCACTAAAAAAGACATGTATCCAGTGTCTGAACCTGTTATTAAGTTGGAGTCATTAGTACAATCTTCCGGTGAGAACCATTGTTTTTAGACCTATAATGATATACAGTGATGTTAATGCGCTAATAAGCCGTCTGTAAACAACGACACTTTAGCAATCACAGACAAACACAAGCAATACAGGTGTATGTATCTTGATCATCAGCAAATTTATCAGATGGGCCCCCTTAATTTAAAGAAGTCCAATGTTGCTTATAAATTATTTTTTGCATAACTTTTAATGCAAAGAACGTATAAAATTAAAATAAAATAGTTTTTAAAAAATTTACGGAGCGATGTTGTTGTTGTTATATAGGTATATGTACTTTTTAAGTCTAGTATGTAGTTGCCCCTTGTAAAATAGAGTTTAAATTATTTTTGAATAAAATAAATCATTTTTTATTATTTATTTTTGTTGTTTCATGAATTCAGATTAGTAATTTAGTTAAATTTTAATTATATTGTTTTACCAATAAGTCAAGTAATATCAGCTTTAAATCAACAGCATGTTGCCGTATGTCCATTTTGCATTTCATTTCCGAAATAATATTTTAATTATTGAATTATAATTTTATTATTTTATTTAATGTAATATAAATAATAATTTCATTTAATCATAATTTACGAATATATTTTTAATCCCATAAATCGTACAACACTGTTAAATTATCTGTCATTGCACGCTAAGGAGACATTAAAGACGTTTATCTCTGGACGTGAGGTATTTTTCTGATAATTTGGTGAGATGTGGTAGACCCCACCCATCCCTCACGTGAGATTCTAGCCATAAAACTTTCTTAGCGGACATAAGCATAAAACCCAAAAAAGTTTAAAAAAAAAATAAGTAATTTTTTTTAACAATAACACATATTCTTTAAATTTAAAAGTTGACGTGAAATTTTTCCTTTAAAATGAGATTTGTTGAGATTTTGCTAGACCCCCCATTTTTATCTTACGTAATTAATGGATGTTTCTTAACAGTTAATATATGTATTGATAATTTTCCGGGATCTGCTCCGTGTTGTCAATTTTTGGCTCTTAAAAGAACCGTATGTCTGACGACGTTTCGGTTCATGTACCGTCTTCAGGTCTTATCTGCTGGGCTGCTGTTGCTGATCTGCTGTCCACGTCCAACTCGCATATATATATATATATATATATATATATATATATATATATATAATTATATATATTTATATATGTATTAATGGTTCCGGGGATCTGCTTCGTTTTCTTGGTTTTTGGTTCTTAGAGTGATACTCTTTAATAAGAGTTTTTAAATTTAAGGTAAAAAGTTAAATGAAAGAAAGGCTTTAAACCTCCATTGCCTTAGTATTTTTAATCTGACGTCTTCAGGTGAATATTCATATTTAAGCTTGGTGCGTTGAAGCATCCAGGTGCAACGAGGCGTATTGGAGCATACAGGTGAGACGAATCTATGCATGGTTTAATTCCAAAGTCACATATGTTTAACAACGGTTTCCACACTTTTTTTATTTCCACTAAAGGCATACTTACTAAAGCAGTCAGGGTTCCGGTGAATAACCGCTGCTTCCTTGAACTTGCTCTTCCTCCAGTATGGTTCTATAGTATACTAATCACCTGATATGGTGTCCATGTCACCAACCCCTAAATAATTGGCCTTTCTTTTTTTGCATATTATTAATATGTTTTTTTACTTTTATAATGAGTGGGTTTAGTGTCTCGTCGATATAGGATTCTGTCTTTCTGGTTTTGTCTTCGTTAAATGGCTCCTTAACGTTTTTAAATTTAAGGTAATAAATTAAATGAAAGCTTTGGACTTTCATTGCCTTAGTATTTTTAATCTGACGTTTTGACTGTCTTCAGGTGAATATTTATATTTAAGCTTGGTGCATTGAAGCATCCAGGTGCAACAAAGCGTATTAAAGCATCCAGGTGTGACGAATCTATGCAAGGTTTAACAACAGTTTTCAGACTTTTTTTATGTCCACTAAAGGCATATAGGTATGCCTAGTATACTACACACAAAAACGTAGTGTTTGCTGTGAATATATGTTATTAATTTTAAATATACCGTTTATGCGAGATTAAATGAATTGTTTGTAATAAATATTTCGTGTATTCACCATTCAAAAGAATGATCGTCTTTAACAAGACTTTAAAATATTTAAAAGCAAGTAAAGCTAATTATTTTGTTGAAGAATTTCATATATTTGATGTTAAAGAAAATAAACATATTTTATATATATATATATATTATATATTCTAATTTAATATATCTATCATAAACTTTTAAGTAATTGGATACGTTACTTTATGAATATGGCTCTATTTAATTATATTGAATGTTTTCATATGTTCAACATAATTATTGGCAATAGTCTTAACAAAAGTATAATAGCTTTAAGTTACACTTGTAAAGAAAAAAAGTAAGAGTTTTGAAAGTCTTACTTTCTCTTAAAAACTCTGAATAAGACTTATTAAGTCGTAAAAAGTCAGAATAAGCCTCATCAAATCGGAAAAAGTCTGAATACCTAACTCTTAGAAAGTCAGACTAATAGCAAGATTTGGGAGTCTTTTGGAAGAGTTAATAAGACTTTTAGCAAAGAAATGGTAGGTATACCTATAGTGATTAAAATAAATATCCGGAATTATTCATGTTGTATTTGGTTGTTGCAAAAGAAAACACAAAGAAAAGTATTTACCTATAAACACATTTTTGTGTTATAAGGATTATAAAAACATGATAGCAATGTTTACAATATAGGTAAGCAACGCGTTGCAACGTTTCCCAGCAAACAGAGCTGTAACCAACTCGTGTTATATGAATATATTCACGTCGCATTTTGGTTGTTATTTAACGAGTTTTAAAGTAACGGAATATTGACGTGAAATAAACGTTTTGAAAAAACGAATGTTGTAACAAAAATGAAAATTTTATATTACATAAACATAAAAAACCTTCACATACAGTTCTTTCAGTCGAAATCAAGGAGGTACTTACCACAGGAATTCTGAGAAGTTTTAAAAATACGTTTGATACACGTGAAATTTAGACGAAATATGTACCTAACTACCCAGCAAACAGAAAATGTCAAACGACGTTTAAGAAGTAAAAATAAATGTCAAAATAAAACGTAAAAATGACGTATATTTCTCGCCATTATCTGACCACTTATTTCATACCAGAATCAGACGAATATGCGACGTCATCAAAATGTTTCAAAATTCGCCAATATGTAGGCAACCCATGCATACCTCTCGCCTCTGTAGCACAATAGATAGTCCTATAAAGGTGGAATGCCTTAAGCTAAGTAAGAATTTCTTACTAAGGCAAAATTACTGACCATATGGTATATACCGCTTCTGCTTGTAAGTTTTGAAGGGACACAGCTGGTCCTGTGGCCCACTCTGCGAAAAGTAAGCAGTGGGCCCTTTTAGCAAAAGCTTTTTATAAAATTTAACATTTTTAAAAATAGTGCTGTTTAACATTAAAATGAAATAATTCAACAACCAAAACACGTCAATTTTTCACCTTAAAGACGTCTAAAATGGACGTAAAGACGCATTAAAAAATTTTTTTTACGTCCAACTAAAGCGTTTTAATTACGTCCACAAAATACGTCATAAAAATGTGACATTCCAACGTTGATAACTCGTATTATATACGTAAAAAAACACGTCTTTTGGTTGAAATATTACAAAAATGTCACGTGTTTTTCAGGCTTTTCTGTTTGCTCGGTTACTTCAATTTATCACAATAAAATAGTTGATTGTGGTTTTTTTGTGTAGACCAATTGTTGATTACATAAGGTATAATAACTATACGCAACGCATGATGTGTTCGACTATCGAACAGTTGAACTCGAGTTATAAAACAAATATGGTTGATATTTGAGCTGCTTTCATTGCTGTTGTGTTTGATGCCCTGGCGAAAATAAAACGTGCATGAAAAGTGTGCAATAAGTGTGTATTTGGAGTGCAAGTCTTTATAACAATGTGCATACACGCTACTTTGTGGTAATTTCACACTTTTTGAAATAATTAAGTTTTTTCACTCTTTATGTACATTGCAATGTCATGACATCACGCTTTTTATTTGTCATATGTCACGCTTATATTACATTATATTTTAGTACATTGTTTAAAGACATTTTGCAAAGCTTCAGTCTATCTTACGCATGTCACATTTTATACACACTGTTAGCACGCTTTAATATTTCTCATTTATGACGCTTATATTACACCTTTTTATAGCATATTGGTTGTACAGTTCCAGCGATCACTCAACAGTTTAAGCACATTTTAGATATATCTCGCTTGAGTTGGGGTAAAACATTTATTTAAAAGGTGATCACCTCGAGGTAGATTCCATCTTATGTATTGCTTCTCGGCCTATTGCTAAGATCCCTTCGTGGAGTTGACAGTGCAGGTATTTTTCTTAATAAAATACAGTATGTAGGACCTACATTGTGGGTATTATTATTATTATTATTTTTTTTTTTTTAAATTATTTATTTGATTATAAGGATGTTTATATTTCAATTATGTGTAAATTTAAAAGACTCCAAAAAAAATCTGTTTTTGTAATAGGCACACAGGTGGCAAGAAACAGTGTGCAAACAATGTGAAAAGGAGTTCCCTTTAGAACTTTCAAATTTTTGGTTTTACACATTGTTTCATGTTCCATTTCCCACCCTCCGCACATCATTTTTTTTAAAAGATTGCACATTGTTGGCACATTGTTCTCAAATAATTTTGCTTTTTACACATTTCATTTTCGCCAGGATGGTACGTACAGTGTTGGCGGATGAATGTCATAAAAGTTCCTGACCAAAAATTACGAAATACTACACAAAATACTACACCCTGTTTTGAAAAATAAATTAAATTAATTTAAAATTATTATAAATTATAAAGTCAATAAAAATGTAACAGGATAGAATAAAATAATTGTGCATATTTTGTAAATATACAATATTATGGTAATAATACCAGTAAAAACCAATTTCTGTTTTATCCCTGTTAAAAATCACCCATAAAGACCAATAGAAAAGCTATTGGGATTTTCCAGCGGCAGCTTTATTGGTTTGAATTGGTCTCAATAGTGGTATCTGTACCATGAATTACCAATTCAAACCAATAGCGACACCGCTGGAAAATCCCAATACAGACCGATAGAGACTAATCGTATTTTATTGGTAATTCCCAATAGATATATTATAGATATATTTTATTGGTAATTCCCAATAGAGCTATTTGGATTTTCCAGAGGTACCGCTATTGGTTTGAATTGGTCCCCACTATCCATTTTAGACGTCTTTAAGGTAAAAAATTACGTGTTTTGATGGTTAAATAATTTCTCAAAAATAGTGCTGTTTAACATTTAATTTAAATTTCATAAATAGCTTCTGCTTTTCGCAGAGTGGGCCACAGGACGACCTGTGCCCCTTTAAAAATTCCAAAACGCCAGGCGTTTCCATGGCCAGTAATTTTGCCTTAGTAAGGAATCCTTACTTAGCAGCTCAAGGCATTCCACCTTTATAGGCCTATGTATTGTGCTACAGAGGCGAGAGGTATGCATGGGTTGCCTACCTATTGGCGAATTTTGAAAATAAATATTAAAGTGGTATATACCAATAGGGTTCCTTGTACCTACACACCGATAAAATACCAATTCAGACCATTAGTTTATCTATTGGTATTTTCCACTAAGAAAATTGCCAATAGAAACAAGTGGTCATTTGTATTAAATTGCGCAGGCGCTGAACATTTAAGTGGTATTTACCAATTGAATTTCAATTGGGAATTTCCTGTACTTGTAACTTCTTATAAAAACCAATTCAGACCATTAGGTAATCTATTGGCATTTTCCAGTACGGAAATTACCAATAGAAACCAATGCTCATTCTGTTGAGAAACCAATAGGCCCAATAGAGACCAATTTATTCCATTCTGATTTTTTATTGGTTTCTATTGGTCTCTATGGGTGATTTTTAACAGGGATATCGCTCCCAATTAAATCCAGTAAGTCCAATTCAGACCTATTGATACCAACCAATACTTCAATAGGTTTCTATAAGGAATGAATCGGTCAGGGATATCACTAAAAACATAAAGTTTTGCGATTTTAAGACCGACTAATATCACGAAGGCAATAATTGGTCGGCAAAGTCCTTCGATCTTAACCTAATATTTATTTCCATCAAGGTCGCCATTATTAAAAAACATTGTTCTTTTAGGACAAGCCAAATATATTGAGGATATGCCAGATTATCCTGGACAACTATTCATACAATTTGTGGTAGCTAAAGCACCAGCAAATTCAGTTATTACAAAAATTGATACGTCAAAAGCATTGGTAAAATATTCTTTTAAAACTAATATAAACCAATATAAAATAAAACAATTTTAGAGTATTCCAAACGTTGTAGCTTTCTATGGAAAGCAGGATATTCCTGGTGAAAACAATTTTACCCCATCAATGGCTTGGAACCTCTTCGCATTTAAAGAAGAAGTTTTTTGTAGTGGAACAGTTCAATATTACGACCAACCTGTTGGAATAATCGTCGCAAAATCACAAGAAGTAGCAGACAAAGCTGCTGAAATTGTTAAAGTAAATTGTACCCCTCCAATATCCGAACCTTTGTTAGTAATAAAAGACGTTCTAAAGGCACCTGCAGATGTACAGAAAAAAAAGATTAAACATTTAACTGATTTGGTCGCTAAAAGAAAAGGTATTGGTTTACTTCCTGAATACAAATATTAAATATTGAATGCATACTATATCAATTCTGCTGAAATAATATTTCAGAAATTAACACATTTTTTTGTAAACTAAATAATTAAATAGATTTGGATAATATAATATGTACCTATTCAATATAACAGTGCGCAAACCTTGTGTTGTTACTTTTATTTAGTTTTACTTCAATAGGAAATAAGTTATATTTCTTCTTAGGTAATTCTATTAAAAAAGTCATCAAAGGAGAATTCTATGTCGGACCTCAATATCATTTTCATATGGAAGTCCAATGTTGTGCAGTAATTCCAGTTGAAGATGGTTTGGATGTCCACTCATCAACACAATGGATAGATGGTACTCAACTTGGAGTGGCGAATGTTCTTAATATCCCCGCTAATAAGTATAAGTGTAAAAGGTGTTCAAATTCAAGGTTGTTTTTTGAAAGTGGAATGAAACGCGTATAAATATATTTAAGTATACTTACAGATCTATAGATATTATCGACCCATGCAACGAAGACTATAGTAACTCAAAAAACGTGGGTTTTGACTTACTATATGGCATCAACAGATTTTTTCAAGCTCTATTTGGTGGAAGATTACAGTAACTCAGACATGAAACGATAGGCAACCAGTGAACAACTTCCCTGTATAGTAAGTGTAATAATCCACATTCCTACAGGAAAAAACTATATTAAGTTGAGGTACTCTAGTCTACAATCAAAACTGAGTTACAATAGTCTTCGTTGCATGGGTCGTTATGACCCGGACAACATTCGTGATATTCATACGAACATCACGTCGTGATTTTCACAAATTTTATTCATACTGATATCATATGGAAGTCACCGCGTGATAAACAAAAATCATAGGAACGTCACGTCATACGGACATCATCCGGATGTCACTGCGTGAGAAATAAAAATCATGTCGTGATTTTTTATGCCATCACTGTTTGCGATTGACCGATGGCACAAAAAATCATGTCGTGATTTTTTACGCCAACGGTGTTTGGATAATCATTTTTGCGCTACGTTCGTACACTACGAGAAAAATTATGTTGAATCAACAGTTTTTGCGGTTATATTTATAAATACATTTAATATTTTCTTGGATTTAAATTAACTATATATAGTTAATTTAAATCCAAGAAAATATTGAATGTAAAACTGTTAATTCAATTGTTAACATACTTTTTCTTTCAATGTACGAATGTGTCGCAAAAATGAATATCCAAACACCGATGGCATAAAAAATCATGTCGTGATTTTTTATGCCATCGGTGTTTGGATATTTATTTTTGCGCCACATTCGTACGTTGAGAAAAAAAGTATACCTACATATATATTGAATCAAGAGTTTTTGTGGTTAAATAAAAACATTCAATATTTTTTTGGATTTAAATTAATAGTTAATTTACATTCAAGAAAATATTGAATGTATTTAACGTTTTATTAAACATTGGAATATCTTTTTTAATTGAATTCAATTAAAAAAGGACAACATTCGTGATATTCATACGAACATCATGTCGTGATTTTTTGACCGATAGCATAAAAAATCATGTCGTGATTTTTTATGATAACGGTGTTTTGATTATCATTTTTGCGCCACGTTCGTGCACTAAGAGAAAAGTTATATTGAATCAACAGGTAACAATCTAGGTTTTAAATTCGCAGTTCGCAGGGCTATAACGCATGCGCAAATTTTGCAAATATCACACCGTGAGTTCTACATGATATCACTGTGATGAAGCATGTGTATGCACTCAGGATATCACGGCGTGATAAAAAAAATCACGTTGTGATATCATCATGATTTCACCAGGAAATCCCGATTGTTGTCCGGGGATATTGTTATTTTAAAGTAAAATACAAAGGTACTGTTTAATAATGAAAAACAATATTGAACAAACAACAGGATTTTATTCTTTTGGCTTGATTTTCGATTTTGTAAAACTGCCGCGATATTTGTGCAATTTTTAAATTAATGTTATTCCGAAGGTATTGAATCGTTTAAAAATGTTAAGTGTAGGTAAACTTTTTTCTTCGAGAAACCCCAAAGGAAGGGTATTAGATCTCAAGACCTTGGCGATCAGTTAATGATTACTCTTTGTAAGATTGTTTCCGCAAAAGATCAAGTGTTTAAACACGAATTCGAAATGGTGATCAATAGCTGTATGTAAAATGACACCTAAAACCACAATGTGCTAAACGTCTATACCATACAATTCCTTCCGGCTTCATTTTAAAAAAATACGGACCACTTTCCCAAAAATAACACAAAATAGTGAACCGTTGGGGATGTACTGGCTTTTCCAGTATCACTTACTGATCAAAAAACTTCGGGATATTAATAAAGCAGAAATATCATCGTATTTATAAAAAAAGACTTTTTGTTTTGGTCCTCCTACAAGTTCTTGCCCATTTTAACGTAGGTATCATTTAAATAAATAATATTTTTGTTGAACATTAAAATTCAGTCCTTTAAATGTTTACTGTTAAATTAACTATATATAGCCAAATCTGTTTGGCGATAAATGTTTAGTTTCTTAGCAATGTGTATGCTGTTCATATAACAGTGTGTCCACGGATGGAATTTACAAGAGGAAAAAAATCTTTATTTATTTTACAACGAAGTCATTCTTTATAAAAAATTCTGCTTATGAAAAAAATGGGTTTACTATAAAAAAAGATCAGGCATACAGGATGTTAATAACTTGGTAAAACATAAAAATTCTTCTAGAGGGAAGTACCATTATTTATTCTTTTAGACAAAATTCGTATAAAGCATTGTTCCAATTGTTGTTTATATGCAATAATCATGGTGGTTTCGTGCGATTATTTGCTGTATTGTGTCTGTATTAAAAATTGTTAGCAAAAAAAAGAGCGTATTTATTCAGTATATTGCTGCGAAATTGGAAATGTATCTTATCAATATTCTATTAATTTTTTCCGTAATTTTTTTATTTTATTAGCTATGGGTCAGTTGGCTAAAGGCTGCATTTTCATCGTGTTTTCCTAATTTTTTTTAGATCCTTTACTGAAACAGTTTTGATAATTTTTTTAAATTACTTTTCGAAATACGTTTTGCCGAATCGGCCGCGTGCGGCCCGACACACGTATTTCTTCCGACGTGTAGAACGGGGACGTCCGCCTGGCCAGCTGTCGACCATATCCGCCTGACCGAATGTCGGCTGTGTATAGTTGGCCGAGTGCCGGCCACAACCGCCTGGCCATTCAAAAAAGCCTACGTCCTGAAATTCTCTGAATGGCAAGATACTTCTTTAACACACTCGACTAGCTAGACATTATTCGTTTCTGAGCAGTTGTTCAGCTATGCCATTACGGACGCACACTTCCAACTAAATATTGCAACCAATCGCTATTTATAGTTAACTCGCGTGCGTAAGCAGCCGTGAGATGTATCGCTTTTGCCGCGGCAGGCCGTATTCCAGCCGTAAGCGGGCCGGCTAGGGCAAGCCGAAGGATTTTGCAGCGGCATGCCGTATTCTGGCCGACTTCGGTTAGAACATGGCTAAACGGTACCGGGGTAACATAACGCGGGCCGTAAGCGGGCCGACTGGGGAAAGCCGAACCGCCGGTCAACAGCCTATGCCGAGCGAAGGTCGACTGCCGAGTGTTTGGTGCTTACTGGGATGTTGGCACAAGAGGTGAAATATATTAATTTACAAATTATAATATATCAGTATACAGTGTGTCCCCGGATGGAATTTCCGACAGGAAAAACTTTTTTAGACCTGATACAGCTAAACCGAGCACGGATTTGGAATCTACGACCAAAAATTATGTTTACGTGCACATGTGCGAGCGTTTAGCTGTGATATTTCAAGAGTTGAAAATTTACCTACAGTGTTATTATTAAATAAATAAGAAATATCATTCATAAATATAACCCAGTAAGCACCAAACACTTGGCAAACAGTCGGCCTTCGGCTTTCCCTCAGTCGTTCCGCTTATGGCCCGCGTTATGTTAGCCCGGTACAGTTTGGCCATGTTCCAACCAAAGTCGGCCAGAATACGGCATGCCGCTGCAAAATCGTTCGGCTTGCCCTAGCCGGCCCGCTTACGGCCCACGGTTAATTTTATAGACGATTTCAGAAAAAAAATATATAATCATCGAAACTATTGTTTTCGGGTTTATCCGACTTCCAATTAACAGGAAACATGAGAAATAAAATCCTTCATGTATGGCATTCTATATAGTGGCCCAAAAATATGTCAAAATTTTGAAATTTTTTGTAAAAACTAAAAATTTTAAATTTTAAAAAAACTTCCTTTAATGATAATAAAGCGTTTAATTTTAAGTAAAAAACGTCTTATAAAGTTTTCTGTAGACGCTATAGTTTTGTTATAAAAAATTTCTGATTTTTTTTACTTCACAAAATAATACATATTAATCATATTCAATTAACTTAATAAGTTTTAATGTCCAAATAAATACATGTAATTATATGTGCTGGCTATTATAATAACAAATACTCCTTAACAGTTTTTCTTTAAAAAATTGCAAATTCCTTGAATTTAAATTAAAATTTTTTGAAAACGTTAAAATAGTGATGCACTTGTTCTGACGCTTGTTCAGAAAAAAGGTTGATATTTTTCAATGAACTCTGGAACATGATGAACTAGGGCATGCATTTTTGTTGTGTACCGTACTCCGACTTTAGATAGTTCTACTGCGAAACGTTGAATATTTTCGGCATAACTTATACTTAGAGATTTCCCAAAGCAACTGGAAACAACTTCGTCAAAATACTTAAACAAATTGAGGTATTTGTTTCCTAAAACCATATGTATAAACTTTAATACATTAAAGACGAATATATATATCGCACATGGGAGACAACAGTGTCATAAGTTTTTTATTATTTTATCGTTGAATAAGAATATGACGAACGTATGACTGGCCCCATCGCCAACGCCTTATACTGATTTCCCAGGGTTATTTTACCCCCTTTTAGTTCTCCCACGTATCCCGCCACTGCACAGCATTGCCTGTGTTTGGTGGAGCCGAATTTTTACCCCGGCTGGTAAATCTCGCCTAGAAGGCCGTAACTGACAGTGTCGATGGTTAAGGCCTCTTAAAGAATTTTTTCGCCTAGTCCGCTAGTGGAGTGCGGAAAAGGAGGGAAAATATTTTGGTTTTTGAGGGACATTGAACTGACCCAAAACCAAGTACAATCCAGGTAATACTGAGACCATCCATCCTGGATTAAAGCAATGGCTCTGGAAACATCAGTCGGAGACATATCCATTTTTAAAAGTAAGAAAACACCTCAAAAGTAACACATTAATTTACAAAAAAATGTCCAAGTATGGGATGATTCAACAAAACAATCACTGTGGACCATAGCAACCTTAGTTCTTCGAACAAAAAAATATTGGAAAATGCAATGTTGTTTTGCCACTTTACAGAGTGTCTTAAACTTATGGTAAAAAACATATTTTTGTTTAAACCTGTATATTATAAACGTTCGTCTATTTTTAGTAATTTTTTAAAATGTAAGCGATTCTCCATTAATTTATCCACAATATTGTTTAATATTCGTTTAAATCCGAAATCAAATAAAAAAGTTATTTGCGATTGAAATTCATCGAAAATTTGTGTGGATCGATTATTTTGCCTGTGAGTGTAAGTAAGATTTTTTTTTAGAATAAAAGTATAGGATCTACAAAAAACTTTTTGAGACGCTTTTAACTTAAAATTAAACGCTCTATTATCCTCGAGATTATCCTTAAAAAAAGTTTTTTTTTAATTTAATATTTTTAGTGTTTAGAAAAAATTACAAACTTTTGTCATATTTTTGGGCCACTATCTAAAATGCCCTACATGAAGGATTTTAATTTTCATGTTTCCTGTTACTTGGGAGTCGGACAAACCCAAAAACACAATTTTCGATGATTATATATTTTTTTTCTGAAATCGTCTATAAAATTAACCGTGGGCCGGAATACGACCTGCCGCGGTATAAACGATACATCTCACTCCTGCTTACGCAAGCGAGCTAACTATAAATAGCGATGGGTTGCAATATTTAGTTGGAAGTGTGCGTCTGTAATGGTATAGCTGAACATTAATTGTTTGAAGTCCCCATCTCCATACTCATCTGCTCAGTAACGTATAATGGCTAGCTATAGTCGAGTGTGTTAAACCTATAGGATATACCTATCCAGGATGTCTGAAGGCTTTTTTTGAATTGCCAGGCTGTTGTGGCCGGCACTCGGCCAACTATACACAGCCGACACTCGGCCGAGTAAACATAGCCGACATTCGGCCAGGCGGACATGCCCGGTCTACACGCCGGAACAAATACATGTGTCGGGACGCATGCGGCCGATTCGGCAAAACGTATTCGGGCCGTATGCGGGCCGGCTAGCTTTTGCTTACTGGGAATGAAAAACAAAGGTCAAAAAATTGAACCCTGTGGAACCCCAAGTGAGACTTTCTTAATACTTGACTGTATATTATTTAAAAATACTATTTGACTTCGGTTTGCTAAGTACGAGGAAACTCACCTAAGTGGTAGACCAACAGATTCAAGCTTTCTGATTAGAAGCTCATGACTGACCATATCAAATGCTCGGTCGGCTTGGATAAAAAAAATAAGCCTTCCACCTGTAGTCTATCAGTATGACCTTCATAAATATAATTTAGGGCATCTGCTATAGCAGTATGCGTGGATTAGTGTTGCCAGAGATGGTACATTTGTACCTTTTTGGTACGTTTGGTGCTTTGGTGGTACTACAAGGTCTATTTTGGTACATTTTCATAAAATTTTTGAATTTTGATATATTTTCAATATTTTGCCTATTTTCAACAAAGTTGCTGCTTTGTTTATCTTACTTCGCGGTCATTTCCTAGTATTCCGCTTCCTGTCTTACAATAGCGTTATTAAAATGACGTATCTTAAAGATACTATCTTTATTCGTTTTATTTTCATATTCGTCTGTATCGCGCTATATTTAATTTTGGGGAAAAGACGAAAAGCACAAAAATGTTTTTGTTTATTGCATTTAAACGATGGTACAGTTGGGAGCAATAGCTCAGTAGCAACGACATTCAAAAATCGCTTGCGGTCAAAGTCATAGCTCCGCCTACTGTAGGATCTTAACCAAGAAAAAACGGTGGTACCTACACCACGCAACGGCTGCAAGCGAATATAAACCAACCGTAGTACTGATCTAATGCACGTGACATTTCAGGGAAATTTGGTACATTTTAAAAGTCGAATTTGATACTTTATCTTTCCAACCACTGGCAACACTGGCGTGGATTTTTTCCTACGAAAGCCATTTTGATTTTCGACAGTTATATTATAACCATAGATTAGATAATAACGATTATAACTCTCCAAAAATTGACTTAACCTGTTATAAAATAAAATATCAAAGACTTTGCTTAATTGACTGGATAGGCTAATGGATCTGTAATTGTTTAGATCATTTTTGCAACCTCTGTTCTTATATACTGGTATACTTTTAGAAATTTTTAATGAATTAGGATACTCTCCATTTAGAAAAGACAGGTTTACAAGATGTGCCATTGGAATGGCTATAATTTCTTTAACTTAATTTAATATTTTATCATGAATGTCATCAATTCCAGCTGCAGGTTTTTTAGTGGTCTTTTTTATTAATAAAAGCAATTGCTTCTATAATTTCAAAGGGTGTTACAGGATGCAGAAAAAAACTTTTAAAATTAGAAACAATTTTTATATTATTAAACTCTGTGACTAAATCGTTATTAACAATACTAATAAAATGGTTGTTGAAAATTTCGCACATTTTTTTTTTCGATCACTATGGGTAGGTATTATTATCTATGGAAAAAGTACCTAACTTTAATTTCAGATATGTAGTGTTTTTTTGATTTGGCGTTATTAATTATTTTACAAATTTCCTTTGAGATATTTGTTGCATCTTTGATTCTACCATTGTTTACTGTATGTTTGGCTTTGATTATAGAGTTTTCATAAATGTTCTTAAATTCTTTGTATTTTTTGGTATATGGTGTGTTATTAAGTCACCTGGAAAGCATTTTAGTAAACCATATTTTATTCCTTACTGTCAAATATATATATATGTAGTCCTTCGGAGGGGACTTTAAGCCCGCGGTCCGTTCCTACCCCTAACCCGCACAAGCCATTCAGTTGGCTTATAGGACTTATGGGAGTAAGGGTGGAACTAAAAGAGCACTTTTGTATATAAACTTTTTTTTTGTATATAGTCGAGTACCTATTTACAAAAAAACGATCGTTTTTTCAAAATTCAAAAAGCATTCATAAATTTGAACATTAGATATTAATAATAATATATTGTACTAATTGTTTTTATGTTAAAGAGTTAACATGCAAGTGCGTCGCTTGGGCGGAGCATTTGGTGCTAAAATAACCCGTAATACACTACCTTCAGTAGCTGCGGCTCTAGCAGCTTACAAACTCAACCAACCGGTTAAAATGCGTTTATCCCTTGAGAAAAACATGGAAATAATTGGCAAGAGATATCCTTGTTACGTCAAGTACGAAGTAGGAGTAAACGAAAAAGGAGTAATTCAATATTTAAATGCCGATATTTATTCTGATTTTGGAATTGGAGGAAATGAAGCTATGTTCCTCTTTTTACTTGATTGTTTTCAAAGTGGTTATCTCTCAGATACTTGGAATGTTTCACTTTATCAGGTTCATACTGATACACACGCCAACTGTTTTGCTCGAGCACCAGGTACTACAGAGGGTTTTGCTGCTATCGAGGCTATAATGGAGCATATAGCCTCCAGCTTAAATTTAGACTCTTACGATTTGAAGAAAGCTAATTTTGATTTAACTAAATATCCTAAAATTCAAGATTATTATACGGAAATCCTTACATGGGCTAATATCAACCAACGTAAACAAAGCATCAAAACATTTAACAATGTAAGCTTGATGATTTAAGGTAACACACAAAATAAAGTCGTATTTTTAGAATAACAGATGGAAAAAACGTGGCATGTCAATTTCTCCTCTTGTATGGACTTTGGAGGTTACTGGTAACTTTTCAGTATTTGTTTCCATATTTCATGGTGATGGAAGTGTGGCTGTTGCGCATGGTGGCATTGAAATGGGACAAGGGATTAATACTAAGGTAAAATAAACGAAATATAAATTTTATTTTAAAAAAGTTTTTAGGTTGCCCAAGTGTGTGCCTATAAATTGGGAATACCTTTAAACATGGTGTCTGTAAAACCTACCAATACTTTGACAAATGCAAATTGCTTTATAACAGGTGGTAGTGTAACCAGTGAAGCAGTTTGCTGGGTAGGTGTCAAACGTTTTTAAAGTACATTTTATTATTTTTTGTAATATTTTAGTCCACTATAAAATCCTGCCAAATTCTTTTGGATAGAATGAAACCAGTAAGAGATCAAATGACTAACCCTTCATGGAAGGATTTGGTTGCAAAATGCTTTGATAAAAACGTCTTACTTAGTGCCAATTCACTGTAAGTCTAAAATATAATTTATATCATAAGTTTTAAAGGGTTTCAAATACAGATTTAATGGTTAATTTAAGTGGATAAAATAAAAAATACGATTTTATTATTATTTTTTTTAATTTCGTATTTATTTATTTCAAAAGAATTTCTTTAGTAAAGATTTTTAAGACAGAATACTCCATTTTCTGTGATTTAATCTAATCTTTAATTTACGTTTAGGAGAGAAGCGAGTCTTACTTTTAAACTCGGTTTTTGTAATAAATTTCAAAAATTACTTGTCTATAGCAATGAACTACATTAGAATTAATTTATATTGGCCATTGTAGCATCTTGTTTATCATATAACTTAAAAATCTGTGAAATCGTTGCGTAAATTAAAATCGAATGCTTCCATATCTGATGCTTTAGATGGTATGCCAATGCATCGAAGGAGATAGTACCCTATCCAATTTACGCAGTGGGCGCAGTCGAAGTAGAAGTTGACATTCTAACAGGACAACACCAAGTCATTCAAGTTGATATCATAGAAGACGTGGGGGACAGCATAAGTCCTGTTATAGATATAGGACAAGTTGAGGGTGCTTTTGTAATGGGTATGGGATACTATACTACGGAAAAACTAGTTTATGATGAAAAAGGAAAATTACTTACCAACAGAACTTGGAACTACTACCCACCTGGGGCTAAGGATATTCCGCAGAATCTTAATATCAAGTTTCCAGGAAACAATCCTAATCCCGTGGGCACACTTCATTCAAAAGGTAAGTATTGTATAGAATTAGATTATAAATACCCGGTATGTCGATTTTTATCTGCAATTGCGGGTATAAATATTTTCTGGGAACGTCGGGTTTTATCTATTTAGTTCCATGTCTGCTTTCATCTGGTTTCATCCGCAAATACCTGTATTTGGGTTTATATCTGCAATCATCCGATTTTATCTGCATATACCTGCTTTCGTCTGTTTTTAACCGGTTTTATCTGCGTCTGCCTTCATTTACTTCTTTGCCTGCTTTCGTCCGGTTTCTTCCGCAATTATCTAATTTTATCCGGTTTCACTTGCAAACATCTGCTTTCATCTGCGAACGTCTGATTTCATCCGCAAACATCTATTTTAGTCCGCAAAAGTCTGCTTCATCCGATTTTACCTGCAAACATCTGCTTTTATCCGCGAAGATCTGCTTTTAACTGTGAACGTCTGTTTTAATCCGCAAACATCTGCCTTTATCCGCAAACATCTGCATTTATCCGCGAACGTCTGTTTAATCTTTATCTGCTTTAATCCGCAAACATATGCTTTTATCCGCAAACATCTGCTCTTATCCGCAAAGATCTGCTTTTATCTGTAAACGTCTGCTTTAATCCGCAAACATTTATTTTAATCCGCGAAGCATCTGCTTTTATCCTGCTTTCGCCCGATTTCACCTGCTTTTATCTGTAAACGTCTGCTTTAATCCGCAAACATCTATTTTAATCTGCAAAACATCTGCTTTTATCCTGCTTTCGGCCAATTTCCTCTGCAAACATCTGCTTTTATCCGCGAAGATCTGCTTTCATCTGCGAACGTCTTCTTTAATCCGCAAGCATCTGTTTTAATCCGCAAACATCTTCTTTTATCCGCAAACATCTGCTTTTATCCTGCTTTCGCCCGATTTCACCTGCAAACGTCTGCTTCTAATTGCAAACCTCTGCTTTTACCCGCGTTCGGTTTTATAAGTGATTCGCGCTTTTTGTTTTCCTTACGTCTTCTTGGGTATACTTTAGTTTAATTTACCTGCTGTGTCAAATTTTACTGAGCTGGTTCACGGCACAAAACTTTATAACTTTAAAAGGAATTATTTAAATAAAAACAACTTGTAGAAGTTTATTGAACTTCATTATTATTTGGTTAAATACTAATAAGGCCTTTGTTGAAAGACATAATTAAACAGTTTTTAATCATTAAGTTTACATTTAAATTAATTGGTAGAAAAAATATGTTTAATTTCAAATACATTTGAAATTATAACATCTTTAATTTGTATGGAATTTGTTTGAAAAACACTTGATAAACCCGGACAAATGCAGATATAAACGAAATGCAGTAGAGCCGGTCAAAAGCAGATGATTGCGGGGCTGCAGTAACCGGATGAAATCAGGCGTTCGCAGATAAAAGCATATGTTTGCGGATAAAACCGTATAAAAGCAGACATTCGCTTGTAAAAACACATGTTCGCGGATAAAAGCAGATGTTTGCGGGTAAAACCGGATCAAATCAGACGTTTGCGGATGAAAGCAGATGTTCGCGGATGATTTCCGATGTTCGCAGATAAAAGCAGATGTTCGCGGATAAAAGCAGATGTTTGCGGGTAAATTGGACTAGGCAGACGTTTGCGGGTAAAATCAGATGCTCGCGGATAAAACCAGACGTTTGCAGACAAAACCCGACTAAAATAGACGAAAGAAAATGCAGGTAATCGCGGATAAAACCAGACGTCAGCAGACGTTTGCTGATGATCCCGGACAAATTCAGATATAAACGCAGTGGAGACGGTTAAAAACAGATAATTTCAGATAATTGCGGGGGTGCACTAACCGGATATAAAACACAACCAACCGGTGTTCACGGATATAGCGATGCGGACAAGCAGATGTTATCAGATAATATTTTTACCCGCTTTTATCCGGCTTCGACGAAAACTTTATATCCGCAATCATCTGCTTTATTCCGGTTTAGACGAAGAATATCCGCAATCCTCCGTCATTTTTAGCAGGACATTTACTCCTATTGAATTCGAGACAAAAAAGATTATAGTGTTCCATTGCCTTAAAATCTGCATATTTTTAAATTTATTTAAACTAACCTTTTGAAGATAACTTAAATAAGGCATTACAAATTCCATTAAATTACTTTTATATTCAAGATAAAACTTCCAATTTTTTAAAACTAAGCTAATCTATAATAAAATATCTCGAGGCTATAAATCATAGTTTCATTCATCTCAAACACTTCAAAAATGAAAGTTTTTAGACCTAATCCCAACTACGTTCCTCAACATAAACTAACGAGCGTAAGGAATACTTAAGTATTACTGTTTTTAAAGTAGGTATATATATATACCTACTTTAAAAAACAAGATAAATAACAACGTAACTTTATTTCCGAAGAGTTGCACAACATAAACCACCCCAAATCCAAAATTAAAAGGCAAACGGGGATAAAACCAGATAAAAACAGACAAATTGTAGGCAAACGCGGATAAAACCGGACGAAAGCAGACGTTTAAACGCAATTGCGGATAAAACCGATCAAACAACGAAATTATAAATAAATATAATAGCGTCGTATACCTACTATATGCTCTATAGAGCACAACAAAAATATTGTTATCTCTAATAAAGATACTCTAAATCAGTTTTTATTAATAACAATAACAATTGTTCTTAATAAAATTTTACAACATAGGTTCGAGTTTGAAATCTTGATCCTTTTTAATAACGAAAACAAGTGACAAAAAACGCATCGAAAAATGATCAAAAAGGATCAAGTTTTAAAACTTTATCATTTGTCGATTAGTTTTTTTCAGCAGGGAAATAAAAATGAATAACATCCATGGAGAATTCTCTAGAGAGTTCTACCTATCGTGATAATAACATTTATTTGTTGGAAATAAAATGACAATAAAATGACAAATTAACGAAAACTAACCAAATATACCTTTTATCAAAATTTTGCCGGTCCAAAAACTATTAGAAAAATCAAAATTTGCGAATTATCCAGACAATAAAAATGATAATCTAAGGGTTTGAAGTCCAGCAAAAACTTTTATCAACAATGCAATTTTTTTGTAAACATTAGGGTGCTTTAAAAAATAAAATTTAATTTTTTTTTGCTCTTAGGGTATACCCTCTCAAATGTTTCTATTTAATATAAAAAATCCTCACCAAACATGGAAAAAATAATTTTATGTTTGGAATTTTATACCTCTGTATCAAAGTAACTTATGGCAATGATCATTGCAGTTTCTTATATAAAATGTAACGCTCTACAAAAAAGGTCTCTTATTATTTTTCGATAAATTGATTTCTTCTAGTTATTCGAGGTCAAAGTTTGATTAACATCACATTTTCTGGTTTTTTTAATTTTATGGTAGCAGACAGGAGGTGAAAGGGGGCAAAACAAGGCAGCGGGGGGGCAAAATGGGGTACCCAAAAATGAGCATATTAGGCCAAGAAGTGAGATATTTTTGTGCTGACGCGTAGCAGAGGCCTGCAATTGAGTAAATAACAACAAAACCTTCTGGGCTAACAACTAATCACTAGCACAAGTTTTTTTCTACTCCTATTACGGAATATGACCGTTCTAATATCACATATATTCCTTAAAGTATTACAGAATAAATTATTCTATCATCGAATGACGGAATAAACACTGGTGGCGACATCTCTGTGTTTAATATCTCACAAATTTTAGACCGATCCTACCTCACCTTCTCCCAATTTAAGTTATTTTTCTATGGTATTTTTTCGAAACGTAGAAAAAGTATAGTCTGAAACACGTTTGGAATTGCATATTCTGCTCTCGTGAAACTTTTCACTCGAGCGGAATATGCCGTATTCCAAACTTGTTACAGAATATACTATTACCTGTAAACTGTTGGTTTTTATATGTTGACGACAATAAACACATTCATGTTATGTTGATCAACAGAACTCGAGTTCTGATGATAAACGTTAAAAGTAAATTATTAAACCGTAGCGTATTATAAATAAATAAATAAGACACATACAAATCATGGTGATGGCCATGGATTGTATTTGCTTCATTGGAAATATAATTTTATGCCATTTGTGTTTAAATATGATTTTTGGCACATGACTGCCCCGAACGTCAAAGCTCGGCGAAAGTTGTCGAATCTATAAAGATCAATTGACTGTAAGGTTCTGACCGGCTATTTTTTTTTAAATAAGTCAACAATTCCATCAACCCTTAAAGCACACAAAACAGTGACCCATATGGATGTGTCTCAATAATAGCTTCTGGATTAATAAACAATTGTTTCCACTCCAAATCCGACAATTTTATTTTGATCAAGAGGAATCTTTTTTAAGACTAATAACCATGACCATGAGTTTAATCCCTCTAAAAAAACGTTTACAAATGACGTTTAATAGGAAGATTTAAATTTGTAGCAATTGGAGAGCCTCCGTTGTGCCTTTCAGTAGCAGTGCCTTTAGCAATAAGAAATGCTGTTGGATTAGCTAGAAAAGATGGAGATTTAACCAAAGAAGCTTGGTATCCTTTTGGTAAGAAATTATTAAAAAATAATAATAAATAAACATTGCAACATTTCAGATGGATGTTCGACAATTGAAAATACTTTTTTAAACTCCCTAAACAACTACAAGATGTATAGTTTGTAATTGTATTATATATGTATGCAGTGGGTTAGTAAATAATAAAAAATTAATATTGAGTATTGTTGAATTTAATATATGACATGGTGTAGTTGGGATGACAAACTGTGCATAATTACATCATGTATATGGTCAATGATAGGTTTTAAAAATTACTAATTTGACGGTATGACAAGCTAGACACATTCAACAAGTATTCCATATTTATATAACATCTAAATAACTTTACAGTTTCATCATTTTGTAAATAATTAAAGGCCTAAATTAATTTGCAATTGGACATAACATGGACTGATATTGTTTTTGTTTACATAAATACAAAGTGTATGGTGATTGAACCTACTTTATTTACAAATTGACGAATATTTTTAATTAAATGGTCATCATTGGGATATTTTCTTACAAAGAAAACATTATATAACATATTTTATATTGTGTACAATATCCATAAAGGTAAAAAGTGCCGTATATCTTACAAGTGCATCTAAAACAAATTAATAACACTGTACATGATGAAAAATAACAGTGCAATTTTTCGCCAAATTTATTCATTACGCATCAGCGAAAAACTGTTTACATAAGAAGGGAAATCTATTTAAAGCACTAGTCGTTGCAAGAATATATACAAAGTGAACCAAATAAACATACAAGTTTTATGTTTAATATATTATTTAATTCGCTTTGTATATCTAATTCTACCATGTCCCTACCTCTCTTAGTAGTTAGTAGCTCGTTATATTTTCTACAATCTACATAATAATTTACCAGTTCGTTTAACCATTTAGGCAAAATGTTGACTCTCAGGCACCGTTTTAATTTTGTAAGGTATGCTGTCAGCAGAATTGTCTCAGTGAAATTTATAGCTTTTAGAGAAAGTTGAAAGCACGTCGATATTTTTTATAAAATGCACTGTAATTGATATTAAGATTTACACCTAGAGTATGATAATGTATATAAATATTGTCATGTTGTTCAAAAGCCAATAGTTTGTTTTAAGGTCAACATTTAATGATTTTAGTTACTAACTATTAGATAACATATATTTACACCCTCTGGAAGATTTATAAACTGATGTGAAATATTTAAGCAACATTTTTTTAAAGATCTACAAAATATAAATAAAAGTCTAGAAAGTTCTTCTTTGCATATTTTTTAAGCTTAAACAAGTTTGCTAAATGGCGTCAACGTGGGTGTAGTAGTTTTAAAAATACGCCCTTTAAACTACCCCCTTATTAAAAAAGTGAATTTAAAGATTTCTTATTATACACACAAGATACTCTTATGCTTCAAAAACAGTTTAAAAACTTATTAAAAAGGTCTGCCAACATTTTCTATGTAGACAAGGATTCTTTATAGTGTTTTACAACCACGTGGTTTTCCCCTAGGTCCCCGGAATACACGTATGCTTCTGGACCCCTACAATTTAGGAGAATTTTATAATTTTCTATGCTCTATATAACATAACTCCTCAAGCAGCCTCTTCCATTATACCTCGTTCTTGTCCTCTTCAATTTAAGTCCTGAGGAAGTCTTTTATACAAAATTTGTACATGTTGGAGTAGGGAGATCTATCAGAACCTTTTCTGTATACAAGTAACTTACTTTCTACTACCTTCAGGCTCAATCATTCCACACCCATAGACAAAGACTCCTAAAACAGCAGGATGGTTTACTAACATCGCCTTCAAAAGATACTCTCCAACAGACGACATCACCAACTTGTAAAGCTCTTAAGCTGGCTATTCAAAAGGTATACAGTGTGCCTACAGAGGGTAAAGTATTAAAAACACTTCTAAAGAACACTTTATCCACTTCAGTCGTACAATAACAAACATAAAACAGTTTAAACACTTCAAAACAATAAATAAATAACTTAATAAAATTAAAGTCAAAAATAGTCAAATGGGTTGCATTTTGCTAGGACCTCGTAAAAAATAGGGTAAGAATTATGAGGCCGTACAAATTACGCTTAGATTTGACTTACTGGGTGTATAGGTGATACTAGTGTATACTTTACCAGAGTATGGACATTGTTTTAAACGCATATACTTTTGCCAAAGCTAAATATTTTGAAGTCAGCTTAAGAGCTTTACAAGGTGGTAATGTGGTCTGATGGGGTGAATGTTTTGGCAAAGTTAGTAAACCTCCCTGCCAAAGTTACCACAGTGAAAAGCAAATTCTACTTTTTTGTCTCTGGATTGAAAGCAAGTTACTTACATACAGAAAAGGTTTCAGTAGACCCCCTAGGTAAAATCAGAAACCGCTTGAGAAGTGAGGATGAGGAAGATAACAGGTAATGTTACGGTGAAGCATAGAAAATTACAAATCCTAAAAGAATGCCTCCTGAATGGTAGAGGTCACTGCGGTCGGACGCTGCAGGTACTCCAGGATCATAAGTGTATTCCTGGGACCTAGATAAAAACTCGTGGTTGTAAAACACTATAAAGAAACGGAAAATATGGGCAGACCATTTAAATTAATTTAGAGCACAAGAGTAAACTGTAATAAAAAAATCTCCACTCATTATTTTGAGATGGGTGTAGTTTGAAGGGCATATTTCTGAAACTACTGCACCCACGTTGACGCCCTTCAGCAATCTTTATTTAAATTTTATAGATCATTAAAAAAGAAGTGCTTCAATTTTGCACATCAGTTTATATTTTAAGGTTGATCATCTTACTGCTAAATTTAGAAGTCACTTTCAAACAACACATCATGACAAGTTTTAGTGGATACAAAATATACCCTTGGGGAAGGTACTACTATAATTTATTATACAATTTTTTTATTATTTTTAATTATTATGTTTAATTTTCTAATAAACATTTTTAAGTAAAGGCTTAAAAATTCTACATTATTATAAACAATATATTATTTGTTCCACCAATACGATTTATTAAAAAAACCTAAATAATAAAAAAGGAAAAAGAAAAAGAAAACAAAATAAAAAAAATTATAACAGATTTAATACAAGTATATAACATATTATGTACATGACTAAAACATATTTCAACTTGAACAAAATAAACATCAAAATAAAAATAAAATGTATAATTTTCATATGTAATATCTATGATAAATACTGTTATATTATAATTTTCGCTATCTATGTATGTAGAGTCCATGTTTATAAAATCACAAAATTGGCTTATTCCTGATTTTGTAATTAAAGACTTTGCCCCTTTAACAATAACATTTTTTTGTAGGGAAATAAGAATAAATACTATTTAATTTAGTTTTAAGGGACAAAGTCGACCAACACAATCAAAGCCAAAACATGAGATACGCATAGTTTAACATATAAAATTCTTTGGACTACAGGGTGTTTTGTTGTACTTAACATCTAAGATATAAATATTAATAATCATCGTAATTGTAACCAGTAAAACACCCTGCATATTAATGTGCCAGTTTAACAAATACAATTTACATGTTGGAGTATTATGTATTTAATGTATTAAATATTTTAAATCGGAAGATGTATGACATTGCTCGTTTCTTAAATTGTATTGCAGAATTTAAATGTAACAATATTATAAAACAAGTTTATAAGTTATTTGCTTGAAAACAACTTATTGCTTGAGTGTTTAAGTATTAAATGTTTAAACATTCATTTTGGTTATTTAGTACAAACATTGTCCAAAGCAACACATACTGATTTAATCTTATTTTTAGGTTTGTTTTTAAGATCTTCAGTAATAACAAAACATATACATTTTATAATAAATATGAATTTCAAAAAGAAACAGGGCGACAAAGTTTAACCCATTTCTATACCGGAATTGTCTCATCATGTCACATCTTCTCCTTCAAAAGAGTATAGTCTAATATCTGATTTAAAATAATGTCGGCCTGAGCCATTAACGACGACCGATTAAACATGTTTTAACGAAAAATAAACTTGGTAACCACTTTACTGTTTAGTAAAACCAACCAAATGATATGTGTAGAGTCAAAGAAGCGCAAACGGGACAATCTACTTACTTTCCTGCTTACTTAAACTTAACGCGAACTCGTAGTCGGCTTGTTCTTGCAGCCTCCTCTGTTTCCGGTCGTCCTCCAATCGCATGCTTTCCTTAGCCGCCCAGGCCAACTGCTGCGCCTCGGACATTCCTTCGCCGACCGGCGCCGACTTGCGACCGTCCGATGCTGTCGGGCGGTCTGACGTCGCCAGTGGCGCGCTCTGGCGGCCGTCGGCGAGACCGAACGGATCAAAATTGTTGCCGGAATTTTGTTGATTGTTTTGCTGCGTCGATTCTTCCTCGTCGAAGCAGATGTTGAAAGGGTCCTCGTATCGGTAGTCTCTGAACGGGTCGTCGGTAAAGTCCAGTCCTTTCGGTTTTGCCGCTGGCGCTGCTGTCGTCGTCGTCGTGAGGGTCGTTGTCGGATTATTACTGGAGAACTAAGGAGGATACGTGAAGATTATTAAGGCTGAAATGTGTTAAACAGAAAAACCAAGGGTTAGTATTGAAGACATCGGGGACCTATCGGCGCCTGAAATAACTGTTAGGCTTACGTAAAACGAAAAATAAATAATAATGATGCACACTACTGTGAACTGGATCATGCAGCTGCCACCAAACTTTGGAATAGCTAAATAAAAAATAAAAATAATAAATAAATTGCTAAAAACAAATTATATAAATAATAATTAAAATACATATTCAAATATATGGAGAAGTCCACCCCAAATCGACAACTTTTGAACTTTTTTTTACCCCGCTAATAAGTTTGTAAGAATTTTTACCCCAACAAAAAAAAAAATATTAAATGGCTCACCCATAACTTTTTTAGAAATTGACTAAATAGGATTTTTTTTAATGTTTAGTTCTGTAATGAACTTTTCAAATTCTATGAAATTTTTCAGTATGCTGAACAAACAATCAATTCTTCAAAGTTCGACATTTTAATTTTTTTCTTTTCTTTTCATAAAAAACTTCGATTAATTATGCGAACAATGCTGCTAAATCCAGAGTCAATCTTTTTTTTATAAAAAATTTGTTTTTATTATAAAATCAATTTAAGTAAATGGTTCTATAATATTTTACACATAATTTATAATCTAATCTAATAATTTTATGATTAATACGATTAACAATAATTTAATTTTGCATGCCAATTTAATAAAGGATTTATATATTTATCCACAATTCACATATTAAATAAGCATAATAATACTGCTTTGTGACCCATTATAAAGGTAATAACACTCTAGTGTCCTATAATCCATTTATAAGACACTAATGTTTTTTGACAATTAATAAAACAAAAAACTCGTATTTATTTATTTATGTTTTATTTGCTAGCAAAAATAAATAACTATTTGTTGGCATTTAAATAATTTACATTTTTTATACTCATTTAAATTAGAAAAAATTCGAACAAAAAAACAATCTTTAGCATAAATTATTAGGTTAGATTATAAATTGAGTGTAAAATATCATAGAACAATGGTTCAGTAAATATAGTTAAATTGATTTTATTACAGAAATAAGTTTTTCAATTAAAAAAAAATAGAAGATAAATCGAAGGTATTTTTATAAAAATAACAAAAAATGTCAAACTAAAAAACACTGAATAGAACTTGACATCGAACTTTTTGTTTTATTTTTTTTTAGAATTTGTATTAAAAATCAATTTAAAAAAAAACGTCCTATTTAGTAGGTTTTTAAAAATATTGTGGGCATTTGAAAAAAAGCCATATTTTGAAAAAAATTCAGTTTTTTTGAATCAATAAAAAAATTTGAAAAAATCCTGTGAAACGTTTTTAGGTAGAAAAAAAAAATTAGGTATCCAAATCAAAAGGAGTCAAAAGTGGTCGATTTGGCTTGGAACGACCCATATACATAACGGGAATTCTATTGATTAATTCTAGGTACTCCATTAGCAAACTTGTAATTTCTGGCTATGAATCACTTTCTGATTGGCAGACTATTAATTATAAAAATATATATTTTTTTAGACATTAATTCTAATTCTAATTTTATTCAAAGCTGAAATGCATTTATTAGTAGATAAAAATGTAGAAAAGTAATGGTACCGACCTATCCAGCTTATAGGCGAAGCCTATAAGGTTCGGTCCTTCCGCGGGACCTACTGTTTAACGTGGAATCCGAACCACGGTCCTCGATAAACCACCACTGCAACCACATTTTAACATGGTACAGTTAGAATCATCTTCTGACTTTTAACACGCACAACACCCAATGCTGTGACCGGGGATCAAACCCGGTACCGATGCACGCAGTTTGTCTCGGCTTAGTAGCTTAACCCACTGCGCTATCGACTATTTGTATATATATTTTTATAAATATATGATTGCAACATAAATAAAGTTTAAAAAATGTTTTAAAAAACTTCTATTTAATATTTTTCCAGAAAAGTGGCTACTATTTATTATATTAGAAGTTAAAGATTTGCCAAAAAGGTATAGAACCTATATATAAAGGGTGGGGGACATACCTCTCTATAGCCGGAATATTTGGAAAATTTGGGAAAAGGCTTTGGTTCGGGATAATCTATAATATAACTTCGATATAAACACTACAAAATAAAAAACGTTCATTAGATCTATCTATAAACTAACGTTTTTTGTTAGGTTAACTTCTAAAGTTTAATTTGTTACCCACAATTTAAATCAATGTGTTGAAAAATAGACAAAACATTTTTATTGATTTAAATTTGCATGTTAACATACATAATTAAAAATTATTTAACAATTTATAATTCTACCAAATACACAGGTTTTAGAGGCACTTAATTCAAATGAAACCTCAGAATTGCTTTATAATGTTTAAGGTAAATTCCAATTTAAAGAAAGAAAAAACACGGTTTGTCACATTACGAAATACTTTTTCCATCTAAAGTGAAAGTCTTTTCTCCTCTACAAAAAATCGCTAGTTGAAAATACCTTCTGATGTATGGTTATATATTTCGAAGAACTGATTAATATCTCAAAAAAGTGATTTCTGGCTGAATTTGGATTCAGCATGTTTCTGAAAAATATAGTCCAGTTTCTGTTTAAAAATGTTCTTGTAAAAAAGTGAAAAAACTACCTAGCTATTTGTTTAACCAAAAGGACTCGTCCTTTTTGACACTTAGCTTTTTGCTGATTAAATTACTTGTCCACCTGGTAATTAAATATAAGCTTTGTCGCTACTTTGATTTTCCGCTCTGTAGGCAGGGCCGGCCCGAGGTACGGGCGAACCGGGCAACGGCCCAGAGCGGCATAATGGGGGGGGCGGCATTTTTACGATTTGGTAATGATAATCAAGAATAATAATAATCAAGAATTAAGAATTACGCTCGAGAAATGCAGTTTAGATAATTTAATATCTTTGTTACAAAGATTTGAAAGAGGCGCTTTCTTTCATTCGTTTCTTCAATCACATCCTGTAGTTTTCTATACTTTTGTTTGACAATTAATAATTGACAAATATTATATCACGATTGGGCTTGCTAAGGTAGTTTGATAATTAGAAGTATAAAATGTCTGAAAAACGCAAAAAAGATTCAGGAACTTGTTATAAAAACAAGAGAAGGTGGCGTGCGGCGGAAAATCGAGTACTAGCACCAACCTTTTCCAAATTCTTGCAAAAAGAACCATCGTAGGCAGGTATAATAATTATACTATAATTAAACAATATTGCATAAATGAAAATAAGGTTTTATTTTTGTTGTGTACATCTAAACATTGTTTTTAGAGGTCTAAAATCAATGATCTGACAGCAGCATTCGGTTTTGCCAAAGTCCGCTAAACTCATTACGTAATAAAAAAAATGAACCTATGAATATTACCAGTAATGGGTCAAGAAAGTTTCTTAAAGAAATTAAGAAAATTAAATGTTTCATTATATATTGAGTTAATTTACTTTTAAAGATGATTCACCTGAAGTAAGTTACTTAAAATGTTCGGGTGCACTCGGTCTGTATACTTTTACATTAAAAATACGATATTTTAACATCAATTATGTAAAATAATAATCTGAGCTATTGCGGAATATTGCGAAAGTAAATTTTAACAAACCAAAGAATTCTTTCTAATTTAAAAATATTGTTTAATTATACTCACTATAATAGTGACACTATTTACAGTATATAATAATATATAGGATATAATCATTGACAAGTGATGCAATTATGTATATATATTTAACAGTATATTGCCTTACCTAGTAATTCTAAAGCATAAAAAATTAATAAATTTGAAAAAAATAATTACGTTAAACTACTTATTTTCCTATTCCTGCTGAATAAAATGGGGGCGGCAAAAATATCTTCGCCCGGGGCGGCAAAAAAGGTCGGGCCTGCCCTGTCTGTAGGGGCAGCCATGTTAGAGCACTCCAAAAGAAAATTATTACATCCTAACAATTCTTTATAATTAGTGTGTGTTGTTAGTAACATAATGTTAAATAAAGAAAGCGGCAATATTAAAAATGAGATAAATAGTTAAGGACATTGCACATATAATAAAAAATCTAAAATAAATTGGTGAAGATAAATAAACTTTAAAGTACAATTTTTGTTAAAGAGTTTTTGGCGCTCCTAGCGTGGTCCCAAAAATCGCAGTTAAATTATAATTTTTCAAAAATCCATAAAGAAAAATTACTGTTCAAAAAAATTTAAAATTTTGGGTTTTCGAGTTTTTCAATGGAATGAGCAACTGTACCAAAATTCATCAAAATCGAAGATGGTGCCTTCAAAACCTTTGGTTGATTTGATATGATATTACCCTTGAATGTTATTTTGTTTTTCTCACTATGTAAAAAAACATGGTTTACAAAAATGATAAGTTAATCCACAATTAATCTTTTTCTGTCTACTAAAAGTACAGTATTAGGCATTAGCCTAATTACCATTTGGTATAGGTAGAATTAAAAAAAATTAATAAATCTTTATTATATTTTGAAGTTTTTGATTATGACAAAAACTGATATTTAATCTTACTGTTATTTATCTAATTTAATATCTTAACTTAAATATTTAATGAAATATTTTTAATACTAACAAAGAAGACTTTAAATTTAAGTGTATATTCTTATTTTATTTAATTTTTTAAACAAAGTTTAATTTGTTGAAACCGTTAAATAAAAATGTTATTTTAATAAATAAAATAACTTCCTATTCGGTAAAATAATAATAATAATAATGGTGTATTTAGGTAAAAGGATTTCCCGTGCAGTATACTTAAAAGATTGACTTTATTATATTTTATTCCAAAGGTATGATGAAAAGCAACTATAGTATAATCACAAAACTGTTTGTTACTTTGTAATGAAACAAAAATAAAAAACACATGCAAAAATTTAAAAAATAATAATACAGGCAACAAAACTAAGCTGGCATCTTACCTTGGCATCGAAATTGCTAAAGTCTGCAAATCCACCGCCCCCGCTACCTGAAAAGGGATCGGCGCCAAAAGCGTCGGGTTGCGAGGATCGCTTGCCAGGCGGTGCCATCGGACGTGGCGGGGCAGGACGCGGCGGCGGCTGCTTGCTTTTGCTTTTCGGCGGCAACGCCGGACTGGGACTGGTTGGTCGGCCTGGCGCAGTCGCCGAACCGTCTCTGGTGGGTGCGTGCAGGATCGCAAACGGGTCGCAACCGAACGGATCTTTTTCAGACTGAAATAGGAGAAGAACGTAATGATGTTTATAGCATTATAAGAGTAATACATTTTTTAAATGTATTATTAAATATACACATAAATACATTTATAACTGACTAAACCTTATTATTGACAAAAACTTGTCTTGAAGAGGATTGCGGCAATATAAAACAAACACAATTGGGTTATGTTCGCAGTTTGCAATGTGTTCTGGTATAAGCAAATTTGAAATAGAGGTATGAAAAACGAAAATTACGGCTAAAAGCCTTTGAAAAGAAATTTTGTTGAAGTTGTTGGAAATTATTATTTAAGTTTTTGTCCTTGTAAAAGATTAATTAATTATATTATAATTATAATAATTATATTATAACTATAATAGGTATTTTTTTACAGGTACCAATAACACCTTTTTAGGCATTTAGGCAAATGTTTTAAAAATTAAATGCAATGATGCTGAAGACATCGAGAGGGAAAAAATACATTTAAAATTTGTGACAAGAATATAAAAAAGTTAAGAAACAAACTCTTGAAGATAACATATGTTAGTAAATGCTTGATATATATAAATTATGGCTTCAGAATAAACGTTTTTAACAAAAGGTGGGGGCTATACTCAAAAATTGTGCTAGAAAATGGGAGGTGGAGTCTCGAAACTTTTACCCTTGCTGAACAAAATCCTGGCTACACGGTGTAGAAAAGCAGGGATTCTTGCCCCATGTTTCCCTTTATTATATACCTATATTTCTAGGCCCAAAAATAAATAGAGTGTAAGTTTCCTTAGAAAAAAGTCCCCTCTACTTTGGCAAGTCCTTTACCCAAAACCTACTGTTTCTAATAATAATTTAAAAATTTAAAAGAAAGAATAAGTTGAACATGGTCTAAAATTTAAAATTCTTCAAAAGTATTTAAAAAAATAAGACAAATATTTTTTAAAAACAATTTTGTTTTTATTTTATAATATCCTTATTATTTATTAAATAGTAATTTTTTTAAATTATCTAGTTATTATATTAAAAAGTAAACATTTATGGAAGGTATGTATGTTTTTAATAATACAAAAATGAATCAATGCATATTTTCACCCAGGTTTAATTTTAGGGGTAATTATTTTACAATGAAACCAAATAAAGTTTTAAATCAATTGATTTCAAGCATTCAGCTTTTCAATCAGGCAAAAAAACAGCAAAGATATTTGATATAATTAACATGGTAGTAATTTTATCTTTAAAAAAATGTTATTTTTTAATTATATCTTTGTAATAGGTATGTTTACCTTCGAAATTATTTATTTTTTCATATATATTTACAAACAATAATACTGTCTATTTTTATCCATATTTTAAATTAGTCGTTAACGACTGATATAAATTATATTCAGGTCAATTCACTAACATGAGTTGTTAACCCACTATAAATTAACATGGTAGTAATTTTATCTTTAAAAAAATGTAATTTTTTAATTATTTCTTTGTAATAGGTATGTTTACCTTCGAAATTTATTTTTTCATATATATTTACAAACAATAATACTGTCTATTTTTATCCATATTTTAAATTAGTCGTTAACGACTGATATAAATTATATTTAGGTCAATTCACTAACATGAGTCGTTAACTTTACCCACTAGATCAGTGGATATTGGCCAATCAGGTCGATTAAATATAAGGATAACCACTAATTCTAGTGGCTAACGTTAACGACTCGTGTTGGTAAATTGGCCTGATTAACCGATTTACATTTTGGATGATTTTATTGGCCAAAAAACAAATCTAGTAAACCATGACTTATATTAGCGAAATTATTTTCTATGGTTAAAAGCAAATGCTACGAATTTCAAATAAATATTTTAATTGTTTTATCTCTAATTTAAAATGTCAATGTATAGAAATCGACTTTTTTATGGAAAATATAAAAATTGAAAGATAATTACCCAATTTATTTTATAAAACAATATATTTTAAAGAAAATTACTACGTTGCCATGTCGTGCAAAAACCTATATCCACTGATATGCTAAATTAGTTGGTATAAATAAATTAACGTTTCTGCATAAGGCCCTTAGACTTTTTAAGAATATATTGAGAGCTTAAAACAAATTGAATGGCGTTGTAATTAATAAAGATTGTCGAAATACACACGTCAAACCTTTTTATTTTTGTTTCGGCAAATATAGCATGATCCCACTACTGGTTTAGGGCCTTTAGATTCTTGAGGTTTATTTTCCGTAGCAAATGATGACCCTGGTGATACCAGTGGATGCCCCATCATCGATTATAGTGAATTTTTGGTAGAAAATATGTTTACAACATTTGGCATTTGCGAGCGTTTTTCAATATTACCCATTGCAAGGCTGCATCCTAAATCTTGATAAAAAGTTCTTTGGCTATGTGATGACGACATAATTCCCTTTGGCCCTCCATGTCTTCAAACACTTTATAAAACCGAATCAATACTAAAATATTTCAATGCATTGAATTTAAACCAAAATACACAATTTCACAAAACGGCTAACGCAGAACAAAACAATTTAAAACTGTATATTATATAAAGGCTTAAATTATATAATAATTTTCCAATGATTTCAAATCTTTAAAAAATGTAGAAGCTTATATTTGGATGACAAATCTCCAGACGAGCATTGGTGCATGTTTTTTTAAACACCCTGTATAAAGCATTTTATTTTTTATTATTTAAAAATATTTGGATTAGGAATACCAATTAATGATTAAAAATACTGCAAAATATACCATAGAAAACCTTTCCCAATGTTATAAATTAAAAAAACAAATTCATGAAAAATCACAACAAAATATGCTAAAAATGTACTTACTTCTTGAGCTGGTGCTTCTGGAGTTTTATTCGAATCAAATGCATTAAATGATCCACCAAAGGGATCTGCGGTAAATCCATCCTGTAATTTTTTAAATAAAAGTGTTACACAATACCCAAAATGACATGTAAAACAAATGCTTACATTGGTTGATTTTGCGAAGGCATCATTAAATGGATCATTGGAGAAGGCATCTTTACTTTTAAAATGATCTGAAAATATTCTTTGTGAAAAACACTTGAGATTTTTTTTAACCTTACCATTGTTGAAATCAGCTGTGAACCCTGTCGGTCCATTTTGACTGCTAAATGGGTCGCTATCAAAACCATTCTGAAAAAAAAACACAAAACTTACAAGAAAATTCGCCAAACATAATTTTGTTTACAAACCTGTTTGTTTGATACTCCATTTGCCATGATGATAGAGCTAAACTTTGAGCTTCTAAAATCAGGTGCAATCCTCAGAGCAGTATCTGGAAGTGAAATAACGTCACCGGTTTCAATGGCTGTGTCGCATGCCTGAATGGCGTCCGTCATTTGTCTGGTGTGTTCTTGTAATTCTGATATCAAGTTTTTAGCCTAAAAAATATTGTTTGCTTAAAAATACAAAGTTGCAATAATATATATTGTACTTACTTTGCTGATGTTCAGTTGACTGTCCTGTAAATTACCAGTGAGATGTTCTAATTTTTTGGAGCTCTCAATTTTTTGCTGTTCCAATCTTTGCTCTTCCATTCTGAGCCCTTCGAGTTGCTCCTTTTTACTGTTTAATTCAGACTCTTGTGAAGCAACTAACTCTGCCTGTTCTGAAGCCTGGATTCTTAATTTGTCAACCTAAAATTACAAACAAATATTTTAATATAAAACGAAATCATAATAAGTACAAAGGCGCAATACAATACATTTTCTAATAAAGCTACAGTAATAGTCTACTAAAAACAATTTACTTACATACTTTTAGAATGAAGTGATGTTCTGAATAATAAAACCGTGTTTAATTGAATTTTAAATCAATTTAAATGTACAAGATCAAGGTGATAAGTCTAGGCAACAAATAAATACATACAATTGACATTGAGATTAAATCTAATAAAAAATGTTCAGTACCCGCCACCAAAGCACAGCAAAAAAACATTTGAAATTTTGAAAAAAAAAGTCGGAAAAATTACCTTAGCTACTTGTTCTTCCAACTCTCTGTTAACAATCTCCATTTCACCGTCAACCTCTATTTTCTAATAACAGACAAATAAAAAAAAAGAAAATTCAACATGCCTAAAACCACTACACTAATGTGACTAAGATATAGTAAAGAGATTACAAGCAAGGCAAAGCTACAAGAAAACATTACCATACAAGTTTTATTTAGTTCAGTTTTTACCTGGGCTTTAAGATCATTAAGTCTTTTTTGGGCCTCCCCTTTTTGGTTTTCCAGTTGCTTTAGAGTTGCTGCTAATGTATCCAATTCGCTCTTAAAAATATTTGATATTAGAACATCTGCATTATTTTTACAAACTCTATAACCTACCTGTAAATTTTTAATTTCCCCACTTTTAATTTTAATATCGGCTTCCTTTTGTGCAATATCAGTTTCCAAGGCTAGTTTTTCTCGTGCAAGTTCTTCTATATCTTTGCTGATCATGTCTAACTCAGGGTTCGAGTAGCGTGTATTATTATTCTCCTATTAAAAAAAACACCTTGTATATTGTCGCATAGACACAAATAATATTGTCAACATGAAATGCTGGTCAATTTTATTATCAATATTTTTAACCGGAATTCTAGTCGAAGCGTCAATATTTTCGAGTTCCCTTAAAAAGCTCAAAGAAAAAGCAAAATCCATATATAAGAAAAACTTTGGTAAAGACAAAACTTGGCAGTATACTGGAACAGATCCTACTGAATATCCGGGTCTAAATCATGAATATAGAAAAATACAAAAGGCAAAATGGGAGAAATATTATGAATGCCTAATAGTGCAAAACAAATCATTAGATGGAAAGATATCAGCAACACCTGAAGCCATTTTGGGATATGAAGGAAGTTCAGTAAAGTAAATATGCTTACAATCTTTTTCAAATTCAAAAATATGACATGGATTTTTTTTAAACCTTGGGCAGTTTGAAAAAATTTGCGTTATTAATAGTAGTAGTAATTATGGATTTTGTTAGAGTATAAGCAAATTGTATCCAAACCAAATTTGCCTTCTGGTTATTTTACCCCATTTTAAGACAAAACTTATGTATAATACTTTATTTAGTTTTATATTTTATCCAGACTGATTTGTAAGATATGCTTAAGTCCAATAGACCAGGAAAGAGGCAACACCATCGTATGGGAATGGGCAGCCGAGGGTCAAAAGCATATGGAGCAGGTGGACTTAAACGATAACATTCTAATATCGCCACACGATAAAACGTTGATGCTGTACAACTTGCAAAAGGACCAAACCGGACAATACAAATGTAAACTCGGGGAAACGCTGACTCTGCCCTACTTTTTAACCGTGGGAGAAATTATAGAGGATAACTTTATTAAGGTAAAAAACTTTACTTTCTTTATTATTATTTTCTATATTTCTTTTCAATCTAACTTCTTTCTCGAGGTATTAGAGGTTGTTTAACTTTATTTTATCCAACCCCCATTTCGTTTCATAACTTTAACTGGTGGGCGAAATCTTACTTCGGCCACGGGCTAAAGTTAACTTTAAGTTCAAATTGGAAAATGTAAGGTTTAAGTTGCATGACAGCTGTTGGATTCCAAATAAAATTGGCTAGTTAAATAATAGTTATTTATGTATCAAGGCAGTAAAGTCGTATTTTTTATCACGAATGTGGAAATTATATAATAATTAATATTGATGATAAAATCAAATGTCATTTGATGATCAAATCAAATGACATTTGAATGTAGGAAGTGTCTACGTTTACTGTTTCTTGCGACGGTTATTATATATTTGCCCGCCACGGCGATTTTTTAATCTAATTAATTTAAATTAACTTATTTTTATTAAACAACATTTTATGAACGGGTCCAATTGACCTCCGCGACAGTGCTTCTTTTTAAATATTATTTAGTTGCTGCTGAGGAGCAGTAGACACATCTTAAAATGTATAATGGGTTGCATACAATACTCGTATTAAATCGGCAGTAAAGTTCTACTTTACTGCCGATTGTTGACAACTTTACTGCCGATTTCGGATAAAATATTGTATGAGATTCCACTAGCGTGTTGTCTCGAGTATGTATTATTTGAGTCATTAAAAAGTATTGATATACAGTGTATTTTTTTATGTTTGTGATTGCGTCATCAATTGCTGAACCACACATAGACATTCAAATGTGTAGCTGTCTTTTTTTTTTCTTTGTAAAAGTTCATCTGTAATTCTAAAACGTATCGGGATCCGCTAAACCAGCAGATGGCGACACAATTAAACGTAATTTACGACAAACGTCAATCCGATGTCGCGCTCACGCAGCTTGTGCTGAAGGTTAGTCAGTGGCGTTTATACAGTAATTTGTCATTAAATAACAGATTTTGTAAGTTTGTCAGGTTTTAAAAATGCCTGGCAAACGTTTGGACGATAATCGAAAACGTTTTATTATTAATTTAGTTAAATATTTCCAAAGGGAATTGGATCATGGGGGTCCCCTGCTCCCACTAAACTGCGTCCAAGAGGTAAGCTATGTTAGGCTTCTTCCTACTGAGCATGTTTACTCTCGGGTCAAAGACATGTGCAATAGTAAAATCGCATGCGTTATAAGAAAATATAACCGCCATTTCACTACAGCGCATGTCTCTGACCTCCATCCGAAAATCCAAATGCTCGTTTAATAAAGTGGACAATGCTTTCCGAAAAGCACAAGCATTAGACGAGTCCCCAGCCCAACCTTCTGGCAGCAAAACAAAGGCCAAGTTTCCATTACCAGGGGGGCATGAACGTTGAGTTATTAGAAAGGTGGGTAGATGAAAAGTTGGTGCCAAATTTGAAGAAACCTTTACTGATTGTGATGTACAATGCTCCTTACCACAGCGTCGTTGTTGAGCGTCGAGCGTTGTGCTTGGAAAACAGCAAATAGAAGAGTAGCTAACAGAACATAATATTCAGTTCACCAAAGGTATGTTTAAAGCGGAATTGCTGTTCATGGCACGCTACCACACCCAGCCGAAGCTTTACAAAGTTGATGAGTACCTCCAGCAGCATATGGGCATGAGGTTTTGCGTCTGCCTCCATATCATATATGGGCGCAGGTACATAAACAATTAGATGGGCGCTTGCAACAACGTTTTGTTTTACGCTAAAACATATTATGATTCCCACATGGGGGAAGACGGCTATGGCGACAATAAAGTGCTAGCAATGTGGGGTCAAGCACTGAACCAATGCACGCCAGAACGTTGGTGTTTCGTACTGAGGCACACCATCTGTTCCCTTTTACCACTTGGTGGTGTAAGGTTTGCTAGTGTTACTAGCTATAAACAAATTTTCTCCATTCTTTCTTGTTCTTGGATAATGTTTTTGCGGCTGCCCATGTTATTCCTCTGCTTTCTATTATGTCCTTCTTCCCTTTTTCTTTTGTACGACTTTTGCCTCCCAAACCGGCTTCACTTGTCTGCTGTCCTTTAGTCTTTGTAAATATCCCCACCAGCTTAGCTGCCTTTTTTCAATAAATTCTAGAGTGGATTATATTTCTAGTTCTTCTCTTGTTACAGTATTTCTAATTCTATCCATCCTTTTTGTGCTTGGTTTAGTACCCATGATCCTCATCCAAAGGTTAATATTGGTCTAAATATGGCTTTAAAATTTATTTTGGTTCTTTTAGAGATTTCTTGCTTTCTTATAAATTTATAATTTACATTAATAAAGTTAAAATAAATGCAAACTAATCATTAGAATTATTGTTTAATTGGGTGTATTTTGAGTTGGGTAACTATGAGGCGACATTAGGCAACCAAAAATACACCCACGATAAATGCTTAGACCCCTTCAAAATGATACGCTACTGACTCTAAATTTAGTTTTGGTTTAATTCTTACGAACCAATTGATGACATCATCACAAACATTCAAAAAATACACTGTATTTACAAGTGGAATTGGGTGTATTTTGAGTTGGGTAACTATAAGGCGACATTAGGCAACCAAAAATACACCCATGATAAATGCTTAGACCCCTTCAAAATGATACGCTACTGACTCTAAATTTAGTTTTGGTTTAATTCATACGAACCAATTGATGACGTCATCACAAACATTCAAAAAATACACTGTATTTACAAGTGGAATGATTTTTTAGGTGCATACGTCAAAATCGCCTAACCATCCACACAAACAAAGGCCTCTAGTAATAAGAGAATATAGTTTAATACTTGACACAGAGTGGGGTGATTGGTCGGGATGCACTATTTGCGGAGAAGTTGGTAAAAAACACAAAATTGGATATTGTACTGTAGGAATTAATACTGAGAAAAGCTATGTAAAAAATAATTTGTTTAGTTTTCAGTTATTTCTTTTAAATATTTTTATAGAATTTATACAATGAATCTGCAAAACAATTACCAGAAAAAGATTTAGAACTGCTAAAAACATTTAAATTCGGCATGCCATGTGCTTCGTACATTTTACCAGATTCGGTGAAACAAATACCGCAAGTAGCAGAGAGAAAAAATGAAATAATGACTGGATTTTGCAAAGTAAGAAATTAAAAAAGGTGTTTAAAAATATCCCTGTCATACGCGTATGTTACAAACTAGTATTTTTGAGAATAAGGTCGGAAAATGTTAAAAATATCAAGAAAAAAAACGTGGAACAATGTGTTTTTGTCGACAGGAAATCCTGGGTTAAGTTTTTACCGGTTTTTCAATAAACAGTGGAAATCCGAATGAAGAAATAAATTTCCCCTATAAATATAAATTGTACCTATTAGATACATTAAATACACATTTTAGGAATAATAAATCAAAATCGAGTTCTAAATCAAAGTTTTTCAGTTTTTACTTGCAACGCGAAACACAAATAATGCGCGATTTAGCTGCGCTATTGAAACTGCGAACAAAATTTGTCAAATAAGACTTCTGCCTTCCACTCTTTTGTGAAAAAAAGTATTTATTTAGATTTGCCATTTCTTCTTTAATATTCTCTTTTTGGACTGCCAAGGTCTGTGGCTTGATCACAGACTTAACCCCAAAGCAAGAAGTTTTGGTCAACAAAATTTTAAACAGACATACTTAAGTAGGATTTAATTCGGACTAACGTTTCGAAGAACAATTGCTTTCTTCCATTTTATATTTGTTTATACTATAAACTAATTCGATATTCCAAAAAATATCAAGTTGATTCTGATCTTTAATCCAGTTGCCCATATTGTTAATTTTTATGTTTTTTTTTCTATATATAGATTATAGTGCCAAATACTCTTAAATGTGCAAGATCTCTTCAACTAGATCGTCTGAAATATCCTATGAATAAACTTTACATATATAAAATGCTTTTTTCCTTATTTCTTCAATAAAGTAGAACGTAGAAAATAATCCGACTTAAAAAATTTGCCTATCTAGCATATTTAAAAATCTGACACTGTTGCTATTGAATGTAATAAACTAATTCAAAACAATCATACAGTTTTAATTTTGTTTTTAATTGAGAATAATCAAACTTTTTCTTTTACGATGCCTGGATACATGGATAAAAAAAATATTTTTTAAACTGAACTTTTGTATTTCTTCCATCGTTTGAACGTGGCTGTTTCATAAACTACCTATCTTTAAAAGTAAGTATAATATAAGTAATAAACTTCCCGTATATTTCCTGCATATAAAATTCCTTTAAAATTCTTCCTATAAAATTCCCGCCTTTACCGCCCGCTAGACCTCCTGTTTAAACCATTTTTTGGTACAATGGAGGACACGGAAATTCAAACGACTACATATAGTTAGGAAGCTGGTGGCAATTTCGGTATATGATTTGCTCGTCGTTGGGAATGATATGGTATAGAGTTTTTGCTTGTGAACTGAGTAAATAAGGTGACAGGCTCAGGTATCGCTGCTTTTTTTTAAGTAATTTTTAAAATTGTAAAAAATAAAACCTAACCTAAGTCATTTGCTCGTGTCTGGCATTTAGGTTTTATATTATATTGACCATAGGGCCATTCCACGCTTAATGGATAGGGCAGTTGCCGTGTTTTTATTTACAAAATAATATTGTTCTATTATATTACCAATGTCAAATTTTTATAAATAGTTCTAAACAAAAGCTGTTTAACAAGGTTTTTATTTGGCAAAATTAGGTATCGTGATTGACTGTTTAATTCCTTAAAAATTAATAATTTAAAGCGTAACGGACGGGACTATTACAAAGTCCCGTCCGTTGCGCTTTAAATTATTAGTTTTTAAGGAATTAAACAGTCAACCACGATACCTAATTTTAACTTTTTTGTTTCTTGATAGAGAAGAAAATATGATTTTTTTTTAAAAGAGTACATAAAAGGCTTTTTGGTAGGCAATCCACTCAGTCTTTTTAAGAACAAGGAGATAAGATGGTGAAAGATTGTTCCTTGAATATATCTGAACAAGCGACAAGCAACAAACTTCTATTATTTTCAGAGGGGCCTGAGCCAAGGCAACTTTTTTAAAATGATACTTTGGTTAAAATTTGTGAAAACCAATCCTGAACCGATATTTACGTTCGTGACATGTTTTCTTTATAATTTTGACCTTCTGCTTGTGATTCAGTTGTCAAATTTTAGTTTTAGTTAAAACCAAAATCACTAAGTATCAAAATTCGAAAATAATTCCGGCTGTTAAATTGCCTACAAAAAAGCCTTAAATGTACTCTTTTAGGAAAAAAAATCATATTTTCGTTGCTACGATTCCAATTCGAAAAATTTGAAAAACGTTTCAAGGTAAGACATAATACTTCATTATTTTAAAGTAAAAACGAGAAAAAAATTATTTTTTTACAAACGGGGCTTGGATGAAGTTATTGAAAATTTTCACCGTTTAACATATCACCCTGTAGGACATTTACTTGAAGAACCTTGAGCTTCATATTTATATCATGAATTGCCAGAGGATGGGGCTAGGAGACATCACAGACCAAAATAAAATCGTCCAAGAAACAAAAAAGTTATGTCGTTTTGAAAAAGAACGAACTTTTTGGTCGCGACACATTGAGTGGTGCGCAGTTTATTTGAGAAGGGATAAAAGTAGTTTTGCACCCTATTCGACCCCCCGGAAAATTTAAAGAAAAAAGAAGAATTATGCCAATTTAAAAAATATGTTTATAATAATTATTGTAATTAATTATACACTTTTTATCAAGTTTGCACCCTGCCACGATTAGCAAAACATAGCAAGTAATTGGTTCCTTTTAATATATTTTGGTTAAAAAATGTCGCAAAAGTTTTGCAATTAATTGTTTATAGGACGAAAAAGGGTCGAGTTGTATAATTTTTTTACTAAAATATTCTATTAAGTTTGCATACATTTTTTCAAGTTTGCATATTTTCTTTTAAGTATTAATAATTTTTATCAAGTTAACAATAATTTGGTCAACGGAAAAGGGTGCAAAACCGGATTTATCATTCTTATATCTTCTCCAATGTTATCTTTAATATTGAAAACTTTCGCACTTTATTATACCTTTTAACAATTATTTTTTTTTTAAATTTCAATTAACATAATATAAAAATAACATGTGTGTACGGGGGTTAACAAACTTGGGGGGTTAAAAGATCATATGACCCCATGACCTCATTTCAAATTTCAAGGTTATATTTTAAAAAATGCCTGTATTTAATTGCCCATAATAGGTAAAATAAATAAAATAATAATAAGTAATAAAAAAAATATGTTTGACCTCTGACCCCATACAGAAGTGTAACTGAGAGTCACCAAACTTGGGGGAATCAAAAGATTACATGATTTTATGACCTTACAAATTTTAACGTTATAAGTAAAAAAAAACCGATTGTAATAGCCTTTTCTCAAAATACCTACCCTAACCTAAAAGCGTTCTGGCTATAAAAAATCAGCAATACTCATGTCTGGCATAGTTATATTCACAGTTCTGACATACAACAGAATAATTTAACCAAGAGCCAGACACGAGCAAATAACTTAATATTAATTTTTTTTACAATTTTCAAAATTCTTCGTTCATTATCGCAGTAAACATTAAATGGCAGACTTTTATTTTTTGCTTTTTTATGACCCAATTAACATTTTGTATAAATTTTATTGACGATCAAATCATTTAAATTTTTATATATCATAATTTAAAAAAAAAATTAAATACTCATTAATGCAGAGACATACACGTCTGGCGATGATATTTATCTGAAAGTCTTTTAGGGACTTCAAGTTAAAAAAAATGCCAGACGCGAGCAAATGACTTAAGGACATTCTTTTTTTTACCTATTTAATTAATAATGCAGCAATAATGGTATGGCAGAAGTTGTCATTAGTGACTTTTATATTCCAAACTTCATTATTTTCAACTTCTGCCACGCGAGCAAATGACTTAAAAATTTCTGCCACCAGCTCCCTAACTAATATCATTCCGTTGACATCAAAATCTAAACTGCCTTTAGGGACATTTTATTGTTTCGATTTTTACTTGATGGAACTCTATGTCCATAATGTACTAATGTATAAAAACAAAACACTGTTTTTTAAGTTTCACGTCTTTTATGGGCAACTAACCAGGTTATCACTATTCTTTGCAAATTGCAAAAATGGTCATTATTGTATCCAAGAAGAGTCTATTAATAAAGTCTTCTTGATTGTATCTTTGCTATTCACTGAATCACACAAGGACAACAAAATTATGATCCACCAATGTACTAAAATAAAAACCTATGCCCAACTACACTCCTCCAAGAAATTAACGCACCACCAAAAAAATAACCAAAAGTTTTAGGTAAATTTATGTCAAAACCAATTGTCCGATTTAAACGTTTTTTTTTAATAATAGGTTGTCCCTTTCACAATGTTGGTATACTAAATGTATTCCGATAGACATTTTTTTTACAAATACCCGGTGTAGCAAGTATAGCGTGTTTTTTTCATAAAATTTGTAACACCCTGTAGAGTTAAACAGCTTAAATATCAAGTTAAAATTGAAATGAAACTTTAGCCTTATCTTTTTTTTACATTTTGTTTTTTTATTTACTCCATTATCTTTTATATTACACGAGTAACAACATTTTATAGGATAACATGATTTTATTTCAAATTATTAACAAAAAAACGATACAAAATTTAACAAACCAATTAAAACGAAAGGGTCAGTAACGAGTATTTCCACCTCTGGTACGAATAACTTCTTGACAACGACAGCCCATACTTAAAATTAGAGACCTTATGTCATTTTGGTCCAGTTCTTCCCATATTGGAATAAGTCTCTGCCGTACGTCTTCCAAAGTGTTTACGTTGCGTTTCTCTTGTAATCTCCTCCCAAGAGTGTCCCAATGATTCTCTATGGGATTTATGTTCGGGCTCCGAGCTGGCCATGCCACAACTCCAGCAACGTAAGGCCTGGCATTATCTTGCATCAACAAAAATCCTTGCCCTATATATGACGCTTGATCTAACTGTTGATCTAACACCTCCAGTATGTACCTTTCAGCTGTAAGGCTACCATTTACGATGACAAGTTTCGTGCGACCAGTCAAAGAAATATCCCCCCAGACCATCAGAGATCCTCCTCCAAATAATGTTGTATGCGAGAAATTACATTGAGCATACCTTTCGTTAGGGCGTCGATATACACGCATACGCCTGTCATTATTGTACAAGCAAAATTAGGACATCCGTAAATAATACCTGTTGTCATTCAGACGCCAACCAGTTACAATGCTCCCTGGCAAAATTTAGCCTTACTCTTCAGTGAACTCTAGTTAAAGATGGACCTTGAGCAGCAATTCTAGGTCTCAAATTATGCTCCCTTAGTCGCTGACGAACAGTTTCTCTACAAACTTGTAAACATCAGCATCTCGAAGCTGAGTTTGAAGGGTCCGAGCTGTTACAAAACGTTGTCTCAATGCTGAGAGTCTTAAAAACCGTTCCTGAATCGGAGGAATTTTTCGTTTCCTTCCTTGTCCCGGCCTGCGAGTATTACTTCCAGTTTCTCTATTTCGTTGTATAACTCGTGAAATGGTTGTGTGAGTTACATAAAATCTTTCACCAATTCTTCGGTAGCTCCAACCTTCCTCAAACAATATTAATGCTTGGGCACTTTCTTTGCGAGTAAGATGAATATTGATCGATACAAGGATTGATACTGACAATAAGCATCAGAATTTGACATTTCATATTTTTCCATAGCCTTTAGTGAGTAAAATGCTCAGTAAAACCAATAAAATCATGCTATCCTATAAAATGTTGTAACTCGTGTAATATGAAATATAATGGAGTAAATAAAAAAACAAAATGTAAAAAAAGATAAGGCTAATAGTCAAATAAAATATGTTTCTGAACATAAACCAATAGGGTTGCCATAAAAAATATGATTAAGGCTATAATAAATAAAAAATTAAAAAAATAATTTATTTTTTAAATTTCACCGACTTGCTTGCCAATTGAACGAAATTTCAATGGAAAGCATACAACATACAGAATATGTAACAGCTAGGTGCTTACCTTTTTCTGGTCCCTATTACCTGGTTGCTTTGTACAAACAGGTAAGTTGATATCAGTAATTGCACTCATATGCTTACCACTTAAAAAATATATCAAAATGAAGGCAATTTTATTCGCTGTGGCTCCCGTCCCGAGGCGGGACTTAAGTTCAGTCCCGATTGACGTCATAATTTTAAGATTTGTTATGTTATAATAAAATAATAATAATAATAAATTGTACCTGTATACATGTTAAGGGCACGTTAGTTTAGTCATAAAACCAAACCAACCCAAACTCAACAACACAACCCAACCGACCCCGCCCCATTGGGCCCCCCCCGCCCCATTGAGCATAAAACCCAACTAAAATGGGCAAATTTATGTTACGATAAAAATAAAACACTTTTTAACAAAGAAACAACAAATTTATAAAATAAAAAAAATAAAAAAAGTTTGACAACTTCTAGTAGAATCGAACCCGGTACCTCTCGCATGCCAAGCGACCGCCCTAACATCTAAGCCATCAAGCTTGACACCAATTATAAAAGCTCGGGGAATAAAAACGGATTTACAGTGTGTGACGTATGTCGGGATCGAAGTTAAGTCCCGCCTCGGGTATAGGGTTGCTTTGAAAAATCCGTTCATAAATAACGGTTGCTAGACTTTTAAATTAAAAAATTGGAACAAGCAAAGATGTACTATCGCTTACAAAAAACACTTATACAGCTATATTGTGGCTGTGTGAATAAAACTTTTCCGTCAATGTCAAGGTGACATCGAGCTGTCACATCAATTATGACTTTATGAACAAAATTTAGTACTTGAATATATGCTATTGAGAAGCGTTTTGGAGCAAACAGTTAGTTTATAAACAGGTGTTTTGTGAAAAAAATAAAAATGTCGTAGAAGTGTTTTTTATGTAAATCAAGTGAATCAGTGATTGACTTTGATGAAAAATCTTTTAAGAATTGTTTTTTGAAGTTAGCGTACCGAAAAAGTATAGTGAGGTACAGTTAAACGAACATTTAATAGACTTGGTAGGATATCACTCCTCATGTTATAAAAAAGTGACTGTTTTAAAATCTTTTCCATTAAAATCAATCACAGAATCATTTGATTTGCATAAAAAATACTTCTTCGCCATTTTTTATTTTTTCACAAAACACGTGTTTACAAACTGACTGTTTGCTCCAAATTTTACAGGAGAGCGAAAACAAAATTTTGTTTTGCACTAGGAGTTATGCGGTACTAATACCTTTATTAAATGGTATTTTGGTCCAAACATAATTGAAGGCAAATTAGTAAAAAGATTGCAAAACTTGAATCGAAAAACCAAAAAATTTAAATTTTGGTCTTAATGCCCTTTTGCTCTGAGGTACAGATATTAGTTTTATCCTTTTATATAAGTAGAAAGCATGCTGTTGTACTGAGTCCTCCTCTATCGCATCAAATAGTACGCGCAATGCTTCTCTGTCATACATCTTTGCTTGCTGTATTTTTTTTAATTAAAAGCCTAGCAACTGTTATTTATGAACGGATTTTGCAAAGCAACCCTATACTGTATTCGTAATAAAATTGCCTACATTTTCATATATTTTTCAAATGGTAAGCATACGAGTGCAATTACTGTTATCAACTTACTTGTTTGTACACAGCAACCAGGTAATAGGGACCAGAAAAAGGTAGGCAACCTAGCTGTTACATATTCTGTATGTTGTACGCTTTCCATTGGAATTTCGTTTATTTGGCAAGCAAGTCAGTGAAATTTTAAAAATAAATTATTTTTTTAATTTTTTATTTATTATAGCCATGATCATATTTTTTTTGGCAACCCTATCGGTATATGTTCAGAAACATATTTTATTTGATAAAATATAATTTTCATCTGGTAAGCAGATGAGTGAAGGTCGACCTTACTTGGGATCCTCTACTATAAAGTTTGATTTCAATTTTAACTTGATATTGTAACTGTTAAACTCTACAGAATGTTACAAATTTTATGAAAAAAAATACGCTATAATTGCTACACCCGGTATTTGTAAAAAAATGTCTATCGGAATACAGTTAGTATACCAACATTGTGAAAGGGACAACCTATTATTAAAAAAAAACGTTCAAATCGGACAATTGGTTTTGACAAAAATTTACTTAAAACTTTTAGGTAATTTTTTGGTGGTGCGTTAATTTCTTGGAGGAGTGTATTAAAATCGATTGACATATTTTTGAGTATAGGTTGGGTTAAATTGTTCTACATAACGTCTTTTGTAGACGTATTTTCCGGACACCGTTTAAGAAGTAATTTTTATTGTTTTTCCTTTTTTTTAGATTGAATGCCCAAAAGCGGTCCTTTTTGAAGTAAAAGACAAAAATGGTAACATTATTGAAGTTGCAAACAATTCCGCTGGAGTGTACTCAATGTTTCAAGGTGATCCTCCAATAGAGCCTGAAGTGCAGAGACGTTTACAATACGGAGTTAAAGGAAAACTAGTAGAAATAACATGCCCAGGGTAAGAAAAATATATAGTTAAGGTTTATTAATCAAATTCTAATTTAAAGAAGCATGAATAATGATGCTCCAATACAGTGGCAAATCGGAGGTCTTAACGTAATACCGGAACTTATAGAGCAAGAATCGAAAGGTAGAATGTTTGTCAGTATATCTGACAGGATACATATAAAAAAGGCGCTTATACACGATAGTAAATACTATAGGTAATGTTAAATTAAAAGCAAAAAAACCTAATATGTATATAAAAAAATGTTTAGTTGTTGGCAAGACAGTGAACTGGCTGGTGTAGTTCAATTAGTAGTGGAAAAGAGAATAGAACTTAACTTTAACCATCACATTATGTTATTTGGGATCATAATAATTTTAAGCACTTTTATTTTGATATTTTTAAGAGTATTTTTGGGTAGAAAACACTCAAAGTTGGGACAAGACCCACTGCTTGCAAAAAATGACCTTACAAACTCTTGAATAAATTGATAGCACAAAAATATTTGTATTTTACTTACCACTAATCCTTCTGTAGGCTTGTTGGTTCTAAAGGTAGGTGGAATCATTTCAGGAGCAAGTTGTGCTGGAGGTTCGATGCCTTTTAAATATCTTGCCACAAACCACATGGCCAATGCAAATTGTTCATTATTTAGTTTGCCGCTTTGTTTAATATCACATAAAAACCTTTAAGAAATAACTTTAGTAATAAATTTATAATTTTAAAACAAGTTTAAGTGAGATTTGAAAAAAAGTAAATTTTACTTGATTATTACTAAATTACTTTATATTACTACTTAAAACAAAACAAGTTGGTAATTAGGAGGTGCTAAAAATAAATATGCAAATATACAAATACAGTAAACTTTGTGGTGCATGGTTATTTTTATAGGTCAAATAAATAAACTTATAATAAACACTAATAACACTGTAGGTAAATTTCCAACTTTTGAAAAGACACATAAAAACGCCGGGACGCGTAAACCTAATTTTTGGGTGTAGAATTCAGTGGTGTAATCAGTTTTTTAATGTTAGCTCGTTTTCTCAAGATATTAAATATTTAAGTTTTTTGTTTCACCATTTTGCTATATTTTTAAAGAAAAAGATAGCATAACCCGTTTTAAAATGTCTGTATTTATTTTTAATTCATAAATTTTTGTCTGTTAAATTAATAACTTTCGTGTTTATGCCGATATTATTCATATTTTTTTAATTTTATAAGATTTTTCGCATATTTCTTTTTTTTGTAATTAAATTTGTTTTTAGTAAATTTTATTGTCTGGTATTAGTGGAAATATTCGAATTTAATAAAATTTGAGAATTTCATTTACTAGGTATGCTATTATTTATAATAAAAAAAAATTTTGTGCAGCACAGCCTGTATAAATGTTGTTTTTAGTTTTTACAATTTAAAGAATTCTTTGCTACAAAGTTTTTGTGGTTAAGTAAGTATAAATATGTGGCTAAAAATGTTTTATGAAAAACAACTTTCAACCGAATCCGTTGAAGGTGGTGAACGATTTCATCAAACCATTATGTCATTTCAAGATCAGTTTTCTGGCAAAAAATTGGACTCGATGCTTGCTGATTTTTGTTGGTCAATCTTCAAAGAGGCATAAAATTAAACATTTTTTACATTCTTTACAACTCATTATTTAAGTGGTTTTTTTTTATTTTTTTTTAAATATAAATTAATTTTAATATATTATACTAGGAACTGACAAAAAAAGTTTATTATTGATAAATAATAATTTTTTAGAAATAAATAAATTTTAATAGATTTTAAAATTGGAATTGGCCAAACATGTTAATTATAAATAAACAAAATAATAAAGATATTTTAAGAGGGATTATGGTGTCTTAATATATATATATATATATATATATATATATATACAGGGTTGGGCAAAATAACAAATAAAAAAATATTTAAACACAAAATTTCAAATATCTTGAAAAAACGACTTAATTTTAAGAAACGGATTACACCACTGATTTCTACACCCAAAAATTATGTCCCGTTTTTTTGTGTCTTTTTGGTATTTCTCAAAATATACACAAATAATAAACCAAAAAGTTACAAAAACTTAAATATGAAATATATTAAGAAAACGAGCTAAAAACTGATTACTCCACTGGATTCTACACCCCATAATTAAGTACCGGCGATTTTTTGTGTCTTTTTGATGTTACTACTGTGTAATTGAATGACTTACCAAATATGCGCCAAAACAGGCTGAGGAACCCCAGATTGCAAAAATACATCTTTTATTTCACCTCCAGATACAAAACCGTCTTTATCAATGTCGCTTTTTATGAAGAGAGTATCTGATTTTGCCTTTTCTTCTGCACTTACCACCCAAGGTGGCTGAGGTGGAGCCTGCTGCAAATAAAAACAAAATTAAAATGCACAAAAAGTAAGGTTTACTACAGAAAATATTTTGTTTATAGGCTGAAGGACCCCGGTGGATGGCCTTTTGTATATTTTGTATTATAGGTTCTGTATTGTACTGAATATGCAATAAAAACTTTATTTATTTATTTATTATTTATTTTGTTTACAATATCGTCGCTTGTTATGTTTATTATTTTATAACTTTTTATACACCTGATATACAGGGTGGTCCGATTTATATCATCAGAATTTCACCAGCGGATGAAATACATTTAACGCTTTCTGAAATACATTTGCCGCTTTCTGAAATACATTTGAGGTGTAGATGAAGCACTAGCTCATTGGAGACAATAAAATATAAAATTTATTTTATGAAATATTTTAATAACAAAAAGAATGCGTAACTGTAACAATCTAAGAAACCAACAATATTTTGGTCAAAAAGAGAAACGTCTAATGTAAAAGTAAAAATTAAAAAATGCTTGAATGTTAATGGAGGACACTTTAAACATTAAGTAATAAATTCATCAGTATTATACTGCCGCGTGCTAATAGTAGAGGATCCCAAGTAAGGTCGACCTTCACTCATCTGCTTACCAGATGAAAATTATATTTTATCAAATAAAATATGTTTCTGAACATATACCAATAGGGTTGCCATAAAAAATATGATCATGGCTATAATAAATAAAAAATTAAAAAAATAATTTATTTTTAAAATTTCACTTACTTGCTTGCCAAATAAACGAAATTCCAATGGAAAGCATACAACATACAGAATATGTAACAGCTAGGTTGCCTTCCTTTTTCTAGTCCCTATTACCTGGTTGCTTTGTACAAACAGGTAAGTTGATATCAGTAATTGCACTCATATGCTTACCACTTAAAAAATATATCAAAATGAAGGCAATTTTATTAGGAATACAGTAGTATAGGGTTGCTTTGAAAAATCCGTTCATAAATAACGGTTGCTAGACTTTTAAATAAAAAAATTGGAGCAAGCAAAGATGTACTATCACTAACAAAAAAAACTTATACAGCTATATTGTGGCTTTGTGAATAAAACTTTTCCGTCAATGTCAAGGTGACATAGAGCTGTCACATCAATTATGACTTTATGAACAAAATTTAGTATTTGAGTATATGCTATTGAGAAGCGTTTTGGAGCAAACAGTTCGTTTATAATTGCACAAATTAAGTATTTTTTTTCGCTGAATGTCGATGCGTACTAACGTCTGCTCTTTTGGTAGTGTTTCGGTACAAATTAGTCCATTGTTTCAGAACAAACGGAACATCAGCGCCCTCTTATCTTAGGAAGATTCTTGTTTAGATGAAGTTCGGACTCCTTGTGTATAGCTCCATGGCACAGAGGTTCTATTTACAATATAATATTGTAAATAGAACCTCTTATGTTGACAATAGCACAAAGACTTTTGGGACTCTGGCAATACATTATTTGAAAAAATCGAATCATTGAAAAGGAATTTGTTTAACATAGTTTTTATATTTTCATGACAAACAACATGCTGGTACATTAGATTTGGATAACTCTAATATTAATGATTATGTTCTTACTAGAAAAATCTTGCTGATAATGATTATCTTAGAAGTGTTCTTAACAAAATAAAAAAAATTGAAAAGTACAATATTTTAGTACAAATGACCACCTAGGTAAGTATTAATAATTAATAATTTTATTGAAACGAACTACAAAATATCGAATAGTGTTGTTTCGAAGTGTATACGAAAAAATTCATGCGAAATTTTAGAAAATTGTGGAAACTACAGCACTCGCCCCGAGCGTCTTTTTTTTCAAACGTTTGCGGTGAGCATGAAATATAAAAAACATCTTAACCGAATTTTATAACAAAAAATACTTAATTAATTAGTAAACAGGGTGCACCAAGTATCCTTCTATGTGTATACTTTTAAGGTTTCTTTTTATTTGATGAAATTTAAATTGGAAAAAAAAACAGCGGTACTCAAAATATTTGAGTGCATATAAGTTAAATGTGAGTACAGAAAACCTAGACTATATGTTTATAAGAGATTTAATCGACATAAAATTATGAAGAACTGAACATGGTCTGGTTTTTCTGTATAAACTTTTAAATAATTTAATAAACAGTCCTGAGCTGCTTCAAATAATACATTTTAATATTCTTCAAAGGCAAACGAGGCAAAACCATTAGTTTTACTTAAAAACGCAAAGAACTGAATATGCTAGATTTATGCCACTAAATCGAATATGTGCGAATGCGAATAAGCTAGAAATAGACTTTTTTAATGTTTCTTTGCGGACATTTAAGCATAAGGGGCATTCCACGTTACTCGGGGATTTTTGTCCCGCCCGTCACAATTAAAAATTGTGAGTAAAAACTACACGTTATAAAATTTATTTTAAAATATTGTTTATTATGATTTTAATAAGTTATAAGCACACTAAAAATAATATTATAAAATATTAATTTAATAACTTGTGGTTTTTACTCACAATTTTTAATTGTGACGGGCGGGACAAAAATTACCGAGTATCGTGGAATGACCCATAAGCTCAGAATTAAATTTTAACATATTGTAATATACAGACTGTATAGAATCAAGTAAGTAAGGCTGGAGACAAGGATGACAAATTATATTCTGATCAGAGAAAAAGAAAGAAACTTTAATTGGGCGTGGTTTAAACCAAGCCATTCGTAATTACGAACCATAGTTGCCAGGTTGTTTTAAATCAGAAGAGAACGATTATAATTATTTAATAAATAGTTCAATTTTATTTGTTTGAAACTTTAAAAATAAAAAAAAAATTAATATGTCAAAAATAATTTGATTTAGTTAATTTTCTTACTTTTAATATTAAAAAATAAGAAAAACAACTCTTTTAGGAAACAATAATAGCATATGGCAACAGCGCGTCATGCAGCCAGATACAAGGGCATGCAGTTTGATCTACTGTGTTTGTTCAGTAGCTTCGACGCTGTCGTAGGGAAATGTGTATAGTTTTTAAGAAATACATTTTCGCCATTAACTGGAATTTAATGGATTTTAAACAATACTTACTTTTTATTTGCAGAAATGCATTAAAACAAAACAAACGAATTCGATAAAAATAAAACCTATAAATTCTCAAACAAAAATAATTCTAAAATAACGAAAATAACTTCCCTACCACAGTGGGCGGGGTTTGGCACTTGTTTTATTTAAGTGTATCTATTCGTTTTAAAACACACTGTATATGTGTATATGTATTTTGCATTTGTTTACATTGTGTTGTATTATATTTTTTTATTTACCTGTATTGTAAATTGGTCATACCGTTAATAAAGTTATTATTATTATTATAAAAAACAATAAAAACCTTTCAAAACCAAAAATCGTTATTCCTGGAAATTTTAAAACAAAGTAAGTTTAACAAGATGTAAACATACACATAATTCTACATCTCATCCAATTTCTAATGTTTTAACTTAAGGTAGTTGTCGTGGTACAATATTGTTAAACAATTTTAGATTATACGCACCGTAAAAGTATATGAGCTTGTAGCCAAGTGATTCATAATTTTTTCTCAAGACTGTACCCTGGAGACGTTACCTTTACGTAATACTTTCAAATATTTTCATAAGTTTTAATCCGGCAACGTCGCTTATGCTCAACCAATAGATATATTGGAGACTGAATCAGTTTGTTTGAATTTACTGCGGAAATATTATTTATTATTACTCGCGTACAGCGTTGCTAAGTTGTTTTTATCTTACACTAGTGATGTATACTTTTTACAAATTGTTGAACTTTAAACGGTCAAAAATTTTTAATTATTTTTTTTTAAACTCAGCAAAAATACATTAAAAGACTGTTAGTTTTTTGAAAGCTTCTTACAGTTTTTTTTGTTATAACTAAGAAACTGGAACAGAACTACAGAAAGCGTATACAATCCATGTTAATTATCCAATTTTTAATTGAATTTATCTCGGGTTATAGATGGTCAATCGACTTCAAATTTTAAGGATAATTGTATTGCCATGTCCTTAATAAGTATACAAAAATTTAATTTTCTGATGGTATGCTTACAGCACGACAACTACCTCAAAACTTTTAAGTCTCATCTTTTGTTTTTATAACGGCCGCCATAACTTATGTAGTTTAATAAATTGTTGTATTCCTTGATTTTCCAATATGACGGCCGTAGGAAAAACAAAGGATGGTGGTAGTATCTCAAAATCTAGTAGGCAAAATAAACAACTTGGATTAAAATGTGGATAAATGTGTATGTTTAGATGTAAAGCGTACTTTTATCAAAATTCCCAGGAATGACAAGTTATAACGATTTTTGGTTTTGACAGGTTTTCAGTTTTTTATTTTAAACCATTCATTAATTTCCCCAATCACAAACAATAAAACAATATAAGAAATTTGTTCATACATTTACAATCTTTGACGCCACATTGGATTTAAAGATAATTTAAAATAATAGTCCTTAGAATTGTTAAAAATAAGTATTTGCTTTTTTTCGAAAAAATAATTTTGGATACTGTGCGACCGCGGTAATTTTCGAATGTTACTTACTTGTTGGACTACAGGTTTAACGGTGGCGGTGACCACGCCACTGGATGGTGGTTGCAGAGGCGGAGCAGCAATTAGCGGTTGACCAGTGACAACAGGAGGCGGAAGGTCCGGTTTCATGCCGTCTAAACCGCCGCCGCCACGTAAAATTGAATTTTTTCTTTTTGCTGGAGGCATAAGTTCCGGCGGAAGTGTGTTGGGAATAGCGTGTTTTTCTAGAGCCTTGTAAACCAAGTGCATAGCCTAAAATAATAAAAAAACATGTAATTTATTATGTTTACAAATAAAAGTTTTGATTGTTATTTACAATAATAAATTCGTTTCTATCCAACATTCCATCCTTATCTTGATCTGCTAAGTCCCAAATTTTACCCAATGTATCAAAGGGTAGTTTCGATTCCATAAGAACATGTTTAACCTAAAAATTACAGAAAATACATAAATAGTAATAAATAAAATAAAATATGATGTAATATATACTTTATTTCCTGGAATAAGTCCATTTAAGGGTTGCAAAGACTCAAACAGTTTATTATAATTTTCTCTTTCTGAAGGTTTTACAGTCCAATCAACTGCTGAAGGAGGTAGTGATGTAATAAGGGGTGAATTGCTTGGTGGTGGTGGTTTTACAGGTTTTGGTAATGGTACATCTCCCTATAAAGAATGCAATAAAACATTATTTCCAAATATTAACTAAATGTAAATATTTAAAAAATAAAAATTACTTTGTTTTTATTTTTAAGTTACATATTTATAGTTTTAATAATTATTAAAATATTATGTCAGAAAAACCAAGATGGATTATTTACAATTTTGCATTTTAGGTTTTGTTCTACGACTTTTTATACTGAGTGTCCAAAAAATGGCGCACTATTGCTATAATAATACCAGATGATGGGTGATATTTTAAGTAAACAAATGGCATTTTAGTCACGAGTGTCTAGAAAAGTTTATAACCGGGTTGTATACTCCACTTTGACTACAAGAAACACAAAACACAAAAAATGCTGTTATTATGTGTCCACATTAAAAATAATTTAAATTTTATCTTTAAAATATCTTGAAATGCACATTTTAACCACATATAGTTAAAAGTCTTAATTTAAAACCCTGTAGGTTTTTTAAGTTTATAATTTATAAGTACCTATACCTATTAAATATTAATAAATAATAAATATTTTAAAGTTCTTTAGTATAAATAAAGTCTATTGAAATTACTAACTTATTAATACAAACCACATTTTTAAAAACTGGGTTCACTATTATAGTGAATTAGCACCTATACTGCCCTACTATGGAGAAAGGCAGTAACTGCAAAAAAAATGCAAAATGTGTTTTCTTGTGCTATGGTAAAGCTATGGACATTTTGAAACCGAATTCAACACAGAAATGTATTCAAATACTGCTTTTTATAAAAATGTAGTATATGCTAATTTTCCACAAATTTCTTGTTTAGTAGTTACTGCCTTTCTCCATAGTAGGGCAGTATAGGTGCTTTCCAATTGAACATTTTAAGCACACAGTAAAGCCCATATGCTACAATGAGTGTGAAATACTAGAGTTATGGAAATACAAACTTTAAACATTGAGTGCTCAAAATGGTCAGTTTGAAAGCACCTTATGTGTGGTTAAAATAGCAGTGTATTTCAAAATATTTTAAAGATAAAATTTAAATTAAACACACAACATAATATTAATAATAGTTATCATTATCCAAGTCTATAATTACCATTTTTGGTGGAGGCACATCCAAATTAACATTTTTTATAGATAAATCTTTGCCATTTTGTACTAGGGCTACTAGTTTTAATGCTACGAACATCCCTGCCTTGTCCAGACTGCCCCTTCCACCTGGATCAGAAAGGTCCCATATTTTTGACAACATAACATCACTTAATCCGGATTTTTTAAGGAACCTTGCCGCTTCCAATCCCCCAATTGACCCAAATCCTTTAGGATCAACCTAAAATAATATTGTATTGCTATGCTTGTGTTTTCTTATTAAAATATCTGCTAGTTAATTGATTTAATTGATTTTCTAACATTATCATTGTGTAATTTATTTCTGCAACATACCACATTATAATAGGCTTCATATATTGCATTGTTGGGCCCAGAGACCTAAAGAATAAAATACCAGTTACTAAGCAAGCTAAATTCAGTTGGATAGGTATTTTAATTCTGACACTGACACATTTGACATTTTTTAAATGAAATGTCAGGGGTGTGACAGTGTCAAACGAGAAATTCAACAGATGGAAAGATTTGGACTTTTATGACACTTTAATTTCCCTTCATTTAAACTGACATTTATCAATTATTGATAAAAATATTAAGCTAAACACCGCCCACAGAACTGACAGTCCGAGATATGGTAAATGGTGTATCGCCAAATATAACCCATTAAATGAGTAAATAATTTGAAGGCACTATTTTCACATAATAAAGGGCACTAAATACTTAAACTGAACACGAATTTACTTTAATTTTTCCAGTAATTACCGTAAAATACACGACTTTACCTGAGTTGGAGACGGCAACGCAGCCATCTTTTCGAATACCTAAAATAATCGTTTATTGGTTGTTCCAGTAAAAGTCCCACCAATCAGAACTTCAATCAATATAGAGTGGGTACGAACTGCCAACTTTAAGGAAATTTACGTGGTAATTTCAATTTATTTATTAAAAATAACTAAATATAAATAACAAAAAATATTTATCTTAAAACACACATTTATACAATAAGTTAACACTGTTTTTCTAAGAACATCTTAATTCCATCCATTAATTCTTGTGTTACTTCAAAGGGATCCCTATAAACTGCTTCATACATGTGTTTTTCCTTTAAAAATATGTCGCTTTCCTGATACTCATCAAAAAATATGTCATTGGTAATGTTATCGTTTTCTATCATTCTCAATAATTTGTTCTTTTTATTTAAATCCTCCACTGTTTTATAGCATTGTTTTAAAGTATTTCCTGAATAACAGTTGGAGTGTATTAATTTCCAAGCTGCTTCCTGTTTACTTTTGTAATACTGTTTGAGTTGTTGCTCATTTTTTATTACATAATTGGCGGTAATGTCAAGTAAACTTCTTAGTTTTTTTTGTTCATCTTAAAATAAAAGTGGCTAGGTATAAAAATATAAATTCAGTTTCAAAGTTTTACCCACCTGAACTTTCAGGCGCGATTGTTTTTCCAAACTTCTTTTTAGTCCTTGCTCTCTTAGCTGGCTTTAAAAATTCATCCGTTCTCGCAGATCTTTTATTGGGTATGCCTTTTGATTCTTTTTTGACAGGCTTTTCCATACAATTTTCAGGATTATTTAGGTACCCCAATAAATGCGGTCTTACGCTAAAAATTAATAAAATAAATTGGCTATTCTCTGTTTATTAAATATGACAAACCTTTCAGGCAATAAATTCTGAGTTTTTTGCATAACAGAGTATAAATTGTGCATTTTTTCCATAATTGGCAGTTGACAGCCGTCTTCTTTTGGCATTTCAACTAACGTAAAAAGATAGACTAATATTTCTGGAGGAAGTTTATCATTCATAAATTCATAAATAGTTTTTAAAGTCTAAAAATTATATTATATTTAAATATCTCATTTACTACAAAATATTTTTACCTTTTCATATCCTTCTTTATCTTTTTCCCCATTGTTATAATTAAATATATGTTTATAAGTGTCTTCGACGACTTTAGGTTCATTATAAAACACTTTTTGAAGAACTAACGCTAACAAAGACTTTGTATCTTCCATATTATCAAGGAAAATTTGTTAGAAATTTTACAAAAAATAACTGACACGATTTTCAATCTGGAAGGCGGGAAGGTATCAATTGCCACAGCACACTTTTTAAATATATTTGAAAAGATTGCTGTCATTGTCAAAACATGTAAAAATTGTCATCTTTAGCTGTCAAGATTATTAGATTGTGTTCAAAGATTATAAAAGATTGTGTTCTGTGCCTAGGGTTCTGTGTATTAGTGAGGTTTAAAAAATTAGTGCAAACCTTATTTAAATAAAATATAGCTTAATTAAAAACGCTTTATTCAATGCGGAAACATTCCATAATATACATTACACAAATATAACAAATAACAAGACAATTAGGTAGGTAAGTATGTATCTATAAAATAATGGCAGTAGGTACTTACATACAAAATACTGAGAAAAGGTTAACGCAAAATATTGTACCTATATTATTTATTGGAGTACCTAATACTCAAATAATAATTATTCAATAATAAAACTTGTGGGCTCACACAAATATTAGAATGGTAGCATTATTACGGTAATAATTACGGTAATAATTTTACCTAGAAATCTATAAAATCCCGTCAATTTAAAACATTTTAGTTAATAAAAAAAATGTGATCATTTATTCCAATATTATTAATATAATTATATTCAATATACTTACAGTCTTGTACAGTGAGGTAAAATGGTTTAGAATCGACTAGATTGGAATGAAAATAAAAAATAATTTAAAATAAATCAACTTATTTTGTTTAGGTGTGATACAAGTTTGTCCACCTTTTTGTTAATTCTAATCAAAACTAAATAACCTAAGAATACTGATGCTATGGTTACAATCATTCCTATGGATTCAAAAATCAGCTTTGGGGCAAAAATTTTCCAAACCATCAAATGTCTGCAGTGGATTGTGGCTGACAACATACAAGCAAATACCTTAAAAAAATAATTTATTTATAATTTATCCAGTACAAAAATATTCACAATCAAATTAGTTTAATTTAAGTAGTATACTAGTAGTAGCTACACATCTAATTATAATAGGGTAATAATTACCCTATTAAAAATGCCATATAGAAACACAAAATAAAAATCTATCTGGTTCAATATAGGAATTTGAAACAGGCATTGCACTATTGAACCAGATATAATTCCATACCTGGAAAACCATATAGAAAAGTGATTTCTAGGTATAATATCCCTATTAAAAATGCCCTATAGAACCCATATTGATCCAGATAAGGAAACTAATAGGGATTTATATGGTTCTATAATATATTATGTCCTATATGGAACGACCTGGTTTACACTTTGGAATCTATAGGTATGGTTTAATATGGAATTTCATTTTAAAATGTACAACTTAGGGATTTTTATATGGATTTATCTGGTTTCTGTTTTATGTGTCTTTCCACATAGGTTTCCCTATATGGTTAAATATGGAATTCCATTTTAAAATGTATATATATATTTAAACGAAAATTGCATATTAAACCATATAGATTCCCCTATATGGTTAAATATGGATCTATATGGTAATAATTTTTTCACAAACCATATTGGGCCAGATAGAGCAATATGAACCTTTATGGCAATCCATATAGAAATCACTTTTCTATATGGTTTTCCAGGTATGGAATTCTATCTGGTTCAATAGTGCAATGCCTGTTTCAAATTCCTATATTGAACCAGATAGATTTTTATTTTGTGTTTCTATATGGCATTTTTAATAGGGCCCTATTAAAAATGCCCTATAGAACCCATATTGATCCAGATAAGGAAACTAATATGGATTTATATGGTTCTATATGTCCTATATGGAACGACCTGGTTTACACTTTGGAATCTATATGGTTTAATATGGAATTTCATTTTAAAATGTACAACTTAGGGATTTTTATATGGATTTATCTGGTTTCTGTTTTATGTATCTTTCCATATAGGTTTCCTTATATGGTTGAATATGGAATTCCATTTTAAAATGTATATATATTTAAACGAAAATTGCATATTAAACCATATAGATTCCCCTATATGGTTGAATATGGATCTATATGGTAATAATTTTTTCACACCCAAACCATATTGGGCCAGATAGAGCAATATGAACCTATATGGCAATCCATATAGAAATCACTTTTCTATATGGTTTTTCAGGTATGGAATTCTATCTGGTTCAATAGTGCAATGCCTGTTTCAAATTCCTATATTGAACCAGATAGAACCATATAGATTTTTATTTTGTGTTTCTATATGGCGTTTTTAATAGGGTACTGAACAGTTGATGACAAAGTTGTCATCTTTTGACAACCGATATTCTGTCAAGCTTTAAAGCTTGTAATTACCACAGATCACAAAACTTAAAATTAATTACTGGTAATTACAAGCCTACCGAAGCATATCGTTTTACGTCGTAACCTTAACAAACATTCCAAATGGAATTCAACGTAATAGTGTTATTGCATTATATTTGACCGGAAAAAAAAACCAGCTCCATCATTTACGTGTGAACCATTGCGCAAAACAATGATACTGGTAGCATCAAAAAACGACATGAAGGCGGTCATAGAAAAACAGCAACATCCGCAGAAATGGTTCGAAGAGTGAGGGCTCGAATTCAACGAAATCCACGTCAGAGCGCAAGAAAATTGGCTAAAAATCTGAACGTGTCCGACTCAAGCATACGGCGCATAGTGGAAAATGAACTTCAATTAAAACCCTACAAGATATTCAACTCCGGCACAGATTGTGAACTTGAACATTTTGTATTTTCTGATGAATTTTTTTTTACCGTTCAACAATTCGTAAACAAACAAAATGATCGTGTGTGGTTAGAGGGCAAGTCCAACGACAATTTGGACAACCAAGTTGCTATGCGTAAACAAGCGCCTGCGTCTGTGATGGTTTGGGCTGCTGTAACTGCAAATTTTCGTTCTGCGTTTATTTTTATCGACGAGGGCGACAACAAACAGTGTTAAATGATGCGTTAATCCCTTGGGCACGTAATCTATTTGGTGCTAGCCGCTGAACATTCCAACAGGACTTGGCACATAAAGCTCGTTTGACCCAGCAATTTTTACAAAATCACGTTCCATTGTTCATTTCTTCGGAACAGTGGCATCCATACTCACCAGACCTAAATACGATTGACTTCTCTATATGGTCCATTTTAGAGTCTAAGGTGTCTACAAAAAAATATGAATGTGTGGCAACATTGAAATCAGCGCAATGCCTTCAACAGAAGACTTGATGCCATCATTCGCGCCAGAGTTGGCCATATTGAACAATAAAATGTATTTTTAACAGTGTCCTAAAATTTAAAATAAAAAGATTCCCGATTAACGAAACTACCGCATTTTTAATTGGTAACACTTCGAATGACGGACCCTGTACACACGAATGACAGTACCCATTTTTGACAATTTATCAAGTCTAGTTGCCCCTCGCATAAACACTAAACTTACAAGGGGAGACTGCCAACTGAAACGTAGAGGTAGCGGTATACGGCTACCTCTACCGTTACCTTTAAAACTATAATTCCATCTTAAGAAGCAAAAGGGTACAAGTGCAAAAAAAGTTATTAACTTTTAAAATTTTTGCTACTTATATACAAAAATCTGGATGATTGTTTTAATCACAACCCACACAACGTGTTGTGTGGGTTGTGGTTTTAATATTGTTTGCATTAATCAACATGCAGAACTCGTACAACTATTATGTTATGAGAAAATTTAAAAAAATATTTGGACTACCTAATTCTGCGCTTAACTTATTTTCATGCTCTTAAAGTATTATTAATAGCGTATTTTTTAATTTAAACGGAATTAAAGGAAATCGGTTAGTTCGTAAATTTTCCCTAAAACGACTTTGTAAGAATAATTTTTAATTAAAATTAAAAAAGGTGACTGTGAGAAAAGCCCATGCCAAGGTAATGGCCAATAAATAAGTTCCAATCAATTTTTTTTAATTCGAGTAATAAGTTTTCAGTCACCCCTATATCTACAGTGTCCAAATCCCATACATTAAAAGAAGGTAAGGGGTAGTTTCTTAAAAATCTATTGGGATAAAGGCCTTCCCAAGTATCATCACCCATAAATACAGTTTTATAGTTGTTTCTATTTAACTAAAATATATGAGAACATTTTAAAAAAGATTTGGACTCTAAACGACCTAATTCTGCGCTTAACTTATTTTCATGCTATTAAAGTATTATTAGTAGCGCATTTAAACGGAATTAAAGGAAATCGGTTAGTTCGTAAATTTTCCCAAAAACAACTTTGTAACAATAATTTTCAATTTATTAATTTTTAATTTAAATTAAAAAAAAAGAATGTGAAAAAAAAGGGTTGGGATACTATAGTACTTAACAAGACCTACACTAGGCCACAAAGTTCAGAATCAATGTAGCACAGTGTTATTTTTAAGACCATTGATATATTATATTTTTAAATAATAGTAGTTTTCCTAAATCCCCATTTTTAATTAGGGGTCGTGCATAAAGTACGTCACATTTTTGGGGGATTTTAGACGCCTCCCGCCACCTGTCACATATTGTCACAAAGTCTTGAACCTCCCCCCGCAAGGTTACACGTCACAGTGACGAAATAAATATTTTTATTACAAAACACGAAAATTAAATTTTTTTTATTTGTTTGGTGTGACGAAACGCACGATCCCATCCTCCAATCTCACACTTCGTCGGTAAACCCCTCAAAAAAGTGTGATGTGTTTTATGTAGAACCTCTTATTACAGAAAAACGTTTTTAGTTTTAAATAAATACAAATCTCACCCTTAAACCATGGCACATAACGTATTTGCAGGCTAACGTGAACGTAGACGTAATCATAACGTCATCCCTCTCGTACAGCAAAACTTCACCGCGTTGCGAGGCCGTCTGGAGATCGTGTTTTTTACCAACAACCGAAGGAATCATGACAAATACGTTAAAAGGAGCAATCAACACCAGTGGTAGCAAAAAACCCATTAGCATGTGGGAACAGAACGTGTTTACAATAACAAGGGTGGCAGGTATGTAGTTTAACATCGGAACGTTGCGTAGTCCTACGAATGCTGAGTTCCAGTTTATGTTGGGGAACGCTGTTTGATGACCAGTGCCATAGAAAAAGTATTGCGACAGGATGACCCATACTAAGATTGAGATGTTTGGAATGTCGAAAAGGGATTCTAGAATATAAAAATAGTAAACAAAACAATATTAAAAGAAACGGTTTCTACATTTTTGGTCAACAAAATAGCATTGTCCAAAACATTGAATATGTGAAAATATTAAGTTGAAACTCTTGCAGTAGGTAGACCTAATCACAGCCCAATACCTATATTATAATAGCATTTAAGATGTAAGTGCATTAAATACGTTTTTCTTAAACTTTTTTCAAGTGCGTTGAGACAATAATAAAAAAAGTATTCAAAACGGGGATAGCTAAAAACTACACTTATTCTTTTAAACATATTTTTTTGTTTTATTTAGCTTTTTAAGAACATATTCTTTTTTAATTACTCTACTAAGCATACCTTTTTTTCAATAAAAAAAAAGCTACATTCAGGGGTAATGTTATCTCAAGTGTTATCTCAAATTTTTACATTTCGGTCTTCAAATTTGTTTCAATAGGATAGGTATAATTTCTTATAAAAATTAATAAAAAAAGATAACTCTGTGTATGAACTCACAGTGAATTCACAGTGCATTAATTTTCATCTATTTAGAGTGACAATTAATTGACATTTTTAAAATTTCTGGGAACTGTCTTTTAATTTTGACCCAACAATGTAGAAACCCTTATAAATCTTACCAATGGTATTAGCTTGTTGTATTCTTATAACTGATGTAATAATTAACACAAAGCCGGCTGTTAAAAACATTATAACAGCACTGGGTGCTACAAAATCTCCCAACAAAAGACAGAAAATCAAAGTCACATAAATTCCGCATATAACATATACGGCACTGTAAACTGTACCCAAACCACACACTATGGGTATACCATCCTTGGACCTTTTTTCGGAGTAAGCTTTTTTCATCCTATTGAATATCTGAGGTATTATGTTACTTTTAGTGTCAAGATTATCCTCATAGATTTCTCCATCTTTTCTGGGCAATATGTAAACGCATAGAGGATCAAAAATAATGGTTAATAAACCGAAATAAGCAAAACCATAGACGGACCAGGCCAAAAAATTTTCCGGGATGTATGGGGTGTTCTTCTTTTGTTGCTGAGGGTACTTGCTTAAGCCCCAATAACCCGCTATGCACACAACCAAAACTGAAGGCAAATATTTTGCCATGATAACGTTAATAGCGTAACCATTGAGATTGCCGCATTCCCTTAACCAAACCTTGGTTACAAAAATAAATAGTCCCAAACAAACTAAAGTAATGAAGAATTGCACTTTGGAAGTTTCCATTTTTGAGGTGATGTTATTGACTTCATGAGGCATTGCAAAACACCATTGTTGTTCTTCTCTGCATCTCCAGAAATATAAAGTACACCTTACTAACCCAGCTATACAAAGGGCCAAGAAGAATAATTTTATTTTGGACCAACGAATCAAGGTGTTTTCCTTATTTTTCTTTGGATCCGCTACTGGAGTCGGCGCTCCAATTCCTATGGTGCCCAGTAAAATAACAGTTACCAGGAGGAACATCAAGACAAATGATTCTTCAATGATATAGCTATTGGAAAACACACCGCAAACGTTAAAAACCATTATGAATCTACAAATTGTGTTAACTGTTTTGTTTAATTTTCTTCTAGCATGCCAGGTCTCGCTGACCACCTCCCAGTTTTGTACTATTAGCATCACAAGCATCACCTGAGACACAACTCCATTTATAAAGAATACATTGTAAAGTAACTCATCAATAATCTCAAAGTATTTTAAAGCACAAACAAATATAGTGGCAATGCACATGGAACCAAAAGAGAACAAAACAAAAGAACTTTTGAAAATGTGAGGCAAATTTTCTAGAGGAATACCATCCACAATGGTGTAAACAAAGAATATTGATAAAAATAAAAAAAGTAGACCTCTTGACATCAAATGTGAGTCAAATTGTACCCATACTTCCTCACACATAGTTCTTAGGCTGGCAATAAATTCGGATAATTCTCTAGAAAACTCCGTAAATTTAACTTCAGAGTTGATTGTAAGTAACTTTGAATTTAATACAGAGTATTTCTCAAAGTAAGACTTTAAATTTTTAACTTTAAATGTGTCACTTTTCTCACTGTACACCTTAATGTATTCAAAAACCTGCTGCACATTAGCCCACATGGAAAACATGGCAAATTTCCATTCCTCAATTTGGTTGGTTTTATTTGTTATTGGGAGACAATTTAGGATTATATTTCCAAGACTTTGAAAAGGCGTTGGTATTCCCAAGATTGCAGAAAGTGTGGGTACAAGATCAACTTGTTTGACACTGTCTGAATCTTTTTGAAATTTAAAAAGAGTTTCCTTGGAGTAAACAAACATTCCAGCTGTCACCTCATCTGTGCTTTCACCTCCATGATCTCCTAAATATATAAATAAAGTGTAATTATTTATTACACAAAGAATTAAAAAAACTCACCTGTAACAGTCATACCATGGTCCCCTATTACAAATAACATAGTATTTTTATCAATTTCTTTAACTACTCTCCTAAAATTTAAAAAAATCAGTTTAAAATTAGTAGTTTTAATTGTTTATATATGGTCTTACTCGATAACTTCGTTAACTTCTCCCAACTTTCTGCTCATTTCAGGATGACTTGGCCCATGTTTGTGCCCAACATGATCAACGCCAAGGTAATGGCCAATAAGTAAGTTCCAATCAGATTTTTTTAATTCAGGGAATAAGTTTTCAGTCACCCCTATATCTACAGTGTCCAAATCCCATACATTAAAAGAGGGGAAGGGGTAGTTTCTTAAAAATCTATTGGGATAAAGGCCTTCCCAGGTATCATCACCCATAAATACAGTTTTATAGTTGTTTCTATTTAACTAAAATAAAATATAATGATTACACAAAATACAAAGTTATACAGTAGACAAGTACAAAAGTACATACTCAGTCCATAGTAAGTAAATTTAAAAAAATATCCTTGTTTTTATTTAATTTTTGAAAGGTCACAAATACATTGGCTGTACAAGTACAATTGTAAGAACCTTAAATTAAATCAAGTATATAGTCCAAAGTACTTAAAAAAATATATTGTTGCGTTAAAAATTGACCAAAAATAATACCATGCTTAGGTTACTAGAAACAAACGGGATCCCGTTAAAAATCCGATCCCGAAAAAACCCGGGATCTTAGTAATAAGTTACAAAGAATAAAATTTACTTTTTTTTCGAGCATATGATAATTTTCTTATTATAATACCTACTCATAAGCATATATAGAAATATTATACACCGCCGTACAATAATGAAAATACATTGAAATTACATAGCAAGAGTGGTTACATCTATCGCGTTTAATACCCCCACATCACAGTTTTTGTGAGGATTTCAGACCCCTGTATACAGGGGTCTGAAAGGGGTATACCCTATCATAGTAATAGCTTAAAAATACAAATATAGTATACTACCTATAGGTTTTAAATATTTCATATTATTAAAGAACTAATGTCATTTTTTCGCACAAGGATAATTTACAAAACGACCGACGAAGGAGCGAATTTTGTAATGGACGACTGAGAGAACATGTTTTATGACAAGAGTTGTTTATACTATCTTTTCACAACAGTATGATATGTAAATATGTTGCCACAAAGAAAATATGAAACGAAAATGCATATGGTATTGTGCTTATTATGGTATTCAAATAGAAAAAAAAACATTTATATTTACAATCCCAATATTATCTATTCTTTTTTAATTTAAATATTACAGGACACCTTTAAACAAAAAATTTCAATTTCAACTACAAAATTGTTTGTTCTTTATTATTTAAAATGGTACTAAAATCCGAGCTAAAATCCTTTATCCACTTGCCCCTTCAATTAATAAGTTTTTGATTAAATGAAATTTTAAAACACCTATCCATAGTTAAATACCTAGGTAGGTACTTTTTTAGTCATAGATTTACTCAAATACTTTTTTCCTTTATTTGGAAAAGATTTTTAACTTAAATTTTTAAAAATTACCTGGTCTATAAGATTGTCTTCATTAATTTCATAAGTAGCAAAATTAGACCCAGCATCAATAAATGTAGGTAAACTACCTGTAGTTAATGCTTTTAATCTCTGCATTGTTGTTGTGGGTGGATCAGCAATAAATTTATACAGTCTTGTAGATGTGGGGTATTTCTCCCTCAGTTCATGTATTATAGGCAACTTGTTTTGATAGAATGTCGGTTTTTCATTTTTTTTATCATACACAGTAAAATCATACCTTAAGGCATCTACAATAAGCAAAACCACTCTGGCTTTTGGAGGCAAGCAAATACCTCCAGCATTAGGCATTTCATCGATTATCTTAAGTATTTTCTCATTGTAATGGCATTGGTTTTCATTTCCGTTAGTAATGTTGTTTAAATAAGATTGTCCTTCCGGACAGGGAACATCTTCATGTGATAAACAGGTAGAATTATTGTTTTGCACCTCTCTGGATAGTAGAAAGCCTCTAGTGAATAGTAAAATCGAAGTAATTATTAAATAACTTAACCAGATGAAGAACAGGATGTAGTTGGTTTGCTGGCCCATGTTTAAATTAATCTAAATAACAGCAAACGCGGTAATTACTTCATTTACTTCGGTTTACATCATTTTTAGGCGAGAAACGTCAACTTGACATTTCTCCCGGTGCGTGCGTTAGATCTACGCGCAACTGAATTTGAACTATTCTGAACGAGGAGGGAAATTTGAAAAATGCAAATGAAGGTTTTGTTTTAAAATGAAGCATTGAGAGATTAGCAATCATAATAGTGGCGTTGAATATTAGCTTAGTTAAAATACTGTAACAGCGTTTTATGTCAAAGTTCAACACAAGAGGAAATACAAGATAATTATAAATGAATGTTTGGTAAACAGTGTTTAGGTATTTTTACTTCGGTTCTATTAAAGGCTTCTTCATGAGAATAGTATGCACAGATAATATGTGAAATGCATCAATAGTTTAGTTAAAATGAATATTATTTTGTGGTTTTTATTTATTAATTTCGTGTTTTGTGAGGAAAGGTAAGAAAATAATAAATAATTAGGTACGACGAATTTTTAAAATAATATTTCGTAGATTTTCTGAAAAAGAACGCGGATTTTTATTATCATTGCCAAAAACTTTAATTAATGGCAAAAATGAAACAGTCTGTTTATCACTCCATTTAATAAATTTTCCTTGTTGGGCTATTATTGAATTAAAATGGAAAAATAGCACTATTAGGACCTTTAAAACCTTAAAAACGGGCAAGTATTTTTTAAATCAGTTATTACTTATCAGGGTCATAAAAAATTAAAATAAATAGCTATTTATTTTAATTTTTTTAGGTAGGTACCAAAATTTTGTTTAATTTCCCATATTTACTTAAACCAAATTATTGCATTCGTGTTTTTAACCTTGGAATGGATGCATTTATCTTAGTTGTGTTAATGACCGCATTTTTTATGCAATCCTATTCAGGATTTATCGTAATAAAAGTACATTCATCGGCAAATATTTCACAAAGATTTGAAATCGTATACGCTCTTAAATAGTGTAGGTAAACAAAAAATAATATGTAAATACGACCATTATTTTTAAATAAAAATAGGTAATTACTTAAGTATATGCATATACCGGGTGTATATGAGAATAGGCGCACGTGCGTTACAGGGGTACCCCTGTAACTTTTTTATTTTAAGATAGACACATTAAATTTAGCATGGTTAATTAGGATATAAAATGTCACTCTTATGCCGGTTTTCCACCAAACGGACAAAACAAAAACAAAACACAAACTCGTGTCGAATAAAACAAAACTGCAACTTTTTGCAAACTTTTTGAAGACTGGCGTGTTTTGCGACAGTTTGAGTTTTGTTTTTCGAGTCCCGCTCGAAAGCGGTAACATCAAAAGGTTTCGACGTGTTTTGAAACTCGAGTCTGTTTAGTGGAAACGGTCGTGTTGTGTTTTTTGTTTTCGACTTTTATTTTATTTTGTTAGTCTGGATACGAATTTCATACTAAATTGGTAGGTACCTAAGTAGTAGTACAAACATATTTTTTCCAAGTGTATAATAATATTCATATTATATTCCTCATAAGTCTATATATAGAAATACTACAATTTAGTTACAAATAGATACGAATTTCATACTAAATTGGTAGGTATACTTATAAGTAAGAAACATATTTTTTCCAAGTGTATAATAATATTCATATTATATTCCTCATAAGTCTATATAGAAATACTACAATTTAGTTACGAATAGATACGAATTTCATACCTCATTTTTAGGTTAGGTTTAACTGTCAGACGACAAAATGTCACCATTATTGTTCGGCGGTCAATAATAATTTAACTTTTGAACTAGTAGTCACTACATTATTGTACTAGTTCAAAAGTCAAATTATTATTGACCGCCGAACAATAATGGTGACATTTTGTCGTCTGACAGTTAAACCTAACCTAAAAATGAGGTTACAAAATTTCAAAAAAATATCGAAATTTCCCAGATAACACAATACATGCCAGAAACATACAATTTATGTACTATTTATGCCCCAATGTTTCGGACTTAAATCGTATATCCCTGCGATGTTTCCTCAGTAACATTTCTGGTGTGATTTCCCCAAGATGTTGCATAAACATTTTAAATAGCTGATATTGGTATAAATATAAAATAAATTTATATCAAAACACATAACACACTATTAAAAAAATACCTAACCAATCAATTTTTAGCAAAACACCAAATTATTATACTTTGTAATTTTTTAATTGAACGCGAACAATGACGTCATACTAGTTACTTAAAAATTTTTAAGTGATTGTTACCTGGGGAATTTTGTTTTGTTTTGTAACCAACTTGTTACAAATATTAAATAAATTTATATCAAAACACATAACACACTTTATTAAAAAAAATAACCTATCAATTTAGCAAAAACACCAAGATGTTGCATAAACATTTTAAATAGCTGATATTGGTACAAATATAAAATAAATTTATATCAAAACACATAACACACTCTATTAAAAAAATAACCAATCAATTTTTAGCAAAACACCAAATTATTATACTTTGTAATTTTTAAATTGACCGCGAAAAATGACGTCGTACTAGTTACTTTTTAAGTGATTTTTACCTGGGGAATTTTGTTTTGTTTTGTAACCAACTTGTTACAAATATTAAATAAATTTATATCAAAACCATATACCTATAGGTATATGATCAAAACACATAACATACTTTATTAAAAAAAATAACCTATCAATTTAGCAAAAACACCAAATTCTTATAATATTAATAACTTTGTAATTTTTAAATTGACCGCGAACAATGTCGTCATACTAGATATTTTTTAATTGATTGTTACCTGGGGAATTTTGTTTTATAACCAACGGCATCTCTGTAGGTTCGCGGCTTTTATTCATAGAGTATAGTATAGTATTGCCAAGAATGACATTTCGTGAAAATCGAGAACGTTCTGTGTCGAGAATTTTCTTCTCGTTTTATAATGTGATTACAGTAATTTAAGACTTAAATTAAATTTTATGTTGTACACTTAAGTTGTTTTGTGTGGGTGGCCTGAGGCGTCTTTTTGGGTAAGTAAATTATGATGATTTGGTAAGAAAACATTATAAATATTATTATAATTAAATTCTATATTAGTTTCTTTTTTAAGGTTTTATTTTTTGTGGTGGCAATAACCTGTATGATTTTATTTCAGACCAGGTCGCACAACATTTTTTCTTTATTGGGAAAAAGATTAGCCAATCCAAGATTTCTAAAGCTGTTTTAGGTAGGTAATAACTCGTCGAATCCGCAAAACCTTGTATGAAAAAAACTGTAGTTTTACAGGAGACGAAAAAAACATTAAAAGCTCTCATATCTGGCTTAAATATACCTATAGGACAAATTAATTTGTTTTTAAGGGTCTTGAGATTATCTTGGGAGATAAGAGGTTTTACGATCATGTGCATTATATGGGGTAAGTACTTAATTATGCAAAAAAAATCGATTTTGTCAAAAATGTCTCAAACGAGTTTTTGCGGATTCATCGATGAAGAGTTTTGTAAATTTCTATCTATTTATTTTTATTTATGCGTATTTTCGGTTATGTTAATGGTTTTATGTTAATTAAATGATAAAAGTATTTAATGTTTTTTATTTAAGGAAAAAACCTATAAAAATTACATAACTGTTTTGTATGAAACATTTCTGTTATGTTCTGAAAGTAAATATAAAATGTCTTAAAGACATACCTACAACATTCTAAGATGATCTCAAAACATCCCAAAAGGATGGCCGAGGGACGTTAAAAAGGGCGACATGGTCATTGCCAGAAACATTTCTGGTATATCTGTGGGAAAATAGGGTCATTCCTGGGATGTTTCTATTGTCGCATGCATATGTTTCTGGCATGTTTCTAGTATATACTTGTGTTATTAGGGTTAGAGCTTGAAAAAAAATAGTATATAAAACACGGCGGCGAAAGCTTATTAATTACCTCGCACACAATAGGTTAACCTACTGCCTCGGCAGTAAAATGTCATGGATAAGTTTAATAGATACACATATATACATATATATATATATATATATATATATATATATATATATATATATATATATATTAGACTGGGCCAAAAAAATTGACTATTTTTTTTTGAAAAATATATCGAGAATGATGATTCAGAATGACAAAAAAAAAATTGGTGAAAATTTGAGCCCTTAATATTAATATTAATTTTATTTTAGAGGTCTATCATCGCTATTTTTGATTTTTAGTCATAATTTGATGTTTTAATTAATTTAATTCTTCAAAAGTTATTCACGAAGAAGTATAAGAAGTATATAAACCAGCCACAACTAAGAATAAGAAAATTTTCTCTAAACATGTTGGTTAATACTGAAAAACTGTGTTCTGACATAATCACGACAACTAGTGGAAAAGGACCGAAAACAAAAACAAAACTCGAACAAAACTTAGTTTGCTTGATGGAAACAAGAGTTTCGGGTTTGTTTCAGTTTTGTTTTTGATTTGCAAATTTTTAAAAACACAAACAAAACCCAAACTTAACTGTTCGTTTAGTGGAAAACCGGCATTATAATTATAATTTGTACTCTTAAGAGTACAAAATGAATTTTTTGAACTTTCGGTTTCGCCGGAAATGATATCAACTTTCGATTTTTAAATGGAACGCCCTATATATTTTTACATATTTAGAGGCCTGAGTAAATTCTGAGTCTAACAGCATCCTCAAATTGACCTTTCGACGTTTCGTCATCAGAAAATGCATCATCATAAAGATCAATCTAGAGTGCTTTGAACTAAACTGCGCACCACTCAATGTGTCGCAACCAAAATGTTCGTCCTTTTTCAAAACGACATAACTTTTTTGTTTCTTGAACGATTTTATTTTGGTCTGTGATTTCTGCTAGCCCCATCCTCTGGCTATTCATGCTATAGATATGAAGCTCACGTGAGAAGAATTCTTTAAGTAAATTTCGTACAGGGTGATATGTAAAACGGTCAAAAATTTCAATAACTTCATCCAAGCCCCGTTTGTAAAAAAATAATTTTTTTCTCGTTTTTACTTTGAAATAATGAAGTATTATGTCTTACCTTGAAAAGTTTTTCAATTTTTTCGTATTGGAATCTTATAGCAAAGAAAATATGATTTTTTTAAAGAAAGAGTACATTTAAGGCTTTTTGGTAGGCAATACACTCGAGTGTATTGCCTACCAAAAAGCCTGACTGATCAGTCTTTTTAAGAACAAGGAGATAAGATGGTGAATGATTGTTCCTTGAATAATTCTGAACAAGCGACAAGTAACAAACTTTCGTTATTTTCAGAGGGGCCTAAGCAAAGACAACTTTTTTAAAAATGAAAATTTGCGAAAACCAATCCTGAACGGATATTTACGTTCGTGACATGTTTTCTTTATAATTTTGACCTCCTGATTGATAAAACCAAAATCACTAAGAATAAAAATTCGAAAACAATTCCCGGCTGTTAAATTGCCTACAAAAAAGCCTTAAATGTACTCTTTTAGAAAAAAAAATCATATTTTTGTTGCTACGATTCCAAGCCAGAGGATGGGGCTAGGAGACATCAAAGACCAAAATAAAATCGTTCAAGAAACAAAAAAGTTATGTCGTTTTGAAAAAGAACGAACTTTATGGTCGCGACACTTTGAGTGGTCCGCAGTTTATTTTAGTAAAACGAATTTTGACAAGTTTAGAGTGCTGGGAATAGCTGAATAACAACTTTCTAATGCAAGTTCTATTTTTCAAGAATTGTGTGGATCCGTTAGAAGAAAATAAAGTAGTTTAAAGCACTCTAGATTGATCTTTATGATGATACATTTTCTGATGACGAAACCTCAAATAGTAGAGGATCCCAAGTAAGGTCGACCTTCACCCATCTGCTTACCAGATGAAAATTATATTTTATCAAATAAAATATGTTTCTGAACATAAACCAATAGGGTTGCCATAAAAAATATGATCAAGGCTAGCTATAATAAATAAAAAATTTAAAAAAAAATAATTAATTTTTTAAATTTCACCGACTTGCTTGCCAAATGAACGAAATTCCAATGGAAAGCATACAACATACAGAATATGTAACAGCTAGGTTGCCTACCTTTTTCTGGTCCCTATTACCTGGTTGCTTTGTACAGGGTGATCCCCTATAATGTCGCCCCCCTTTAACTTTTTTATTTTAAGTGTCCCAAAAAATTTAAAAGTTTGGTTATGTAGGTACTAAAAAATACTTTTTTTCTACGTATAAAGAAAATTGGAAAATTGATCAGTATACAGGGAAAACAAAAAAATTTTTTTTTTTAATGGATCACCCTATATATGAATTTATTTTTCGATTCCTTGTAAAATTCTAAGCATATTTCATATATCATACCATATACCTAAATTCAACTGTTTCTGAAATATTTAAATTATTTTTAAGATAATAAGTTTAAATAGTTTGTTTTTATCTGTCTGAGTACGCCATTTTAACTTATTTAACAACACTTATTGACATATTGTCACTATAGTAATTTATTTTCAATAAAAATTTTGGTATACTGAGGCTTCTTGATTTCTAACAGTTTAAAAAAACATTTAATGATGACATTTCGAATGCGAATATTTCAGAAACGGTTGAATTTAGGTATATGGTTTGTTATATAAATTATGCTCAGAATTTTACAAGGAATCGAAAAATAAATTCATATATACGGTGATCCATTGAAAAAAATAAACTTTTTGTTTTTCCCTGTATACTGATCAATTTTCCAATTTTCTTTATACGTAGAAAAAAAGTATTTTTTAGTACCTACATAACCAAACTTTTAAATTTTTTGGGACACTTAAAATAAAAAAGTTAAAGGGGGGCGACATTATAGGGGATCACCCTGTACAAAGCAACCAGGTAATAGGGACCAGAAAAAGGTAGGCAACCTAGCTGTTACATATTCTGTATGTTGTATGCTTTCCATTGGAATTTCGTTCATTTGGCAAGCAAGTCGGTGAAATTTAAAAAATTAATTATTTTTTTTTTAATTTTTTATTTATTATAGCTAGCCTTGATCATATTTTTTATGGCAACCCTATTGGTTTATGTTCAGAAACATATTTTATTTGATAAAATATAATTTTCATCTGGTAAGCAGATGGGTGAAGGTCGACCTTACTTGGGATCCTCTACTATTTGAGGTTTCGTCATCAGAAAATGTATCATCATAAAGATCAATCTAGAGTGCTTTAAACTACTTTATTTTCTTCTAACGGATCCACACAATTCTTGAAAAATAGAACTTGCATTAGAAAGTTGTTATTCAGCTATTCCCAGCACTCTAAACTTGTCAAAATTCGTTTTACTAAAATAAACTGCGGACCACTCAAAGTGTCGCGACCATAAAGTTCGTTCTTTTTCAAAACGACATAACTTTTTTGTTTCTTGAACGATTTTATTTTGGTCTGTGATTTCTGCTAGCCCCATCCTCTGGCTATTCATGCTATAGATATGAAGCTCACGTGAGAAGAATTCTTTAAGTAAATTTCGTACAGGGTGATATGTAAAACGGTCAAAAATTTCAATAACTTCATCCAAGCCCCGTTTGTAAAAAAATAATTTTTTTCTCGTTTTTACTTTGAAATAATGAAGTATTATGTCTTACCTTGAAAAGTTTTTCAATTTTTTCGTATTGGAATCTTATAGCAAAGAAAATATGATTTTTTTTAAGAAAGAGTACATTTAAGGCTTTTTGGTAGGCAATACACTCGAGTGTATTGCCTACCAAAAAGCCTGACTGATCAGTCTTTTTAAGAACAAGGAGATAAGATGGTGAATGATTGTTCCTTGAATAATTCTGAACAAGCGACAAGTAACAAACTTTCGTTATTTTCAGAGGGGCCTAAGCAAAGACAACTTTTTTAAAAATGAAAATTTGCGAAAACCAATCCTGAACGGATATTTACGTTCGTGACATGTTTTCTTTATAATTTTGACCTCCTGATTGATAAAACCAAAATCACTAAGAATAAAAATTCGAAAACAATTCCCGGCTGTTAAATTGCCTACAAAAAAGCCTTAAATGTACTCTTTTAGAAAAAAAAATCATATTTTTGTTGCTACGATTCCAAGCCAGAGGATGGGGCTAGGAGACATCAAAGACCAAAATAAAATCGTTCAAGAAACAAAAAAGTTATGTCGTTTTGAAAAAGAACGAACTTTATGGTCGCGACACTTTGAGTGGTCCGCAGTTTATTTTAGTAAAACGAATTTTGACAAGTTTAGAGTGCTGGGAATAGCTGAATAACAACTTTCTAATGCAAGTTCTATTTTTCAAGAATTGTGTGGATCCGTTAGAAGAAAATAAAGTAGTTTAAAGCACTCTAGATTGATCTTTATGATGATACATTTTCTGATGACGAAACCTCAAATAGTAGAGGATCCCAAGTAAGGTCGACCTTCACCCATCTGCTTACCAGATGAAAATTATATTTTATCAAATAAAATATGTTTCTGAACATAAACCAATAGGGTTGCCATAAAAAAATATGATCAAGGCTAGCTATAATAAATAAAAAATTAAAAAAAAAATAATTAATTTTTTAAATTTCACCGACTTGCTTGCCAAATGAACGAAATTCCAATGGAAAGCATACAACATACAGAATATGTAACAGCTAGGTTGCCTACCTTTTTCTGGTCCCTATTACCTGGTTGCTTTGTACAGGGTGATCCCCTATAATGTCGCCCCCCCTTTAACTTTTTTATTTTAAGTGTCCCAAAAAATTTAAAAGTTTGGTTATGTAGGTACTAAAAAATACTTTTTTTCTACGTATAAAGAAAATTGGAAAATTGATCAGTATACAGGGAAAAACAAAAAGTTTATTTTTTTTCAATGGATCACCGTATATATGAATTTATTTTTCGATTCCTTGTAAAATTCTGAGCATAATTTATATAACAAACCATATACCTAAATTCAACCGTTTCTGAAATATTCGCATTCGAAATGTCATCATTAAATGTTTTTTTAAACTGTTAGAAATCAAGAAGCCTCAGTATACCAAAATTTTTATTGAAAATAAATTACTATAGTGACAATATGTCAATAAGTGTTGTTAAATAAGTTAAAATGGCGTACTCAGACAGATAAAAACAAACTATTTAAACTTATTATCTTAAAAATAATTTAAATATTTCAGAAACAGTTGAATTTAGGTATATGGTATGATATATGAAATATGCTTAGAATTTTACAAGGAATCGAAAAATAAATTCATATATAGGGTGATCCATTAAAAAAAAAAATTTTTTTGTTTTCCCTGTATACTGATCAATTTTCCAATTTTCTTTATACGTAGAAAAAAAGTATTTTTTAGTTCCTACATAACCACACTTTTAAATTTTTTGGGACACTTAAAATAAAAAAGTTAAAGGGGGGCGACATTATAGGGGATCACCCTGTACAAAGCAACCAGGTAATAGGGACCAGAAAAAGGTAGGCAACCTAGCTGTTACATATTCTGTATGTTGTATGCTTTCCATTGGAATTTCGTTCATTTGGCAAGCAAGTCGGTGAAATTTAAAAAAATAATTATTTTTTTTAAATTTTTTATTTATTATAGCTAGCCTTGATCATATTTTTTATGGCAACCCTATTGGTTTATGTTCAGAAACATATTTTATTTGATAAAATATAATTTTCATCTGGTAAGCAGATGGGTGAAGGTCGACCTTACTTGGGATCTTAGACTAAAAAGGTCCATTTCCTTTTAGGAACTGAAATATTGCCCTGCTGAAAATGACGGATGATTGCGGATAAAAGCAGATGATTGCGGGTATAAATTCTTCGTCGAAGCCGGATAAAAGCAGATAAAAGCGGGTAAAAATATCATCTGATAAAATCTGCTTTTGTCCGCATCGCTATATCCGCGAACAACCGGTTGGTTGTGTTTTATGTCCGGTTCTCTGCAAACGTCTGCTTACGTCTGGTTTTATCCGCGATTACATGCATTTTTTGTCTATTTTTGTCTGGTTTTATCTGCAAACGTCTGGTTTTATCCGCGAGCATATGCAGTCACCCGCGAACAACTGCTTTTATCCGCGAACATCTGCAATCACCCGCGAACATCTACTTTCATCCGCAAACGTCTGCTTTTATCCGCAAAGATCTGCTTTCATACGGTTTCACCCGCAAACATGCTTTTATCTGCGAACGCCTGATTTCATCCGGCTAGTGAACCCCCGCAAACATCTGCTTTAATCCGCAAACATCTGCTTTTATCCGCCAACATCTCATTTTATCCGCGAACATCTGCATCACCCGCGAACATCTCATTTTATCCGCGAATATCTGCAATCATCCGCGAACATCTGCTTTCATCCGCGAACATCTGCTTTTATCCGCAAACATCTGCTTTCATACGGTTTCACCCGCAAACATGCTTTTATCTGCAAACATCTAATTTTATCCGCAAACATCTGCTTTTATCGGCAAACATCTGCTTTTATCCGCGAACATCTGATTTTATACGCAAACATCTGCTTTTATCCGCAAACATCTGCTTTTATCCGCAAACATCTGATTTTATGCGCAAACATCTGATTTTAATCGAAACCATCTGATTTTATCCGCAATCATCTGCAAACATCTGCTTTTAATTGCAAACCTCTGCTTTCATCCGCGTTTGGTTTGCCTGCATTTCCTTTGTCCATTTCGGTCCTGTTTCGTACGCAAACGTCTTGTTTCATGGATTTCGGGCTTTTTGGCTAGAAATTATAAATTAAAATTGCACGAGAAAGCAGCGGGCTGCAGCAAATTTTGCCTACGAATATCTATTAATGAGTAATTAATAATTACTAATTACTTTTCGCTAGTGTCAAAAACAAAGCGACTATATCGAAATTTTTTTTAATTTTTTAAAATTTGTGAGCTACCTTTAAAAATTTTCTAAGCTGTACAAAAATTGACTGTGCACAGTCGCCATGGCGAAAAAATTATTATTCGAATTTGATTAATTTTTCAAAATTCGAAAGCCACCTAATTTTTTATGAGAGAGCCACGTCAAGTGGGACCAGAAAATTTCACGAAATCACCGATTTTGAAAATAATCACATTATTGTGTAGTAGGCATGACCCATATCATATCATATCATATCATATCACCCGCAAACATGCTTTTATCTGCGAACGCCTGATATCATCCGGTTAGTGCACCCCCGCATTCACCCGAAAACATCTGCTTTTAACCGCGAACATCTGAAATCATCCGCTAACATCTGCTTTCATCCGCGAACATCTAATTTTATCCGCCAACATCTGCTTTTATCCGCGAACATCTGATTTCATCCGCAAACATCTGCAGTCAACCGCGAACATCTGCTTTCATCCGCAAACGTCTGGTTTTATCCGCAAACATCTGCTTTCATACGGTTTCACCCCCAAACATGCTTTTATCTGCGAACGCCTGATTTCATCCGGTTAGAGCACCCCCGCAAACATCTGATTTTATCCGCAAAAATCTCATTTTATCCGCGAACATCTGCTTTTATCCGCGAACATCTGCAATCACCCGAAAACATCTGCTTTCATCCGCGAACATCTCATTTTATCCGCGAACATCTGCAATCATCCGCGAACATCTGCTTTCATCCGCGAACATCTGCAATCATCCGCGAACATCTGCTTTTATCCGCAAACATCTGCTTTCATCCGCAAACATTTGCTTTTATCCGCAAACATCTCATTTTATCCGCGAACATCTTCTTTTATACGGTTTCACCCGCAAACATGCTTTTATCTGCACATCTGATTTTATCCGCAAACATCTGCTTTTATCGGCAAACATTTGCTTTTATTCGCAAACATCTGATTTTATACGCAAACATCTGCTTTTATCCGCAAACATCTGCATTTATCCGCAAATATCTGCTTTTATCCGCGATCATCTGCAAACATCTGCTTTTAATTGCAAACCTCTGCTTTCATCCGCGTTCGCTTTGCCTGCATTTCCTTTGTCCATTTCGGTCCTGTTTCGTACGCAAACGTCTGGTTTCATTCGCGCTTTTTGTTTTCCTTTTTCTCGTGTATACGTATATGTGGGCCCACTAAGCAAAACTTTGTCACATTTACATTATTGCGACGTCAGCCTATTACATTGTGACGTTAGCATTCTTGTAACATTAACGTTCTATTAAAGTCGCGAGAACGGAAAATGACCGCGCCAGTAACGTTAGCATGTTAACGTCAGAAATACGATGTTTATATAACTTTAATTGTTTAGTTAATTTAACGTTAGCATATTAACTTCACAAATGCGATGTTTATATAACATTAGTTTAGTTTAGTTAATTTAACGTTAGTTTAAAACATCATCATGATGTGTGCATCAACAACATACATTTAATGTTCTAGGATAAAATCGCAGCGATGTTTGAATAAATACACGGATGTGAAAAATTTTTTATTTCAAATAACATGCAAATATGAATCAAATATTTTATTTATATTCATATCATATTCATTTTCTTTCTCTCGCATTTCGCTGTTTGCCATGGCGGAACCAGTCCATCACGGACTCCTCAAATTCTCGATCTACAAGATTAAAATTTTTCTTTACGGCCTCTGTAACAAAGAAATTGTGATGAATAAAAAGGTACCAACGAAAAAGCGCATATGTATTAGAATATTCGCATTTTATGTTAAAAATCGTTGTCAACTTATTAATTGAAGTATATCCTAGTTTTTTATTATGCTAATAGCTTATCTTTGGTAATTACCTCTTCTCCCTAACCTTAAAGATAAATACAAATTTTGGGCTATGAGTCTGGTCTATTAATTAAGAATATTATCCCATATTATCACCATATTATCACCCATATATGGGTGATATAATATATAATATATATAATAAACGTCCATTAGACATATATGTATACAAAGCAACATTGCTAAAATCAAATGAATGTAGGTAATATTTTGGATGAAACATTGAGAGAAACTTATTTTTGCAATATTATAATTGTAATGTTAAAAACTTTTATTTAAAATTTCATATTAAATTTTATAAATGTAACATTGCAAAAACTTTCTATGAAAATCTTTAAATAATGTTCCAAATCTAAGTTTGATGAAAATTATTATATGTAACATTTCAAATGTAACATTTTATTAATGTTAATGCTATAGCATAATAGTAGCAAAAACAATATTTTATTTGTAAAGTCGGCGAATATTGCAACAATACAAAATACAAATACAAAAATTACAAATTCCAGAATAAACTGTTTTGTTTAATTAATGACAAAATTAGTGCTCGGGAAAATAGATGCCAAATCGCAACTGTTTATCCGATCACGATCAAATTTTCACTGAATGCTCGCAACACTTATACCTCCATACTAATCCAGCTCTAAAAAAGTTATCAAGTTATGAAAAGCATATGAAATTATATGAATTTAAATAATCGAGTAAATTTGATTCAAAAAGAAAAATTTGTAGTTTTATATTCATTTACCAACAGTTTTACAATTTTTTGAAACACTTTTAAAGTGTACCCTCTTTAAAATATATATACAAAAAGAAATCCATTTATTTCATTGACTTTCTCAAAGTTGTTTCAAAAAGATATGTATTATACAATTGTTATGCACCTATTAATTTAATGGGAAACACCAATGACGCCAAAACATATTTGAATCCCTTTGAATTATTATCGTTTTGAATGATTTTACAACATTTTTTCTCTCAGTGTATAGGTATACCTACCTATCGCTATTACATACCCTAATCTCAAAGAAAAAATGTATGTGTATACACATTAGACAGATTCGTACTGGTATTAGACAGATTCGTATAGCAAAAATCCTATAAAAATAGTTATTTTCCTAACAAGTGCGCAAAGTTACATTTTTCCGCACGCTACTGCTATTGCACGAACGACGCGAAGCGGAGTTCGGGCAAGCAGTAAGTGCGGAAAAATTACTTTGCGCATGTATTAGGAACAATATTTTTTCTACTAGCGTGCGCAAAGTTAGATAACAATGATTATCAAAATGATTTCAAAATGTTTAAATTGTTTATCATATTTTTGACAGGATCTCGCTGGTAATAAATTCTCATTTACAGTATTTGCTGCCTCCAGGATGTCATATTTATAATATATTATGACGTTTTACTTTGTGCAATTTAGAGGGCATATTTTGTCAATTTTCCCTATTAAGATCGGGCTCCTTGTGTAGGCTCCATGATACTTATGATACGTATATTTTAAATGCAAATGAATGCGGAAAAGTGCAACTTTGCGCACGCAAATGGGTGCGGATAAGTGCTACCTTGCACACGCTAGTATACTTTTCTATAGAAAAAATACTTTTCTATAGAAAAAAAAAATATTCAACTTTTAGAGTAAAATAACTTTTTAAAACCTATACATATTCATAAATTATTATTTATTAACATAATTATGTTTATTTGCCGATGAGTGTATTTACAAAGATAATAAAACGGAAGAAAGATTTTTTTCTTTTAATTTTAAAAATATACAGAGTCATTTAATTTGAAACTTTGAAATATCTCAGTTAGTATGCATTTTACGAAAAAAATTTTAAAATAAAAATTAAATGATTCGAGGGGGAAAATCAATCAGTACTAAAATTGGTCCTCATACTCTCCTCCGTATAGGGGGAAAAGGGGGAAATTTATAATTTTCAATGGAACACCCTATTTTTTATTGCAGCTTCGGATCACTCGACTACAAATAGGTAGATTTTGTCTAAAACATTTTTTCATATTTGTAATATATGGCGCTGTAATGAAAAAAAATTAATTTTGTATACGATTCTGCAATAATTTTTCTATAAAAATATTACTGTTTTGGTAATAATTATCCTATTAAATTAAATCTAATTTTTTAAGTACCTACCCACGATTTTTGAACGAATATTTAAGTTTCCTTTGGTTTAAGTTTTATACCTTATTTCATTCGGTGATAATTATCAATTGCGCACCATGGTCACTTTTTACCTGCCAGCATTAAATCCTTTAATTTAAAGGATTATTGTACTATTTTTAAAAAAACATTATTTTGTCAATTAATTAATTTAATCCTAATTGGGGTATAAAAGTATTCCGTTGGAAATTTTAGTACTGATTTATTTCTCCCCTCGAATCATTTAATTTTTATTTTAAAATTTTTTTCGTAAAATGCATACTAACTGAGATATTTCAAAGTTTCAAGTTGACTCACCCTGTATCATAAAAATTACGACCCACTTAAATATATTTTTTAGATCAGGAATGTTTCTCCCTTCATGTACCTTTCTTTCCAATCGATGAACCCCAATTCGTCAAAATTAAAACGACCATTAAAACCAACTACCAGTTTATTTCGGCAAGAAATCAGGATCCCATTTTATTGTATCCGAGTAAGCCGAATAAAACGTTTATACAAACTGATAGATATTCCTACAAACCAGGAGACACTTTAAAAATAAGGATCATCACCTTAAATAATGATTTGATAGCACTAAACGAAACGGTAATATGTTTTGTGATTAAAAGAAACAAAAATGTAAGAATTTATTTGTATATTAAGCAAACGTTTTTTTGGTAAATCCTTACTTAAAAAAGGCAAAGTATAAGTGTAATAATAATAAATAAAAGTTTATTCACAATAATACAAATGTGAAAAATTCCACCCAAGAGGTTCAAAACTGTGAATATAATGTCGAATTCGGAAATTTACCACATGGATATAAAAAAAAATAAAAAAAAATAAATGACTGACTTCATTTCTTCACTATTCCAAATAAATGTTATATAATGTATGTTTGATAATGTTTCTCTAGATTTCAGGTAAAAATTAATTTCCCCCCAATAATTGTTTCTGGAGCCCATGATTGAATAAGTATTATATAATATTAATAGTAATAATAATAATGGGTCTTATTTTCCAATTAAAAAATTAAAAAATCCTAGATGTAAAAAAGAAAAAGTCGAAGATCAGTATCAAGTACAAAAGTGTACGCTTGTATAATATAATATGCATTTAAAGTTATAATTTATGTAGTACATATAAATTAGATAGACTGGGCGTCAAAATTAACGCATAAAAGTTTAAAAAATCCAACTCTAAAACGCCTTTACCAATCTTTATAAAATTTTGGATAAAAATACTTTAACTTATATCTCAGTTTACGTGTTCAAGGGTTTTTTCGAGAAAATATCCTTAAAGCCGTTTTATTAATAAAAACGTTAGAAAAAAAACTACAAAACAACAAAAAAAGTACAAATCAAACAAACAGTAAAAAAATACAGCGCTTCAAAGTCGTCAGAAATGACCACTTTTCAGCAAAATAATCAAAAAGGGGTCATTTTTACCGACTTTGAAGCGATGTATCTTCGTTACTGTTCGTTTGATTTGTACAAAATTTTCAGGGTATACTAACAAAAATACGGTCTTTAAGATTTTTATTTAGTAAAAAAAAATCCCTAAAAGTTATTTTTCAAACTTTTTTTATTATTAAATAAAAGGGCTTTCAAAATATTTTCTCGAAAAACCCTCGAACACGTAAACTGAGATACAAATATTTTTATACAAAATTTCATAAAGATTGGTAAAGGCGTTTGAGAGTTAGAATTTTTTTACTTATTATGCGTTAATTTTGACGCGCAGTGTATTATAAAAGTTAGGCTACATAAAAAAAAGCATTTTTTGTTAAAAGATTTTTTATTTCCCCAAATAATAATATGATTAAAGTCAATTAATTCCGGCGCATTCGCCAAAATTTAAAGTTTATTAAAATTAATTATTTAAATATTTATACGGGGAATTTATAAGTCATGTGCCAGGGAGATAATAAAGATATTGTTCCACAACACTCTTGATCGCTCAGGAATCATTCCGAACTTACGAAGCGGGTACTCGCTACATTGCCCCAGTCTTAAGATATTTTCGTCCAGAAAAGTCCGAAGTGTGACATAGTCCCCAGCTCCATGGCGATATTTGCATAGGGATCCAAACTTACATTGTGACGTTCTATAGAAGTAGCAATCTACGGTCTTCATTTTGATTCCCCTTTTAGGGTTGTGGCAACAGACAAGAATGTGTATGCAACTAAATCTGAAGATAAACTCCAGCATACTTCTAATTATTCTCCTTTCCAAACCATCATGTCCACAAGCAAGCTTTGGTATTGCCAGATTCAGGATTCCCTTGGACAAAAGGGTATCCCTCAATTTTTAACGTCACGGTACTTTGGCTTCTGAAGGGAGAGCTACTTTGTTACCAGATACTTACTGCCTATCTGCCCGCTATTCACTATTTCAAGTACCTCCCCAACTTTGGGATTCTGCCTTCGCAGTTCGTTGGTTTGTGCAAAGTTTTTTAAAGGTGACCGCTTTTCCCCTGGACATCCTGAGATCTTCTGCAACACAGTGAGCCACTCTAGCTACTCTATCATCGTATATTTGGTCATGATTATTTCCAGCGTAAGGAGCAAATCGGTTGAAATGGATCACTTTCGGCTTCCCTCTTGGTTGTTTCCTGATCCTGTATATGATGCCATTTATGCGATCTATGACTTCGTATGGTCCTTTCCAAACTAGGTCTCCAGGTTGAAATCCTCCATTATCCGCCTTAATGTCATATGCCTATGTCATTCTGTCTTTGTCACTCTGGATTTTTAAACGAATTCGGCTATGAATGTCGCTCATTTTCCTACGTAAATTGGTGGAAGGCAGCCAAAGCGCAAGTCACAAGATAGACAAAGTTTACGTCTGGCCAGTTGTATCATGGATAGAAGAATGGTACACCAACAGGAACAGATAGAGGAAGTGATCCCAGTCTCTTTTATGATCAGAGACTACCAAACCAGGTCTCCAGGTTGAAATCCTTTATTATCCTCCTTAATATCTTATGCCTCTTTCATTCTCTCCCTGTCAGTCTGGATGTACTCTAGCATCGTATATTTGGTCGTGATTATTACCAGTGTAAATGGATCACTTTCGGTTCCCGGCTTCTTGGTTGTTTCCTGATCCTGTAGATGATGCCATTTATGCGATCTATGACTTCGTATGGTCCTTTCTAAGAAGTCTGTAGCTTCGGCGAATAACCACGATGACGCTGTGGGTTGTATTACCAAACCAGGTGTCCAGGTTGAAATCCTCCATTATCCGCCTTAATGTCGTATGCCTATTTCATTCTATCTTTGTCATTCAGGATTTTTAAACGAACTCGGCTGTGAATGTCACTCATTTTCCTACGTAAATTGCTGACAGAATCTTATCCAGCAATATCTTCTCCTGGAAGGCAGCCAAACCGCAAGTCACAGGATTGACAAAGTTCACGTCCCATAACAATGCTGGCGGGCGTCTGGCCAGTTGTATCATAGATAGAAAGAACGGTACGCCAACAGGAACTGATGGAGAAAGTTATCACAGTCAAAAAACTACCTTCGATAAGTATAGGGATTACAATTGTATGATTAATGATTAAATTAAATTTACAATTGCTGGATCCCTCATACAACAATCCAGCTAGATCCAGCGCATTTTCCAGCCTGCTGGATCCGCAAATAATTAACTTTCCAAATAATGGCGCAAAAGTCTACGTTGACAGCTTTGCCGCTTTGCTAGGTGCGCTAATGCCAGACATCCTCGGTGGGAGCGACCTTACCGTTCTGTCACGCTTGCGGCACGTGCTACACCCCTTTCTACACAGCACTTTTCACTCTCGCTTGATAAAGTTTTATGCTAAATAAGTGTCTTCTTGTTACCGCTGTGGCTCGGATTGTTTGTTGTGAGAATTGTGAGTAATTTGACTAAATTTTAATTTATTTATAAACATTACATTAGATTACGGGAACAAAAAAAGACTTGTAATAATAATTGTTATAAAAAATAATAAAGATAATTATCTCATAATCTTTACATTAATTTTGTTTCTTCTTTTAATGTAGAAATCACAATTTTCTATAAATATTTAATTGTCCAATAGAAATAATTTATATTATGGGGTTTAAAAGAGGATAAATGTACTAAAAACTGAAATATACGAAATAGTGCAATATTCTTTTTCATGAAAGTTTTTCAGTCCTGTAAAAATAATATTTAATATTTATTTAGGTTTACATATTACTAATAGTAATTTACTATAGTATAGCTAGCTAATCAGTTTTTTAACTAATTTATAAAAAAACCTATATTATACGAGAGTTTAATGGTAAAAAATTAACAAAACATGAAAATTGATTAAATTAATGTTTTAAATTAAAAGAAATATTAATGTAAAAAGTTAACGAAACATGAAAATTGGTTAAATTAATGTTTTAAATTAAAAGAAATATTAATTAAAAAAGTAATCAATTAAATCAATTAATTTAATTGCTGTCGAATTAAAATTTTATTTAATTTATTTTTTATTTTCTATAAATTGGTAGATACCCATTTTAGGTTTTTTATGAAAATAAAAATAATAATAAAAGTTTTTAAATTTATAAATTGCTGAATCCGCGCTGGATCCAGCTGGATTGATATTGATCCAACAAAAATCCAGCTGAATTAAAAACCCTGCTGAATTGCAATGCCTAGACAGGTAGCGGCCATCAGACTGCAGATTTAATGTGGTCATCCTTGTCTTTTGAATGTTAAGAATCCTGCAGACATTCTAAGACAATATAGATTCAAAGTTCCTACCTTGGTCTCAATGCATCTCCATTGGGACATGAAAACGACAAATCCACTCCTTAATAAGGCAATCGGCCACTTTGGCAGCTTCTTGGTTTGGCAAGGCCTACGCTTCTGCCCACTTGCTGAAGTAGTCCATTACAACGATGATGTATTTATATTCAGATTCTGTTTCCGGAAATGAACCTGCCACGTCAATTGAAATTCTCTGAAATGGACTGCCCACGTTGTCCAATCGGATTGGAGCTTTCTGGCGATTCTGGGGTCCACTTCTTGCAATATTCCTTTACATCTTGTTGATAGTTAGCCCAATAAAACCGTTCCCTAAGTCTTCCGAGCTTCCTTGTCACCCCAAGGTGTCGTCCAGTGGTTCCATTATGATTTTCCTGCAGCCCTTCTGATATTCTGTTTCTAGGGATTAATATCTGTTTCCGGTCTTCCCCTCCTTCTGAAGTCTCCAGAACACGCTTCAGAAGTCTGTCACTTAAGATGATGTAGGTCAACTGGGCCCAGTACAAATTTACATCCGGCGAATATTGGGCGACTTCCTGCCACGTTGTTCTGCGGTCGTTCTTCTTCCAGTCGATGATGGGCTTTAAATCCGGGTCCCCTTTATGCTAGCGGAATGCCAATGATCATCCACGAGTGTAGTCCTGCGAATAAACAATTTTCTTCGGCCCTAAGGCAATGTTTACAGTCTTCCGGGCAAGGTCTTTTTGACAAGGCATCAGCATTTCTGTGAATGGCCCCAGCCCAATGTTCAGTGTCAAAGTCGAACTTCTGTAGTCTCTCAATCTATTTGCTACCTGTCCTTCAGGATTCTTTAATTGCAAAATCCATTTTAAAGCGGCATGGTCCGTTCTTAGCAAGAATTTTCTTCCATACACCCTGCTTAAAATAGAGACCCTGTTCAAACCGATAAATATTTGTATCGGAATGTATGGTGTTTCTATAGGGTGTATCGGTATGTATAGGACCCATAGTTGGGATTTATGGTTGTTGATTTATTTGCTATTGGTTTCAATGGGGAAAATACACATAAATGTAAAAATTAGTTGTTCCCCTATAGGACCCCATAGGTTTTAATAAAATTTTCTCAAATGTTTTATGGTTGTTCTATAGAGATATCCCTATATATACCCTTCATTGAGTTATTTGCTATCGGTCTCAATAGGGAAAAGTTATGGTGTGCCTATAGGTAATTTCCTATAAATTTTCTATCGGGCCGTATCCGGAAAAAACCATGGACAAATGCACATATTGAATCCGGTAGCGCCCGATAGATTATTTTGTATAGGTCTCTATGGGGTATTTTAAGCAGGGCAGGTACTTGTAAAAGTGTTCGACTGACTTTACCACTGCCAACAACTTGCGTCGAGTAATGCAGTTATTAAATTCTAGCTTGAATCTACTTGAATCTGCGAAAAAACAGCTCCCAGGCCCACGTTGCTGTCGTCCGTATCCAAAATAAATCTACCACCCTGGAAAGGATAACTCAGGACCGGTGAGCTGGTCAACGTGTTTTTTTAAGTCCTTAAAGGCTTCTTGACACTCGTCGTCCCATTGGAATCGTCTCTCTCCATCTGTCAAACGTGTCAAAGGCTTAGCATAATCCAAAAAAGCTTTTTAAAACATGTTTATTCTTCGGCATTGGCCATTCCTGCACCGTCTTCACCTTCTGTTTGTCCACTGCCACTTCTTGATTTGAAATAACATGGCCTAGTTACTGCACTTTCTTATGGAATAAGAGACATTTCTTCGGGCTAAGCTTTATGCCGGAACTTCTTAAGCGCTGAAAAACTTCCTACATGTTCCTCATATGGACCTTAAAGGATTTCCCAACCACAATTATGTCGTGAAGGTACACCAAGTATGCCTTCCAAGATAGTCCCTTTAAAACAATTTCCATGAGCCTTTCAAAAGTTGCAGGTGGATTACATAGTCTAAAAGCATGACGGTAAACTGCCACAGTCCTGCACTCATTGTAGTGCCATTTTAATCTTCCAGTAACCGCTCTTCAAATTCAAAGTCGAAATATTTGTGATCCAACTAGAAGTAACTGAATATGCTTGCCGGACCAAGCGTGCAATATCAGCCACGAATTCTTTCAGAGTCTGGAAAACTTAAAAGTTGCATATTTTATTTATACAACAAAAACAAAAATACAATTTTTAAAATAACAAATATTTTAAAATATAAAACATATCTATTTTGAACAAATATATCTATATTTATATTTGAATAACAAATAATTACTACTAATTACGTAAATGTTCGAAAAGGGCCTCCGTTTTGATTTTTTGTGGCTTTGGTCTGTGGTCACCATTTATATAAAATTAAAAATTACAATAAAAAAATAAAACTAAACTTTCTACCAATAAATAGGAAACGTACAAAAGATTAACAGGGACACACTCTTTTCGTTCTAGGCCCTATTAGAACATTTTTTTACTACACACAATAGGACGGCCATGAAAAACAGGTTTTAGAAAACAATAGAAAAGATAACAAATTTTACAATGGCCTATTCAAATGTATATTTTTTTTGTACATTGCATATTATTTCAGGGATTATATTTTTCACCGCAGAACAATTTTTGCACGAAATTCATTTAAACTGTGTGCCCTGTTATGTTCATGTCTATACTTTGTATTTTTTATATAACCCCAAAGATAAAAATCGCAGGGTTCTAAATCAGAGGATCTAGGGGGCCAAGAAATCGCCCTGTTGTAGAAATTAATCTATTCGGAAAAGTAGCATTCAAAAACTTGAATTTTGAAAAATGGCAGCCCAAACGTTTAGTTTTTGGGGGTACTGGGTCATACAGGCAGTGACAGATGCAGATTTTCTCAAGACCAATATCGAGAATTTTCAGAGTTATCTGTTCCATATAATGCAAAAAAAAGGCTCATCCGAAAAAAAAATATTTTTAATAAAATTCTCATCGTGGTAATTTTTGTTTCTTATAATTTAATTGTTTAATTGTAGCCTCCTCCCTTATTCTTCGGAAAATATCTTTTGGTTGGTCATCAGCTTAAAACTTTTATATTTATTGCGTTTTAAAATGTTTCTCACTGTTTGTTTCGTAGGGATTGGGAGATATGGAATTTTTTTTTAATTTGGAGATCCATTTTATAGCAGTAGTAATAGATATTTAACTCAATATTTATGAAATAATAGCACTTCTCTGCTTCTTGAAGAAGCAGAGAAGTGCTATTATTTCATAAATATTGAGTAAAAGATATGGAAATGTAAGAGAAAAACTTTCAAGGGCTTCGTCCACACCCTGTGTTGAAAACCATATGATAAGAGTCCTTTTATTTGTGGTATAAATGTACATTTTCAAAATAAATTATAAAAATCTCTTTTCATCTCAAATACTAGCGTCCCTTACTGTAACAGGTATTTGCACGATCTACGCGGCCAAAATTATTTGTATGCTTAATTGGTATCTAAATAACGTAAATAAATAAAAAAAAAACTTATTTTACAACAAAATTATGTATTTTCCAAAAAAATTATATATTTACAAAAAATACAAATTTAAGGTCTGTGAAAAGGAAGAAAAACATAATAATCTAAGTTTCTTGACTTCCTTCTTCGCTCTCTGATGAATGTTCTGATTTTTTACAGTTCGCATGCAACAGGATCTGAACTAAGTAGAATGCTGATTACAATTTTCCCTGGAAAATTTTCTCGCAAAATCTTGGCGGTATTATGATCTCCTTATCAAAATTAGAACGAAGTTCTTCCAACTTTCGTCTTTTGCTCCTCTCACTTAACTTCAAACGACTTGAATGGACGATTTTCTAAAGTCTCAACAACAGGTATTTTAAAAGTACCTTCCAGCCATGACCGATTGTATTATATAAAATGATCTTCTTTATAATGAGCTTTGGTCCACCTTTGTTTAATTTCAGATTTGAAATTGACAAAACCACGTTTCAAACTAAAAATTTGGTCTTCATTATAATCTTCTCATGACATAAGTTGATCTTTTAGATAGTTTAATTTGGCATCTAAATTAGTAAAATTTTCTTTCTTTATGCAGTCAAACAAGTATTGTAAGGTCACAATCCATACTTCTGATACACCCTCTGAGCCTAAAACAAACACTACACTATGTGAAAAATATTTAAAATTGTATACGAAATTTCGCTAAATATCTTTAATCCCTCAAAACTGTATTTATCCGGATGTTTCCAAAGATGTTTTTGATAGTAGTTATAAGGAAAAAAATCAAATAATGACCTATACTAATAGCGATAGCCCGATCTACCCGGATACATAAACAAAAACACTAGTAAAGAAAAAATATTGAAGGAAATCACGGTACGAAAATAAGTATTTTCATACTAATTAATAATGTTGTTTAATAGTAGATCATGACTTAATCAATGTAATTTGTAAGTTTCTTACCTTGTCCTTTAGAATTCATCACTTTCAATTCGTAACAAGAACTTGATAACATAAAAATTCACTTTGGAAGTAGATACGTACACTATGTGAAACTATCAAATGCGGTAGCAGGTAGATTGATTAACCGAATTGTTCCCGGGTTGGTACTATCTTCATGGAACTCGTTTATAAAAATGTTATTGTAATTTTGATATTGGGACTTTTGGCCACGTAGATCGTGTAAATACCTGTATGTAGGCCTACATCCCATTAAATTGCCATGGATAATACGTCCCCCATAGCCCTTACAACTTTTTTTTATGTTTTAATAAATTGATAACAAAAAAAAAATCAAGACCTATTTTCTTAAATAATAATAAAAATAAACAAAAATGTAATACTCAAAAAATTACTTTTGTAACCGCTATAGTGATACACTTTAAAATCAACACTGCAATTTTTCACCAATAATTTTAATATTATTTCTTTAGGGACGTGCATATAAATCATCACAACTTGTCTGGTTGATTGCATTTACAACGCAAAGCGACATAAAAAATATATACAAAATATCCCTTGCGGCCTTGAGTTTACGGTTTATTCACCGTGAATTCACTGTGAATTCACCGTGAATAAACCGTCTGTTTGTGACATTTGTAAACGGTAGTTAGACGGTGAATTCACGCACTTTTCACAGTATTTTAATTGTGAATCCACCGTATTTTGGCGGTATATTCACGGTGAATTTACGGTGAATTCACGGTGAATAAACAAATAATAATAACACAATCGACTATAGCTAGCCATTATTCGTTACTGAGCAGATGAGGATGGAGATGGGGACTTCAAATAATTAATGTTCAGCTATGCCATTACAGACGCACACTTCCAACTAAATATTGCAACCCAACGCTATTTATAGTTAGCTTGCTTGCGTAAGCAGCCGTGAGATGTATTGCTTAAACCGCTTAACACAGAAATCGAAATCGTCTCAACCTCGTTGATTTTGCGCAGCTACACGAGAGCTCTCTTGCGATATTTGTATTGTATTGGGAATAACCAATTAGCAGATTGTTCGTATCTTACACTTACAATTTGCGGTACTTTCACAGTGAATTTGCGGTGATTTTGCAAACTTGAGTTTACCGTGAATTTACCGTGAAATCACCGTGAATTAACCGTGAAATCACCGTGAATTTATCGAAAAAACAGCGTGAGTTCACCGTTTAATTACCGTTTACAAATGTCACAAATGGACGGTATATTCACTGCACATAAACGGTGTATTCACGGTGAATTCACCGTAAACTCAAGGCCGCAAGGGATATAAAACCGGCTTAAAATAAGCAGCAGTTAATATAAATAATATTAATATTATTATTATTATGGGATTAAAGTAATAATACATGCACTTATAATATATATCTTAGTAGGTATACGTATACGTTTTCTTAGGGACTTTATACCCCAGTTTGCCGATCACTGGAATATTACTGATCGGTGGGTTAAACCAGTTTTCTTTTCTGTTGGCACTTAAACGCTTTTGAATTTATCTTTTTCCTATATATATACCCTCTAAATATATATTTTTTTAAGTTGCCAGAGGTTAAATTAAAAAATCCTATGGATGTAACAGTGGCAGTTTGGGAAAATCTAAGCTCTGAATTTGGATTAATTCAGTTGGAATATTCGATAGTGCAAGAATCTATTACGGTAAACAATATTATACTTCTCTTAATTTTTCAAACATATTTTTTAAAGGGTAAATGGAGTATAGAAGCAAACAGCGAAACCACTAATTTTGAAATCGATAAATATGTTTTACCTAAATTTGATGTTAAAGTTTTTCATCCTAGGGTAATTTATTACGAAGTAAATCAAATGATTGTAAAAGTTTGTGCAAAATATAGTTACGGTAAACCAGTAAATGGATATGGGCTTATTAAAGTTATGGACTCTCAATCTAATATGGCAACATTGTATAAAAGGAACAGGGTATGTTATTTAATATTTTAAAATTCAATTGTGTATTTCACATTAATCACTATACTTTCTATTTTTTATAGTTTAAGTGCAGTTTTTCTAAGCATGAATAACCGCCCACAGTAATTTTTGGATAAATATAGAAATTGTATGCTATAAGTTCCCAGACAGCAATATGACGTCTTAATTAAGTCTGCATAAGCTCTATTTTATGATTTGGACGTCAAATACAACATCAGAATAGTATATTCTGTAACAAGTTTGGAATACAGCATATTCCGCTCGAGTGAAGAGTTTATCACAGGAGCCGAAGGCGAGTTTGACGGTTTTACGAGAGCGGAATATGCAATTCCAAACGTGTTTCAGACTATACTTTTTCTACGTTTCCAAAAAATACCATAGAAAAATAATTTAATTGGAAGAAAGTGAGGTTGGATCGGTCTAAAATTTGTTAGATATTAAAAACAGAGATGTCGCCACGAGTGTTTATTCTGTCATCAGATTCCATAGATAAAAGTGATATTAGAAGGGTCAAATTCTGTAATAGGAGTAGAAAAAGAAGTTTTTAAGAAGTTCTTAAGACTTCGAATGCGCAACCTATTGAATTAATCAAGACTCCTCAAAAAAGAACTCTTGAGGAACCCTTTTCTTTGACTTCGCAATTAAGCATTTTAAAGAGTCCTACTGTATAAACTTATAAAAAGACTTCTTTAGAATTTCCCGTTTTGGATATTGAAGTACTACTAGAGTACTGATGAAAAAATTACACACTGGATCGTTGCTATTTTGACATGTCAAGTCATTTTAATTTGCTCATATTCGCTTATTTTTGGAATTGCGATTACTTCGTCTCACTTTTGTTTAAATTCAAACGTGCTCTTCACCGGCACCGATAGACGGCCTGTTTCGCTCTTTTGAAGCTCGTCAGTATCGGGTAGCCGTTTACCAGGTCTAAGACCGTTTGGTATGAAGCACCCTCTAAATTCTACTTCGTCGCTTCTTATATCAAACACAAGCAGTTACAGCGGTGAGAAGGAAGTAATCGCATTAAAATGTCATAAATGTGACGTCTCTATGTTGACGTCTTAAAAAGTTAATAATATTATTTCAGTAAGAAGTAAGAAAAGAGAATACTGTAAGATATCCTATAACTGAAGTCTTATTTATGATACCCTTAGTAGCTTCTAATTTTGATTCCAATAAGAGGTAAGAAAAAAAGATACTTTAAGATGTTAAAAAATTGACTTCTCATTTATGAATTCATCAAGAACTCTAAATCTTGGGCTCCTAAAAATGATTTATCTAAGATGTCATATTGTGACCATGGTAAGATGTTTTTCAACAGACTTCGTATAAAAATCTTTCTGAACTGGATGCTGTCTGGGTTATAGCCTATAGCTCACCAGTATACTTATAAGCATATGTAAATAATAATATACTTTCAGAATACTGGGGGATTTAGGGTTTAGGACAAAATTAATGCAAAATTTTTTATTTAAGTAGTCAGAAACTTACCTACTTGGAGTGTTTTAAAAGTAACTGATTTAATAAACTATTTAAAACAAATCATTTTTTTTAAGTTGACTGATGGTTGCACAAACTTCCTTTTATCAAACTACGAACTAAATTTAGAAAATATTCCAAAATTAAATCCTTACGACCCGAAAATATACGTCCACATAACAGCCACTGTAACGGAGGATGGTACAAGCAGAATACAAATGTCCATGGTAAAAACGTTGGTTGCATTAAAGCCTTACGGTATAAAATTAATTGGAGAATATGTATTTTTACCAGGAATGCCCTATAAGGGCAAATTGCAATTAATAAATATTCATGTGGATCCAAAAGAAGACGTTTTTGAAATTTGTTATAGTTTTGCCATAAATAAAAGTTGGAATTATGTGGATGAGCAATGTTCAAATTTTACTATAGACAAAGAGAGGTCCATTGACTTTAATATATTACCACTACAAAGTAAAGTGGTTCATATTAATTTAAGTGTAAGTAATTAAATTATGTTTAGGTTTATTCTTGCCTTTGCTATATTACCAAACAAATTTTTAAAACAAATTTTTAGAAAATGCTGTATATCTAATCGAATCCATTTTATATCCTTTGGAGTTTAATATATCAAATCAAATATTTTGGGTAAAAACTGGTAAAATGTAACGTTTGAGCGTAAGGGAAAATTCACTGTCTACAAATTTACTGCAACGACTTATAATGTTAATATGGATTATTATATAAAAAACATAAAACTATATAATAAATACGAACGTACTTGGAATTTGAGAATTAATAAAGCTTTATTTTTTTTAAAGAAGTACCTACTATATATTTTTTCAAAATTCTTCCTATTGGTTTATTTCATTTAATGGTGTTATTTTAAACGCACGCACAAAACCAGGCCAGGGAAATTTTATTTCTCAAAATGTGGGAATCCCTCACTGCCTGTAGACATACTTTTTCTTCACATCTATGGTAACGAAAAGAAGAAATGCATTAGGATCCCACTAATGTGGAGAGATAGCCTGTGCCTAAACCTGATATATCGATAAAAACAAAGGAAATACTCTAGGTGGGTACTCCAGGTGGCACTACGACATTCCTTAGCCAGGCCGAGCCCTTAGGCGACCTTGTCTACCTCGCAACCTCCCAAACTGCTCCATTATTTAAAAATAAGAGCGGTGCTGAATATAAGCGTCGAAGGAAAGCCCAAATGAAGGCTCTGGCATAAGCTAGTCTAGCTTAGCTAGAACCTTTAAATCTGGAAAGCCGATGCTAAGATTGTATACAAAGGGCTGACAACGAATTAGATCTGATTAGTCCGTCTCTTCCCCCAGCTTAAATTTGCAGAAACAGACCGTCAGTCTGATAACAAGAGCATACAGCGAACAGCTACTGCGCATCTGAAGGTCGACATTATTAATAGGACCGACCTATTTAGTAAAATGTGCAAAAAACACATACTTCCACAAATATAAAAATCATTTCTAACTGAGACTGTTTCCTTTTTTGGGATTAAAGTAGGGGAAGTGAGAATTACACGGGTGATTGCAGTGAGGCGCATGCGTGGCCGCATTGCCGGTTAAAAAAAAATAACATATATATGTATATTTTTTTGTTCCTATTTGGGAAGAATAATAAATACTTTTTAAATGTATATAAATTGTATGAAAAAAAAGCATTTAACAATAATAAACACACAAAATGATGATATTTTAGATTTTATTATGGCATGTTTATAACAGGAAGAATTTGGCAACGTCGTATTCCTAACACGATAGCCAAAAGATTTTTATCATAGGCATTTACATATATATATTATATATGTAGAAGGTTTTTTTAATAAAGCATTTTGTTTGTATATTGTATACCAATTGTTTTGGCATTGTTTTTTTCCATTGTGTTTCTAGTGATTTTTAGTGGCTTCTTCATAATATGCATATTATGCCACTTTTTGCTTTTTATAAAGCCAAACCACAGAAATGTATGTAAGCTTAACCTAGGCGATGTAAGCAAATGATTTAGAAACATTTAATTTAACCTAAATTTTGTTTAGTGAACAATTCGTACCATACGTGGGCGTATTAAATTAATACTATTAATAGGTCTATGGTATCATATATTTTAAATCCCCCACTTAAGAACTGGCGCATAAGGTAAAATGATACGGCAAATCAACGAATCTCCCCTCAAAAAGAAAAAGCATATATTATTATTAATATTATTATAACGTTTTTACTGTTCGTAGTGTAAATTAAAACTATTTATTTGCACGTATATTTATTTTTTATCGCGAGTACCAAAGCTTGACTGACTGCCTCATGCAGCGCCGTTCCTTATATATTCAGTGCATACGTTCCAGAATATTCCAGCGAGCTCCACACAGCTCTCGATCGCTCGAGCGCTGACTCACCGGCGATGACTCATCGGCAATGAGTCATCATTCCGAGATCCAGAGCCGTACTCGCTACATTATTATCTATTGGCATGGCAAAACTACTTGGTGCAGTCGAAAACTTCCTATTTTCAGAACCTCCAGCCACCGTCCTTACTTCAGAATGGGGTTTGCAGCCACCGCACAGTACTACCAAGCGCTCAAAATATGAATTTGTGAGCGAATTTATCGAATAATTATTATAAGGGTTTTTTTGGGTCAAGGATTTTAAATTTGAGGTTAAATTTTTTAAAAACAAAATGGTGGACTTAACATGGCTGCCCACTTTTGTGCAAGAGGTTTTCGAGGTCAATGGCTCAATAAAAATGGCCGACTAGTTTAATCATTCTCCTAATAACCAGTTAAAGAGGGCAAGACATTTAAATAAAATTTAAATTTAATTTGATTATTTTTCATGTGTTTTATAGGATTTTAATTTACACATCAGCCACAGGTCTCCATTCATAAAACGATACATGTCTAAAAAAATTGTTGAGTAGCAAGTATTAGCCTAAAAGTTATATTAGGTAGTAATCACAGATAAAGACGGAATTTAATCACGACAAAACATCCCTGCTAAACTCCGACAACTTTTTATAAGTATATCCAAATCTATTTTAAATTTTTCAAAAGAAATACACACCCTATTTATATGTAATTCAATGTAAACAAAATGTATATATGTTTATTTTAATTAAAAGTACCCTAACAAAGTTAACACAGTTTACTACAAATGCAGATTTTAAAAAACAACAATGCCTTAAACTTTGTCTAACAAATTTCTCAAGCTAACTGGCCTCCGACCTAAACTTCAAATTGTCGGGCTTTTGTCTGATTAAAAGGACACGCAAATAAAAATTTTAATAAAGATTTTGGAGTTTAAAGTATGTATCTAGAAAAAAAACAAATCTTGGCCAACAAATTTCTTTCTAGGAACCAAAGTGCATATTTTTACTGCGACGCTGCACAGTATACTATTTACTCGATCTAGAGAGACAAAAATCGATATCAGACTTAAAGGATTTGAAATGACCCAAAGTCTTCATTAATACTAATGTGATGATAAGGGAAGCAAATAAAATTAATTTTTGATAATTAGGTATATAAAATTTATTCTATTTTAATAGCAACTTTAAATCAGTAAAATGTTTAAAATTGCTTTTTTTTTTGGTAATTTTCTTAACAATGAAATATATGGATCGGATGACACAAGCAAATACTTAATTAAATCAAAATTTGTGCGAACCCGAGAAGTTTTCAATGTGTGACCCAGTCTGACTTTGCGGATTTCTTTGTTTTTGGCCTCCGAAGCCTCTTCGGACATTTGTCCTATTGGAATGACAGAATGTCTCATTATCTCAGCTCCATGCACTAATATCTTGTGCATTGTAGCTGGCATATTATACCATGGATATAACGATATATATAAATCTCGCGTTTCCGAGCAGTAAGTGTTAAATTTGTCTGAATCAATATCATAGCCAGAAGCTATGGCTGCAAGAACTGTACCCAGACGTAATAGCAAATTTTCATCGAGGTTGGTGATACGGGCAGTTTCTTTATACTCGTGAAAAAACGTTCTTGCGGTATTCCCATCGTTACTCGTAAGTAATATCATAAGGGCATTTAATTTTTCCGAAAAGAATCGAAAAAACACTTTGCTAAGTGATATTTTAACAAAAAGCATGAGTGCTGGTGGCAACAAAAATCCGAGTCGAAGAGGAGGATTTTTGCACCTGCACGAATGCTTTTTGTTAAAAAATATTACTTAGCATTGTGTTTTTTCGATTTTTTTCACAGGAAAAATTAGATGCCCGAATGGTATTTGACAAGACTATTTCATGAGTAACAGTTAACAATTAAAATATAAATTGCAATTTTTGGTGACAACATCTGTCAAGTTTTGCCGCGGGTAAACTCGGGTAAAAACTGCTGACAGGTGCTGTCACACAGTTTTTTCACCTAGAAACCATTTGTAATTTAAAATTGCGCGTTTGTGATTGGTGGAAATTAAGACGAGGGAAATAGTCGTTCCAAAACCCGGTTTAACTTTGTCTATAATGAGACCGATTTCTTTAAATTTTGCTTTGATTTCCTCCTTTTTCTTTTTAAAAATTTCTTTATTTTTTTCTCCCCTGACTTGCCACTCACATATGTTCATTCGGTACGTGATATGTAGTAAGCATTCCATTGTGCGGATTTAAGCATGAAGGCTAGATATCCCAAACCGATACATAGTTTGATTAGGCTCTCTTGCAATTACTGTGGAATTCATCTCTTTGGGTGTTGCTTTGCAGATGAAACATGCTGGAGTGGACTTATTTTCGGAGAGCGCGTTACATACTTTTCCGTCTATCATCGACAAAATTAATTCGTGTTTTATAGAGATATAAACTCCATCTATTTGTGCAACAGTAGGCACCGACTCCCGAATTTGTTTCTCTATAGCTTCACATTCTTGTTTAATTAATGACTCTGTTTCTTTTTTATATAAAAACTTTATAGTTCTGCAGAATCTTGGTGAAGATGGGCGTGGATTTTCCCATATGATTGTCTTACTGGCATCGTCAGTATCTCTCACAAGTCTTAATGGCACCATCGACACCACAAACATATATTCATCTGTATCGTTAGAATTTTGAAATGACTGCTTGTATAAGCTGTGACCTGAGGAGCCATCACATCCCCACTTGTATATCATTGTGTAGTTCGAGCCGTTTACGTCAGGTTTTAATACGTCTCCAAGAATATTTTCACATATTCTTGTTGCAGTATGACTTAAAAGAGCTTGCAGCTCAACCTCAGCGTGTACGTCTGTCAGGGTGAATTTTTGCTCAGAAGGGTAGCACTGTTCTTTCACTTTTGCTACTTGATCATAGCATGGGTAAAGACGGAATCCCCTTCCTTTTGACTCATGTTGTATATTCTTATATTTCTGCACAGTGAAATTATTGAAAATAAACAAAGCCAAAGCTTCCTCCGGGGTATAAGGCCGTTGTTTTTTTACATTTATTTTTCTAGCTTTTTTAAAGCCAGTAGCCCGTTTCGGTGAAGCTGTTGAAACTTCCTGAATTAAACTAGCAGCGTCGCGTTTTCCGCTGGCTCGCACACTCAATTGGGCTGCAAAAGATAGCTGTTCAACGTCATATTCTTGCAACAAATGTTGAATTTTACGCTTTTTCGTTTTTGTGGAACTATCTTCAAAACTCTTTTTAGGTCTACCTATACTGGAACTTGGTTTTGGGGACTGTTCATGGAACATTGTAAGCACCAATTCTTCATTTAACCATTCTTCGTTGGCCTTTAAAAATAAGTCCAATCGTCTCTTTTTGCGAAGCCATTTAAGGCGAATCTTCTCGCATTCCTTTTTTAAAAAGTTTTTTAAGGTCTTCTCCTCATCTTGTGGAAGGATCAAATTAACAAATCTTGACTTGAAAAATATCAAAACTTGATCTAATCTGCCTTTGGACGGGGTAGAACGCCAAAAGTCAAATAGTAATTTTCGTCGAATTCGGGCACCTGTAAAGATATAAATAAGAAATATTTAGAATCGCAATGAGTCGCATAACCAAATTATGCTTTCTAGAATCTAATCACGCCTTGACTCAACTTGACTAACAACTTTAAGTCTATGTGAATTTATCTTTTATATGTTTTTGTTGTTCTATGAAGGGTCTTTTTTAAGACAATATAACTAAGTCTTCAATAATATTTTGGTTTATTAAAAATAATTAAAATATAGATAATTGCCTCGAGTTGAAGAATCCATCACTAAAAAGCACTTAAAATCACACGTGCTAATTCGCCAACGTTTACGATGACACTGACAGCGGGCGATTATCTGAATTTGATACGGTAACTTCGATACATTGTTATTAAGAGGACCGCGGTGCAAAACCTGGTTCTGAATGCATCATCGGTTAAAGGGTTAGTCTAATTATATAATAATACTAAGAAAAAGTTCGGTTTTAATATTTTAATATAAAGAGTTTTGTCTCTCTAGATTTAGTAAATCGTATACTGTGCGCTGCGGGAAACCATTTATAGTTGTTCGCTCCTGTGGGAAGTACATAAATTTAAACTATCCGCTACTCTGTGAATTCTCGACTACAAGAATAAAGTGCACTTGGTAATGAGGCGCCTAAGATTAGACGATTGGTTTGCCCAGAAATATATAGCTCAAACCGATAACATATACCTCAATAAAAAAGAAATAAATTGGCAACATATAAAGTAAAAAAAAATTACAAACTGAATGGGCCCTATCATAAATAAGTTTTAATAGTCGATCTATCTTAATATTAATTATTTCACTGTCTATAATAAATTAAGTAATTACATACACTTTAAATAGTAACCTAATAATTTATTAGTAATACAGGATGGGGCCAATATCTTAAGATTCAAAGATTCAAAAATTTAGACAATGTCTACCTTCTTAACTATAATTAATTTATATTTCAGGCAAGATCCTTAAATTATATAAATATCCTGGACAATCTTTTGGTTTTAAGACAATATTCCTCAAGCAATCGATATTTTCATATAGAAAACGTATCAAATGATTTCAAGTGCAACAAAAATCAAAACTTTATTATTACTCTAAGGAGAGATAAATTTACTACCAGAGAAACAATAAAATTCTATTATATTGTAAGTAAAAAAATTTATATATCCCTAAAGTTAATAGTTGATTTTAAGATTAAATCAAAACAACAACTAAATAAAATTGGTAAATATGTTTATGTGGTGGATACAGCAGTAAACGCGTCTTCCAGTTATTTAAAAAATGTTATTGGAAACAAACATAAATATAGTAAAAATGGAATTTTGAACACCGCAGAATTTACATTGGATTTTGATTTAAACTCTCCGATTTTAACAAGCTATCAACTGTTGGTTTACTTTGTTACCAAAGGAGGAGAAACAATAGCTTCAATGAAGAATGTTGATATAGAACCATGCTTTAAAAATAAAGTAAGTTCCTACATAATTATAATAAAATTTTAATTTTTATAAAATATATTTTAGGTAACTGCACATTGGCTTCAAAATCGTATGTACCCGGGTTCAATTGCAACTCTAAATTTAAAATCCAATTCTGATTCTCTTTGTTCCATTTCATCAGTGGATAAATCTGTTTTCTTTATGAGTAATCCACATTTAAAACTTGATGAACATTTTTTGGTAAAACCTTTTATGAAGGAGAGGGATTTTGCTCCTACATCTAGAAAAATTTGTATACCGCCTACCAAGAAACTACAAAGAAGTAGGTATAATAACTAATTTTATAATGAACACAAAAAAATTCACACCAATATATCATACTGAATCCAAATAAACTAAGCAACAACAATAGCTTACAATTCCATTTTTATTTTGCTTTTTTAATGGATTTAAGATTTTTTTTTTGACACAATGTCTACTTTTTCTTGGAATTAATTATGGAACAACCTGACCCTTTTGATGAAATATTTAAACATCACATTTTAAAATATCTGAGCCCAAGTTCGCCACGTCAGATTTTGTTTTTAAGTTCTCTTGTAGAAATATTGCATTAGACTTTAGAAAGCCCAACAAAATTACATGAATTCGGTGGCCAATGTTTGTCCCTATTTCGTGAAATTAGTCCCCCGAATATTTTGTTAAATAATGATTTTCAGAGTCTATTCTATGTCAACATAAAAATAAAAATTATTTTAAAAATTTCAATGTATTTTTTAACATAGGTACCCTGGATTGGGTTGGAAATAGAAAAAAAATTATCATGCGTTTTACAAAAAACATATTTCCTATTTTATAGAAACATTTCATTAAAAAAAAATATAATTTAAATTGAAGTCTAAATAGAAACAAAATAAGAATTTACATTTGGTTTTGCATGACGAGAGTTCATAAACACTAAAAACAATTTATGAAGTATTCACCTACTCGGCTGCTGCATGAATTCTTTCCGTTAATGCTTCACGATCATAAGGGAGATAATCCGTCCATCGGTGTTGGGTCAGGTGACCTTGCAAGGAACCTAACTGGACCGAATCTTTCCATCCACTTTTTCCTAAATTGATTTAAGAACCAAAAGAATTGAATGGGCTCGTTTCATTCGAGCTGGGTATCCCTCTTGCGTGTCTGATTTCATAAAATTTACAACATAATTTTTTAATAAATCTTAATAAACATGTTCATTTCAATTTTCTTTATTAAAAAAATTGGCTGAAAATTGTATTAAATTCCGCACCAAACATTAACTTATACTTCCTTTCTGCAATACATAATTTTAATTTTAGACTGACTATTTTGAGAGGACACATGGCGGTTTGTACAAATTTGTGCATTTATGCTCTTTTTTTGAGAAAAAATCGGTATTAATTTTATGATTAAACCATAAGGTTATGTTTTTTAAAAATATATATATTTTTTAAATTGGTTAATATTTGTGGAAGATATACGCTAATTACTAAAACCACTGAACCCTGCCTGGTCTAGTGTCTAGTATTGTAGTGACTAGTGACTAGTATTGTATCTTACGAGTAGAATAAAAGGGTTGGTAAGTATCAAAATAAGACGAATATAAATGGACACTTAAGTGTTTTTCTACTGGTATGGAACAACATTTTGTGACCAATATTGTTCCATACCAACAAGGTTGCTAAAAACCAAAATAATACGAATTTAAGACGTCATTAAATGACGGTTATTGTACGAACTCATCTGGTACCAAAATAAGACGAATATAAGACGTCATAATATGACCGCTATTGTACGCAATCATCTGATACCTTTTATTTATTTTTAATATATATATACATACATATATATATACATATATATATACATATAAACGGTCATTGTGCAGCCCATTCTATATACAAGCTATACTCTGTGTAGCCCGAAATGACTTTGTGTGGCCCACTCCCGGGCTGAACAACGTTTGACGTTATTTCAACGCTAATCGATTAATCACGGTGTTGGGAACCCCAGGTTAAATTTTTGGCAGGGCTTAACAACGACCGGTTTAGCCATAGTTACATACAGAATAGTTCATTGAATTTAACTATAGGTGGCGCGCTGTAGTAAGTGTATCTAGAATAGGAATCCTAGATATCTTACGGTTCTTGTGTAGCCCTAAATCCGGCAACACTGCAAACACAAATTTTTCGTAGGAAGATATTATTTAATATCAAGCAGTGAGCAGAGTTTTAACGCTGCCGCGCGCTGTAAGTTCGATACCGCGACTTAGTCAGAGATTTATTCGAATACTTTTAATTGTTTTTATTACTTAATGTATTATAGAATGTGCACAATGAGCTTTATTTTTTATTAAAAATTCTTTTTAAAAATATAAAAGGCAAAAAACATTAATTGTAAAAATTATTCAAAAGCTTTTACTGGTAGAACATACATACTTTATTAAGTTGTAATAAGCAGTTTAAATTTAATCACTTAATCAGACTTTATAACTTTTTTAGTTGAATGTTTTAAAAATAGAAATATTAAAATATTTTACTAAAATTGGGCATATTTTTAATTAGAAATAATCCATAAGGTACACACTCTAATAATCCAAAATTTGAAGATAATTTTTTTTTATTATGTTGTAATAAGTGGATCAAATTTCAACACAAAGGCTTTATATATTTTTTAGGAATTTAAAAAATTAGCTAAACATGTCTAATTTGAAATATCTTTCGGAAAACATTATTTTATTGTGTTTTATTTAATATATTAGGCCTGTTAGAACCAAATTAATTTGTAAAATAAAAATAAATAAAATCATAAAATAAAATAAAATTTCATCGTATTTTATTATTTTAATGTGCTTGTTTTAAAAATAGCCAAAATATTGCGATTAGTCCTCAATCGGGTAAATTTTTAATCAAAAACATCTCAGAAGGGAAAAAATTCAAAATTTTGCGATTTCTCCAAAATCGGGCTTTTTTATTCTAAAATATCTCAAAAGGTACTAACTTAAAATCTAACAATTTCAGAAAAAAATTTTTTCATTTTGTTGTAATAGGTAAGTAATTTAAATTTCAATGAAATTATTTCATCAGTATACTATAGCACTTTATTAGTTTTTTCTATTTTCTTATATACTTTCTTATATATTATAATAAAAGTTTTTTGTTTAAAGCCAGTATTATTATTTTTTGAAAAACGCAGATTTTTGACAAAATTAATTAAAAATAATAAAAATTTCATCCTATCTTTTAAGTTTAAAACCAAATTTTTTTATATAAAGTTTAATTAAATCATATCAATTTACGATTTTTAACTTTTATATTCCCACTTTAATGGGTGTGAAATTTCACGAGGGAATTTTAAAAACAAAACAGCATAACATAATTAATTTGTGCTGCATAAATCTACTAAATAATTTTGTTTTACTCAATGTAGCCAATTATAAGTTAAGGGTCCCTAGAATTTGCAAACTAAATACCCAAATTCCGAATAAAAAACATTAAATTGCACTAATTAAATAAATAAAATCTGACATCTGTCAAATGGTTAACCTAAGTTTTTATCAATTTTAAATGTTATTATAGTCGCCTTCTTCCAATTTAAACCCCGATTGGTTGAAATCACAGTGAATATTGATAACTGATGATAACAGTGATATTGATAACTGATGCCTAACAACGTGAATAATGAGTTTATTATTTACGTTGTTAGGCAGGAAATTTAAATTGTTTAACAATATTCACGGAAAAAACCCGAAATTACTGTACATTTATTTAGTTATACCTACTCTGCAGGAATAATGACAAAGTTTAATTGTATTAATTATTAAAAGTAGTTTTTTTTATAATATCCTAATTTTTGATAAATTTTGTAAAATTTATTTGTTATTTGGTTATATTTGTAATGTGACAAACTTTCTTAAATAAAAAACCAGGACATAACATCGCCCTTCCAAAAAATAAACAAAACTTATTTATTCGATGTTTTTATATGAATGGAATTTTTTTTGTAATTTCAAGTTAAAAGTGGATTGCATACTTTTTTGGGATTTGAGGTCGACATGGTAAGTCAAAATAATTTATGTTAGAAGTCTGCTAAAAATATACAAATGGTGATTATAATATTTAAATTTAATTTAATAAGGGGCAAATAAAATTCAATTAGGTAATCCTACATACCAGTAATTATTAGTATTTATTCCCAGACAATACGAAAACTGTTTTTAAAAAATAAAATGTAAAAACATTGTTTTAAAATAAGTAACAAAATGTAAAAACATTGTTTTAAAATAAGTACCAAAATGTAAAAACATTGTTTTAAAATAAGTAACAAAATGTAAAAACATTGTTTTAAAATAAGTACCAAAATGTAAAAACATTGTTTTAAAATAAGTAGGTAAGTAGATAAAAATGGTGACAGGAGCGAGCTAGATCAGATCACCTATATTAGAGATGTGCTAATAACGTCAATAATAAAAAAAGTACAAACCAGGACCAAATCTGCAAAACCAGGACAAAACCAGTACAAAATTGAAACTAGGACACATTAGCAAAAAGTTTGCGAAGCTTTTCATCTGCGGCAGTGCCAGGCAAAATGGTTGTTGACCAGTGTAATTAATAATTCTTACTTACCTTTTTTATCTTGTCGCAATGTGTAAACTATTATCGGGGATAATTACACAAGTGCTTAAAAATTATCGATAATTTTGCTTGAAAGCAAATTGCCTAAAAAATGCATGAGTTCATTTTCATATTTTGGAAAGAGACACCGAAGGTGGAGGGCTCTTTCCTCAAAATATGAAAATGACCGAATGCATTTTTTAAAGGGGGCAATATGCTTGAATGCAAAATTATCTGAATATTTTTATGCACGAGTGTAATTTGTTTAGATAATTATACGAATAAACTAATTAAATCAAAGAAAAACATTTTCAAATATTTTAATTTCAACACAAAACTTCATTTAACAAATACCTAATGTAAACTAAAAAAATTAATAATTACAAAAAATATGACATTTTAAATAACTGTCACATTAAAATAAAAACTGACGTTATTTTTATTAATTGCCATGGATACGTAAATACAATGGAATTATCGATTCCACAAACGGGATGCACAACGAACACAAAGTAAAACGGGATGCACAACGTTGAACGTATGAAGAATAATACGAAAATAGGCATTAAATGCAAATTTATGTCCAACAAAACAGGTGGATAGCGATGTTCTTATTGGACAATTCGTACGCGTTGGCTTGGTGAAAACCGGCAACGGTGCGGGCTAAACAAGAACCGTCTGCTTGGTTTTTACATACACGAGGGATGAATAACGTACTATATATATCTTATGGGCTTTACAACGTACCATAAATAAAGAGATCATTAAATTAACTTATATATTTACCCCTCTTGGTATTTCCTATATTAAATTATGTTAACAAACACTTAGCAAAGATATATACTCGTCTAACCACGTTAGAAATGGTGGGTGGCAGAGCGCCCCAATAGTATCTCGGGCTAAACAACATACCAATTATACGTATATATATATATATATAGGTATATATACAGTGCGTGCAATATCAAGTCCGACCGGGCTGGAAAGGACGACTGTTTAATACCCGCGTGAAAAGAACAAGGATAGAACGCCAAATAGAATTTGATTGGCCAGAGCCGGATGCTTGCGAATTGTAAGCGAGGTGAATTCTGGGCCAGAGTCTCTGGCAGCCAGTCTGGCTGCATTTAGTGTTAAGCAAACTGCGTTGGAGTGTAGATGCACATTTTAATTTTCTTTTTAAATATTTTATACCCGAATCCTAAAAATAAATTTTTTTCCTTGAGAACTAGGGCAACAACAAAAAATAGTATTCTTAATAAAAAAGATTTCTTAAATAAAAAATAATTCTAAATAAAAATAACTATAGATAAAAATAAAATAAAAATAAATAAACTAAAAAATTAAATTAAATGTTCGAACAAGCCCCCATAGGCAGCCAAACAATAGCCTAACCTATTATAAAAATTCCCACGCACATTAGCTAGGACTTCTGGACTAATATCCCCAACAAATTAGTTATACGGATTCCTATAAATCTTGAGGTTATTAGCCCGATCTTTCTGGAAAACGAACAGCTTCGACTTGAGGTACCCCCACAAAAAAATCACAAGGCGCCAAGTCCGGTGATCTAGCTGGCCAGAGAATTCCTCCTCGACCCATAATAAGACGAGGTCCAAAAGTGTCGGAAAGGAATTCCCGAACAGCCATCGTATTATGTCCGGGGCAACCGTCCTGTTAAAACCATACGTTTTCGATGTTAACTCCGTCTAAATTTTGAAGCGCGGGAACTATTTGGTCTCTTAAGAGATTTAAATACCTAGCGAGATTCAAATTCCCATTTATAAAAAATGGGCCAATTATTCGGTCGCCCAAAATACCCGCCCAGACATTAAGTTTTTGGGGATACTGTGTCCGAGCTGCATAAATCCTACGAGGATTTTCTCGCGCCCACATTCGAACATTCTGCGAATTGTGCCTGCCATGGAGAGTAAATGTCGACTCGTCAGTAAATAAAATATTACCGATAAAATTTGGGTCGGCATTTGCTCTCTCCATAACAACCTCGCAAAATTCCATGCGGCGGAATGCATCGGCAGGGAATTGCTCGTTTCCCCGTCGCAGCTTAAATGGACGATATCCATGGCGTCTTAGCACATTTCGTGCCGTGGAAGCTGAAATATCAAACTCCCTAGCCACCGTACTTAATGCCTGGGTTGGGTTTTCTTCAATTGACGCGCAAATTAAAGTATCCCGCGCTTCTCTATTTAGATTTTCACGGGGAGGACGTTCCCGTCGGAGCTGCATCGGAACTACACAACCGTGCGTGAGAAAATTATTAACGGTTCGTCGAATTGTTTCTCTGTTTGGTCTGGCCTCGAACATTCCCGCAATCAATCTTTGAATTTCTCGTTCAGAATTACCAGCAAAATGCCAAATTAAAATCTGAACTTTTTGTTCCAGCCTGTACACTTTTTAATTAAATAATCTTTTTTACTAAAATTACTACCTCTTGCTGGCACCACTGCAGTTTTCGTTCTGATATCCTGAACAGCCATCCTTTCCAGCCCGGTCGAACTTGATATTGCAAGCACTGTATATATATTAGGGTGTTTAAAAAGAAACAATTATTTTTTTTCCATGGTTTTGAGAAATTAATAGTACATTAAAAAACAAAAAATTATGGCGCCTATTTGAGCCCTTAATATCAATTATAAGGGTTTGCCTCAATTCATTTGTTGTTTTTCCATTTCAATAACACGGTTTTTTTATGTTGAATTCTTATAACTTTGAAATGGTTTGTTTTCAAAATACTTAAGCAAGAGGATTTATAGGAAATTTCACGCTCTACAAAAAACATATGAAGGTCAAAGTTCTTCAGATCAAAGATAACACTAATCAAAAAATTTCAAATATTTTCAAAGAAAACTGCAAAAATATATCATATGCCAAATTTATATTATTTTTTATGAAAAATCAGTTTAATTCTGTTAACCTGAGACTGTAAACTTTTTTTTGCTAATTAATTCAATACGTAACTCACAAAAAGCACAAATACATAAATATCCTCTCGCTTGGGTGTTGCGAAAAGAATTCAAAATTTAAAAAAAAATCCCTTTTTATTGAAATGGAAAAACCACAAAGGATTAAGGCAAACCTTAATATTAATACTAAGGGCTCAAATAGGCGGCAAAATTTTTGTTTTTTAACGTACTATTAATTTTTCAACACCATTAAACGGGAAAACCCCATTACAGTATAAACATTACATATAAAGGTTGTGTCTTGCAAAGAAGACAATTACAGTTAATCACTAAATTAAAAATAAGTAACAAATTCTTTAAACAGATAATTAACATTAATAATAAAAAAATAACAATTCATTTATCCAATAGTTAACAATAATAATAACAAATACTAATTATAGGTATATCACTAAGTTAACAAATAATATTCAAATAGAGATCCACAAGTTAAATTAATTCGATTAAAGCTCTCTTAAAGGAACGAAAAGAACCCCTAAATACATCCAGCCTTTCCTCCCTATTTAAAAAATTCAAAGATCTCTCCAAAAAAAAAATGTTTACCAAAATTGGTCCTATGATTACTTATAAAAAATAAATTATTGTGTCTTAGTATTCTTTGTGGTGTAGTAAATTTAATTTGAGAGAGTAGAAATGGACTAGATATTATACCATATTATACCATTTAATAATTTAAAAAGAACACATATGTCGAACATAGTTCGTCTCTTTTCCAAAGAACATAAATCAAAATGAACTAATATATCAGAATAATCATGGTCAGCAATAATATTAAGGTTAAATTTAAAATTACAGTATCTCAAAAACTTGTGTTGAACTCTTTCCAGCAAATCCTTATACACATTGTATTGTGGAGACAAGATAACTGAACCATATTCAAGTTGAGATCTAACCAACCCTACAAATACCGATCTCATTGTATCTATAGACAGACCTTGATAATTCCTCAATGTAAATCCCAACATTCTGCTAGCTTTCACAACTAGTTGATGTGTGTGGTTGGAGACACTTAAACGAGAGTCAAACAGTATTCCTAGATCCATGGCCTCTTCCATTCTACACAATTGTTGCCCATTAATGGAATAAAAAGTATTAATTCTCCTTTTTTTCTTGCAAAACGAAATATGAAAACACTTATTGATATTTAAATTTAACAAATTTTGCTCACACCAAGTTGAGAGACTATCAAGATCCCTTTGAACCAAGCTAGCATCCAGATCACTACTCACTATCCGAAACAACTTAAGATCATCCGCAAACATTAGAAACTCACAGTTCTTAATGTGATTTTTGAGGTCATTAACAAATAGGTTAAATAATAAGGGAGAGCAATGTCCGCCTTGGGGAACACCAGAGCTGACTTTGATCGCCTTGGACAAAAAATTACCAATTTTAACTCTTTGACTTCTATCACTGAGGAAACCAAGCAACCAACTGGTTAACCTATCCGAAAAGCCTAAATTACTTAACTTCCCTATCAGCAGAAGGTGGTTTACCCTATCAAACGCCTTGGAGAAGTCAGTATAAACTGCATCAACCTGATTTCCACTCTCCAACGCGTCTGATAGCTTACAATGATACTCGAGCAAGTTGGTTACTGTGGATTTCCCAGCCCTGAAGCCATGCTGTTCATCAATAACAATTCCCTTGCAGTGCCAGCTTAAGTGACTAAACATCAAGCTGTCACACACCTTAGGAATTGAATTCAATTCCTAAGGTGTGTGACAGCTTGATGTTTAGTCACTTAAGTCTTAAGACTGTATAGAGACACTACGACAATTTTTAACATCTTCCCTTGATCCAGATTTAAATATAGGAGAAATATAGCTCTCTTTCCATATCTCTGGGGAGATACCAGTAGACAGAGACAAAAATAAGAGTTTGCACAAAAATTGAGACAGAGCATATCTGCATTGTCTTAGTACTATATTAGGAATGCCATCTGGACCAACCAAAAGCTTGTTAGGGAGAGAACCTAACTTATCAAAAACCATTAGAAGAAAAAAACAATTGTTTTATATATAAAGGTATTTACCGTCAGTGTGACCATGAAAACCTGCCAAATTTGGTTTAAATTTACCGTAATTACAAAAATGACAATTAACAATGCGAATTATCAATTTGACGTTACTAAATTACTGTTGATTTTTGTAACTAAGGTAATTAGGTATGATACAACCATGACGGCCATTATACACTAGTGTTTGTGTTCGCATTAATATCAAAGAGTAGTTAGTAGTGCTCTTTGTTGTTCCAGTTGCTGTTACTTATTAATCTGTAAGTACTTATATTTAAAGCCTTAACTTGTACTTTATGTACTTTAATTAGCATTTTATAAACTACCTCCATGAAAAATAACAGTCGGGTTTGTAATCTTCGCAGACGGCCTTTGCCCTTGCTTGTGTTTTACATGTTTTCTCACACTTGGTTCTTACACTAGTTGTTTTAAATATTTAAATAATTTTTCCTAAAAATGCATGAATACTGAATAATGGCCTATTTAAGTGTATACAAAAGTTACAGATTTGCTTACAGGTTGCACAGAATCAGCCCATAAATTATGTTTATAAGAATAAATTATTTTTTTAGTACCTACCTTTTTTTAGTAACCCCCACCCTTCTTTACCCCTATACGTACAATTAACGTTAAATAAACGTCAGTTTGATAGTCATAAAGACGTCTTTAATTAGTCATTGGATGACGTCTTACATTAATCATTGGATGACGTCTTACATTAATCATTGGATGACGTCCTAAATTAGTCATTGGATTACGTCTTAAATTAGTCATTGAATAACGTCATTATGATGAGACATAAGCACGTCGACAACTCGTCATTACTGACGTCAGTGCGTCATTGCAGCGACGACATTTTAACGTCTTAATGACGTCTTTCTGTTTGCTAAGGATAGGTGGCAGGTTTGGCGCGTTTTGCCTCAATTGCAGATTTGGCTTTTGTTAGTCTTTATTTCATACATTAAAAAGTGGTTAGTATAAGTTGCTTTAAAAAGTAAATAATGTTAAATTGCATTGCACTCACTTTCACAAACGTTGCACCCTCATTCCAAATATATGTAATGTCTTTCAGCTCCTTCGTCGCATTTCGCTGAATCTCGGAAATCCTCTCAAATGGTCTTTTGAGTTTGTGGAACAAGAAAAAGTCGCAAGGAGCAAGTTCAGATGAGTAGAGGGGGTGGGGAAGAACAGTGATCGAGTGTTTGGCCAAAAACTCACGAGTTCTGAGGGCTGAATTGGCTGGAGCATTGTCGTGATGGAAAAACCAGTCGCCAAGCCTTCACATTTCTGTCATTTTGCGACGGATGGCGTCCCTTAGACGTTTCAGAACTTTATTGTTTTAAGTCTAGTTTACTGTGGAGCCTTGGGGAAGGTACTCGTGGTGAACACGTCTTCAGTTGACGTGGAAGGACGTCCAGGACTCTCATCGTCTTCAATCTGTCGACTACCCTTGAAATGTTTATGCCCTAAAACATGCCGTACGCTTTATTGCAACATCATCATAAGCCCTGTTGAGCATGGCAAATGTTTTAGTCGTAATTTTTTAAGTTCAACACACAATTTTACAGCAAGTCGGTACTCCTTTAGGTCATTCATTCTGAAATCCGACAAACGAAAAAATCGTTGTATACATACATGTATAGAATTGCCAAACGAACGGTTGAGCATCGGTTTTGCGTCATAGAAGGACTATGCTGCCGATTTTCAGTTTGTGTTGTGAAATAAACGTAAAAGTAAGCTATAAATTATATTTAACTCATATAAATTAATTAACCAAGGTGGTTGCAACTTTACCAAGTAATTAACGTGAATTTGTCCTGTATCTTTGAAATAAAGGGTATTATTTACAAAAACCTACAAAACAACATGTTGTGTGGATTGTGTTACTACTCTTCAAGTATTAAGTAGCATGTAGGATGGGCCCGAAGAGGATATAAATTTATGTTTATTTATATTACTTTTATAAGGGGCCGTTTACTTATTAAGTCCCGCGACCCGTAACCTATTTTGACCCCCTCACCCAGGATGATTAATTCACCCTGGTTGTCAAACGAAGTCACAAAACGTGCCACCCCCGCCCCCCCAGTGACGTCACAAATTTAGAGCGTAGTGTAATATGTGGACGGCCTATAGTACCTTTAGTACAGATGTGCAACCAAACGAGTCCAGACAAGTTGCAATCAGTCGACAAGCACATTACCTTACTCGTTTAAAATTTCAGACCTGGCATATAGGTACATCATTTTTAAAATATTATTCCTTTGTTTCGTGATCAATAGAAGATAGCAAATAAATCACTTTTAACAAAAAAAGACCATTTCTTTACAATGCCTTTGTTCTGGGAACAATAGAAACACCTGCTCCATTGTATCGAAATTGTCCGGACCCCTACTATTTTTTTCCAATGTAATAGCTTAAAATCGTTCCTAGATATCATTTTTACAATAAAATGAAAGTTTATATTTAGTTGACATTAAACCAAATAAATAGATTGCTTTGATTTTCATTGCCGGAAATATGTTTTTATTAATTTTTTAAACAATAAACTCATCATATGCAATTGGTATAGGGTTACCACTCCACCCCTTGCCGCAACACCTTGGTAGCCGGGCGTAAATCACCATTTTTTTTATTAAAAAATACTATTCTTATGACTAAACATTGGTGGATATATTTTTTTAATTCCTTGCCTCGATCATCAAAAGTCGAGCGCGCGCGACACCTTTAAATTGCGCGGCAGCCTTTTTCAGCTCGATTCGAACGATTTACGAACATTAATTTTGTTCGGAAAATATTTACATCGCTTTAATCAGTTTTGTAATTGTTAAAACAAAAATAAGATAAAAAAATACAACAATTACAGCTTCTTGGCGTATTATACATAATTTTACGCGAATGTAGTAGGTATTCCTATTTTTTCTTGCATGACGTACTTTATTCAATAAAAGAAGTTTTCAGTATTTGAAGTATTTTAGAGAGTAAGATCTATCTACTTATAGGTTTATATTAAGGACTTAAATTAACAGTTGACTGTATTTCCAGGACCTATGAATATGGATTTAACTGTATTTAAAATACACCAATCGAGAAAATGGTCAAGGAATGATCACATACTCATAATAACAAAACCTACTATAACAACAAAAAATTAAAACTTCTGAGATATCAAACATGTTTTATGTTTTTAGATGGTTCCTTGCTTTCAATCTCATTTTTCATTTTTATGTGCTAAAAATTCATTCACAAATGTATTCTATAACTTTTTTTTCTAAACCAGCTAGGGATAATTAATTCCGACTCATTTTTCCTACATAAATTAGAATTAATATTTTTAATTTAATAGTTCTTATTTATAAAAGAAAGATCAGGCCACACAAAACAATTATTATGGGGTCATTTAAAAATATTAAAATAAATTAAATAGGTACGTTATTTTTATTGTTTAGTTTATTTTAATCAAGTTTGTTAAACTATTTTAAATAAAATTATTTTTAAATATATTAAATATTTCAGTAATATTTTAAATTTATATTTTAGCTGTATCTTATTTGAAAAAAGATGATCTAAAGGAACATCATAATAGAACAAAGAGATTCGTTTATTCCTTTGCTGAAGATTTTGATACTTTTGATATTTTTAACGTAAATTAAAATAAAAACTATATAACTTTATACAAATTTTAAAATGTTTTTAGAAATTTGGGACTATTGTAATAACAAACCTAAAAACCGTAACAAAACCTTGCTACACAGGACCAGTGCTTCCTAATGGTAAATTTTAAAAAATGGTGTTATACTTTGTTTTATCTTTTAATTTTAGAATTTAATTTAATACCTGAAAATACGAAGTATGACGATCAAAATGAAGAAAAAGGTTTACCAATAAGATCTTTTTTTCCAGAGACTTGGCTATGGGATTTGGTTAAAGTAGAAAAGTAATAATAATACTAATACTTTTTAATTTAGGTAAATTATAATAAAAATTATTTCATATTTTTTAGGGGAGTAACCAAAGAATTGGAAAGATTTTTACCACATTCAATAACCACCTGGGTTACTAATGTAATGTGTGTATCACCCATTAATGGTGTTGGTTTTAGCAAAGAATTCGAAATTACCGCCTTTCAGCCATTTTTTGTTGACGTTACTGTTCCTTACTCAATAAAACAAGATGAAAGTTTTTATTTGTACGTTAACTTATTCAATTATCTTAACTATAGTCTACCAGTAAGTATTGGTATACAATCATTATAAAATTTTGTATTTGGTTAAAATACATATACCTATGCGACATTTCACGCCAAACGGGAAATGCAAAAAAAAATGCAGATTTTATTTTATTATTATATTATTATACATCCAAGGAATCTGACCCAATTTAGAGGCATAGGGGCGTCATTAATTTAAATTTAAATTTTGGTTTTTTTTTCGTCCGACAAACTGTTTTCAAATAAAAAACTAAAAATCAGTTTTTTGCATATATGCATAGCAATGTATTGATATGCGGTTATAACTAAAATACGAGCTTGGTCTGAAAAGTGTATCGATATGCAAATAAATCAGTAGGTAAGTTAAACCGATGCATTAGTGGTATTTATTGACTACTAACTGGAAAAATACTTTAAAGTTATTCGTATTTTACTAAACCACAACCTACCATCGTTGTTTTTAAAGGCTGATAGGTATTCAGTTTTTAGAAATCATTTGCTTGCATCGTGGAATCGCTTGCTTGAAAAAAGTATCTAGTAGGCCATAAACATTTAAAAAAATTAAAAATAACATTTAACTTAAGTTAATGGTATTTCTTTACTTCATATAATCCAAAAATAAAACAAAACATTAATTAGGTTATTAGTTATTAATTAGGTTATTAGTTATTTCTTCTCCGCTTTTGTTTAATTTCGTTCGTGTTCCTCACCAGCATCGATAGAGAGCTGTTTCGCTCTATTGGAGCTCATCAGTACCGAGTTGCTGTATGGTGCGGAGCACAAACGAAATTATGATTATGCTATATAGGTCTTGGAATCATTCACTGCTGTGAGACGAAGTAAGTGGTGCCACCTACTGTCTTTTGAAGTGGTCTATATGTTTTGCTCGTTACTGAATAACGCATAATTTCGTTTATATCCCGCACCTTACAAAAACTCGGTACTGATAAGCTCCAATAGAGCAAAACAGCTGTCTATCGATGCTGGTGAGGAACCCGAACAAAATTAAACAAAAGCGTAGACGAAATAATCGATAATTAAATATCACATACGAGATATCGTATAATCCATTTAAAAAACTGTTCATCATAAAAAAGGATTAAATTAATTAAAACTAGTGACATTACAGATATCATAATAATTTATATATATATATATATATATATATATATATACAGGGTGATTCACCTAACTTATTCATTAGAAGTTTATGGAGAACGAAAAAAGATATCGATTTGAAATTTGTATAGCAATTATAAGCCAAGTGTTATCAACTTTGGTTTTTCAAATGGAACCATATAAATATTATTGCATTTTTGAATTCTACGTAAAATTCTAGAAATACTAAAATTTAATTATTTTTTTTATTTTTAACAGTTTTTGACATAGGTACAGTCAGTGATGTAATGTATCGAGATACATGTATCTAGATACTGGATCTAGATACATTTTATGTACCTATATACGTATCGAGATACTTAAAAAAATCAGGATCTACTTTAGTATCTAGATCCTTTTGAAAGTATCTAGATCCTTAGATACAAGATACATTTTATTTTGAATTTGTACTACAAATTTTGTGGTAAGCTTTCATATGGCGCGTAAATATAAAATTTATTTCCGTTTTTCATGGATATTTCGTCAATTTTATCAAAAAAGTTTTATTTTATAGTTAACACGCTTGTTTATAAGGTCCAAAAATTTTTTTTTTGTCATTTAATTTTTAAGTTTTTTTTAACATAGTATCTGGAAGTAACTTAGATACTTTTTGAATGTATCTGTATCTGTACCCAGATACTTTTGGGAAAATGTATCGGTATCTGTACCCAGATACATCTACCAGAGAGTATCTGTATCGGTACCTAGATACTGAAAAAAATGTATCGGTTACATCACTGGGTACAGTGTATTTTTTGAATGTGTGTGATTGCGTCATCAATTGCTGAACCAAACAAAGACATTAAAATGTGTAGCTGTCTTTTTTTTTCTTTGTAAAAGTTCAACCGAAATTCTAAAACGTATCGGGATCCGCTAAACCAGCAGATGGCGACACAATTAAACGTAATTTACGACAAACGTCAATCCGATGTCGCGCTCACGCGGCTTATGCTGAAAAAGGGCAGAGCGCGTATAGTTTGTTGTGGCATTGAGCCGAAATTTATCAAAATTTGAAGGTTAGTCAGTGGCGTTCATACAGTAATTTGGCATAAAATAACAGATTTTGGAAGTTTGACAGGTTTTAAAAAATGTCTTGCAAACGTTTGGACGATAATCAGAAACGTTTTATTATTAATTTAGTGCAATATTTTCAAAGGGAACTGGAGCATGAGGAACCCCTGCTCCCACTAAACTGTGTCCAAGAGGTAAGCTATGTTAGGCTTGTTTCTACTGAGCATGTTTACTTTAGGGTCAAAGGAACCTTCACTGATTGTGATGGACAATAAAGTGCTAGCAATGTGGGGCCAAGCACTGAACCAATGCACGCCAGAACGTTGGTGTTAAGTAGTGAGGCACACCAACAAATTAATTGACGATTGGTTCCAAAAGACTAGTTATCCACCTCGGAGAAGACAGTTCCGACGAGGATGACTTTTAGTAATTTTGTTTTCGTTCTCCCATAACATTTTATTTTAATAATAATGTAATTGTAATTAACTTATAATATATTATATGTATGTACATAATATTATGTACAAAAATTGTGTATGTTTATTGTTATTCGTTTATAAAACTTGCATAATTTACATTAATAAAGTTAAAATAACTATTAATTGTATGTATTTTGAGTTGCGTAACTATGAGGCGACATTAGGCAACCAAAAATACACCCACAATAAATGCTTAGACCCCTTCAAAATGATACGCTACTGACTCTAATTTTAGTTTCGGTTTAATTCATACGACCCAATTGATGACGCAATCACACACATTCAAAAAATACACTGTATTTAATTTTTTTTTAAATTTTGACAGATGGATTGTCTTACTAATATGTCTGTATTACCACTAATTGTAATGTTAAAAAGTTAATTTTTGGTGTAACAATTAACTAAGGAGCACTCTATCGAAAGCCATTAATAGTATTTGAAAATTTTATACAGGGTGTCCGGTATTTACGTTGACTTTTTTGTCACTTAAAATATCAATAACTTTCTTATTTCAAATGAAACTACCATACAATTTTCATATTATTGGACACAAAATAATGTTTTCTATTGAAATGCTGCAGCATTCCCTATACCTAAAATCAATATTTACAGAGATATTACAAAAAATGTGAAAAAACCGCTTATTTTTTTATTTCTAATATGAGTAGTGTGCGTTGGATTGTCTTTTATTTCGTATTTATGAAGTAATGTCAATGTCAACGTCTCTGACAATTGTGTTACAATGGATGATAATAATTACACAAATCGAAAAAGAAAAGTTTTAGAAAGAACAATAGGAACTTTTAATGTGTATAATCAGTATTGTGCGTTGGATTGTTTTTATTTCGTATTAAACAACGTTAAAAGAAATATCAATTTAAAATTCAAAAATTATATATAAAAAATAAACAAATGTAACAAATAAAACAAAGCTAAAGTAATTCTTCAATGTATCGCCCGTGTTGTTCACGACACATATTGATACGTCGCAAGACACCTTCAGAAGTTGTTCTCAAAATTTCTTCATGGGTCAATTCCGAAAACGCTTGTCTCACTTTCTGAGCAAGAGATTCTTTGCTGTTGCTGGGTGTTTGATAAACTTTAGCTTTTATAACACCCCAAAGATAAAAATCTAGAGGTGTTAGGTCCGGTGACCTTGGAGGCCATTCCCATGGACCACCTCTTCTAATCCATTTTTCGTTAAATAATATTTGCAAATTTTCCAAAACTCTTCTAGAACAATGTGCCGGCGTGCCATCCAATTGGTACCAGCAAAGAAACCTTTCGCTTAAAGGCAGTTCATACAAAAATTCTCTTACCGTCGAATTCAATATTTCCAGGTATTTTTCTGATGTCAGGTTCTCTTCGTAGATACAAAATGAAAATTGATCCTTCATCAAAAGACAAAAAAGTTAAAACTAATTTTTTTTTGGAAATTCCCTTGCCGGACCACATGTGGATTTTCAGCACACCAAAAGTGTTGATTTCTTGAATTAACAATGCCTTCTCTGAAAAATTTGGCTTCGTCTATCCATATAAGTTTTCCCAGAAAAGAGTTATCCTCATCAACTTTGCCTAGAAACTCCGTGCAAAACCGCTCCCTTCTTTGAAAATCTGCATCTTTAAGGCCTTGCACTTTTAGGAACTTGTAGTTGTGCATTCCGGTATTCTTAAGTATCCGCTGGGCAGATGTATACGGAATGCCAAGGGCAGCTTCAACTCCTCTGATGGACCCTTGGGGCTCTGCATTTAAAAATCCCAAGACGTTGATTTGATTATCTTCGTTGCCTGTCACCAGTTTTTGCCTATTTCGTTTTACTTTTACTGCGCCATGATTAATAAATCTATTCTCTATCGTCCGGTATTTAATTTTGGTGAGTGGGGTTAAATTGGGATACCTCTCATTAAAAGTTCTTATTGTCCTTTCTAAAACTTTTCCGCACTCGCCATATGTATAAAACATGTTTAGGATATCTTGATTGGTGTACCTAATTATTATCATCCATTGTAACACAATTGTCAGAGACGTTGACATTGACATTACTTCATAAATACGAAATAAAAGACAATCCAACGCACACTACTCATATTAGAAATAAAAAAATAAGCGGTTTTTTTCACATTTTTTGTAATATCTCTGTAAATATTGATTTTAGGTATAGGGAATGCTGCAGCATTTCAATAGAAAACATTATTTTGTGTCCAATAATATGAAAATTGTATGGTAGTTTCATTTGAAATAAGAAAGTTATTGGTATTTTAAGTGACAAAAAAGTCAACGTAAATACCGGACACCATGTATAAAATTTTCAAATACTATTAATGGCTTTCGATAGAGTGCTCCTTAGTTAATTGTTACACCAAAAATTAACTTATTAACATTACAATTAGTGGTAATACAGACATATTAGTAAGACAATCCATCTGTCAAAATTTTTAAAAAAAATTTAAATATCTCAAAAACTGTTAAAAATAAAAAAAATAATCAAATTTTAGTATTTCTAGAATTTTACGTAGAATTCAAAAATGCAATAATATTTATATGGTTCCATTTGAAAAACCAAAGTTGATATCACTTCCGGTTTAACCGGAAGTGATAACGCACTGAAAATAATTTTAAAAAGTAGTTTAAATTGGCTTATAATTGCCATACAAATTTCAAATCGATATCTTTTTCCGTTCTCCATAAACTTCTAATGAATAAGTTAGGTGAATCACCCTGTATATGTCTGTAATGTAATAAATGTAAATTAAATAAAAACTGGCAATAACTACTGTGAACAAAAAAAATTTGTTGTTAAACATGCCATTGTAAAACAATTCTCTAAAAAACTAGCTTAAGTAAAAATATGTTTCCTTAAAAATTTAAAATAGGACTTATAAATTCAGAAACCTTTTTTTTTCAATCGTACAATAATTTTAACATTATACACTCATAAGTCTATATACTTAGAAAGACTTCATATTAATTCTAGTTCAAAAGTCAAATTATTACCTATTAACCTAACAATGATGTTCCAGAATATTAGGAAATTATTTAATTAAATGCTTGAAAAATTAGAGGGTATATAAAAACCGGCGGCTAAAGCTTATTAATTGCCTGGCACATAATGCTCGGCGATAATATGTGCTATCTCCGCCTGGCCTACAATGTACTGTTTTACTTAGAAAGTCAGACTATTAGCAAGATTGGAGAGTTTTATAACAAGAGTTATTCTGACAAAATAAGACTTTCAGCTATAAAGCGATCAAAATAATTATTCGGAATTCAGAGATTTTGTATTTTGTTATTAAGTAAGATTCTCTCAAGTGGACCCCCCACTTCCCACTTGATGGTGGAATTTAAATTAATATATTTTAATATAAAGCATAAAACCCTGAAATAGATTTCAGGAAAACTGTTCGAGATATTTTAATGAAATTTTTAGGATTTATTGTTTAAAATTCACATTTTGAAAAATAATTCAAAATTTGAAATTATTTATTTATTATCATATTTTTAATTAACTTTTTAATAAACAAATGAAAATTTCTTCCTCAAATTATAATTTGGTTTTTTTTCAGTTACACTTACATGATATATTCTGCAAGAAAATTCCACTGCCCGCTATTAGTTTAAACCACTATTGGTTTAAACAATATAAATTTATTTATCCTCGAGCTATAGCGCGACTCTGCCTCCGCTCCAATCAGTATTAATATACAAAAAAAAGTTTATATACAAAAGAAAAGAAAAAAACTGTCTTTTACAATAAGAAACAATATTATTTAACAAATTTAATTTTTTTTAATTTAATAATTATAACAAATTAATATAATATTTGTTATTGTTTATAATTAAATACTGTAAAAATGAACTAATAAATAAATGAAATATAAATTTCCCAGCGGCATCTTAGTTACTTTTTTATTTTTCCTTGAAAATTTGATTAGTTCTTAGTTTTCTATCAACCGAAAAAAGCTTACACGGAAGTGATACACCGTCTAAAGCTTTATAATAGTGAAACTGGCAGATATTTTTTTATAGTAACAGATTGTTGAAATCTTAGTTTGTGTTTAGTTCGTGAGAATGATTCATAAAAAAATTAAAAAAGTAAGGTGATGTTGGGAAATTTATGTTTCATTTATTTATTCGTTAATTTTTACAGTCTTTAATTATAAATAACAAATATTATATCAATTTGTTATAGGTAATTATTAAATAAAATTAAATTAAATTTGTTAAATAATATTGTTCCATTTGAGAGCAAAAACAAAAAGCAATTTTAACATTAAATTCGTTCTTAATTGTGATGAACTAAATTTGCAAAATTATATTTATTTTTATATTGTGCAGCTGCTCCGTCAGAAAAGTAAGAAATTTTTTTAATATTATAAATTCCGAATTTTGAAAAATTTAAGTAACTTTGAATTGAAAAGATAAACCAAGATGACGTAATTTCATGTTTTAATTCTTCATTCTCTCGATAATACACTGCGTAGTGGTGAAGTGTAGCCTGATTATTCGACCAATGATCACGTGATAATTTTAAAAAAATTACTCAAGACGCAAGCTTAGTTCATCTTTTTAATTTAAAGTTAATTGAATTTAAAAAAAATAAATTCAGAGCTTATAATATTAAAAAAATGTCTTACATTTCTGACGAAGCAGTTCACATATTTATAAAAATAAATATAATTTTGCAAATTTAGTTAGAAAATACACATTTACGAAAACGTATAACAAAAAATGCACACATTCGCCGGAAAATGTATGATCTTTCCTTTATCCATAGGTAACTTTGTACATGTTTTGGTTTAAAGTGTCCATATTCAATTGTTCACTTTTACCGGAAAATGTACACATTTACCGAATTCGTACTTTTTCTATAACATACGTATACGTATTTGAACTCATTTAAGTTTAATGATTCAACTGTTAGAATAAACTAATTTTTCTGCCATTCTCCATAAATTCTAAGCCATTACTCTGCCGTTTCTCTGGCACTATTTTTTATTAGAGAAACCAGCACCGGATTTAGGAGTATAGGGGGTCTATATATGTATATGCATAGCATACCTACGTAACGTAGGGCGCCCGACATGTTGTTAAGTGTGAGAAGCACACTTTGCAGAAATTGATTCTTTCCACTGATGGGATGCGATGTGGGCGTGAAGGGTTTTTAACATAAGAATATTTTTCTATTTTTACACTACGAACAACTATTCTTAGTTTAAAACTATACTAAATTATGACCAAACGATCCAAGATAAAATAACCGCGACCAACTTTGGCTCACAATATCTTTTGCGTTTAGTCAAAGATAAATTGATAGCATTAACTTTTCAAATATTGAAATTATCTTAATAATATTTTTGACAATGGCTGATAGTAATGCAACTGCGAAAAGACCATTTCCCACCCTGGCGAAAATGAAATGTGCAAAAAGTGTGCAAAATTATTTGAGAACAATGTGCAATCTTTTAAAAAAATGATGTGTGGAGGGTGGGAAATGGAACATGAAACAATGTGCATAAGTGTGAATAATCACTGGACAATGTTCTTGCCACCTATGTGCCTATAGGGCCATTCCACGCGTAACGGATAGGACAGTTGCCGTGTTTTTATTTACAAAATAATATTGTTCTATTATATTACCAATGTCAAATTTTTATAAATAGTTCTAAACTAAAGCTGTTTAACAAGGTTTTTATTTGGCAAAATTAGGTATCGTGGTTGACTGTTTAATTCCTTAAAAACTAATAATTTAAAGCGTAACGGACGGGACTTTGTAATAGTTTGAAAAAAAATAAACTTTTTGTTTTTCCCTGTATACTGATCAATTTTCCAATTTTCTTTATACGTAAAAAAAAAGGATTTTTTAGTTCCTACATAACCACACTTTTAAATTTTTTGGTACCCTTAAAATAAAAAAGTTAAAGGGGGGCGACATTATAGGGGATCACCCTGTACGTATATGCATAAGGAGTGAAAAAACTTAATTATTTCAAAAAGTGTGAAATTACCACAAAGTAGCGTGTATGCACATTGGTATAAAGACTTGCACTCCAAATACACACTTATTGCACACTTTTCATACACGCTTTATTTTCGCCAGGGCACTTTGAAGCGCACGAAAACATATATAAAAAATGCATTGAATGACAATAAAACCAGTTATTTAGCTTGTCTGTCAATCAACTGTGAAATGCTATTGAAAGATGACGTCAATATTGTGAAAAAATTGCTACTTTAAAAGTACGCAAAGTTCAGTTGGCAAAATGTTAATTACGTTAGGTATTTGTTTTTTATACAGTTTTTGTTTATGTTTTTTAGAGTGACAATATGTTTTTGACATTTTTTATTATTTCGGAGCTAACATGAAAAAAGTTAAGTTTAAAGTATTAAAGATGAAGGCTCCAAGTTTCTACTCAAAAAAATTGAAGAGTTCGAAGGAAGAACTATTAATATAAATACTATTTATTAAATAGTGGGAAGTCAAAGATTTTGAGAAAAAAAGTTTTGTTTTAGAATATTCTTAAGCGACCTCTAAAAAATACTTCAAACTTATTTTTTTTATGTGATCTCCAAAATCAAAAAAATGTCGAAAAAATACTACACCCCTAATGTTTATGGTTAAATAAAATGCTTTTGTTAAGAAGTGAAATTTCTTTGAATTTATTAGATAGTTAGGGGCGGAAATTTTTTATTAGACCCGAGGCGCAAAATTTTATAATCCGACGCTGAGAGAAACGGCAGAGTTTTCTTAGCCGTTTCTCTGCCAAACTCTGTCATTCTCCCCCGTTTCTCTACCGAACTCTGCCATTCCAAACTCTGCCATTTATAAGCCTATAGGCTAAAACTGAGCCGAAGGTTTAGTCGAAGCCTACTAGGAAATTTGGGGCGGCAGTTAGAGAGTGGTTAAATCATATCCCGGCAAATGGATTGGTAGAAGAGGTGCAATAGAATGCCCAGCAAGGTTTGAATCCCCTGGTCATTTAAAAATTGTTGTATATACAACTTCACCTGATAGTAAGGACCGGATATCAAAAGAATGCAGACTTCTTCGCAAACCTGGGCCTGTTTCCGTGAAGAATTTCAAGACAGACTAATGTCTAGGGAATAACGGAGAACATTTTGAGCAATTCATAAAGTAAACTTTTAAAAAATAATACATTTAATTTATAGCTTAAAAAAAATCAAAAAAACGTTTTTACTCTTGAAAAAAATAAATGTACACGGTAAATTTTGATAGAATAAAGTCTTGAAATTGAAATATCAAAAATTGGGGAACGGTATCTAAATTAATTTTCAGATATATCGTCGATTAATATATTATATATATATATTATTAGGACACCTTTTTTCTTCCAAATCTAGAACCAACAATTTTCCTACATAATTAGATAGAGAATTGAATGCCCTTCAAAACGAGGTTTCACTGGGGGTGCCATTTGAAATTCTAAAGTGGTGGTGGCTAGGGCGAGGGGATGAGCACTAGATTAAATTAAATAATGTGATAGTAGTTTCCCCTCCTTATATAATTTGATGAATTTTTATATTTTCTTTTGTTCCTCAAATTTAAGTTGTTTCGTTTTTAAATGAAAACCCTGTATATTAAAATCAATGTATGTTTGTTTATGCGTTTATAGATGGAGCGAATGTTTGGCCAAAGGATTTTTTATATATTTATTTAATAAAATCCTTTGGGTTCAGCAAAAGGTTTTAAAATATCCAAAAAAAATTCGGTCGGACACTAATAGAGCTCAAACAGCCCAAATAGGCAAAGAGGCGGCTAACAAATGCCAGAGAAACGGCAAAGAATAGAAGAGTTTGGCAGAGAAACGGCAAAGAAACCTCCGAAAAGGCAGAGTTAATGTAAACAAACGGCGAAAAATGGCAGAGAATGATAGAAAAAAAATTCCGCAGGTGTTACAATAATTGTAATTTTAATCCAATTTAATTACTCCAAACTACTAATTCCGAGTTACGTCAATATTTTATTGGGAGTGCGATATATAAAATAAACCAAAGCGTTTTCTTATGCATACCATCTGTGTACTTTTATTTTTGTAGATCCAACTAAAAATAGATTTTTCTAAAAATTTAGAGTTAGGCCAGATTTCCAACTCAAATTTATCAGTTTGTCTGCAAGATAATGGCACATCAGCACACTTATTCCACTTAAAAGGATTACAAAGCGGCCAAGCAAAAATTACTGTATACGCTGAAATTGACACTGGATATCCCAGAAATTGTGGACCGGAATCAGTAGTCAATAAAAGGTAAGTATTAATTATAATTATATTGCTTTTATTGAGATTACATACATTACATACATTTTAGAGATGTGGTGCAAAAATCATTTATTATTGAGCCAGAGGGATATCCAATTAAAGTTACCAAATCTGCCATTTTATGTAGTTCAGGTAGATATTTGATATTAGCATTAAGTCCTATCCTATAACCATATAAAAATTAATTTTAGGTGAAAACAACATTTCTTGGGAAATATCTGTTCCAGAAGATATTGTGCCAAACACAGATAAAGCTCATTTAGTTTTTAATGGAGATTTGTTAGGATGCACTATTGAAGTAAATTTAATTTAACAAAATTATACACAACCACGGTTATGCATAAAAAACTTTTATTGTAATACTTAAATGAAATGAAATTAATATAACCAAGATTTTAAATACGATTGTTTAAAATTGACATAATATTCTGAAACTATAAATGTTTAACTAATAATACAATACAGTTTATATATTTAATATAATTTAATCAGGGCAAACATTACGGCTTATTAATATTATTATAAAGTAAAAGTCGAACTAAAATGATAAAGTCTAAAAATTTTGTGGTTCCTTCCTAACTGTAGTGTAAATTCTAGGTTTTAATTTTATTTTTAAATCGTTAATTTCGTACTAAACGTTTAATTTCTCACAATATTTTATCTTTATTTTTGAAAAATAAAACTGGTGATTATTGCCCATTATTGTTGCTGAAGCTTGGGAGCCAAGACTCTGTTTTAAAATCCTGGTCAGAGACTTGAAAGCCATGACTTGGTTTTAAAAGTCTGGCTAAAGCCTGGCCATATATTTGATTGATACACGTACTTACCCATGTATGAAAAAAATAAAGTGGTCAAGATTGGGCCAGGATTGGTCCAATTTTACACTTCTCTGGCCCAAGATTTAAAGCTTAACTAGGCCGAGGTTGGGTGAGTCTCGAAATGATAACTTCGTGCCAAGCCTGGCATAGTGGTATTATGCCAAGACTAATAATGAACCTCTGCACCAGGACAATATATTAAGGCCTGGCAAAAGTTGGGTGGTAAGAACAGACCAAGGCTTGGGAGCTAAGGCTTGGTCTTGAAAGTCTGGCTGAAGCTAGGTCAGAGACTTGAAAGCTAAGGCTTGGTCTTAAAAGTCTGGCTGAAGCTTGGTCAGAGACTTGGAAGCCAAGACTCGGGTTTTAAAACCTGGCCGAGGCCTGGGCCAATATATCTAATACGTTAAAGGGCAGCACAACGTACAGCCAAGCTTGGCCCTGTTCTCTGTCTTGGAATTTTCTACACGGATAGGCCACATTTCGCCCTTTGCACTACCTCCAAACCAGTGGCGGCTGGTGGATTTTAAGTATACCAATATCTCAGTTATTAGACATGGGACCCACACCAAATTTATAGTAGTTTATATTGACATTAAATAAACAAGTTCGGCGCAAACAGAATTTAAATTGAAGTTTGCGAAAAAAAGTTAGTTTTTCCTGTCGCCTACCCTGCCTCCAGGCCCCTCTATTTGAGATAATTCAAATTAAAGTGGTGCAATTTATTATCTACTATAATTTATCGACAAATTTAAAATTTTATTCAAAAAATCCAAATATTACAGATTTTATTCGATTTTAAATTTTTATTATTTATTTTATTAAAATAAAAAATTATTTAAAATGGTATAAAAACTGTAATATTTGGATTTTTTGAATAAAATTTTAAATTTGTCGATAAATTATAGTAGATAATAAATTGCACCACTTTAATTTGAATTATCTCAAAAAGGGGGGCCTGGAGGCAGGGTAGGCGACAGGAAAAACTAACTTTTTTTCGCAAACTTCAATTTAAATTCTGTTTGCGCCGAACTTGTTTATTTAATGTCAATATAAACTATTATAAATTTGGTGTGGGTCCCATGTCTAATAACTGAGATATTGGTATACTTAAAATCCACCAGCCGCCACTGCTCCAAACACAATCCATTTATATATTTTTTTATTTTGAGGGTATACATTCAATTCAATTGTTCATTATTATTATTAACTAAAATTTAAAAGTCGAACATTTCGAATTTTAGGGTTTAAATATCATTGTTTGGGATGGTTAAAAAACATTTTTTTTATTCAAACCCTCTGAAAAAAGGTATGGCAATGTAAACCGATTTGCGTGAAAAATTACCAAATCAGCTATTAAAAAAGTTATAGATTAATTTCTTACACAGAGACATTTTTTATTTTTACAAACAAATATTTTGTGTAAAAAATGTAAAATAGTAATTGACTTTTTCCTTGTTAATTTTTCTTATACATTCTTCTCTTTACTTTTACCTTTATACATTTTCCTTCTTTTGTGAGCCATAAGGTCCAGGGATTTTGTGATCAAACTCTATCACTTGTTCCCCTTTACTTGACACTCTTAAACTACTAATTCCTACGACATCGCTTTATCTATACTTATAAGCCAACCTTTCTAGAAAATTCTCGATTGCCAACTCTATCGACTACGATGAAACTTCTCTGTAATTCTTTCTTTTCGATGTATCTTATTCTGGATAATTTTTAACGTAATTAATTAATTTATGCATAAACGTAACATACTTTTAAACTTTCTTTCTCCTATAACTCTATTATATTAAAGCGTAAATATTGCCCATTTAGTTAATTCTAGTTTATCATGATTATGAAGAAAGTCATCACGACTTATGGAGTAAAGTCTAAATTTCTGTTAGGTATCCAGGTGTATAGAAAATAATTATTTTATTATTGTGGAGGTTTGTGAATTAACAATTGAGACAATTTTAATTTCAGAACATTGAAAATCTTCTTTCCATACCAACCGGTTGTGGAGAGCAAATAATGGCTTCAGTAGCTCCAAATTTGTATATTTTACGATACTTAGAAGCAACCAATAAATTAACAACTGCTTTAAAAGCAAAAATAATTAAAAATTTAAAAATAGGTACTATAAGCTCAATTATCTAATGCAAACTTACTAAACATATTGTTTTAGGCTATCAAAGAATTTTAAATTACTGTCATAAAGACGGTTCTTTTTCTGCTTTCGGTTATCATGACCCATCCGGTTCAATGTTTCTAACCGCTTTCGTTGTTAGAACTCTTAAAGAAGCCAAAAATTACATCTACGTGGATCAAAGGATTTTGGACAGAGCCTTGCACTGGATTTACAAACATCAACTGGAGAATGGATGTTTTAACGCTATGCTGCACGTTTTTCAGGATATGGGAGGTGCAAGTACTGAAAATAGTACTGCAACCCTGACCGCTTATGTGATGCTTACGCTGGAAGAAGCAAATGTTAATATACCATCCGATGTTAAAAAAAACGCTAAATATTGCATAAGGAGTTTAGAAAATCCTGATAAATATTCTTTGGCTATAAGTTGCTACGCTCTTTTTAAAGTCAACTGGTTCAGCGAGGCATCCAGGATGTTAAAAAGGTTAATGCTCATGTCAAACCAACAACAGAATTTGATTTGGTGGAGTAACAAAGGTAGTAAACATGTTTTTGGAATTTTTATATAATTAAAATTAATAGTAAAAAGGAAAACATTGTAGTACCCCAGGGACCCGGACCCAAATGAAATAACGGTTCCGGTCCGGTTCCGGTTCCGAGAGAAACGACAAATTTCGGTTCGGGTTCAGTTACTTTCAGGTACCTACGGTTCCAAAAAAATATTTCTATCCGGTTCGGACCAATCTTTTCGGTTCCAATTTTTTTTACCAAGTATAAATAAGTACCTACTTAAATTATAAAATGACATTTTTTTTGGCATTTAATTAAATTACTTTGTCTCTTTTTTTCAAATCAGATTCTTAAATTTTAGGCTCTTTATCCTCTTTTTCTTTACTTTTATTCTTGATCAGCTGGCTACCTTTATCTTTTTCTTCTAATCTTGTGATGGAAAAACTGAAAAAATCATATTTGAAATAAGGTATCCAAAAATAAAAACTTTCAGCTTTTTTTCTTCTTTTTTGCAACTTCATATAGATGCGAACTATTTAAGGGACATTGTTTTCTCTCTAGGCAATATTTGCAATGCTATTTTAGGTACCTAAATATTAAAGTTAGTTAAAGTGACTATAAAGGTAAAATAAGAAACAATAATGTACCTAAGAAAAGTCGTTGTCCATTATAAAAATTAAAAAAACACTCATTTAAACAGTTCGAATAAAACTCAACAAAACAAACACTACGATACAAATTTTTATATTTCCTAAGCAAAACAAAATACATATATTTTTTAATTTTTGCAAAAAGAAATTAAGAAAAAATCAAAAATAACCTAAAAACCCGTTTTAAATTTAAAGGGTTCGTGTTCGGTCTCTAAAGTTACATTTAAAAATAATATGGGTTCGGTTACGGTTCCGGTCCACAAATAAATACCGGTTCCGGTCCGCTTTTCTGTCCAAAAACGGTCCGGTCCGGTCCGGGACCCTGGTCCAAAGTAACACTTTGATCAAAAAGTCTCCTTTAATTAGTCCATCGCGTATCTACTTTCTCCTTGCCTTAACATTTATTTTTCTGTAGCATCTTTTTAAGTTTTGAGATCTTGCGAATGAAGACAAATGAAGTTTGAATTAGTGCCCTTTTTTTCATTGTTACCATTGAATTGAAACATAGAGCCTTATCTTTGTAAAATAGCAGTTTAATTGCATTTAAGGTAGTTTCTTTTTAATTTTATCGTTCAATCGCTTCAATTACCCTATGTAGTATTGGCTATTGTTATTTTATAATATCTTTTTAAAATCATCGACATGTTGTTTTTAAACCATTTTAAGGAAGCACGGTAGGCAGAGTTTTTTACTATAAATATATTTTTGCAATTTAAACTAACTTACGCACTTTCATTTCACGGTCTTCCAAAATTTTATGGATTTTTAAAATCGACATCGTGTACCATTGAGTAACATCAATTATATCAAAAATATTCACTTTCATCGGATTCGTCGACTGTTAGATAACAGCAACCATGCGTATTATAAAAATTGTTCATTAGATTTCTCACTAAATAGGAATATTTAAATTTGTATTTCAGATAGTGCAGATTTAACCGCAACAGATTTGGAAATAACTGGATATGTCCTTTTATCGCTTTTGCATCGCAATACCTCCGAAAATTTGGCAAATGCGCATTCTGTTGTAAGGTGGTTGACGTCCAAACAAGGACCAAGAGGTGGTTTCAAAACAACCCAGGTATATTAAAAAAATATTTACCCAGTACATTTAAATTAAATCATAATTGCTTAGGATACAGTGGTGGTCCTAGATGCCTTATCCAAATACGCCACTATACTTAATGAAAAAAGATTGAACGCTCAAGTACAAGTTTACACCAATAAAAAGGATTTTAAATTCTTAATCAGAAAAGAGGATAAAATGAAATCAAAAAGAATTCTACTGGGAGAAACTAACGACAATATTCAAATTAATGTAACAGGGGATGGTTGTATACTAGCCCAAGTATAATTTAAAACATATAATTTTTTTTATAATAATAAGCCTTCTTTTAGCTTATTCTTTCGCACTACATTAAAACAATTAAAAAGAGCGATGCATTTAAATTAGATCTCGACATTGCTCCAGTTTCTACAACCGACCCTTGCTCAATAACATCATTTTCACCCTGTGTAGCTTACACAGGACCTGATACTCAATCAAACATGGCGGTTTTGGAAGTGTCACTTCCTTCTGGTTACACCGCAGATAGATCCTCTTTATATAAACTAGTTGATGTCCAAGGCGAAACAAGTAGGTAACTAATAAAACATATAATTAAATTTTACTTATACTGGAGTTGCAGGAATTAAGATGTTTGAAGAGGTTAAAAATCAAGTTGTGTTGTACTTTACAAAATTAAACAACGAGCAAGTTTGTTTTACGTTTAACATAAACGAAAATTCTGTAGTAGAAACAAGAAAGGATTCTGTTATTAAATTGTATGATTACTATAAGCCTGAATATGAAAATGTTCAATTATATCAAATGAATAAAGATTGTTCTTTAAAGAATAAGCGTCTACCTGCTTTGGGTAATATATTTAGATTCTATGAAAATTTAATATTTTTTTTCTTTTTTTAGAAAATTCTCATCGTTTAATAAACTTTACCAATGACATTATAGATGGTGAGCCTACTACTAACAAAACCTTTGCGAATGATAGTAATGAACAGACAAATATTTCAGAAGATGTAAATATTACTTTTGTTAAAGATTTCAGTAGGTTTTGTCATGTTTAATTGTGAAATATCGTTTAAAATTAATTTTTAAGGTAATGAAAATATGCAACCTAAAATAATAAAACGTGATATTCGGAAAGAAAATATTAACAACAATTTGCTAAGAATAAAAAGGCAACTAAAAACTGATAAATTAGGTTTAAATTCAGATTTTGTAGATATGGATATGGAAATGGCTACACCAAATGGTAAATAGAATAACAACTTTAAAATTAAAAATCATTATTATTTTTAGGAATGGAGGGAACCAAACCAATTTATGTTAAACCTGGCCAACAGTTATTAGAAAATATAAGAAAAGAACCCTAATATTATTTAGCTTTATTTATTACTATTAATTTTATATACGTAGGTGTATAATCAATAAATTTGGTAAATTACACAATTGTTTTTTATTTTCAGATGTGTTATAATAATACTATGAGGGGCCGTTTGCATCAAAATTATGTTATGCTTAAATAGATAAAAATTGCATATATATTTGCAAAAATTCAGTTACAAATATAAAGTTTCGTTTTGGTACATATATAGAATTGCAAAAGTTCAGGTATACCTGTATACAAAGTTTTGTTTTGGTACACATATATGCAAAGATGTGGGTACAATTATAGAATATAATATAATGTTATATAAAAGTGGCGCCGGAAGGCTTGTTGTGTGTGTTTAGAGCTCAACACACGTGAAGATTCTATGTGTCGAATTCAACACATGGAATGCGATAATCAAAAAAAAATTTTTCGGATCTTTAAAATTCACTTAACCCAACCTAACAATATAGATATGCTCATTTGGCTGCAGATTAAAATCGTACGTGCGAAACATGGGACATGGGACATGAAACATTTGAATATTGTTGCAATATTACATATTTACCACGAGTTGGCAGACAACATAAGTAGATAATAAAGGAGAGACCTAGCACACCAAATTAACATTATGAGAGATCTACCTCACTTTTAAACATTAAATTAATTCTTTCTCACTTATATATATACAGGGTGGTCCAGGTTATAGTAGCAATAATTCACCATTCGATAGTCCATCGAAAAATTAGTCGACATGCATGGTAATTTTTTTTTCCAAAACCCCTCCTAAGGGAGATACAGCCCTTCAAAGTTGAGTTTTAAAAATCTTTTTTTGTCATAACTCTCAGGAAATAAAAGCGTTTTTGACCAAATTTGGTACAAGTACTTATGAAATAGGTACTCGTTACCTGACGTAAGTAACTTTTGTCAAAATTGTCCAGTGACGTAGATACAGGGGGGTTGTTTCACTTTTTCCACCCCATTTTTTACGCCACTGGATATTGGTTTAAATTGACCTATTTTTCTAATTCCTTGTTCAATTTTGAGAAAAAAAGCCACTCTTGTCAAATTTTGATTTAAGGCTTTGTTTACGAGATAATTGAGTTTAAAAAAACATACAGTCCTGCAAAGTTCAGTTTTAAATATCTTTTTTTTTGTCATAACTCTAAATCTAAGATCGCTAAAGCGTTTTTTACCAACTTTGATACAAGTACTTATGAAGTAGATACTCGTTACTTGACCCAAGTAACTTTTGTCAAAATTGTCCATTGGCGTACATACAGGGGTTGTTTCACTTTTTCCGCCCAGGATTTCACTGAAAAATAACTCGACATGCATTGTTTTATTTTCTTCAAAACTTCCTCAGAAAAGACATAAAGCCCTTCAAAATTCAATTTTAAGATTTATCTTTTCGTATAAGAATATTTGATTAAATTTGGTATTTAAAATAGGTAAGTAATCAACACTTGAAGTATTTTTAGTTAGCAGTATATTAGGCATGCGTTTAAGTCGGTTGTGTTTTAAAAAGTGCTCCGAGTTATAAGCATAAATAATGGATTTTAAAGTAATGTTATCTGGAAATTTTACAAAATGATTTTTTAGTGTATTAATAGTTAAAAAAGCTAAATACAGTTGTGTTAAAGTGTGATGGTAATGGAAGATTATACATTTGTTATAACGTTTTATCATTCTAAAGACAAGTTTAACAAAACAAAAAGTGTATAGTCGTAAAAACAGTAAATATAAAAACAATAAACTAGATCTTATCTAAAAATAAAAGTTTTCTCACGGTGAGATTCGAGCTCGAGTCGGTGCGGTCCGCCGTGCTGTGGCGTTTGTTCTCTTGCTGGTTGTGCTACCGAGGACTTGGTATTATTTATATGCAATGGCTGACAAAAATACTAAACCTTGTAAAAAGTGCCAATCTGTGCCTAAAATATTTTTTAGATGCATAAACTGCGATTCTGTAATGCATGAAAGTTGTGCAAAACTAAAAAATGCCAAGTTTTTAAAGGATAATGAAATTATATGTTGTAATGATATTGTTCAAGATATTACGCATACAAATTTAAATCCAATAAATACACCTTCAGTAATTTCTGATAATCCATTAGGGTAGAAGCACCTGTTTTGGCCACCGACCCCGTTGTGGCCAATTCGTTCGATTTTTTTTAAATATTAAGGGAACTGTTTACAAATATCCCTGAATCTAATTTTCCGCCGAATCCTTGGGTTATTGTTTTTGCTTTAGTGCATTCAGTTTATTTATATGCAATGGCTGACAAAAATACTAAACCTTGTAAAAAGTGCCAATCTGTGCCTAAAATATTTTTTAGATGCATAAACTGCGATTCTGTAATGCATGAAAGTTGTGCAAAACTAAAAAATGCCAAGTTTTTAAAGGATAATGAAATTATATGTTGTAATGATATTGTTCAAGATATTACGCATACAAATTTAAATCCAATAAATACACCTTCAGTAATTTCTGATAATCCTAGTTGTTGAAATACACTACCTAAAGGAGATTATTCTGCAAAGAGAAGAATTAATTGATAGTCAAAAATTAATAATTCAATCATTAAATGACCAAATTAAATTAATTAACAAAGTTAATACAAATAGTTTAAAAGTAGATCAATCCCAAAATAAAAAAACCATTACCAAGAAACCAAACCAGGCAAATAATATTAATATTACAAATAAACCAATTCAAGAAAGTAATATTAATATTAAAGAAAAAGTAGATAAAGCTGAGGCTTCAACATCAAAGGAAATTTCATCCCAGAGTGTATCTCTAACAATTCTTGAAAATGCAACAAAAAATGCTTGCGAAAAATTTATTAATATTAATAAACCTGTGGTGTCGAATTCAGGATATGCAAATGCAGTTAAAAAGCCTTTCAAGAATATTGTTGTGGGCAAACAAAACCCGTCTAGTTGCTCACTAAAGGTTGTTCCGAAAAAATCTTTTGTCTATGTTACTAGACTAGATCCTGAGACGAAAGTGGAGGATTTAATTAAATATTTAAGGGATAGTTTTCCAGAAATTGCTTGCGAAGTGGTTGTTTCTAAATTTCCAAAGCACTATTCTTCATTTAAGTTGACGGTTGACCTTCCCAATTTCGAAAAGATTATGGATCCGGGCCTATGGCCTGACGGAGCCCATTTGTCGAGGTTTTTTCACCCAAAAGTAAAAACCAAGCCACCAACATAAAACATGGTATAACCATATATTATCAAAATGTTCGGGGTTTACGAACTAAAATATCAGAACTCTTCAAAAACGTTTCGTGTACAAATTTCGATGTTATTTGTTTTACTGAAACCTGGTTAAACAGTGATATCCAAAACGAGGAATTTGGTCTATCTTCTTATAATATTTATAGGACTGATAGAAATTCTGCAACTAGCAAGCATCAACGAGGTGGAGGAGTCCTAATCGCTGTTAAAAAGTCATTTGTGTCATTTTGTGTAAGTGTTCAAGAAGTTAAGGTGGAGCAACTGTTTGTGCATGTCAAAAGTCAATTAATTGGTACTGTTTATATTCCACCTCAGTCCTTATCTGAGGTGTATGAGTCACATTGCGCTAGTGTTGAGTCTATAATTGATAGGCTAGATAGTAATGTAACTTCAGTAATCTTGGGCGATTATAATTTACCCAATGTAAACTGGGAAAACGAAGATCTTGGAGTTCGGGCTTCTGGTGTTTTATCCGAAAGTTCCAATATTGTTTCAAATTGTTTTGCTCATTGCAACCATTATCAAATTAATACTATAAAAAATATATATAACAAAATGTTAGACCTTGTTTTTTCAAATGATTGTAATTTTAGTTTGGAAATTGCCAGGGAAACCTTATTGCCGTGTGATAATTATCATCCGGCAATTTGTTTACATAAAAACCTATCCAAAGATAAGAGGGACATAAAATTTGATCATTTTTATTTAGATTTTAAAAATGCTGACTTTAATTCCCTAAATAGTCACCTTAGCATAATAAATTGGGACCTTATTTTTTCTAGTCAAAATGTAAATATATGTGTAAATTATTTTTATGAAGTTTTGGAATATATGTTTAGTTTGTATGTGCCTGTAAAAAAAGCTTTTAATCCCAAATACCCCTTATGGTTTAGTCAGGAACTAAAAGATTTAATAGTAAAAAAAAAGATTGTCCATAAAAAGTATAAGCAAACTCCCAGTCAGAGTAACTTTATAGAGTTTAGTCAATTAAGAAGTCAATGCAAAGTTGTAACTAACCTGTGTTATAGAAATTATATAAACTTAAATGAATATAATATAAATTGTAACCCCAAATTGTTTTGGAATTATATTAATAGTAAACAATCTAACAATTCAATTCCCAGTAAAATGAAATATAATAATTTGGAGACTGATGATCCCATACAGATTGCTAATTTTTTTGCAGATTGCTTTGGTTCTGTTTATACTGATAACTGTGATAAAGCTGTACCTTCTTTTAATTATACAAATACCGTAGATTTAAGTTACTGTTCTCTTTCTGAATGTGATGTATTTAAAGAATTGTGTATGTTAAGTGTTGATAAGGGTACGGGTCCTGATGGTGTTCCTCCTTTAGTTTTAAAAAATTGTCGATTTTCATTAGTTAAGCCATTAACAAAACTGTTTAATTTATCGTTAACTAATTGTGAGTTTCCTGATAAGTGGAAAAAGAGTTTTGTGATTCCATTATTTAAAAATGGTGACAAAAGTGATATTGGGAACTATAGACCAATATCAAAAATTTCACAAATTTCCAAAATAATGGAGAAAATTATAACAACAAAAATAACCCCGCTGTTTAGAAATATTTTAGTTGATGAACAGCATGGATTTAGTGAAGGAAGGTCTACTTTAACAAACCTTCTAGTGTATGAGCAAGACTTGTTGGATGCCCTAGAGAATCGAAGCCAGATAGATGCTGTCTACACTGATTTTTCTAAGGCATTTGATACTGTTAACCATACCATACTTCTAGCAAAGATTAATGCATTAGGTATAAAAAAGTTATTTAAACTTGAGGACTCAAACTGTTTTGTTACAAAATCAATATAAATCCAAAATTATTAAGGTTACTTCTGGTGTACCACAAGGATGTCATATTTCCCCACTATTATTTAATTTATTTATTAATGATATTGGGAGTGGTATTAAAAATTGTAAGTTTTTGTTGTTTGCTGATGACTTAAAATTATATAAAAATATTAAATCTTTTAACGATTGCTGTGATATACAATCAGATCTAAACCAACTACAATTATGGTGTGAAAAAAATTGTATGAGCTTAAATATTAATAAATGTAAAAGTATTAGTTTTTATAGAATTAAAAGCCTAATATCATTTCCGTACTCTATAAATAATATTAATTTAGACAAAGTCAATTATATAAAAGATCTGGGTGTTTATTTCGATTGTAAGGTAACATTTGATTACCACATTAATTTTATTGTAAATAAGTCTTTAAAAATGTTGGGATTTTTAAACCGTACTCTTAAAGATTTTAATAATGTCCAATGTTTAAAAAATGTATATATGTCATTCGTCCGTAGTATTTTAGAGTACTGTTGTGTTGTTTGGTCACCTTTTTATGTTAATTATAGTATAAAACTCGAAAGAGTTCAAAATAAATTTTTACGATTTTGTGCTTACAAACTAAATATTGAATGTACTTATTCTTTGGATTTGGTTAGAAGTATTATAAATTTAGATTTACTAAGTAAAAGGAGAAAAAAATTTGGTATTGTATTTCTTTATAAACTACTAAACAATTGTATAAATTGCCCAGACCTTTTGATGCAGATAAATTTTCATGTGCCAATAAGAAATACCAGGCAAGCAAATTTATTTTACATTAAAAATCATAAGACCCGATATGGCCAATATATGCCAATCTGTAGAATTTGCTCTGATGTTAATAAATTAGATTTAGATTTTTTTAATTGTTCTCTTGTGGTGTTTAAAAACAAGATAAATAATTTGTAACTTATTGTAAAAATTGTAAATGGTATATCCGTCAATAAAGCTATTATTATTATAAAATTATCAAGTGGCATACTACTTTTAGAAACGGATCAATGTGATAATTATTGATTATGATAATAAAAAACGATACGTACTAAATAAATCATAATAACATTTTAATAACGAATTCAAACTTATCTAACATTTACAAATAAATTAATTTAACAATTGTTCAAAATTCGAACCGTTCTGCTGTATGCACAATTGGCTACGTCTAATGATGTTCTGGTTTAAGCTTAATAGCACATTGCGATTAATTTCTGCACACGCATTCTGGATTATTTGTAGAAGCTCTTCCCTTGTGGGCACAGGTGTGAAGGGCTTTATGTCTTTTCTGAGGAAGTTTTGAAGAAAATAAAACAATGCATGTCGAGTTATTTTTCAGTGAAATCCTGGGCGGAAAAAGTGAAACAACCCCTGTATGTACGCCAATGGACAATTTTGACAAAAGTTACTTGGGTCAAGTAACGAGTATCTACTTCATAAGTACTTGTATCAAAGTTGCTGAAAAACGCTTTAGCGATCTTAGAGTTAGAGTTATGACAAAAAAAGATATTTAAAACTGAACTTTGCAGGACTGTATGTTTTTTTAAACTCAATTATCTCGTAAACAAAGCCTTAAATCAAAATTTGACAAGAGTGGCTTTTTTTCTCAAAATTGAACAAGGAATTAGAAAAATAGGTCAATTTAAACCAATATCCACTGGCGTAAAAAATGGGGTGGAAAAAGTGAAACAACCCCCCTGTATCTACGTCACTGGACAATTTTGACAAAAGTTACTTACGTCAGGTAACGAGTACCTATTTCATAAGTACTTGTACCAAATTTGGTCAAAAACGCTTTTATTTCCTGAGATTTATGACAAAAAAAAGATTTTTAAAACTCAACTTTGAAGGGCTGTATCTCCCTTAGGAGGGGTTTTGGAGAAAAAAATTACCATGCATGTCGACTTATTTTTCGATGGACTATCGAATGGTGAATTATTGCTACTATAACCTGGACCACCCTGTATATATTAGGGTGTCCCTTATTTTTTATTTTTTTACGCATACCCTCTAATTATATTTATTACGTGTTTATATACTCCCAGTAAAAATTTTAGCTCATTCTATAAACGGGAACCCGTGCCGACTTGCATCTGAACCCTCCGTGAGCCAACGTTAGGCGCGCGGTGTTTTATAACACGGTTGGCCGCGAGGTCTTCGATCGTAAGTCATTTTGTGTTTGTTATTATGTGACCCTTATATTATAAATTATTGACAAATGTTAAAATATAGTTTTATTTATGTGTATACTTTGATAAAAATGTATATTTTCACAGGGAGTGGCTAGTTACCCGGAAGGGTCTAGTGAATATGCCGTAAACTCTGAAATTGATAAACTTAATGGGATTTACTCTAAATAACTAAAAGAGTCTATTGTGAGAGATGACTACCGAAAACTGTCTGAAATATTTTTGGGAGGACATCAAGAAAAGAAATGCTTATAAAAAGCTGAAATTTCATATAACAGTATATTTTAGCAATACTAATTAGTATATTAATATATTTAAGGGATAAAATCAACTAATTTTTTTTTGGTTATTTTTTAGCTGTCATTCAGATATATATAATAAAAAAAAGAGTTTCGGGTAATTAGTTTTACGGCCTATTCACCCGACACTTCCGGGTAACTAGCCACTTCCTGTAAAAATATTCATTTTTATTAAAGTATACACATAAATAAAACTTTATTTTAACATTTTTTAATAATTTATAATATAAGGGTCACATAATAACAAACACAAAATGACTTACGATCGAAGACCTAGCGGCCAACCGTGTTACAAAATACCGCGCGCCTAACGTTGGCTAATGGAGGGTTCAGAAGCAAGTCGGCACGGATTCCCGTTTATAGAATGAGCTGAAATTTTTACTGGGAGTATATAAACACGTAATAAATATAATTAGAGGGTATGCGTAAAAAAATAAGGGACACCCTAATATATATATATATATATATATATATATATATATATATATATATATATATATATATATATCGGTAGCGGTCCACGTTTTCAGTCCCGGTACACTATACAGGCTACCTAAGACCCACTTGATCCAGGTAATTTAGGCGAGTATATAAACCGTAAATAAGCTTTTAAAGAATATAACTCAATAAGCATGCTTCGAGGGGAAACATTTTCTTTTTACAAAAAAAGTTGCAAACTGGATAACACTTTTTAAACCCGCATCATTTTACCGACTTCTCGCGCCCGTTTATACTGCATAACCATATTCAACCAACGTCCCGAGACCCAGCGATGTTGCCAAATGGTAGGGACTCGTGGCGTAGGTCGAAAGTACGTAAAAATAATATACTAATCCGGGATTCTCCTCATTGCCTGTAAATAGGGAAGATAGCAGAATTGGCGAAATTGTTTGTGTGGTGTGAAAATATCGGCAGGAAGGAAATTAATTGCTCAAATGGCAATACTAGGGAAAAATCAAAATACAGGTAAGGAGGCATGTTTGGTTAGGTTAGTTTTTTTTATTTACTATTATTTCTTTTAAAGCAAAGTTAATTTTTAGGTATCCCCACCAGTGGCGTAGCTAGCCTCAAGGGGGCCTCGTATCAAAAATCTGGTAGGGGCCCTTATACCGGAAAAGGTGCTTGCAAAAAAATGTTTAGGGTATCATTTTTTTGCATTTACCAATCTTTATAATTCAATAAATAATAAATGTGGGTAAATCTTACGAAATATCCTCCGATGAGTTTGACCTAAACTTTTATTGTGTTTTGATCTTTCATAATTAAGTAGATATTACAGCTCAGGTTCCAGATTTTTATCCGCAATTAATTATTTTTTACAATGTTTTAAAAGTCTAAAACATATCCTTCGTGACTGTTACTCTTTCTAGGTTAACCTATATGTTTTCAAATATCTGAGGTAGTAAAAGCATACTAAAAATATCAGTTCACTAAGTAAATTAAACACATCCAAAACAATCGAATCGAATATAAAATATCATTAAAAATTAAAAGAAATAATTTTTATATCCATTTATGTAGGTGTTAAAAAAATTGATTCTATTTTCCATGAATCTGTTTTTGTTTTAAATTTTATGCAACGGATGGCGCTTTAATCATTTTAAATAAGCAAAAACCTCTATTTTCGACATTATACAGGGTGTTATGTAATTAATGTTATATATTAAAATGGGTTGTTCCTTAGGGTCCATAAAGAAGCACCTGAAACTTTTTTGTCTAAATTCCAAAGTCTAAAAATAATTTATAATAACCTTTATCCTACCAAAAAGTACGCCACTGATCGACTAGGAACTTTAGGTTAATCTGGTGGATTTATTACGTTATGGTTGGTAACAACAGTGTTTCCAAAATCTCTCAAAAAAGTTGACAAACATTGTTTAAATTTAGCTTAATTACAAAAATGACAAAATTAACTATGCAAATTGTCAATTTGGCGTTTTTATTAATTGTTGGTTATTTTATTTTTGTACTGAAGGTAAATTCAAACAAAATCTGACAACTTTTATGACAGAATCTAGTGCATTTCTTTTAAATTTTAGGTTATGTTTTCAAATTGTAAATATCTTAACTAAGGGAAGTGCTTTTGGATTTATTTACACAAATTAAATGTTTATAGTTTAACCTGTAAACTGGTCCCAATTTCATCTGAGTAAACAAAGAAAAAAACTGATGAAAAAATTAATTTTGTGGTTATGGATTTCAAATTTCAAAGGTACTAAATTTTCTAATCATTGCTTAACCTAATAGCTGGATCAGTAAATAAATACAGAAGGGTATTAGAGCTTTAAGGGCATAAAACTTTTGTATTTATTGAGTTTTTATTTATTTTTTGCAAGAAAAATTTTTAGTAACAATTTTTTACATCTGGCAACGCATAGCTACTTTGTTGGTTGGTATCTATGTACCCACAAAATACAGGTGTGCAGAGATAAACAAGTGTGTAACCAGTGGCGTATCACAAAAAATATAAAAAACTTCTGATGCATATTTTTTATTTATCTTTGGAAAAATGTTTTTTTAAATATTTTTCCTTTATTCCTTATATCAAAAAGAATTCAGTATTTTAATATATAACATTAATTTCATAACACCCTGTAGATGCATGTGATTCCTGAAGGTCAGTTAGAATTTATATGCAGATGAGAGTGTTGCTGTTTTATAATTTAAAAGTTTAAGTTCATTAATTTGCTATTTAAAAACCTATCCACCGTGAAGTGTAATATCTCAGTAAGTAGATTTTTTTATAAATATTTTATGTAAGTACAATTGTATTTTAAAAAAATATTAAGATGTCAAAAGATACAATAACTTATTTTAAATATACAAAGATTACAAAAAACATACGAAATCCTAACCTCCGTGAAGATATCTTCCGTGAAGCTTTAATATTCAAAATGTATGATTTCTTAAAATTCTTGCATTAGTGCAGAACCACTTATATTATGTTATTACTAGACCTGGTGGCTTCCCAAAAACCCCATTCTAGACTAACAGTGAACAACCAAAAATAAAAAATAATCATTTTCACTTGGGGGACATCTCAATATATTCACCCATGTATACATAGCTTTTTATGTAAAGGCAAATTTGATCTGGTTTTAGATATTTACCGTTCTTCAACATCTTTTAAAAGGTTTCTATTTTAAAATAAAGGAAAGTCATTTAAAACAATTGTAACGCTAATAATTATTTCTAATTTTCTATTAATTTAACCTATGATAATAACACCCTGCGCCGTAGACGACGCATAGCGGAAAGGTGCGGGAAGAAACATTTTGTATGAGTTAACGGCCTCGTTGGAACAGGAGGGTATTCAGGAAAATTTTAATTTAATAAATCGAAGAATAAACAATTTAATAAAAATAATATTTATTTATTTAATTTGATGCCTCAATTTTTTTAACATGTGGATAATATATTTTTGCTTACGCATGTCGAAGCCAATCGGGGGCCCCCCTACCCGGGGGCCCCGTATCATTGATACGGCTGATACCGTGGAAGCTATGCCCCTGATCCCCATCCAAAGAAACGCAGAAAATCCTGTAGATGAATATAGTTTCGACAGCAAAGAAAATTTAAGTATTTCCTTTAAAAAATTTAACTTTATTTATTTTGCGTACCTACTTCATCAAATTATTTTTTCTTCTTCCCTTAAAATTTTGGTGTATTAGTTTTTAAAATCGGTTGGTTTGCACAAATTATTACTTTAATTAAGTGTGGTTTAAAAGTACGTGATTTTATAAAATGATTCTTGTGAATATATAATGGTGTATAATTAATAAATTAAAAAATTAAGTTTTTCTCAAATAACGTACCAACCCATTTTAAAACTAATACGGGTATCGTATAATTTTAAGGGCATTTTAAATACCTTTATTTTGACGTACTAGTTTTTAATCGGTTTGTTTGTTTTCAAGATATTACAGAAAATTTTTCGTTTTTAATTTATTTTTGTCTTAAATATCTCAGGAACAAACTAACCGATTTTAAAAACTAATACGCCAAAATGTAGAGATTTAAAATGCCTTTAAAATGACGTATCACTCATTTTTAATTTAAAGTGAAGAAGAAAACCGGGGTGGAAACTTTTTGGTTAATTTAATTTGAAAAATATCAAAAAATTTAATTTTCACTAATCAGCATTCAAATTGGAGTATTTTAGTATTTTTATTTAGTAGTTCTGAGCTACAGGGTATTAAAATTATACAGTAACCGTACAATATTAAAAAAATATAAATTTTAAAATACAAGTTTAAAATTTGGTATGCTGTAGGTAATATCTAAAGCAAATATTTTTTTAATTTAATTTTAATTATTATACCGGGTGATTTTCTTTATACGCTGCTGGTTAAATTTAATAATAAAATAAGATAAGAAGGTAGGTTCTAAAAACACATTCAATTAATCAAATTTGGCAATATGTATTGATTATAATACAACAATAACAAAGCTAATGATAATAATAATAATATTGCTAATAACGATAATAATGCTAATAATTATAATAATCATAATAAACTACTACTTATCTCCGTTCAGGAGGGAAAGTGTGATTTTGGGCCAAATGGTAAAGAGCATATCGGGACTGTATCAGAACTGCGAAATACATATTCATTATTTATATACCAAACGGCGTTGCCAAATTTAGGGTTTGAAGACGTAGTTTAACTATGCCAAATATATACAGCTAGCTGAGCCCGACCGAGGCGCCCTCGAACTGGCTGAACCGTGAACTAAATCTGTATATTTCATCATGTTTCACCGCCTTTTCAAGCCCACCTAAAAATTTACCCCCTGCACCCACCAACCCCCCTGATTTCCATACTATGATTAACTTTTTCAGTCCCGAAGCCGGGTCTGAAAACGTCAATTTTGGTCTGTATAGGCGGCGAAGTATGACGATTTGGGTCTGTATGTGCGGTCAAACAAATCTATATATATATATATATATATATATATATATATATATATATATATTGATAAATAGTACCAAGTGACCTCCAAAATAGATACTCACTAGACGTTGTGACTTCATATATAACGATGTGACTTCCGATTTCGGAAGTCACTACGAAAAGTGCATTTTTTTAGCGCAATGTCATATAGAGGTCGAAAAAAGCGTTATTTCAAATTTTAGGTTGGAAGTCAGTGCGTGCCATATATACCTACAAAACTTTCCTTTAGTTCGGGTATATACCGCTGGCGCTGTTGTCGCTACAAATATTTAACAAACTGTACGATTTGACTTCCGCGTGGGCATGACAATATAACTATCTTTGTTGTGCCTGCAGTTCACGCTATACCTAACTCTCTCTTGTTAAGTCGGCGTTGCCAAATCTTTATTTTCATTCCTTTAATTAGTAGAGTGATATTAATATCTCATAGCGCTGAGACGCTGCGAGACATTTAAGATCTGCCGCCTTTGGCTTTGAATCACTGCTTTTTTCCTTTATTCCAGGGACTAGGATTAAATCACTAATTTTGAATAGCTCTCAACTCACTCGTGATCGAAACCTATTTCGATCTGCGAAGTATTACTATTATGAGTTAAATTATACCGCTCTCGTAGTGATTCGATACATTAAGGATTCAATCCCAAAAGTATCAAAACACTTCTACTCTTTTAAAGATTAAATACCTAAAAGATTTATATTCTAAATGATAACCATAGTTTAGCTACTTTTGAGATTTAATCATTTCAAAGTATTTATATTATTGCTCATTTAAGATTTAATACTTCTCGGAACCCAGTGATTAAATCAGAGTGAAATTATCAGATGATATAATTAATTAAATACTGGTAATTTATTAATACTGGTTATTTAATAGGGCTAAAATGGTTATTTAATAGGGCTAAAAATTTATATTTATTAAATAAATTTAAATTTTTAGTCCTATTAAATTAATAAATTGTAAAATTATATTAAATTAATTTTATAATTTTATAAAAATACCTTAATATTATTGTTAATTTTTAAAATTATTTTATTGATATATGGTATATATTTATTTAGCAAATTTTAACATTAATAATGTTAGATTATACATTACATTTCTCTATGATTAAACTATAATAATATTATGGTAATAATCATTACAAAAATAACATAAGTAGATGGGTATCATTAAAATGATTTAATAATAACAATTTAAAAACAAAATAATTGCCACCCTATTTATTAATGTTATTATTGCAAATAAACCTAGCAAGATGGGTATCTATAAAAAGGTCTTAATAATTACAATTTAAAAAATTATATTAATTACCCCCTTCTTCCCCGATAATTTATTAAACTTTTTTTCTAAAGAATTAACGTGGCAAGATGGGTATCTATGAAATGGTGTAATTACAATTTAAAAAAATATATTAATAACCCCCATTCTGTCCCCTAATTTATTACATTTTTATATTGCAAAGTTAACATAGCATGATGGGTATCTATAAAAAGGTCTTAATAATTACAATTTAAAAAATTATATTAATTACCCCCTCCTTCCCCCCTTATTTATTAAACTTTTATTCTGAAGAATTAACGTTTCAAGATGGGTATCTATGAAATGGTATTAAAAATTACAATTAAAAAATTTATAATAACTCCCCCCCCCTTCTGCCCCCTAATTTATTACATTTGTATATTCCAATGTTAACACGGCATGATGGGTATCTATAAAAAGGTCTTAAAAATAACTATTTAAAAAATTATATTAATTACCCCCCTTCTGCCCCCTAATTTATTACATTATTAAATTACAAAATTAACATGGCATGATGGGTATCTATAAAATGATGTTATTAATTACAATTTAAAAAATTATATTAATTACCCCCTTCTGCCCCCTAATTTATTACATTATTAAATTGCAAAGTTAATATGGCATGATGGGTATCTATAAAAAGGTCTTAATAATTACAATTTTAAAAAATAAATTAATTACCCCCCTTCTGCCCCCTAATTTATTACATTTTAAAATTGCAAAATTAACATGGCATGATGAGTATCAATAAAAATGTCTTAATAATTACAATTTAAAAAATTGTATTAACTACCCCCTCCTTCCCCCTTATTTATTAAAATATTCGCTTATCGGGTTATTTAATGCAATGCACTGGATTAATTGGACCCTTTAATAATTATTTATATACCTTTATTTTTTCTACTAAACATTATTTTATAGAAAAATTTGAACGTGACGATATGTCCAAACGTACATTTGGCTTTTTTTGTTTCCTATACCTGCATCAGGTTTATTTTGAATGTTTTTTAAGAAAAAAATGAATTAATTAGGGGTGAAGAAGCGAGTAGTTTAAAATTATTATCATTAAGAACATTGTACAGATTTTGCCATGTTAATATTGCAAGAAATAGAAAAGGGAAATTTATATAATTTTTTAAATTATAAATATTGGGACTTTTTTATAGAAATCCATATTGCTATGTTACTTTTTCAATATAAAAGAATTAAGAATTAGTGGAGAAGGAGGGGCTAATTAATAATATTTTTTAAATTGTAATTATTAAGACCTTTTAAATAATTACCAATGATGTCAGGTTAATTTTGCAATATATTTTGCAGGGAGGGGGTGATTATTATAATTTTGTAAATTGTAAATATTAAGACCTCTTAAGGTACCCATATTGCTATGAGCAAATTTTTAATTTTGCAATTGATTTTTTTTTAATTGGGGGCAGGGAGGGGGTAATTATTATAATTTTTTAAATTGTTAATATTTACACCTCTTATTGATAACCATATTGCCATGTTAATTTTGTAATATTAAAAATTTAAAAATTAGGGGGGAGGGGGTAATTAATTATATTTTTTAATTTATATACATAATTTTTTTTAATTGCAATTATCAAGACCTTTTTATAGATACCCATCAGCCATGTTAATTTTTAAATATAAAATTTATTAAAATTAGGTGGAGGAAGGGGGTAATTAATATATTTTTTTAATTGCAATTATCAAGACCTTTTTATAGATACCTATCTTGACATGTTAATTTTAAAATATAGAAACTTAATAAACTGGGGGGAAGGGAGGGGTACATAAAATATTTTTTTTATTGCAATTATCAACACCTTTTTATAGATACCCATGTTGCCATGATAATTTTGCAATACAAAATTTTTAAAAACTACGGGGCGGGAGGGGGTAATTAATAATATTTTTTAAATTGTAATTATTAAGACCTTTTTTTAATTACCAATGTGGCCAGGTTAATTTTGCAATATACATTTTTTTAATAGGGGGGCAGGCAGGGGGTTATTTTTTTTAATTGAAAATTTTGAGACCTTTTTTGAATTTTGAAATATAGAAACCTAATAAACTGGGGGTAAGAGAGGGGGTAAATAATATAATTTTTTTAATTATCAAGACCTTTTTATAGATACCCATCTTGTTATGCTAATTTTTAAATATAAAATTTAATAAAATTAGGTGGAGGGAGGGGGTAATTAATATATTTTTTTAATTGCAATTATCAAGACCTTTTTATAGATACCTATCTTGACATATTAATTTTAAAATATGGAAACTTAATAAACTGGGGACTAGGGAGGGGGTAAATAATATAATTTTTTTAATTGCAATTATCAACACCTTTTTATAGACACCCATCTTAAAATGTTAATTTTGCAACATAAAAATTTTATAAATTAGGGGGAGGAAGGGGGGAGGTAATTAATAATATTTTTTAAATTGTTATTATTAAGATATTTTTGTAATTACCAATGTTATCAGATTAATTTTGCAATATAATTTTTTTTTAAAATAAGGTGGCAGGCAGGGGGTTATTATTATATATTTTTTAAATTGAAAATTTAAGACCTTTTTATAGATACCCATCTTGACAAGTGAATTTTGAAATATAGAAACTTATTAAACTGGGGGAAAGAGGGGGGGTAAATAATATAATTTTTTTAATTGCAATTATCAAGACCTTTTTATAGATACCCATATTGCCATGTTTATTAATTAACAATATAAAAATATCGAAAAATCTATAAAAAATGTTTTACTAAAAAGTTAATAATAATCAATAATTATTAATAATAAGTAATTATTAATTACCCATTATTAATAACTTTTTATTAAAAAAATTATCTTATATTGTTAATTTTAAAATTTCTTTGTTAATTTTTTTTTACTTTAAATGTTTAAATTAATGTTCTCTAATAAATAGTCTAATTAAAAAAGTAAAACTATTTTTAATAGTAGTTAAAAAGATTAAATCCTTACCGATCTCGTTGGGATTTAATCCCAATATGATCTGGTATGATTTAATCACTAAAGTATCAAAACTTTCTATACATCGGAGAATATAACTCGTGAGCAGATCGAAATTATTTTAAGGCGTTTAAAATTTAGGGACTAGTAGTATTTAAACTCATTTTTAGTTTCGATCCCTGAGCGAGTTAAATTCGGTCAAACCAGTTTGAATCAATCGGTGATGCGAACAGTCGAGACGGCAGCGAGATTTAATCTGAGCGATATTTAAACTTTAATTTAATTAATAATTAATTATTTAACACCTAGATAAAATTCTAGCGATATTCATTAAAAATTGTAAAATTTGTCGCTTATGATTACAAGGCTAACATAGACATTAAATTTTACGGAGTTTAGTTATAAGTTATGTTTTAATTGGAATAAAATACGCAAATTATTAAACTTAAAAATTATCTTAAGATGAACAAATTTTGTTCTTAAAACGTGCCAAGAAAAATTTAAAACGTGCCACTCATGGCACGCGTGCCATATGTTCGCCATCCCTGACCTAGAATATTAATAACCCCTTTGATCAGAAAGGGAAAATGTTCTTAACTTTAAAAAATACGTATCTGTCAATATTAATGAACACTTGATAATTTGTAATAAAATAATTTTCTTTACGTAAGTAAGAAAACTAGTTATTTTTATAATAAAAATACTTTTTTGTACGTTTCTCCCTAAATAGGTATTAAGTTTTAATTTAAATTATTGATTTCTTTACGAAAGTTAACAAAATATAGTTGTAAATCTAACTTCTGATATCTGGCAACACTGCTGGAAGTTAGTACGACGTGACCGTAACTCTTTCATATATATGCGGAAGTGATTTCGTATATTAGTTGCTTCCAAATATATACATTTTAATTCTTCACAAAATGCTTCCCCTCTTTTGACAACCGAATTGTAGACCTTCCCCTCTTTCAAACGCACCCTAATATATACGTTTAAAATAACTGGTACCCACATAGCAAAATAATATACCTAGCATGTGCTCAGAATCAACTTCTTACGTATAAGGATATTAGGAATATGTTCTGAGCATATGCTAGGAATAATGCTTTTATATACTAGGGAAATGCTTAGCATATCCTTTTGGCCACAAGTAGCATGTGCTATGCACTACAATTGGGAATGTTCTAAGAATATACTGGGAATACTTGGCTATATATACATAGCATATTCTGTGAACATACTTACCAATTGGTAAGGTAAAAAACAGCTACCTATATGCTTAATAACATTTATTAATAAAAAGGTTATAATATGTATTAGGTATTATGTTCTTCCTCATCCTGTTTGTCAGCCAATCTAAAAAAAATATATATATTATTATACAGGGTGTCCCAAAAAAAATGAGGTAACAGCGTATTCCTTACGCAAAAATATTGTGATCGGCGCCATCTTGTCTTATCCTAAAGTAAATAGTAAGCGAGGTACAGGGTGTTAAATTTAAATTTTTAATTTCAATTTTATTAAATAGTTATTCTTAAAAATTTAAATTTTTGTTTGACATTTGGAGATAGGGGGTTTTCGAAGTTGGAGATGGTGGAGATGGAGAAATAGAAGTAGAAACCTTAGTGTCATTTAAAGTAAGCAAAAGTTCTGCTTCACGAGTTTTTTTTAGTCACCATACGTCTAAGCGAGCGTTTACTTTTTGGGTGGTTTTTTGTGAACATTAATGTTCACAATTGTATGTCCTCCAACTCAGCTTAACCACAACTAACTATAATAACTACCTACTTACACACTTAAGTATATATCAATACTATAGTATACTAGAATGTAGTATTAACTAACCTTAAAAAGTCAAGCTTTTCAGTCTTCCTTTCCAGATTTCAATAAACTCGCACATCAAATACAAAACTTAGGAACTATACCTCTGTGTCTAATATTTAGTGTTTTCTTTTAGAGCTTACACCACTTACGACCTACACCACAAAATATAAGCCCCTTATCAGAGGAGTGCAATGCAATGCCCACAGAATACAATGCCCCCATGGCCACCGTTTACGCACTATTTTAACTGCACAACACTTTAATTAAACCTTAATTAACCTTTAACCGTTTGTTTTGAAACTTTTTTACGATAAACAAATCCTCGGACAAAAGACAAACCATTAAAATGGCGTGCGGCCGAGTTGACATACAACATAACAACAGCGCCACCTGTTGCTCGATCTGTGACAGATCGATCTGTCACAGATCGAGCAACAGGTGGCGCTGTTGTTATGTTGCATGTCACAAGCATATACTACGTACATGCTACAACTTAGTCAAAAGTATATCCTGTAAAGTTTTTATAAGCATATAGCGAAATATCCTTAGCATATGCTATGAATAAATGCACGGGAATATACGTTTTAGAATATAGGTGGTACATGTTTATATATTCGTGGAACATGCTAAGAATATAAGAATATGAATATAAGTTCAGGTACATTCTGGGTATATGCTATGGATATGAATATGCTTTTTATTGTTATGTGGGTAATACCGGAGGTCAGGGCGCCACGTCAACCTATCGGAAGTCACTGCTTACCAAACACCAATATATATATATATATATATATCTATCCGGTCCACGTTTTCAGTCCCGGTACACTATACAGGCTACCTAAGACCCACTTGATCCAGGTAATTTAGGCGAGTATATAAACCGTAAATAAGCTTTTAAAGAATATAACTCAAAAAGCATGCTTCAAGGGGAAACATTTTCTTTTTACAAAAAAAGTTGCAAACTGAATAACACTTTTTAAACCCGCATCATTTTACCGACTTCTCGCGCCCGTTTATACTGCATAACCATATTCAACCAACGTCCCGAGACCCAGCGATGTTGCCAAATGGTAGGGACTCGTGGCGTAGGTCGAAAGTACGTAAAAAGAATATACTAATCCGTGATTCTCTTCAATGCCTGTAAATCGGGAAGATAGCAGAATTGGCGAAATTGTTTGTGTGGTGTGAAAATATCGGCAGGAAGCAAATTAATTGCTCAAATGGCAATACTAGGGAAAAATCAAAATACAGGTAAGGAGGCATGTTTGGTTAGGTTAGTTTTTTATTTACGATTATTTCTTTTAAAGCAAAGTTAATTTTAAGGTATCCCCATCAGTGGAGTAGCTAGCCTCAAGGGGGCCTTGTATCAAAAATCTGGTAGGGGCCATTATACCGGAAAAGGTGCTGGCAAAAAAATTTTTAGGGTATCATTTTTTTGCATTTACCAATTTTTATAATTCAATAAATAATATATGTGGGTAAATCTCATGAAATGTCCCCCGATGAGTTTGACCTACACTTTTATTGTGTTTTGATCTTTCATAATTAAGTAGATATTACAGCTCAGGTTCCAGATTTTTAACCGCAATTAATTATTTTTTACAATGTTTTAAAAGTCTAAAACATATCTTCCGTGACTGTTACTCTTTCTAGGTTAACCTATATGTTTTCAAATATCTGAGGTAGTAAAAGCATACTAAAAATATCAGTTCACTAAGGGCCGGTTTATCAATGTCCAGTTAAAGTTGCAGTTAGTTATCTGGTAGATAATTTCCATGGATACCATTGTTCTCACAACGATCGATATGAAATTTAACCGTCAGATAGACTAACTGGAACTTAACTAGAGATTGATAAACCGGCCCTAAGTAAATTAAACACATTCAAAGCAATCGAATCGAATATAAAATATCATTAGAAATTAAAAGAAATAATTTTTATAACCATTTATGTAGGTGTTACAAAAATTGATTCTATCCTCCGTGAATCTGTTTTTGTTTTAAATTTTATGCAACGGATGGCGCTTTAATCATTTTAAATAAGCAAAAACCTCTATTTACAACATTAATGTATAATTATAGATGCATGTGATTCCTGAAGGTCAGTTAGAATTTATATGCAGATGAGAGTGTTGCTGTTTAATAATTCAAAAGTTTAAGTTCATTAATTTGCTATTTAAAAACCTATCCACCGTGAAGTGTAATATCTTAGTAAGTAGATTTTTTTATAAATATTTTAAGTATGTACAATTGTATTTTAAAAAATATTAAAGTGTCAAAAGATACAATAACTTATTTTAAATATACAAAGGTTAAAAAAAACATACGAAATCCTAACCTCCGTGTATTTTAAAAAATATTAAAGTGTCAAAAGATACAATAACTTATTTTAAATATACAAAGGTTAAAAAAAACATACGAAATCCTAACCTCCGTGAATATATCTTCCGAGAAGCTCTAATATTCAAAATGTATGATTTCTTAAAATTCTTGCATTAGTGCAGAACCACTTATGTTATGTTATTAGTAGATCTGGTGGCTTCCCAAAAACCCCATTCTAGACTAACAGTGAAACAACCAAAAATAAAAAATAATCATTTTCACTTGGGGGACATCTCAATATATTCACCCATGTATTCATAGCTTTTAATGTACAGGCAAATTTTAAAATTTGATCTGGTTTTAGACATTTACCGTTCTTCAACATCTTTTAAAAGGTTTCTATTTTAAAATAAAGGAAAGTCATTTGAAACAATTGTAACGCTAATAATTATTTCTAATTTGCTATTAATTTAACCTATGAACATCCTGCGCCGTAGACAACGCATAGCGGAAAGATGCGGGCAGAAACATTTTGTATGAGTTAACGGCCTCGTTGGAACAGGGGGGTATTCAGGAAAATTTAATAAATCGAAGAATAAACAATTTAATAAAAATATTATTTATTTATTTCATTTGATGCCTCAATTTTTTTAACATGTGGGTAATATATTTTTTGCTTACGCATGTCGAAGCCAATCGGGGGCCCCGTATCATTGATACGGCTGATACCGCGGAAGCTACGCCCCTGATCCCCATCCAAAGAAACGCAGAAAATCCTATAGACGAATATAGTTTCGAGTCGAAACTTTCGACAGCAAAGAAAATTTAAGTATTTCCTTTAAAAAATTTAACTTTATTTATTTTGCGTACTTCATCAAATTATTTTTTCTTCTTCCCTTAAAATTTTGGCGTATTAGTTTTTAAAATCGGTTGGTTTGCACAAATTATTACTTTAATTAAGTGTGGTTTAAAAGTACGTGATTTTATAAAATGATTCTTGTGAATATACAATATACAATATGTATAATGGTGTATAATTAATAAATTAAAAAATTAAGTTTTTCTCAAATAACGTACCAACCCATTTTAAAACTAATAGGGGTATCGTATAATTTTAAGGGCATAGTTTTTAATCGGTTTGTTTGTTTTCAAGATATTACAGAAAATTTTTCTTTTTTAATTTATTTTTGTCTTAAATATCTCAGGAACAAACTAACCGATTTTAAAAACTAATACGCCAAAATGTAGATATTTAAAATGCCTTTAAAATGACGTATTACTCATTTTTAATTTAAAGTGGAGAAGAAAACCGGGGTGAAAACTTTTTGGTTAATTTAATTTGGAAAATATCAAAAAAAAAATCATTTTCACTAATCAGCATTCAAATTGGAGTATTTTAGTATTTTTATTTAGTAGTTCTGAGATACAGGGTATTAAAATTATACAGTAACCGTACAATATTAAAAAAATATAAATTTTAAAATACAAGTTTAAAATTTGGTATGCTGTAGGCAGTGTTACCAGATTCTGTCAAAAAAGGACCGTACGTTTCGTTCGAATTTACCTTAATTACAAAATGACACAATGAAACAATGCAAATAAATGCAATTATGTCAAGTTGACGTTATTTAATATTGTCCATTGAGTCATTTTTGTAATTAAGGTAAATTCGAACGAAACGTACAGTCTTTTTTTGACAGAATCTGGTAACACTGGCTGTAGGTAATATCTAAAACAAATAATTTTTTTATTTAATTTTAATTATTATACCGGGTGATTTTCTTTATACGCTGCTGGTTAAATTTAATAATAAAATAAGATAAGATAAGAAGGTAGGTTCTAAAAACACATGTAAATATTCAATTAATCAAATTTGGCATTATGTATTGATTATAATACAACAATAAGAAAGCTAATGATAATAATAATAATAATGATAATAATCATACTAAATAAATAAACGGAAATAAAAATTGATATTAAAAATACTTACCATTAAAATTTTTAACTACATGGTCCACATTCGGCCATTTCAAGCGCGCGAAACGCACGAATTACAAAACTGTTTTTATAAAAAAAATTGTAGATTATTTATTTATTTATTATATAATATTTTGGCATCAAAATTGTCAAAAATATTCTTCTTTTATTAGGTTATACATTAAATTAAAAAAAACGCAAGAAATATTTTATGAAAGTAGATATAATTTTAATAATTGAAAGGGGTGGACGGGACAAAAAAAAGATTTATCTTGTCCCGCCACCCCTGTCATTTATTGAAATTATCTCTACTTTTATAAAATATTTCTTGCGATTTTTTTTATGTAATATATAGCCTAATAATAGAAGAATATATTTGACAATTTTGATGCAAAAATAATATATAATAAATTACCTACAATTTTTTTTATAAAAACAGTTTTGTGATTTGTCCCGTCCATCCGCTTGAAATGGCCGTATTTCGCAAATCTTTTTATTAACTTAATATTTATATTTTGTATAAATTATACAGTATAATACAATAAATATTACTATACGTAAATCACATCCATACAACCATATTAAAAATTACGATCTACTAATATTTTTACAGTAATATTTACCAAAAATGTATACTAAAAAAATAATATACTGTGTTAAATATTTAACATTTCAATTTTACTGACGAATATTTAAAAGTATAACCCTCAAAATTTGATAAAGTGATTTTCCTTTTTTTTACTATCTGAAGCTTACTTATCTCCGTTCAGGAGGGAAAGTGTGATTTTGGACCAAATGGTAAAGAGCATATCGGGACTGTATCATAGCTGTGAAATACATATTCATTATTTATATGCCAACGCCGCGGCGTTGCCAAATTTAGGGTTTGAAGACGTAGTTTAACTATGCCGAATTTATACAGCTAGCTGAGCCCGACCGAGGCGCCCTCGAACTGGCTGAACCGTGAACTAAATCTGTATATTTCATCATGTTTCACCGCTTTTTCAAGCCCACCTAAAAATTTACCCCCTGCACCCACCAACCCCCCTGATTTTCATACTATGATTAACTTTTTCAGTCCCGAAGCCGGGTCTGAAAACGTCAATTTTGGTCTGTATAGGCGGCGAAGTATGACGATTTGTGCGGTCAAACAAATCTATATATATATATATATATATATATATTAGGGTGTCCCAAAAAAAAAACAATATTTTTTTTCTTATCGTCTCTTGTGAAAATATGTTGGTTTGTCATGTTTTAAGAGCCCTGTCAAAAGATCAGCACCATTAAAAAATTTTTAGGGGTCGCTCAAGATTTTTAAAAATTACCAAAATCGTAAAAAATTGGATTTTTTTTAATTTTTTTTCTCGTTCCGATATTATTTTTTAATTTAAAAATAATAATGATTCTGAAAATTTTAAATCGATATTTTAATTTCTAAAGGTCGTTCAAGATTTTTTTAACTTTCAAAGTAGAGTATTTTGAATGTTTTCGAGCGACCTCTGAATATAAATATCAAGGAACTTTTAGCGACCTTTAGAAATCAAAATATTGATTTGAAATTTACAGAATTTTTATTATTTTCAACCTAAAAAATAATATAGAGACGAAAAAAAGAATTAAAATAAAACAAAAATTCAATTTTTGACGATTTTGAAAATTTTTAAAAATCTTGAGCGACCCCTACAAAATTTTTAATCGAGCTGATATTTTGAAAGGGCTCTTACAGCATGATAAACTAACATATTTTTACAAGAGACAAGAAAAAAAAATATATTCTTTATATATAGTATATAGTATATAGTATATAGAAAGTTTTTGCTCAGATAGATTGATGGTATCAATTATTATTATGGAGAACAGATTTTAAATTTTCAAATTGATGATTAAACAAATAAATAATTTTAAGTAACAATAAAAGTTATAATAATTTAACAATAACAATGTGTGTGTAACATAAAAAGAGTAGAAAATCAATTTGTATTATATATAATATATACGTTCATATCATAATTGATAAGAGAAACAAAACGTGTGTGTTAGAAAAAGTCAAAAACTATTTGCTGTGTAGGGTTTAAAAATGATTTAAATTGTCGACGCTTAGATATTTTTTCACACACATTTAAAATTGTTGTTTGTTAAAAACAAAAAAATTTGAGAGTTCCTTCGAAATTTTGGCTGCCAGCATTGTGAATAAAAATTTTATTTTGTGGAGTAGTGATATATCCCTTGGGACTTTTAAAATTAATATCTTAAAAATTTTATTAGATATCCAAGCCAAAGAAATTCTGTAATCTTGTAATTTTAATATGTTGTTGATATTTGTTAGTTTTTATATACTTATTGTTTATTTACAATTTAAAATTATATTTGTTTGCTGGGTGAGTGGAAGATCAGTGAAGCTGAACTCATGCCTTTTGTGATACATGTATTGTACTGTTTTTCACAATAAAGTTATTATTAATATTAGTAATTGTTATTTGTTAAAACGCGCTAAATAAGGGGTTAAAAAAAAGCAAAAAACTATTGAAAAAACATGCTGGGTGCGGTTAAAAAATAATTTAAATTGCCGATGCCTGGATATTTTTTCACACACATTTAATAAAAGTGTTGTTTGTTAATGGTTTTTATTAAATAAGGGGGCCCTCATTTAGGATCATGGTCTGTGTTATTGATAAGGGTCATCTATATTAAGAGACGAAGGATCGGGTTCGATTTTATTAAACCAGTTAACTGTTGACAACGGTCTCGGCGTCATATTAAATTTGTGAGTGAAAATTAATGCACTTAGTTTAGTTTAGTGCGAGTTTGTGTATAATTTTAGGTAAGTTATATATTTAATTTGAATGCAAGATAACAATATTTTGTAAATTATGTTTTTAGTATAATATTATAGAATATAATAGAATAGATTTATTGATGCTTGAAATTATACAATTTTTGCACAGGTCATAAAAATACAGATACATAGATATACAGAACTTAAAAATAAAATTGTACATAAACAATAATAAATACTGGTCGATGATAAAAAAAATAGAACATCTTCATCATTTTAAATTTGTAAGTAAAAATTAATTTTATGTGATTGATCAAACATCATTTAACAAAAAGCTTTTTACAAAAATTACAGACAAATTAAAAACAATTGTACAAAACAATAGAGCCTTTATTTCAGGCAGTATTGTATTATACTTATTGAGATTAATAACTACATATGCAAATTGTGACATACACTCCGCCAAGAAAGTATCGCATCACCTATAAAATTTTTTAGTTAACTAAAAATATTACCATTAAATTTAATTCATTTATACAATGCAATAAATGTTGACAAACAAAAATACAAAAACAATGTATTGTTTCACAAAAAACTGCGAAAAAACTTTTTTGTCAGATTTAATCGGATTTAATTACTTATTATTTTATATTTTGCTTTGTTTAAGTGCACACAATTTGTGTTTAATTACAAATTTTGCAAAGAATATTGAATATGGAAGGTCGTGCAAACATAAATTTAAATTTAACTAGGGAACAAGTAATTAGAATAGTTTCTCTTGTTGAAGATGGACGAAGTCAGAGATACGTGGCTAATTTAGTAGGTGTAAACCAATCGACAGTATCCCGAGTACTTGTTAGATTCCGAGAGACTGGAGGATATAACAGACGAGCAGTATCAGGCCGGCCGACAGCAACTACGCCTGCAGACAATAGATTTTTGACTCTTCAGGCTCTGCGTCGAAGACATGTAACTGCAAGTCAACTTCAGCATGACTTGGCTGAGACTCGGAATGTACGTATATCTTCAGAAACTGTGAGAAACATCTTAAGGCAGTCTGGAATTAGAGCCAGAGTAGCTGTCATTGCACCTCAACTAACCAGGGAACACCGTGAAGCACGATTAACATTTGCTAGAGAACATGTTAATTGGAATATTGAAAACTGGGGTAACGTACTCTTTACAGATGAGTCAAGATTTAGTTTATACACATCAGACCGAAGAATACCTGTTTATAGACGAGACGGCGAGCGCTATTCTCAATGCAACATAAGACCTTCGGCAAATTTTGGAGGAGGGTCTATTATGGTTTGGGGAGGAATATCTTTAAGTGGTTTTACGGAATTGGTGGTGCTAGATGGAGGATCCTTAACTGCTGACAGGTACATTAGAGACATTTTGGATCAACATGTTGTACCCTACGCCCCATTTGTTGGTGACGATTTCGTCTTAATGCATGGTAAATATCCCAGTTTTAGGATGGCCAGCACGCAGTCCAGATTTAATAGAAGGGTAAGAGCTGGAAACGTGCTGCCAGCTAATCTTCAGGACCTGCAACAGCTATTAACTGCAGAATGGGATAATTTGAATCAGGATTATTTAAGGACATTAATTGGAAGCATGCCACAACGTTGTCGTGAATTAATAAGAGCTAGAGGGGGCAATACGCGTTACTAAATTTATTTTATATGTCATTAAATTTATTTTTAATTAACATTGTTTTTTGCATTTTTCATTATTTGTGAATTAAATTGAATAAAACCATTGCTTTTCGTTGATGTTGTGTTTTTTTATGATTTTATAAATAAAATAACTAGAAAATATTTGAAAACATCCTTATAAACATTTATATATCATTGATATATTTGTAGTATTAAGAAATAATGGTGATGCGATACTTTCTTGGCGGAGTGTATTTATAGAAGGAAGTAAATACAATTTTAAAATACCCCAAATGAAATTATCATATAAATATGAATTCGCATGGAGCATTTTATTGTAAAAACTATTAGTACTTTTGACTTAGATATTTGTAAGTATGCAATATATTTAGAACCATATAAAACAGATTATATTTATTATCTAATTAAATTCAATTTAACAAAACTATTTACATTTCGTCACCTGAGAATTATAGTGTTCTATCTACATTTTCTTTTTTTTATTCAGGTTAGTCTTGTTTTAAGTCTTAAAGATGATATTGATCTATCTATATATAATTGGGGTAGAAATTGTAAAGTTTAAGGCTTAAACTATACAATTTCTACCCCAATTATATATAGATAGAACAATATGCATCTTTAATACTTAAAACAAGACTAACCTGAATAAAAAAAAGAAAATGCAGATAGAACACTATAATTCTCAGGTGACGATTTCATAAAAGAGATAAAAAATATTTAGATGTAATTAAAAATGATAAAATAAATGTATTTCAACCACAAACATTATAATTGTTATGTTTAATACAAACAATTAAAAATGTAAATAAAAAAGGAGTTGTAACGTTTATTATGTTTTTTATATAGGTATTTGTTTAGTGGTATTAATGTTCTTGTTGTTGTTCGAAAAAACAAAAAAGGGAGAAGAGGGGAAAAATAAAAAAGAAGACGTTGGAGTTCAAGTCAGGCAGACCTAAATGCATATTTAGCTAGGTAGCAGTAGCAGCAGGTACCAGTTGACTCTGAGTGTTTAAACAATGTCATCGTTATCTATATTATCTTGTGATGTAATTGAAAAAATAAAACAAATAATACCATTACTAAATAAAAATGTAGATTACCAAAATCAAGTAAAACATATTAAAAAAATTATTAAAATATTGCAAAGAGCAATTCGTAAAAATTTATTGAGTAACGATGAAAATAAGTTTCAGATTGAGTTAAATTTAACTATTTTAATTTATTATCATAATATTTTTAAAAATCAAATTAAGGTTGGGGGTGGTTTACAACTAAAAAAATCTCTAAAATATAAAAAACAAGTTTATTGGCAAGATGTAAAAACGTTTTTTAATGGTCGTATACGTACAGGCATGATTGTAAATAATAATATTAAAAATATTGATATTTTCGAAGTTTTGCAATTCAAGTTAGAAGAGCTTTACATTCAGGTATTATTAAAGTTAATTCGATTTTATATGTTAATTTTGTTCAACTAAGCACATTATAATTCTTCTAATTTAATGTTTAATTTATTTACTATATTTTCATAAAAATATGTTTTTAAATTTGTTGCCGAGTCTATTACAGAATTAGCTGTTATGAAATGTTTTATATCTGTTTCTATAGAAACAGATATAAAGCTTGGATACATTAAGCTCTCAATTAGAAGATTCTGAAAAAGAAATTACTAAAGCCAATTGTCAAAATGAAAACGAATTTCATTTACTATGCAAAAAAGGAATATTTCCCTACGAATATATTGATTCTTGGGATAAATTAAATGAAAATAAATTACCGGAAAAAAACATTTTTATAGTTTATTAAACGATTCGAATATTACAGATGAGGAATATGAAACGGCATTAAAAGTCTGGAAAGTTTTTAATATTAAAAATTTAGGTGAATACATCGATTTATATTTAAAAACCGATGTGCTTTTATTGGCGGATATTTTTGAAAATTTTCGTAAAAAAAGTTTAAAAACTTGATCCTTCTATTTTTGTTAGTGCGCCTAGTTTTTAGTTTCAAGCAATGTTAAAAACAATAGATTATAAATTAGAATTATTAACCGATATAGATATGTGCATGCAAATAAAAAAAGGTTTACGCGGAGGAGTGGTACAATGTTGTAAAAGATATTACAAAGCAAATAATAAGTATATGACCGATTATGACCCTTCTTTAGATGAAAAGTATCTTATTTTACTCGATATCAATAATTTATATGGAATATCCATGACAACGTATCTTCCTTGTGGCGGTTTTGAATGGGTAGATCCAGGCTTAATTGACCAGAACCGGACTCTGACATAGGATATATTTTAGAGGTAGATCTTGAATATCCTAGCCATCTTCATAAATTACATAAAGATCTCGTTTTGTGCTGAACATTTAATTCCCCCGAATTCTAAATCGAAGGGAAAAAATTAAACATTAAATACTAAAGAAAAATATGTTATTCATTATGTTTTATTAAAGCAAGAAATAGAAAATGTTGTTGTTAAAAAAATTCATAACGTAATAAAATTTAAACAAGCTCCATGGTTAAAAAAATACCTTAACCTAAACATTGAATTAAGAAAAAAATCTATTTTTAAATCTGAACAAAATTATAATAAACTTTTAATTAACGCTTTCTTCGGAAAATGCTTGGAAAATGTCCGAAAACATAGAATTTTAAAAATTTTTAATAATTGGAAAAGTGCAAAAATAGTAGATTATGTCATAAGGAGTAGAAGCGACTCTTTTTGTGGTGAGTACAGAGATTGACGGCCGAAGCGTAGCTGAGGCAGGCAACTGTACGAAGCACAAAAAGAGCTTCTACTCCAAATAACATATACAATTTTTTTTTCAAGGGCGTAATATAAATAGGATAAGCAATGGAATTATTTTATTAACTCTTAACTCATGTGGTATAAAATTTTGGCTAAAAGCATTAGAAATTATTGATAAAAACTAAAAAAACTTATAACCCTTACTTACAATGCCGATAAATATCCTAAACCATAGATAACAAAGCCTAAACTAAAAATAAACCCTGCTCTGTCAAAATGCTGCGCTTGAATTAATTTTGACGTACTGACATTTGTTTGGAGTTCCGACATTGGCAACTCGTCTATCATTATAATATTATACTAATAAACTAGTTGTTCTTTATTTCTTTCAATTAAAATTTAATAAATAATCACTAAATATTCCGTGCGATTATAATTAATATAATTAATACAACGTGATTGCTTTGTATGAAATTCTAAATTAATTTTATTATTTGACGTCTATTGAGACACCTATGGATTTACTTCTATCCCTAGGCTTTTTTGAGTTTTTTGTCTGCCGCTAATGAAAAAGACGCACTTCAACTATCTCTATACAGGCATATAAGGTTGTATTTCATGGCCGCTTGAAAAAAAAATATATTGCAAGACCAAATTTTTATAATGCGGTAATTATAAACTGCGCACCACTCAATGTGTCGCGACCAAAAATGTCGTCCTTTTTCAAAACGAAATACCTTTTTTGTTTCTTGAACGATTTTATTTTGGTTTGTGATGTCTGCTAGCCCCATTCTCTGGCAATTCATGCTATAGATATAAAGCTCACTGTTATATAAGTAAATTTAGTACAGGGTGATATGTAAAACAGTGAAAAATTTCAATAACTTCATCCAAGCCCCGTTTGTAAAATAAATATTTTTTTCTCGTTTTTACTTTGAAATAATAAAGTATTATGTCTTACCTTGAAACGTTTTTCAAATTTTTCGAATTGGAATCTTAGCAACAAAAATATGATTTTTTTTTTCAATGGAGTATATTTGATGCTTTTTTGTAGGAAATACACTCGGCCTTTTTAAGAACAAAAAGATAAGATGGTGAAATATTGTTCCTTCAATAATTCTGAAGCAAAGACCACTTTTTCAAAATGAAGTTTTGGTAAAAATTTTAGAAAACTAAACCTGAACCGATATTTACGTTCGTGACATGTTTTCTTCATAATTTTGACCTGATTGTGATTCAGTTGTCAAATTTAGGTTTCAGATAAAACCAAAATCACCAAGAATCAAAATTCGAAAACAATTCCTGGCTGTTAAATTTCTCAATAAAATCTGATTGCTGGATTGTACTGTTTTTTACTGTATTTGCATCTTTAGTACGTTATTATCATGTCACTGAATGATCAAATCAAGGATCAAATGATGAAAATTAAATGTCAATAATTTGGTGTTGGTGGACGACAATGCCCGTCCGCATCGCGCTAATATCGTAAATGAGTATTTAAGGGACCATGATACTGAGAGAATGAATTGGCCACCTTTGTCTCCGGATATGAATCCTATTGAGCATGTGTGGAGCAGGATGAAAATGAAGATGAAAGAGAGAAAAGGACGCATGGATAATTTGGATGAATTGGTAAATTCGATTCAGGAAGAATGGGAAGCCATACCCCAGGAATTTCTAAGGAACTTGGTCTAGGGAATGCCTAGGAGGGTTAACGAATTATTACGGGTTAGGGGAGGGCCAACGAAATATTGAAAGTTATTATTGTTATTGTTTGTTAAATTTTTCTGTTGAATGTTGTAGTTTTTATTATGATTATATCTTCGCATAAAATTTTCAAAAATGAACAAAAAATTTTGTATTTAACTTTATTACCAATTAGGTAGGAACTTATCAGTAATAAGTAGGGATGGGATTTTAGTTATTTTACCTTTTTTTAACCGATGTAACTATTTGAAAACCAATAATGCCAAAATGTGTTTTAAAAGATTTTCTTTTATATGAACCTAACTTGTTTTCACCTTTTTTACCTTTTTTGGAGGTTTTTGCTTTTAACTACCTTTTTATACTTTTGTTACCTATTTTTTTAACTTTTTTTCACCTTTTTTACCTTTTTTGGAGGTTTTTGCTTTAAACTACCTTTTTATACTTTTGTTTCATATTTTTTAATTTGTCAGTTTATTTTCATATATTTGTTACCTATTTTTACGTATTTTTACTTATTTTATTTTTTTTGTTCTTTTTAAAATTTGCGGCAATATTTTATCCAGGGCGTGCAACTCAACGCTATAGAATTTTTTCTTATGGTTACAGACTGTAACAGTAACTTTCTTTACAGTTACCTTCTTTGTAGTGACTCACTACTAGTGAGCTTTTATGTTCTGTCATAGAACTTCTGTGTAGTGAGTGTCACTCAGTAAAACACAGTTTATTGCATAGAAATAGTTTATTGTGGGTATGTTCTGTGTTTGGGTATGCGGCTAAACAAAATTATAAACGAAACTTAAACTTTTAATGTTTTTTTTACCTAAAATGCTGTTTTTTAACCTAAAATGCTGTTTTTTAACCTAAAATGCTTTTTTTTAGTACCTTTTTAGTTACCTATTTTTCAGTTTTTAGTACCTAAATATCCCATCCCTAGTAATAAGTTATCACTAGTGCACAATATAAATGTAATTTATGTAACATTATCCTAACCACTCAAACAAATTGCAGTAATTTCTCCCAATAAATGAATCCCCAAATGGCATTGGCAAAGGCATGTTATTGAGACATTTAACAGCCGGGAATTGTTTTCGAATTTTGATTCTTGGTGATTTTGGTTTTATCTAAAACTTAAATTTGACAACTAAATCACATCAGGAGGTCAAAATTATAAAGCAAACATGTCACGAACTTAAATATCGGTTCAGGTTTAGTTTTCGCAAATTTTCTCCAAAATGTCATATTGAAAAAGTGGTCTTTGCTTAGGTTCCTCTGAAATTAATGGAAGTTTGTTGCTTGTCACTTGTTCAGAATTATTCAAGGAACAATCTTTCACCATCTCATCTTTTTTATCTTAAAAAGGCTGAGTGTATTGCCTACAAAAAAGCATCAAATGTACCCTTTTGAAAAAAAAATCATATTTTCGTTACTTAGATTCCAATTCGAAAAATTTGAAAAACGTTTCAAGGTAAGACATAATACTTCATTATTTCAAAGTAAAAACGAGACAAAAATATTTTTTTTACAAACGGGGCTTGGATGAAGTTATTGAAATTTTTCACCGTTTTACATATCACCCTGTAGGAAATTTACTTGAAGAACCGTGAGCTTCATATCTATAGCATGAATTTCCAGAGAATAAAGCTAGCAAACAACACAAACCAAAATAAAATCGTTCAAGAAACAAAAAAGGTATTTCGTTTTGAAAAAGGACGAAAGTTTTGGTCGCGACACATTGAGTGGTGCGCAGTTTAGATGAAAACACTATTTTAATTGAATTAAAAAAAACTTGAAGTTACCATAAATAAACCAATTTATGCGGGCTTTTTAATTCTAGATATTTAGAAATCAATTCTCTATGATTTTTATTACAATTTTATAAAAAAGATCATTCCAAATGATTCAAATTTGTTGTATACAGATAGTTTAATTTACGAAATTTTTAATAACAATGTGTACGATATTATAAAACGGTTCTCTCATAAATTTGATACATCGGAATACATATGGAATTAAACAACTAAACAAAAAAAAGATAGGTCTTATGAAGGATAAAAATTTTGGTAAAATTATGACTGAATTTGTAGGTCTTAGGGCTAAAATGTACTCATATAAAGTAGAACCAAAAATTAATAGTAAAAAAATAAAAGAAATTCGAAAACCAGTTATTAGAAAAATTACATTTATTGATTTTTGGAATGTTTAAATAATTATATCTACAAATATAATTAAATCTCAATATTTAATTTCTTCCAAAAACCATCAAGTTTTTACAACACGTCAAAATAAACTAAAGAATTATACAAGAGGATGGTATTAATACATTACCTAGGGGTTATAGTTTACCATGAAACATTCCCCCCTTTTTATTTTTTAAGATTATTATTTAAATATAGTTTAGTATAAAATAATTGTATTCGTTGTTTGTCGTTGTTATCTTCAGTTATAAATAATACTTTATATGTAAATTATCCTCGTTACGCGGAAAAATGTTTTAATACTTATAATGTGGACAACTCTTCGATCAATGAGAGATGGTCTCAGGTATGGAAAGAGATGAAAATACAAGATGAACCATCTTGTGCGTTAGCGGTTGAAAGTGGAGATTTTATATATTTTAAAGTTTGATATTTACTAAATAATAAGTATTATAACCATATTAATTCAAAATATATTGTATTAATTAATTCAACTGCTTTAAATAATTACCTATATGCTGTCTATAAAATCAAATTTAAATATTTATAAAATTACAAATTGTTAGGTATTTGTTCTTTTGATTTTATAGCATTAATTATTGTTGTTTATTACTGTCATTTAGTGCCAGTGAACAGATAATAAATAAAACAAAGTCAAAAATTATTTTTAATACATTTATTAAAGTAAATCTTTTTTATTTATCCAACTATTTTCATTAATTCCAAACCACTTCACATACACTTTTGTTTCTTTTCGTTTAAGTATTTTTTCCACGAGTTGAACATCTGGAAATTTAGCTTTTTGCAACTCATATTCATAAAATCCTCCTAAAATCGGGTGTCCATACTAATCATCCAAAATATAGGTTGTGGGATTTGTTAAGTGAACTTTTTTAACAGTAAAAATTTCATTAGACCAATTCGGTGTATAACTTTTAGAAAATGCTCCTCTATACTTGCTTATTCTAACTTTATCATCCTCTTTAAATTCATTTAATAAACTTGACATTTTTATATGATTAAATTTATCATTTTTTTCATTAACATCAATTGGTTTAATTTTTATAGTTTTATGTTTTGTTGAATTGTATTTTAAAACAATTTCAGGTAATAATTTTATCCATTTATAATTACCCTGATAGCTAAACTCTTTCCACATTAAAGATTTTACTCTTTCTACTATTTAAACTTTCATAGTGCTAAACGTAAAATAATGATTAATTTTTAATTTATTCATTAAATTTGCAAAATCTTTATTATAAAATTCCTTTCCTATATCTGTTTGCAAATTTTTCGGGGAGCTATTTTTTTAAAATTGTATTCATTGCTAGTGTAATTTCCTTACCAGATTTATTTTTTACAGGTAAAACCCACACAAATTTACTAAAAGTATTAATAACTACTAAAATATACTTAAATCCATTGTTTTGTTTAGAATAAGGTTGCATATCTACGAAATCTGTCTGAAATAAGTCGTTAAAACCTTTAATAATAACATGTCTTCGTTTAAATTTTTTTCTAGCATGTTTGTGTAGTTCATTAATTATAATTAATAATAATTATTTGTCGTTTAAAATCAATTATTTTATTCATATTTTTATTCTGTTTAATACAATTAACTAAAACCTATAAAGGTTATACTATTAATGAATAATTTAAATTAGTTTAATCGATTATATTTGCTTCTTTTAATTCTTCAATTATACTAACAATTTTATTAAATGGAGGTGTGACTGAGTACAATTTTATTGTTATGATTGTTATTTCCTGCCATTTGTGATGCTACCAATAGTCTAAGTCTTGAAACCAACTCATTAAATTTATCTTAATGAACGTATTCAAGAGGTTTATTATTATATTGCATTAGTAATCCTTTACCACTATGCGCTTTGGAAGTTTTTATCGTTATTCTCGTCTTCGTAGTATTCAACAAGACGTTTCGGTTGTGGTAATCTTAAATTTTTTAATTGTTTTAACTTTTCTTTTGCTTCTTCTTTTAATTCATCAACTATAGGTTTAATACAAAGAATATACTTATTACCTCTATTACCAGCTATTTGTTCCTTTGGATCAAAATTTCTTTTGTGTGCGCAATATTTTTATAATTATTTAAATCATCTGGAGTTATGAATTCGTTGTTTGGTATATTTTTAAATAATAATTTATATAAACCATAAGTACCTTTATATGTTGTACTTTTACCAGTAGTTTTATTTTTTACATTATCATCTCCTATAAAATCCATTATTGAATCTCCATAATAATAATAGCCTGAAACAAAATTATACCGCAAATAATGAGTATGATATCTATTTTCAGTGTCTTGTATATGGTTTTTATTATATTCACGAGGCATTTCATTATAATCTCTTAATAAGAATGCAACTAAAGATGCATCATCATTTATTAAAGTACCAAAGTCTCTATAATTTGCCAATTCAATATTATCATCAAAATAACTGCCACGTAATGTGGTATCTGCAATGGATGAATGTTCAAAAGATTCGTTTTGTTTCATAGGACTAGTTGCAAAGTCTATTTTCCTTGTTTTAATTGTTCTGGTTCCAACATCTCTTGTTTTTGTTTTTATAGGACTGGTTGCAAACTCTCTTTTATTTGTTAAAAGTTTTTTTCTTTTTTGACCTCTTCTTCTTTTTCCATCCCTCTTCTTCTCCCTCATCTTTTTCCTCTTTTTTAATATTTTTAAAATTTTACTTTTGATTTTTGTTCATTTTTTTTGATGAACAGATGATATTTGTCTTAGAGGTTGTAAGCATATTCCGTTTCAAACCTATTTAATTTTAAAGTATTTAATTTACTTTTGATATCTTTTTTTTTAATTAATTTTTTGTTATTTTTTTTTGATCCATGTCGACTACTCCTTGCAACAAATTTATTTCAACTGAAAAATAAACCGCTATCTATCTATCTATACTAAACAGCTATTAAAACAGAGAGTTAAAACAGATAGTTTAAACTACCAGTTTATATATTTTATCATATTTATGTACATAACTGCACTGCCCACAGCATATCTAAGTAAACCAGATGCATAAGTTAATATTTGTAGAATAAAATACATTTATAAACTTAACGCAAATGCAAAACTCGGTATTTGCTTTTAGAAAAACTGGCACTGCGTCTTTCTTTAGATGTAATTTGATTTTTTCCAATTTAAACTTGCCAAGTTTCTTCGTGAATACTTCTGGGAACTCTCTCATGATGTCCGATGCCTTTGAGTTAACCATAATATTGTTGACCATGCTCAACTTTATTCCGAATGCATCCAGCCAATTTCTACCCAATATGCAACCACATGCACCCTCTACGACATAAAATTTCACATATTCAGTTTTATTGTAATATGAAACAAGCAAATTAAGAAATCCTTTTGGTTTAAACAGAGAATTATTGTAAAATCTAAACATAGTATTGTCGGTTTTTAATCTTAATTTTTCAAAGTTATTTTTATAAATCTCAAAAGGAATTGCACTTATACTCGCGCCCGTATCGCACAACATTTCAAATTGTTTATTGTTTATAAATACCTTGGCCTTAAAGTTGTTTAAAATACCTTTACTGTTTTTGTTTATTTCAGACATACACCACAAATCGTCAATACACTTTTCTTCCCCATTTTCTTGCATAAAATTCATTTTTCTCCCATTGCACATCCTCGCCAGGTGTCCCTTCTTGCTACACTTGTGACATAATTCATCCGCGTATCTGCATTTTCCATAATGCCTATATCCACAGCCCTTACACTGTTTGTTATTGTTACGGTCGTCCATCTTGTTGGTGCCTTTCTCCTTCCTAGGGTATTCTTCTTTGCGCCGATGGCGGGGTTTTTGAAATTGATCCTTGCCGAATCGTTCGCTTTCGCCTCTGCGCAAGGTGGTTCCAGCACGTTTGCGCATGAAATTGACTTCCGATTCTTCGACCTGTTGCTTCTTGGTTCGCGCAATTTCCACTAACCTGTCTTAATTCGCTTCTTCCCCTTTTTCGCAGATCTTCTCAAATATCTTGTTGTCCTTTAAACCAGTAACAAATTTCAATATTAACACGTACTTAAGATTGCCGTCAAACTTGCAGTCGCTTGCATTATTACACAATCTCGCGTAATATTCTGCAATCGATTCATTTTCACTCTGGTTTATTCCCATAAATTTCTTTCTCTCTTTCCATAACACTGTCTTCTTTGAAAAATGTTCAGTTAATAAGGCATCTAACTGTTTAAAGTCTTTAGAGTCCGGTTTATCGGGGAAACAAAGATCACGACAAAGTTTATATGCTGTTGTCCCAATTAGGCTTAATAACGTTGGTACCGTAAACACGGGTGGCTTTAGATCACTTTCAAAACTTAGGCTTAAAATTTTTGTGATTTTAACAATCATAAACATTAAATTTTGTATACCAAAATTTGAGTCTTGAGTTGCTCTTTCATAATAACTATGTTATAATATTACATAGGGCTGAGTTTCAAAAATAAAAATTAAAAACTGGGTGTGCAAAGTTACCCCCTGGTTGCGGGTTACTTTATCTCACAGTGTATTTTCCGTATAAAATGAATTCAATATTATATTTTATTTTTATTAGACACGTAATAGCAGCGACATATATCTATTGCAAGGGATTACCGATAAAAAAATAAAAAATCGACCTGTAGTTAACCAAGGATCATAATTCCAATGGATTGCGCATAATATAGAAATTGTAACGCGTGTATTTCTAAGAGTTTTGCACTGATGCGATATATACAATTTTAAAGTGTAATAAATCTCATTTCTTTCTTTAAAACACTGATTTTCCTGTAATATAAACTCAATAGAATCGCTCAATTGACAGGTTTAGACCAATAAATTATAAATGTAAATTTTATCGAGCGCGAAAAGATTTTTCATAAATGGGTTAAAGTCACCCGCGGGGTGCAAAGTCACCCGTGTTTACGGTACCTGGATATTGGGATCGATGCTATTGGCAGTGGAATAATGTTGTAACCTTTCACTATAAATGTTCCAATCCATAGACTCTGCACAAAATTCTTCAAAAGGAACAGGAACTCCGATTGCAGCCATTTTGTCCACGCGGTACACGCGACCGAAAATTGTTAATTCCGTTAAATTTACACAATTTTAGACGCGTTTTCACTCCTCGTCGCCATGTAATATTGGGGATGGTTTTGGGATTATACTAATAAAACGTTGCTTCGGAAAGTTAACTAACTAATATGATATTAGTAATATCACATTTATTTAGTAAAGTCTAAAGTGGCCATTTCACAGGACATTTGCAAACCGACTGGCGTAGCATGCGTTTCCTTATTCTCAAGCATGCGCGTATATAACAAGGTTTAATAATTTTTTTAAATAAATTGGTTTATATAAAGATTTAGAATAAACGTATACATTTTCAAAACGTAAACCATTAACATCTTCAATCAAATTTAACATAACATTTGTTTTGCCGCTATTCGATGGCCCACATATAATACATCTAATTGAGCTAGGTAGCAAGGTTCCATGCATGTTGAAGTAATTTATTATGAGCAAAAAACTCAAATTGTTTAACTGGTAAAACACTTTTGTTTAACAATTCGCATGATTAACAACTAAATAAATTTATGGTAAACAGTTTATTATATAAATAAATTAGTAATTTTTAAATTAATTAGTTTGATAATATCAATAGAATAGGAAAGATATTCGATAAATAAGTATACTTAAAAGCATGCAATTCATTAGCAAAAAAACATTCAAACGAAAAGGTAGTGGTCTTTTAAATAAATTAATTAATAAACTACCTTTCGAGGCACACTTGATTGGAAAGTACCAGTATTGGGGACCCGAAACTAATTTAGATAAAAGAATTAAAAGGGGGGACCCTGGTATAAACCCTTTAGACGCTGCATGTAAAAAACACGATATCGCCTATTCGAAAAATAATAATTTGGAGTCAAGGCATAAAGCAGATTGGATATTGGAAAATCGAGCTTGAGAGCGAGTGAAAAAGCAAATGCATGGATAGTGACTACAGGCATGAAAGTTAAACGAAAATTAGGAATGGGTATTAGAGGTACCGGTAAAAAGTAAAAGTAGTAAAAAGAAACGTTTTTCAGGTAAAGGCGTTACTTTTAAAAAAGCTCTTAGTAATGCTAATAAAGCACTGAAAAAAAGTAATGATAAAGGTAAAAATGCAAATACTGCAATAAAAATAGCATTAAAAGAGGTTTGAAAAGTAAAAAATAAAAATAAATATCCAAGAGTTATTTCGTTTCCCAAAACAGGCGGGTTTCTTCCGCTAATTCCAATATTTGCAGGATTGTCTGGGTTAGGGGCCCTAGCCGGCGGTGCAAGCTCTATTGCAACAGCAGTCAATAAAGCAAAAAGTGCGCAAAAAGAACTTAAGGAAAAACACCGTCATAACGAAAAAAAGGAATCTATAGCTATGGGTAAAGGATTCATTTTAAAACCATATAAAAAAGGTTATGGACTATTTGTTAACACCTATTCATATTATCAAGGGAAAAACAAAAATTTTCAATAAACAGATTACCAAAACGATCATTGACTAATGTTGATTTGTTAAAATATACTAAAAACTTCGCAGAGTATTTATGAGAGATAATTTGCCTAGTAAAATTCATCAAATTGAAAGGAATAATGAATCTTCATTATCAAAATAATTCCGGAAGTCATTGGACATGTTACGTTAAAAAAAATAGAAATATTTTGTACTTTGATAGTTTTGGTAATCTTAAACCTTCTAAAGAAGTTATAAAGTACTTTAATAGTTTAGGGCCTATAAACATATTTTACAATCATACTCGTTACCAAAATTTAAATTATAATTGTGGTCACTTATGTCTTAAATTTTTATTAAAAATGTTAAATAATTTATTATATTCAGTTAAATAACACAATTTCATCTATGAAGACGTTTAGTTTTTCTCGAATGAATCAATTATTAGCACTGATTTTAACCCTCCTATTGATTTAAGAGAATATAAAAATGATTTTGTTATAGGTTTGCTTAAATTAGAAGTTTATAATGCTATTCAAAATATAACTGAAGGTATTAATAATAAATTTTATATTGGAAATCAAATAATAGAAATAGCCACAGGAACTTATGATATTGACAATATTAACGATTATTTAAATTTAAAATTGAATGATTTACCGGTAAAATATAGCTTATATACATATTAAAGCTAATTTAAATACTTTAAAATATATTATTAAATCTGATGAAAATATTGATTTTTCAAAAAATTATTCAATTGAAGATTTATTAGGTTTTGATAAAGAAGTTTTGACTAAAGATAAACAATATCATTCGAAAAAGCCTGTGGATATTATGAAGGTAAATTCAATTAAAATACTATGCAATATAGTTAGTGGATCTTATAAATATTCAAAAATTTTACATATAATACATCAATTTTATACGTCTGTTCCAGCAGGATTTAAAATTATAGAGTCACCACAAAATTTTATTTATTTACCAATTAACACAAATTTTATAACTAATATAACCTTTAAAATAGTAGATCAAGATGAAAATACTCTTAATTTTAGAGGTGGGACCATCACGTTAAGAGCTCATTTAAAACCTCTACTAAACAATGGTTTCTAAATATAATAAAACCGCAACTAACTTTAATTTTAGTGTTGAACCAATTGCTTAACGGTTAACAACAACAAAAACAAATCAATTAACGCCAGCAAATATTGAATACCTTAAATCTTTGGGATTTAAAATTAAAAAAACACAACTATGAGTATATTAAATGTTACTGACAGGGCCTTTTTCGAGTATTCACTAGTAAACGTTGAAAAACATTCATATTTACCATATGTATCTAATTTTTTTAATAACAATGATGAAATTAGAATCCCAATTAACCAATCTTATTTGTTTACTCATCCAAGCGAAAGTTTTATATACATTGAGGGTAAGTTATTAATAGCAGATGAAACTGTGTCCAATACAGCCAAATTGGTTAATAACTGGACATTTTTTAAAGAAATACGTTTAGAGATTGGTGGTAAAGTAGTGGACCGTGTAAAAAATCCTGGGACAACTACTACCATAAAAGGGTTGGTTTCTTTTAATAAAACCGAGTTAGATCATTTAAAAAATGCTGGGTGGAATAGTAATGATTCAGATTATCTTTATGAAGTTCAAAAAATTCAGGATGTTTTAATGTATGCGTACCGTTAAAAACATTATTTGGTACTTTCAAAATATTATTATAAACTTAAGGCAAGAATTAACATTAATCCAAAGTAATTCTGATCAAAATGCAATTTATAACACATTAAAAAATGGAAGAAACAAAATTGTAATAGATAAAATAGTTTGGAAAATGCCTGATATTGTTGTGTCCGATAAGGAAAAATTAAAATTATTTAATTTATATGAAACCGGTAAAGAATTAGAAATAGGATTTCGAAGCTGGGAAATGTATGAATATCCTTTATTACAAAAAACTCAAAACCATAATTGGAGTGTTAAATCAGCAACGCAGCTCGAAAAAACTCGTTACGTTATTGTTGCTTTTCAGACAGATCGTAAAAATAATTTTTATAAAAACAATGGATATTTCGATCATTGCAATTTAAAAACATAATTATTTTTAAACTCTTAAACTACCCTAAATTTTGATAAAAATCAATATGCTTTATTGTATGAAATGTATTCAAACTTCCAACAATCATATTTTGAAAAAGAAAACGAACCTCTTTTTAAAAGAGTCTTTTACCATCTAAACAATTTTTAAAAATAGCTCCTATTGCTGTAATTGATTGCTCACAAAATGATGTTTTAAATTCTAGATCAGTTGATATTCGATTAGAGTGGGAAACAAGTACAGATATTCCTGATATTCCTGATACGTTACTTTCTCCTTACAGAAATAATAAACTCATTATAAAGTAAATGATATATTTTTTCTTTCTTTCTTTTTTTTAGTTTATATAATCATTAATTTATTAAAATAATAATAGACGTTGCAACAACAGCATCAAAAAAAAAAATTCCTATATATTATAGTGCTTACGATAGTGCTAAACCTGTTTGTTTTCAATCCACTACTCCATTTCAAGACTTGCATTATTTAGAAGAGGAATGGTATAACAGCTTGGATAATTAAACATAATTATAATAACGAGCTAATGGAATATTTAGATTTTAGTGAAAATACTTAAAAAAATATATTTTATTCCATTTTACTTTATGAAATTTTTTTTTAATATTACTTTTTTTATTTAATTTTTTTTTCATATAAAAAAAGTAAAACAATTTTTTAAAATTTTTTAATAAAGTAAAAAGTAGAGGTAATTATAAAATGTATTATTTAAACAAATTAAATAAAATATTTTTTTTCTTATGATGAATTTTTAAACTTGCTTCAAGAATAACTCTACAAATAGGACAATTATTTAGTGAGATTGAACAATCTACACAAGTAACAGTATGCTTACATGGTAAAAAACAATAGATATTCCATTTTTATAACATATTTTACATAAATTTATATCTTCACTACTTCACTACTTCAATACTTCTTCTTCTTCTTGTTCTTCTCCTTGTTCTTCTTCTTCTTCTGCCTGACTTGGAGTTCTCGAACGTAAATTATTAATTGTTGTAGATTGTTCTATTTTTTGTTTGTTTTTCTTCTGAACAAGATGCTTGAGGCGGTGTTGGACAATCATGCATTGAACCACAAAAATCATTTATATATTCTTCTCTTTATTTTTTAATATACTCTTTACCCAATTTTAATTGTAAAAAAGTACATTTTTCACCACACAGCATGTTCTTCCCAAGGATCATCAGTTTCAATCTAATCCTTTAAAATTAGACCACATTGAAAGCAAATATAATGATCTTCTAAACCAGTGGTTCCCAAACTGGGGGGCGCGCCCCCTTAGGGGGGCGCCAAGCAATATTAAGGGGGGCGCAAGAGCCCTAAAGTATTAATAAAAATTATTAGCTTTAAAATAACAAAAAATCATATTTGACCAATTCATAAAAAATAGGAAAATATTAAGGATCCGGCAACAACGCCTAGCCACGCCATTGGACAACTACATTCGCTCCCAGCCAGTTAGACAATACTGGTGAATTTTCTCAAGTAAATCAAAAAGTTGTGGAAGCCTCATATGAACTTGCGCTGCTTATTGCAAAAGAAAAAAAGCCTCATACTATTGGTGAAACGCTCATTAAACCTTGCCTTTTAAAAGCTGCTGATGTTCTTCTTGATTCCAGAAGCAAAAGAAAGATTTCGCAAATTTCACTTTCGAATAATACAGTTAAACGTCGTATTCATGAAATGGCAGAAGATATCAAACTTCAAACGGTGGAAGCTGTCAGAAAATCGCCTTTTTTGCAATTCAGTGTGATGAAAGTACCGATATAGCGCAATGTTGTCAGCTAATGGTATATGTGCGCTTTATTTATGATGGTGCTATAACGGAAGAGATCCTGTTCTCACAGGAGCTGAAAACGACTTCAAAAGCTGCTGATGTTATGAATGCAATTTCTGAATTTTTTGAAAAATATAATATTTTATGGGAAAAACTTGTTGGTGTGTGCACAGATGGTGCTCCTTCGATGCTAGGATCGCGTTCTGGATTTGTTACATTATTAAAAAATAAAAATCCCAATATAACAGGAATTCACTGTGTTATACATCGACAAGCTCTGGCGGCTAAAACGCTTTCAAACAGCTTTAACGAAGCATTAAATATAGCTATTAAAGTTGTTAATTTTATAAAAAATAGTGCCTTAAACACCAGGCTTTTCGAAACTCTTTGTTCTGATTTGGGTTCAGAATATAAAAAGCTTCTATTCCATACGGAGGTACGCTGGCTTTCCAAGGGAAATATGTTATCCAGACTATTTGACTTAAGGGCGGAAGTACAGCAATTCCTTAGACAACAAAAAAAGGAACAGTTATTGGAAGCGTTTGCTGATTAGAATTTTCAAATAAAATTAGCTTATCTAACTGATATTTTTGAGGCATTAAACATCCTTAATTTAAAGTTGCAAGGCAACATTTCAGCAAATATAATAACCCATCATGATGCCATTCAAGCCTTTTTAGAAAAGCTGATATTATGGAAACGTCGTCTGCAAGCTGGGACACCAAATTTTTCTTCGTTTTCAAGATTAGCTTCATTAATGGACAATGACAATACTAAAAATGAAGAGATCATAACTAATATTATATCTCATTTAGAAAGTCTCTTCGACGAATTTCAACGATATTTTCCCAATTTAAACGACAATGACGAACATAAATTTGCACGAAATCCTTTTAATTTTGATTTAAATATCCTTGCAGAGCACTTGCAAGAACAAGCAATCGACTTAAAACACGATTCAGTAGCGAAAAATGACTTTGAAAATTTGGAAATTACTTCATTTTGGATAAAATATTTTTCCAACTATCCTTTAATCGCGGAAATGGCTTTGAAAATTTATATACCATTTTCGACGACCTACTTGTGCGAGAAAGGATTTTCTGTTTTGGTGGAAATTAAGACAAAACAACGAAACCGGCTTGATGTTGCTAGCGACCTGCGCTGCACACTTTCAAAGATGTCGCCAAGAATTTCACACCTTGTTAAGAAAATGCAGCACCACCCTTCGCATTAGGTTAGTTATTCTAAATGTTATTTTTTTAAATAAATAAGTTTTAATCTAGCGAACGTATAGTTTCTATTTATATAATCCGGGTCAGGGGGGGCGTGATCACTTTATGGTATTAAAAAGGGGGCGCCAAAGAAAAAAGTTTGGGAACCACTGTTCCAACGTAAAAATCCTGCACTAGCCATTTCATGAGGTTTTTGATTTAATCCTACAGGCCAATATTCAAATGAATCCAATCGATCTTGATTTAACATAAATTTAGGGTGACGCACTTTTTCTTTCTTAACTAAATCTGGAAAAATATTATCTTCAGGAACTGAATTTCGAAAAATTTCAAATATCCCATTTTGGTTTTCCATTCCCACACTCTCAGGGTAATTCCGTTACAAAAATATAAGTTATATGTATGAATATACAAGCACTACAAAAAACAGTTTTAGTTGTTGAACATACAAGAGTTTACTGCAAAGTAAATAAAATTTTAAAAATATTTAATATATTTACCCTTTCTTCTATTAAAGCCAAAACTATTATTTTATCTTTTTTTTATTATTATTATAATCGACAGAAAATGATAAATTAAAACAAATTTAAAATGTGGATATAATTTTTTTATTTATAGATTATATAGCCACCTAAAATCTTTTTGGCGTTCGTGCACTTCATGCCCCAATTGTTTACCGGATGATGCTCACCCCAGCGCCCCTGAACCATCAAAAAAATTCCATAGAAGTCAAAGTCATTTAACTCGTCCAACCAGGGGTACGGGTTCTGCAACAGGTCGTTGAACATCCTGTTGGTTGCCCTTTCTCTCTGCACTCTCTTCATTTTCAAATTTTACTGACCGCAGACATTTATACCCATATTTACCATCTAAAACTTCAAGATGAACCAGTTCGTATTTCTTATCTTCTTCCAATTCTTTAATTTTTATGAATGGAAGATGCTTGCAACCGTTAAGTTAGGTCAAAATATTACTCATCTTGATATTGTTATTGAGTTGTTGTTTAACTTAAAAAATATAAACGATTATATGAATATCAAGAAGTAAACAAGCTTTATATACCTACTATCTTACCCAAAAACTATGGCACGCCGTTTTAGCATTTATTAGATAAAAGTTTAAAGATTAAAGTTTGGCACTTAAATTATGTTTTAACAGAAATTTATAAAGTTAAATTTTTTAAAACTCAAAACAATTGATAGTCAAAAAATATTTTAAATATAAAATGCAACAGTAAAAATTTATGTTTAAAAATATTGATATGTAATATTTTATTCTTCAAAATTATTGGTTTGAATTTGTAAAGAGTCATTTAAATGATAGTCGATAAATTTTCAATGCAAAAATTTGAACATTACATTTAAATGTTAAAGTGGTAATTTTTGCATTAAAAATTTATCGACCATCATTTAAACGACTCTTTGTAAATTTAAACCAATATTTTTTATTTTTAACAATTTTAAAGTAATATATTTTTAAGACAAAATTTATAACTTTACATTTAAATGTAAGTCGATAATTTTTAAATTACAAAGTGTAAACGTAGCTTTAGTAGAAGGCACAAGAGTCTGGAATCGGAGCCACGATGCAGCCAGTTTGATCCGCAGTGTTGCCAAATCGTGCTTGCTCCATAAATATTTGACGCGTTTTACAAATTATCGTAATGAAATGTTTCTTTATTACATAAATTTAATAATAGAACAACAACATTTTAGTGCCTATTGTACTAAGTTAATTCGACAATTAAAAAACATCAACATTAACAATTCCATTTTTTAAAAATTAATATTTTTAAACTTAAACTTTTACAGTTGCATTTTATATTTAAAATTTTTTTGATTATCAATAGTTTTGAATTTACAAAAATATGGGCGTTTCTCTGTAAACTGGGCAACTTGAAGTAAGAAATTGTCTATGCAAGTTTTTTTGTTATATTTTTGTTGTATTTAATAAATCTTATTCGAGGAATAAATATCGGTCTATTTATTAGTATACGGCAGATGAACCAAAAATATTCCTATTACTTTGGAAAACATTGAGCATTTTCTGAAAAATCTATACAGGGGACTGTTTATAAAATCCGGAGACAAAGTTTAGATGACTTTTTTAGAATTACAAAATAATAATTATAAAAAATAAATAAGTCACAGTAACAAGCAAACAATATTGGTTGAATAATTAAACAATTAGGTTGATTCCAATAGTTACTGTCTTTAATTAATTTAGTCTGAAGTGACCATTTTGCTTTGGTGACACGTCAGGGGACTGGTTTTTAAGGACTATAAAAACGATTTTGATACATTAAAGTTTATTTTATTGGATTTTAAACGTCGAGCATAGGTAGATTAGGTTATTGTCTTTTGAAGTTATCTACGAAATATTTATGATCTGTTATTTTTCTAAACAATATTAGCTTGAGACAATGAGTTGCCCAGTTTACAGAGAAACGCCCATATAACTTTTTAAACTAAACTGCGCACCATGTGTCGCGACCAAAAAGTTCGTTCTTTTTCAAAACGACATAACTTTTTTGTTTCTTAAACGTTTTTATTTTGGTCTGTAATGTCTACTAGCCCAATCCTCTGACAATTCATGCTATAGATATGAAGCTTACGGTTCTTCAAGTAAATTTCGTACAGGGTGATATGTAAAACGGTGAAAATATTCAATAACGTTTAAAAAAAGAAATATTTTTTCTCGTTTTTACTTTGAAATAATGAAGTATTATGTCTTACCTTGAAAAGGTTTTCAAATTTTTCGAATTGGAATCTTAGCAACGAAAATATGAATTTTTTTCCAAAAGAGTACATTCAAGGGTTTTTGGTAGGCAATACAATACACTCAGTCTTTTTAAGAACCAGAAAATAAAATGGTGAAAGATTGTTCCTTGAATAATTCTGAACAAGCGACAAGCAACAATCTTCCATTATTTTCAGAGGGGCCTAAGCAAAGACCACTTTTTCAAAATGACATTGTGGTGAAAATTTGCGAAAACTAAACCTGAACCGATATTAACGTTCGTGACATGTTTTCTTTATAATTTTGACCTCCTGATTGCGATTCAGTTGTCAAATTTAAGTTTCAGATAAAACCAAGAATCAAAACTCTAAAACAATTCCCGGCTGTTAAATGTCTTAATAAAATACGATTGCTGGCGTGGTTCTTGCATATATATGATTAAAATGCCATTTGGGGATTCATTTTTTTTGGGCGAAATTACTGCAATTTGTGGTTAGGATAATGTTACATAAGTTACATTTACATTGCGCACTAGTGATAACTTATCACTGATAAGTACCTACCTAATAAAGTTAAATAAAAAAATGTTTCTTCATTTTGGAAAATTTTATGCGAAAGAAGGTAACAAACAATAATAAAAATAAATTTGGCCCTCCCCTAACCCGTAATAATTCGTTAACCCTCCTGGGCCTCGACCAAGTTCTTTATAAATTTCTGGGGTATACCCATAAATTTCTGGGGTATATCCCATTCTTCCTGAATAGCATTTACCAATTCATCTAATGCATTTTTGTCAGTTTTTTTGTATTGTAACCAAACATCCAACTTAAAACTAAATAATATACATACACATATTTAAAAAAAAAATTTAAAACATGAAGATTGACCAAGAATTACATATGATAAAAAATTGTTGGCTTTTCATCGCATAAAATTACAAATTTTATATTTTGAGTGGTTGGGCCAACTTCACTGAGACAGGGCTCGTATATGATAATTTCATTTGGGGTATTTTAAAATTGTGTTAAGTTCCTTCTACAGATATGTTACAATTTGCATATGTAGTTATTAATTCCAATAAGTATAATACAATACTGCCTGAAATAAAGGCTCTATTGTTTTGTACAATTGTTTTTAATTTGTCTGTATTTTTTGTAAAAAGCTTTTTGTTAAATGATGTTTGATCAATCACATAAAATACATTTTTACTTACAAATTTAAAATGATGAAGATGTTCTATTTTTTTATCATCAACGAGTATAATATTATACAAAAAACATAATTTACAAAATATTGTTATCTTGCATTAAAATTAAATATATAACTTACCTAAAATTATACACAAACTCGCACTAAACTAAACTAAGTGCATTAATTTTCACTCACAAATTTAATATGACGCCGAGACCGTTGGTTTAATAAAATCGAACCCGATCCTTCGTCTCTCAATAGAGATGACCCGTATCAATATCACAGACCATGATCCTAAATGAGGGCCCCCTTATTTAACGCGTTTAATAAAAACCATTAATAAACAACACTTTTATTAAATGTGTGTGAAAAAATATCCAGCCATCGGCAATTTAAATTATTTTTAAACCGCACCCAGCATGTTTTTTCAATAGTTTTTTTGCTTTTTTCTAACCCCTTATTTAGCGCAACAATTAACAAACAACAATAAATTATTTTAAATGTGAAAAAATATCTAAGCGTCGACAATTTAAATTATTTTTAAACCCTCTTATCAGTTATGATATGAACGTATATAATATATATATATATAATACAAATTAATTTTCTACGCTTTTTATGTTACACACACATTGTTATTGTTAAATTATTATAATTTTTATTGTGAGCCAGAATTAATTTAATGTTTAAAAGTGAGGTAGATCTCTTATAATGTTAATTTGGTGTTTAAGTGACCTAGGTCTCCTTTATTATCTACTAATATATATTTAGAAAATCTGATAACGAATTCATATCAAGAAATGCGAAACGAATCAATGTGTTTGCTTTGTCAAAAGTTTTTTTTTTAATATTGTAGGCAGTGGCGGCTGGTGGATTTTGCGTATACCGCTATCTTGTCTAATAAACATAGAACCCACACCAAATTTATATAAGTTTTTAATGGCACTAAATTAACAAGTTCTGCGCAAGCAGAAATGTAATTAAAGTTTGCGAAAAAAATAGTTTTTGTTCCGCCTACCCTGCAGCCTGGCCCCTCTAATAAAGATAATACAAATTTTAGTGGTGCACGAGATGCAACAATTTTTCTGGTAATCCATGGCTATCTTATTCCAACAGGCAAAATAGTCAAAAAAGATAACACAGAAAAAAACGTGACAACTAAATTTACGATAAAGGATTCACTATACGCATTTCTCACCTACTAGAAAAATTTATCTTTATTTTGATGGTGTCCGATATACATTTTTTAGTGTATTAAGGGCAGTAGATATTTGCTTTAAATGTATTTATTTGTTTAATTTAGCTTTTCCGCCCAAATCAGTAATGATTTATAATTTCTAGGACCCTTTTTTTAATTTAAAACGACAAAAAATTTTGGTAAAGTTAATTTATTAAAAGAGTAGGTATTTAAAAAAAAAGGAATAAAAAATCTAATATATATATAAATGTGTCTTTTTCCTCCTCAAAAAACACCCTATACAGTGCGTTCCACAAAAGATTGTCGGTCTTAGGAATGTGATGCAATTCTTCATTTCTGTATAACGGCCAACTCTTTTTTGATTTTGGGATAGGGATTATTGCATACGTTTGCCTGCAACGGTTACAAATATATGCAAAAACCCTAGCATTATTATTATAATTAGGAGTTAGCCGTTAAATAGAAATTAAGGATTGCATCACATTCCTAAGACCGCAAATCTTTCGTGGAACGCGCAGTTAATTATAACAATACAATATTATACAACATATTAATATATATATATATTAACTATGGTTATTATATCAATGTACAGAGTGCATTATATCAATGTACAGGGTACATTATATCAATTTACAGGCTACATCCCAGACAGCATCCAATTCAGAAAGATTTCTGTACGAAGTCTGGCCGTCCTGAAATACTTTATTGGGGATTATTGGAGAAGCTCTACAGAACTGAAGTTCCCAAAGGGTCTAAGTGACAAAAATAAAATTGTGAGTTATCAATGAAAAACAAATATTTTGAACATATAAATGTTGGAATATTTTTTAAGACATTCTGCATGACACAAACTATTTTTAAATGATAATATATTATTTAGCCAACTTGACACTTAGAGGCCTATTCCCTTTCTTGCTGTTCGTAAACATCGATTTCTTAACATGTATGTTCACCCAACGACAACCCAAACATCACCTATGTTTAAGGCTATTCCGTTTCTTATATGTTGAAAGTCTTGACCATGAATCTTTCTGAACAGCGATAAATGTTTCTAGGACAGAGAGTATCTCAGTTTTATAACATAAAAGTCGCAGATCGTAAACTAAAATTGTGTTGGATAATTATTTTAAAAAATCATTTGTGATATTTAATATATTAAATGAACTTAAAAACAACTTAGGAAAATCCACAAATTTTAAAAACGTTTTATGCTGAACTAGCCAAAGCACAGATCTTCAGGAGAGGCCATCCTTAAATGGAAAAGGGTAATCATAAAATATCTTAAAACAATTATTTGTTACTTATTTACTTTTAGTGCCTTAAAGGCCCATGTATTGAAAATGGCAATAAAACTACGCATTTCTCACATTACTAGCCCTAATGGAGGAAGCACTGTGAAAGTTAGTGGTGAAGGGTATGGTGGAGGTAATACCATCGTTGGAACTCTTCATTGACAAGCCTTTAAGGTGAGGTGGAAGGGCCCCTTTTAAAACAGAGAGGCATAAAGAGAAAGTCCAACTCAAACTCTGATGAGTAGCGAAGGTGTAGAGGTTTTAAAAGGTTGATAAAACCTAAAAGATTTTAAAATTAAACCAAAAAGTTGTGGCTCCCATTTGAAGAAAAAATGTTAGAAGAGTTTTTAGATGCATATTTTATTAGTTATACTTTTCTTTGACTAATATTTTGTCTATATTTTTGAGTAATAATATTACATAGGTATTTGATATTTTATATTTGTTGTATTTTTTTAATAAAATATATTTTTCCAAGTTATTATTTATCAATATATATAGTTTTAGAGGTCGTTTTTAGACACTCTGCCCCCCTTGTAACATATATTGTCAAAGTCTTGACCTCCCTCCCCCCATATTCTCTCTTCACACATAAATATTTATTATTATTATAATAAAATTATTATTAATTATATTAAAAAAATCAGTAAAGCAAAATTTGTATTCTGGTATTATAATTAGGAAATACATTTTAATAATTAAAAAACAAATCATAAACATATTTTTAAAATTACCAAAAAATATATTTCTATTTTTTTGGTGTGAAATCTTTTATGATTTGTCCTATTCTCATTTATAGATAATTATTTATCATTTATAATTATAATTAATTAGGTTAATAAAATCAATTTAACAAATTCGTTTGTTCTATGGTAAGTAAACTTGACATGTCAAAATAAGCAACGATCCAGTATGTAATTTTTTCATCAGTATACCCTAGTACTTCTATATCCAAAACGGGAAGTATTTTTATAAGCTTATACAGTAGTGGGTAATTCCATTTATTAACCACTCTTTTTTAACTGTAAATAGACATGGACGCAAGAAGTGAAAAAAACTCCCTTTTTCTTTTCTCCCCCTATCACCTATTTATACAGGGCTACGCAAAAGTTACTATGCAGACCTAACTTTTAAAAATTGTACTTTTTTTGCTAATAAAGCTATCGACATTAAACAAACCGTTAATTGTTAAGAAAATATTTCTCTTTTAAACCATATAGTACACATTTAGTTATTGATGCCCTAAATGGTCTTTGGGAATTTTTTTAAAATGCAATTTTTTGGCAAAATTATCTTATTTTATAAATTCATATATTCTTAGAACAACTTGCCAGCGAAATTTTTTTAATGTAGTTTGTTACCAAATATCTTACTTTATATAAAAGCAATGAAAACATTTTCAAATAATATTGGCTAATTCAAAATAATATTATAAAAATTCATGTTATCGAAAAATCGCTATTTTCAGTCAACCTGACTTTCAGCCATTTCATGGTTTAAAAAGGCTATGTTTGGGTGAGTCGATTTAAACCAATTTATTCTTATCATCAGAGGCACTTATTAGTCTCCAATAATCATGAATAAAATTATTGTGCATTTTTCTTTTAGCTGGGATGTGGATGTATATGTCCACCTCTGACTAAATCCATATACATATTAACCATATATTTCGAAAAAGAGTATTACATCTTTAAAATAACTCGACAGCCTTGAATTGACTTCTAGTTCATTCTGAATAAAAATATAAAATATAAAAACCACATACAGTGGCGTCGAAAATTAACTACCCATTTATTTATTTTTTAAATTAAGAAAACATAATCAAATGTACAAAAAAAATTAATTAAATGACTAAAAGACATACTTTTCATAAACTTTATATATAGACAAAATAAAGCAGGTATTCAATCCTAAATTTGAATTAAACCTAACTGCATATAATTAAACTAAACAAATCATATTCTTAACTTTTACAATAACCTAAAAAACCTATTTACTATTTTTTACCTCTAAAAAGTTATATGAATCGGAAATTTTTTTTATGTGTATAATGTCTCTTAAGAGAAATAAGTTAACGACTTATGGCTTTTAAATGGATCGCAGCAGACTTCACCAAAAAATTTGGTAAAATAATATAGATACTTTAATTTGTGATACCTACGTACAAATATCGGTTACAGTTGCATCCACTCGACATTCTATTAAATCCTTTTCCCTCTTAGTACAAGATTCAATCTTGGAAAATCCCGAACAATATTTTTATCCGAAATCGGCACCCAGATAACATTTATGACTCATTAAAAAATCACTCAGTGATAATGATCGCGTGAGCTCACAGTGAACTCACTATGACATCAAATGCATTTCTGTGAAATCACCTGGAGCTCATTAGCTGAATCATTGCTGAGCTCTATGTATATATATATACGAGCCCTAACCACATAATGTTCGGACACTTCATAATTTATACAGAAATTTTTTTCGTGAATACTATCTCAAAATTATTAGAAGTTAGGAAAAATTCAGCTTATTTTGGCATATACCCCTCGAAGCGATTTTTATTTTTAAAAAGTTTACCTTTTATTTTTAGCTTTTAAAAAAAGGCTAACTTTTTAACTTTTTTTTGTATGAGTAAAAAAAGTTATAAATAGACCCATTAAAAAGAGCATAAAATATTACACAAACCCTGAAAATTTGGTAAAAAATAAATAAGTTATAAAAAAGTATAAGTAATTTAAAAATGCTATTTTTAAAGAGTTTTTGCAATTTTCTTAGGAAACGGGAGATTTTGCAGATATATATATCGCTATAACTTTCTTATTATTTATACAATTTTTACCAAATTTTCAGGGTTTGTATAATATTTTATGTTCTTTTTAATGGGCCCATTTATAACTTTTTTTACTCATGCAAAAAAAAGTTAAAAAGTTAGCCTTTTTTTAAAAGCTAAAAATAAAAGGTAAACTTTTTAAAAATAAAAATCGCTTCGAGGGGTATATGCCAAAATAAGCTGAATTTTTCATAACTTCTAATAATTTTGAGATAGTATTCACGAAAAAAATTTCTATATAAATTATGAAGTGTCCGAACATTATGTGGTTAGGGCTCGTATATATATATATATATATATATATATATATATATATATATATGCAGGGATGGTAATGGGCTTTTAGGCCGTTTAATAAACAAAGATGCATGCTATATAAAACATACGAATAAGTGAGATAAACGTATAAATAAGAGAGACAAACAACCATTGTTGAACGAATAGGAGAACAAAATACTTATTTCCCCTCTGCCATAAGAGTGCAGTACAAGATTTTAAAACGAATAAATCAAAACAATTAAAAGTCCGCCAATGTTTTACTTCCCCTCCTCTAACTGCTTTCCAATCCCACTACTAGATAACCTTGACGCAAATTTCGCAATCGAGTCTCGAATTTCGAGACTCGAAATAACTTCAGTATTATTCGGTCCACGTTGGAGTGCGGACGGAGGAATTTTAAATTTTCTTTAAAATTTAACTATGATTTTGTTTACAAAATCGAAAATGTGGAAAATAAACCATAGTATTCTTGTAATAAAAAAACAAATATTCTTAAACAAAAATGGTATTCTAAAATGTTTAAATAAATAAATTAAAGTAAATCTTTAAACAAAAATGGTTTTCTAAAATATTTAAATTAAAAAATAAATAAAGTAAATGTTCAAACAAAAATGGTGTTCCAAAATATTTAAATATAAAAATAAATAAATCAAAGTTAATGTTCAAATAGGCCCCCAAACGCTGCTGTGCAATAGGTTAACCTATTATAAAAATTTTGTCGTACATTTGACAGCATCTCAGGTCTGATATTCCTTAATGTATTAATTATTAATTCTCTTAATTCATCAAGGTTATTTGCCCTGATATGCTGGAATCCGTACATTTTGGATTTGGCATATCCCCACATAAAAAAAATCGCACGGAGCCAAGTCCGGTGATCTTGCTGGCCAGAGAATATTTCCGTGACCACTTATTATGCGGTCTGCAAAAGTGTCTTGCAAATATTCTCTTACCAATAGGGTATTATGTGCGGGACATCCATCCTGTTGAAACCATACTGACTCAAAAGGCACAGGCAGAGCACGAACTGCGGGAACAATTTCATTTTGCAGCAGTTCAAGATACTTTTGACCATTTAAGGTACCATCTATAAAAAATGGACCTATAACATGGTCTCCCAGCATTCCACACCAAACATTTAATTTTTGTGGTCGTTGAGTATTGGCAGCATAATGCTGATGAGGATTCGTCCTGGACCAATACCGATGGTTCATGGAATTATGCCTACTGTTCCGTCCACAAACAAAACTACCCGTTTTCCCCGGACGGCCAGGTTCTCTTCTTAAGACAATAATGTCAAGCAAAACTCTTTATTAGCACATAGTTTTAACATAACATAATTAAACCGGTCATGTCTAGAAATATATTAAATCTAAAAACTTCATTCTAACAACAATTAAATTCTGACAGTGATACAACAAAACTCTCTGACACTTCGTGCAGTGATATACAGGGATATAAATCAAAATTTACATACATTGCTCATAAGCATCTAACACACTCCCACCTGAGTATACGGTAGGATACTCACATACGTTAGATACAGACAAAATTACAAACTAGAATACATTACAAAATAAAAGTAAAATTAAGGCAAATACCGCCCAGGTTTACGCGTTCTGCGTCCACTACGTGTAACCTTAACTTTGAGATCGGGTACTCTGCTATTGATGTTAGGTTTAACATCAGACACTCCCGCACTCTCTTGATCACTTTTCTTAAGAACTGTTTCATCCTTGGACGTATCGTCGCTTTCCCCTGGAGATGAATCGAGTGTTGCCTCAAAACATACAGCTTCCAATGGATACAATCGCTGAATCGGTCGCAATAATTGTCCTTTCGCAGTATTCACTCGCGCCAAACGAATTTTACCGTCGCGACCGGGAATGATATCCATTACGCGTGCTAACGGCCAATCGGAGCGTTTATTCACGTCATTTCCGATCAGAACTACTTCTCCCACCGAAACCGAACGACTTGTACGTTTATGGTTAACCAACTTTAGTGTCCCCAAATACTCGTTTCGAAAACGATGTCTTAAGTCTTCGCGAAGCTTCTGAAGATAACGAATCTTACGGCTGAATGATGCTTTCTCGACCGCGTCACAATCTAACAGCCCATGTTCACTTTGTTCGCGCAAAAACATAGCTGGTGTCAAAGCTACGCAATCAGGAGGATCGTGAGAAACGTAGGTCAACGGACGCGAGTTAATAACCGACTCACAGTCGCACATTACCGTGCATAAGCTTTCAAAATCTAGCGACGCACGCTCCAACACTCTTCTCAAGAGTTGTTTCAAGAGTCCTATTAAACGTTCCCAAAATCCTCCCCACCACGGTGCACTAGGAGGATTAAACTTCCAGACGATGCGTTGTACTGCTGTACACCGAGTTATTGCGTCCCAATCCAAATTCTCGAACGAACTTTCCGCACCCACGAAGTTTGTTCCATTGTCACTATAGATTGTCTTAGGACGTCCCCGTCGAGCCACGAAACGACGTAATGCTTGTATAAAAGCATTTGTGGACAATGACGTCACCAATTCAAGGTGGATGGCCCGATACACCACACAAGTAAACAAACAGATCCAGACCTTATTCTCACTCTTGAGGTACAAGGGTCCTGCGAAATCAACTCCCGTCACTGCAAATGGAACCGCGTCACGTACACGATCTTCAATCAACGGTGTTGATTCCGTTGTAAATGGTTTTCCACTTTGCCTTTTACAGACAACACATTTAGAGATAGCTGACCTAACCGTACGTCTACCCCCAAGTATCCAGTACTTTTCTCGAAGAAGGCTTGTAAGTCCCTGAACACCCACATGGCAAAAGTTTCTGTGGTACTCACAAATCAGTCGGTTGACGATCACATGTTGGGCAGGTAAAATAACTGGAAAACGGAAATCATCCTTATCTTGTCGATTTGTCATCTGTGTCTTTACTCGTAATAACCCATGCTTATCTCTAAAGGGTTTTAAGGTACACAACCTTTTATCATTCTCATCATGAAAACATTCGTTCTGAATCAATTTTAAAACAAAGGTTTCTGCTGTATTAATTTCTCCCACCATCAACTCTCCTGATCGTTTTTGATGGCGATTTTTAATATTAAACGCTAAACGGTAAAGCCATCCTACCATTCGTAAAATCTTATTATAGCTTGAAAAATAGGTGAGATGCCATTCTTCTGATAAAGAATTATTAAGCATACTGGTCACCTTTTCTTTTAACCGCTCTTGATTGATTTCTTCTTCATTTAAATTCGTTGATTCTTGAGGCCATTTTTCCTCACTTTGGTACAACCATTCGGGTCCCTCCCACCATCTCGAATTTAACAATTGTTTAGAAGAGCAACCTCTAGAGGAAAGATCTGCGGGGTTTTTCACTCCTCGAACATGCATCCATGCATCAGGTGGCGTCAAGTTTCGTATTTCGGTTACTCTATTTCGAACAAAAATAGACCACTCTTCAGTTTTACGAATCCAGGATATGACGGTTGTAGAATCACTCCAAAAATAACAGTGTCCCTGCCCAGACAAAGTTTCCTTTACATTGACACATAATCTGGATCCTATTGTTGCCGCCAACAGTTCCAGACGTGGTACCGAAACTTTCTTTAAAGGAGCCACTCTAGCTTTAGCCGCCAACAAACGAATAATAACCTGTTCGTTTTGGACGATACGCAGAAACACCACCGCAGCAAATGCTTTTTCACTTGCGTCACAAAATGTGTGAAGACTCCAACATTGTAGATTGGTCTGAGTAAGTCCCGCCCACCGCGGAATTTCAACCGTCATCAAACTCTGCAACTCTTTAATCCATTTACAGAATTCAGTTGCAGTTTCCTCATCCACAACCTCATCCCAAGATAACTTCGTCTTCCAAAGCCGCTGGAGAAGCAATTTGGGCACCATAGTCGTAGGACATAAAAAACCGATTGGATCAAACAACTGTTGAGCAGCAGAAAGCATCTTTCTTTTCGTTATTTTTCCTTCCAAACTAATTGTTTCTTGTAAAGCTTTCATGTTGATGGTCAACGTATCTTTTCTTAAATGCCAATTTAACCCGAGCACAGACACATTCTCCGCTTCTCGACTGTCAGAGCTGTTAAACTCCCACCCTCTGAGATCAAAACTGGCTTCTGTCATAACGATACTGGCCTCTTTAATGAATTGAGTCAAAATGTCTTCGTCGGGAACACTGGTGGTGCAATTATCCACATAAAAACTCTTCTTCAAGCGTAACAACGTCTCACGAGTATACGGGATATCTGGGTTCATACACCTAGCTAAACTCTTCTTTAAATGATAGTTTATTGTTGCTCCCAAAAGAAATGGGCTGCTATGACGATAGACTCTTTGAGTTCCATCTGGTTCCAACCACAGAAATTTTAGAAAGTCTCTGTCCTCTTCTGATAAACTTATCTGGAGAAAAGCTTTACTGATGTCAGCTATTACACCAATTTTAAACTCTCTTAATCTTAGTATAATAGACGGAATTAATTCAATTAGATTAACACCCTTATCCAAGCAATGATTCAAAGAGGGGCCACTCCTTTCTCGTGCTGACGCGTCAAATACCGGTCGTATACGCGTAGTTGAATTATCCTTTATAACAGGTCTATGTGGTAAATAATGTCCCTTTCGTGAATCTGGTTCCGTCACTTCTTCTATTATTCCTTCGGACAACCACAGTTTAAAAATATCATCATACGCTTCGTATAGTTTGGCACCACGTAACTTTCTAACAGTCGTTTCTAGTCTCTTCGTTGCTTGCTCAAAATTAGTAGGTAACGCAGGATGATCTACCAACCAAGGAAGCTTCACCTCGTATCGACCTTCATTATTAATGGTGACGGTATCCAAAAAGAATTTCTGCACTGACAGCGCTGATTCCTCTCGACTTTTTTTTTCTATTGGGTCTTTTATACCCAAAACGTCTAAATCCCAGAGCTCAGCTATGGGGGTGTCTTTTACCAAACCGGAAAATGTCATATTAGTCCGGAATAAACCAGTACGTGATTTTCCTATTAATGTCCATCCCAAAACAGTTTCCATGGCCACCACACCAGATTTCAAAATTTCTCGTCGCCCCGTATAAAGAGCGCCCGCGAAATCAGCGCCTATGAGAAGCTCGATAGGGTCGCAACCTTCAGCATCCTTTATCTGTATGCCGAAGGATTTAAGTTCATCATTATATAGTCCACGTGACATAGATGAAACTCCCTGACATATTAATTTTTGGTCAAGTACCTCAATCTCATAAGTACACGAACCCTTCACCAACTTAATGTCGTAACAATTATGTGTTTGTGTCATTTGAGATCCACCAAACAATCCATGATTTATCGTCTCCTTTCGTTTTGGGCCATAACCTAGCGACGCAGCGATTGTTTTAAGAATATAAGATCGTTGCGATCCACTATCGATCAATGCTCGCACAGAACGAAGACCATTTGTTGTTTCAATATTTACATGTAAGGTTTGCAGTAGCACTTCATTTGTTGATTGATTCGATAGCGTCTGATCAACCTTTTCGACTTTATCAATTTTATCATCTGCTGATGATTCATTTCCTCGCTGATGGTTAGGTAAATTAGGACACATTAATACTACATGCTTTTTATTACAAAGAATACATTTTAATTGACTTTTGCATTTCTTTGACAAATGGCCTACTTTAATACAACAATAACAAGCCCTTTTTTCTGTTACCCTCTTTTTTTTTCTGCTCCATAGACATTTTCTGAGCCTTGAAACAAACTGCGCTCTCATGTGAGCCCTCACAGAAAATGCATTTGTTAAACTCTGAATTAATCAATCCAGCTGCAGTTGGTATATTGGGTAGCCTTTTTTGCTCCATTTGTTTGTCCCTCTTTTCACCAACGTCCCTTTTTATTAAGTTCGTCATGGAACGAAGGCCAAAACCCTCTGCTGCAAGCGTAATGCGTTGCTCGTTTTCCACTTCAGCTTTTAGAAAGGCCATTAATTTTTGGAGACGGTCCTCTAACGTCGACACATTGTTAGTTGAATCTGATAAAGCACTCGGCAAGGCGTTTGGCAACCTTTGCCAGACCCTTAAAAGATCTTCCGGTAAACACGATTCTATAAGTGGGAATATTATCGCGGAACATTGACCAGAAGTAATTCCAAGTGTGTTCAATGCCCGCAATTGCGTCTCAAGCTCGTCATATAATGACGAAATGTCAGGCCTACTTGTTGATGTTGCGTTAACCAAAATTAATCGTAATAAACCGCGATTTGAAGATCTTCACGACCGAAACGCGCTTTAAGACTATCGACGATTTTCTCGTAATTATCGGCCAAAGCGGGAAAACTATCGACGAGTTGTCTTGCACGACTACCCGGAACCGTTGCCTGCGTTAAATAGTCAATTTTATCGTTTTCGTCTATATCGGTGGCTTCGTGCACTTTTTTAAACTGCCCCCAAAAAGGTAGCCAGTCTTGTTGCCGTCAAACTTTTTAAACTCAATAACAGGTAATTTAAATGTACGCTTACCCGACTGCCGATGGACAGCGCCAGGGCCGGCGGAAGACCATGGTAGTATAGGTACTACTACCCACTGGAAAAATTCCTGAGTAGGTATATACCCACTCGGAAAATAAATGTTACATGAACATTGTTCCGGAATTTATGCGATTTCTACAATTAATAATTACAATTCCAGGATCTTCGTGTTCCAACGAAAGAAGTTTTTCAGTTTTGCATCATTTAAAAAATTATTTAAGATCAACAATGGCACAAAATCGACTAAATCACGTAGCAATCTTGAATTATTTCTCTGATTTAGCAGATAAACTCAATATGGATACTCTAATAAATGAGTTTATTGTTCGCAATAAAAAAGAACGGCTGTTTTTGCTATTTTAGATAAAAATTGTTAATCTACAAAAATGCATTGTTATTTATGACTTTCTATTGTTACATTTTAAAGCTCCTTATTTTTCAATATATTTTTATAATATTGATTTTTCAAAATTTTAAATGCTCGAAATTAAAGCTGAGTGGGGGACCCCCTTTCTCCGCCTAACTACCCACTCGGGCTAAATGTTTTCTGCCGGCCCTGGACAGCGCCATTCGATACATGGGTGTCAACACTCACCCCTGATGCTCGATCTTCTACCAGTAGCTTTTCACTTTTCACCTTTATATGTGTGAATTTCCTGATATAAATATCACATTCGTCGACTTCGGTGTCCAAGTCTTGTTCCTCCGTGTCGACCTCCAAAAGTCCAGCATAAATTATTGCATCAGCCGCTCTCAAGTCTTCGTACTTTTGTAACAACATATTCCATGCCACTTGGATACCCTCAATGTCACCAGCAAAGACTGTAGCTCATTAACATAGCGCGTCACTGCACTACGTAATACTCGCCGGTTTTTCCTTTGTGCTTCCATCATTATTATTATAGGTTAGTTCATACAAGTTTCGATTTAAAATCACGTACTTTCATTAAAATACCAAAGCAAAAGCCGTATAAACTCATCTCGTACGTACTCACGTAACCATACGACGAACTAACTAAAGGCTTTGTTATCTATGGAATTAACTGTAAAAATAGTCCTGTCACGGTCGCCATTATGTTCCGTCCACAAACAAAACTACCCGTTTTCCGCGGACGGCCAGGTTCTCTTCTTAAGACAATAATGTCAAGCAAAACTCTTTATTAGCACACAGTTTTAACATAACATAATTAAACCGGTCATGTCTAGAAATATATTAAATCTAAAAACTTCATTCTAACAACAATTAAATTCTGACAGTGATACAACAAAACTCTCTGACACTTCGTGCAGTGATATACAGGGATATAAATCAAAATTTACATACATTGCTCATAAGCATCTAACACCTACCATGGTAGGTGTTAGATGCTTATGAGCAATGTATGTATAAAAAATGACGACTCATCGGTAAAAAGGATATTTCGTGTGAAATTTTCATCCCGGTTCGCCATTTCTATAACGGTTTCGCAAAATTCCATGCGACGGTATGGATCATCAGGAAATAGCTCATTACTCCTCTTTAATTTGTATGGGTGATACCCATGCTTTCTTAAAATTTTGCCTACCATAGACCGTGATAGATCGAACTGTTCGGCAACTTGTCTGGTTGACTGGGTTGGATCTTGTTCGATGCTTGCACAAATTAAAGTGTCCCGTAATTCGCGTTCTTCATTTACTGGCCTTGCTTGCGGTTCCCTATTATGAACCCTATTAACACTGCCGAATGTTAAAAAATTATTTACAACATTTTGAATTGTTGCCCTTGCTGGTAAGGGTCTATTTGGGAACATATTCGGAAATAATCTTTGAATTTCTCGATCTGAGATCCCATTTAAATGCCACGTTATAAATTGAATCTTTTCTTCAAGGGTGTAAACCATTTTTATTAGAGAATATTTCCTAATTTATAACAAACGTACTACCGCTTACTTACAACACATTCTCTTGTCTGCGGTCGGGCGATGATCGTAGCAGCGCGGCGCGGTCTGGCTTGCCCCACTACTCTTACGTCACTCCACCACTCCCACGTCTCATAATGCATTTGTCTTTATTTATTAAACGGCCTAAGAGCACATTACCATCCCTGTATATACATATATATACCTTAACAAGCAATAAGTCATTTGTTGGATAAGGCTTTTTTGTTTATCACGAAAGTTGAGTTATCCGGCTTTAGCAATAAGGGGCCAGGGCGATATAATCAGATCATTTTTTATTACAGAAGCTGCTTTAGATCTAAAGCTGTACCAGAAAGGCCAAGGGGCAAAAAGTGTTTTCTCGAATGATATAAGAGAAATATTAAGGGGAGCAAAACAATCTTACAGAAAGTTATCGCTTAATAAAAATAACGAAATTTTAAATGATAGCAATTAATTGAGCAAAAATTAACTTGCCTGTGATTATTAGAATATCGAGTTTATTTTATTTATTTATTTTTATTTTATACATTTTTATTTATTAAAAATTAATATTCAGATGCAAGATACTTTTTTAAATTTTAATAAAAACTTGTTTTAAATATTTTATATTTTATTTATAAAAATAAATATTTAGGTATTTTTATTAATTTTAACGTTTTTAGTCCCTTAAGTAAAATCATTAATGACATCCCTTTGATTTCATAATGAATTCATCGTGTGACTCATTAAGGATCTCACGTTGCTCATCAAAAATGCAACACGTGACATCACTGAATGAATCAGCAAAGATTTCACGTTGATGTCTTATTTGGGCAGTAAAGTAGTCAACCATCGGCAGTAAAGTAAAATAAATCGGCAGTAAAGTAAAACTTTACTTTTTTAATAAAAATAATAAGTTCATTTTATAAATTAGATTAAAAAATCGCCGCGGCGGGCATAGACAAGGAATTGGTTGGGTGGGCGGCGGGCAAATATGTAATATCCGTCACAACAAACTGTATACGTAGACACCATACATTCAAATAAAATTTGATTTGATCATCAAATGACTTTTGATTTAATCATCAATATTAATTATTAGTATTAGGTACCCAGACTGCAATAAAGGTTCGAAAATATTCCAAGAATATTCCCTATCGCCTAGGAATAATCCGCTTCATTCTAGGAATATTCATTGGGAATATTCCTAGAATGATCCTCTAAAACTTCCAAGCATCATCTAAGAACATTCCCAGTGAATATTCATTAGTTTAGTTGCAATACCTCTTACCGTTGCTTGCTTGCACGCTTGATAACTATATATACCGATAGGTTAATAATATCAGTTGGAGATGTGCGTCTGTAATGGCACAGCTAAACAATGATTAGAGTGGGACTGATCTACTCAGTAACTCAATAATGGCTATACTTAAGCTAAGTTCCTGGGTATAAGAGGCAATAAGGGCTGCTTACGCAAGCGAGCTAACTATAAATAGCGATGGGTTGCAATATTTAGTTGTAAGTGTGCGTCTATAATGGCATAGCTAAACATTAATTGTTTGAAGTCCCCATCTCTATCGCTAGCTATAGTCGAGTGTGTTAAACCTATAGCTATATATCCTAGGATATACCTATCCGGGACGTCTGAAGGCTTTTTTTGAATGGCCAGGCTATTGTGGCCGGCACTCGGCCAACTATACATAGCCGACACTCGGCCCAGTAAACATAGCCGACATTCGGCCAGGCGGACATGCCCGGCCTACACGCCGGAACAAATACATGTGTAGGGCCACACGCGGCCGATTCGGCAAAACGTATACGAGCCGGCTAGCTTGTGCTTACTGGGAATAATAAAATTAATAATATTATAATCCATATTATGGATTTAGTCAGGTGGGCATATTGTGTATTTTGCTTATAGCTGGGCTGTAGATGATTCAGCCACAGCCCAGTTAAAAGCAAAATACACAATAATTTTATTCATGGTTATTGGAGGCTAATGTGCATGTGATGATAAGCATACATAGCCTTTTTAAACTATGAAATGGCTGAAAATAGAGATTTTTCGAAAACATGAATTTTTATTATATTTTTTTGAACTCTTAGCCAATACTTTTTGAAAATGTTTTCATTGCTTTTATATAGAGTAAGATCTTTGGTAACATACTCCATTAAAAAAATTTTGCTGGCCACTTGTTCTAAGAATATATGAATTTATAAAATTAGGGAATTTTGCCAAAAAATTGCATTTAAAAAAAAATTCCCAAAGACCATTTAGGGCATCAATAACTAAATGTGTCTTATATGGTTTAAAAGAGAAATATTTTCAATAATTAACAGTTTGTTTAATGTCGATAGCTTTATTAGCAAAAGTAGTACAATTTTTTAAAGTTAGGTCTGCACAGTAACTGTTGCATAGCCCTGTATAAATAGGTGAAGGGGGGAGAAAAAGTGAGTTTTTTTTACTTCTTGGGTCCTTGTCTATTTAGTAAATAAAATAGTATTTACAGTTAAAAAAGAAATAAAGTTAGAGGATATAAGGTGCACTCATTGGTGGCTAATAAATGGAATTACCCTAGTACTCTTTAAAATGCTTAATAAGTCAAAGAAAAGGGTTCCTCAAGAGTTCTTTTTTGAGAAGTCTTGATTAGTTCAATAGGTGGCGCATTCGAAGTCTTAAGAACTTCTTAAAAAAAATTTCTGGTGTTGTATTTGACGTCCAAATCATAACATAGAGCTTATGCAGACTTAATTAAGACGTCATATTGCTGTCTGGGATTAAAATAATGAACAGGGTACATTACATCAGTGTACAGTAGGGTGTTTCAATATAAGGCAATATTTTTCTTTTTACAAATTCATGTGAAATTCTTATCACTTATGCTAAAAAAAATCTGTCAAAATTTGAGCTCTTAATATTAATTTTAAAAGGTCCATCATCGAATTTAAAGTTTTCCCATTGATTTAACTTGGAAAAATTTATTATTATTATTGATTTAAGATTTATTTCGCCTGCATGCTATGTACAACTATTTTTTTAATAAACAATCACTGGTCCCTTTTTAGCATTAAATTATCTACAAAAAATCTTACAGTGTCCAGTCTGTAGATTCAACTGTTTCTTTTTTATTAACGTTGAAAGGTATAAATTCTAAACAAATTCGATATTTTTACATTTAGCGGCTAAACTACTAATCGTAGAAAAAAAGTCAATTAGAAGATCTTTTAATATTCTACAAATTCGTTCTGAAATTTTTTTTTTATCGCCTACAGTTCAAAAGTTATGTCTAAAATCCTATTTTCATTATTATGCATAACACAGCCATTGTGGTGCAGGGTAGACAACAACTTTTTTAGGGTAATTTGAGTACGCCGAATCCAAAAATGACCATCATTTTGCTCAATCAACTCTTGTTTTTGCGATGTAGACAAAAAAAACATTTTTTTTATATGCGCACATTCAAATGCTTAAATATATTTTTTTAAACTTATAATTTAAGCAAGAATAGTTGGTAATGTTGCTATGGGTCTTTATTAAACTAAAAAAAATACCATATACCTCTACATTGATAATGTTAGGTATTCTCTTTAAAAATCTTGCTTTCATCGAAAGAATGTTCAAAATTTAAAGTGATACAGCATGATCAATTTTTGCCCGATTTAAATAAAATTTACCCTATTTGTATATCTACTTTATTGTGTTAAAATTTTAATGAAATATCGAAAACAATGTTTTTTAGTCTACATCGCAAAAACAAGAGCTGATTGAGCAAAATTATGTTCATTTTTGGATTCAGCGTACCTAAATTACCATTAAAAAGTTGTTGGTTGCCATGCACCATAAACTTTAAAAATTATTTTCAGTATTTCAAAACTGTTTTGAAGCGAAGCATAAAATTTTATTTGCAGTCAAAAGATGGATCATGAAAATAAGAATATCATAAAAGTTAAGCTATTTTAGCTTAAATTCAGCGATTAATTGAGTGTATTGAAGAATCTTGGTACGGTATTTATATATATTTTCCTGCAAAATTGTCCCTAAACGTTTTTCCTACAGTGAATATTATAATAACATATTATGCAGAATAATAAAAATAGGATTTTAGACAATTGTTTTAAACAAATTTGTAGAGCATTAAAAGATCTTCAAAATTGCTAATTAACTTTTTCTTCTACGATTGGTACTTTAGCCGCTAAATGTAAATATATATATATTTTATAGAATATATATATTTTATAGAATATATTTTATATAATATAATATATATTATATATTCGTTTATATATACGTTTCAACATTAATAAAAAAGAAATAGTTGAATCTACAAACTGGACTCTGTAAGATATTTTGTAGATAATTTAATGCTAAAAAAGGACCAGTGATTGTTTATCAAAAAAAAAGTTCCACATAGCATGCAGGCGAAATAAATAATTAAAAAACTATTATGGGAATGGGAAAACTTTAAATTCGATGATGGACCTTTTAAAATTAATATTAAGAGCTCAAATTTTGACAGACATTTTTTTAGCATAAGTGACGAGAATTTCACATAATTTAAAAAAAGAAAATTTTTACCTTATTTTGAATCACCCTAGTGTACAAGGTACATAATATTAATGTAATAGTTACATAATTTCCATGTATAGAATACATATTATTAATGAATAATCCCAGATAACATTTATGAATCATTAAAAAATCACTCAGTGATAATCATCGCGTGAGCTCACAGTGAACTCACTATGACATCAAATGCATTTCTGTGAATTCACTTGCAAAGCCTATAACATTAATTCTTAATATGTGCATTAGAAAATCTACATTCCCACAAAAATGGAAAACGGCGCGTGTAGTACCTATTTTCAAGAAAGGCGATAAAACATTAGTTGAAAATTACCGACCTATATCCATTCTATCAAATTTTTGAACAAATTTTATACTACACCATATATTTTAATACCAAACAACGTATCTCACCCTATCAACATGGATTTGTTGTAGGACGATCAACAGTTACTAATTTGGCATCTGTCACCCAATATATTTCTGAAGTTTTGGATAGGCGTGGACAGGTCGATTTGATCTACACTGATTTATCTAAAGCTTTTGATAACATTAGTCATTCTATTTTAATACAGAAACTTAATGGTTTTGGGTTTTCTTCTAATTTCGTAAAACTTCTTAAATCATACTTGACTAATCGAAAATGCTACGTTAGTTATAATGGTTTTTCTTCATGCTCTTTTACTGCCAGCTCTGGAGTACCTACCCCAGGGATCCAATCTAGGTCCACTTTTATTTAATTTGTACATTAATGACTTACTGGCATCACTCTCTTGTCTTACTGGCCTATGCAGATGACATTAAAGTCTATACAAAAATATCTACACCTTTGGATGCTGAATTGTTACAGCGAGACCTTAACACAATTTTCTTATGGTGCACGAAAAATTCATTAAAACTCAATGTTGAGAAATGTGTCGTGGTCACATACACCAGAAAAGAGGTTCCTTACTTAAACCAGTATAAGATCGTCAACACTGAATTAAGAATACAGAATGAGGTAACTGACTTGGGCGTCTTGTTTGATCAAACACTTTCTTTTGTACCACATAAACAATGTTTGTTCAGCAGCCGGAAGGTCATTGGGATTTGTTATTCGATCCACAAGAGATTTTGTAAATGTTTCCTTAATAAGGTCTCTTTATATGTCATTTTTAGCAAGCAAGCTGGAGTATGCAAGTTTGATCTGGTACCCAATATACACATGCCATCGCATATATATTTATAGAGTTCAAAGAAGGTTCTTAAAATACATGTATCTCTTAATTTATGGAACGTACCCAGAACAAAATGTTAACCTGGACAGTATTATGAGTGAATACAAAGTAATGCACTTGGACACAAGGCGAGATTTGCAAAGTGCACGTTTTTTAACGAAATTGGTAAGGGGTACAGTTGACTGCGAATACTTACTATCGAAGATTCAGTCTCATGTTCCGAGGAACAACTCAAGAACTTCTGTCTCCTTTCAAATTCCCACTGCCAGAACAAAAGCACCAATAACAACCATGTGCAAAAATAAAAATGAGCTATTAGTTGATATATTTAAATAATAAGGATATTGTTTTTTTTTATTTTATTTCTTAAGTTTTTGTATTGTATGTTCGATATATTTGTTTTAAATATGTGATATATATATATATATATATTTGATATATTTGTTATATATATTTATACCATTGTCCTGTAATTGGGAGAATCCTGTTGGGCAATAAAGATTATTATTATTAACATTATAATTATATACATGTATAAAAATTAATAATCAGATGCAAGTTACTTTTTTAAATTTTATTAAAAACATGTTTTAAATATTTTTTATTTTATTTAAGAAAATAAATATTTATTTTAATTAATTTTAGCATTTTTAGTCCCTTAAGTACTTAAGGATGAATTTGATTTTACGTAAAATCATTAATGAAATCCCTTTGATTTCATAATGAATTCATCGTGTGACCCATTAAGGATCTCACGTTGCTCATCAAAAGTGCAACACTTATGCGTGCCACAGTGACATCACTGAATGAATCAGCAATGATTTCACGTTGATGTCACAACGAATTCATCGTGTGACTCATTAAGGATATCATGTTGCTCATCAAAAGGGGAACACATATGCGTACCTCAGTGACATCACTGAATGAATCAGCAATGATTTCACGTTGATGTCTTAAATGATGTCATAATTGTTATCTGGGAAGGTACAAACTATAAATGGATGACATACATTGACCAACGTATACTGTTACATTATTTCAATGTACTCTTTATTGTTCAATGTAATTTGTCATGCATTAATGTAACATATATATATATATATATATATATATATATATATATATGGGCCCAATAAACATTTGGACGTAAAACCAAAGTCGCCTAGGCCCTAGGGCGACCCGACGTCGGCAGCCGACGTCATATGACTCACATGACGACCATCACTTGTACCTAAATGGAGCGAACGAATTTGGGTCGTCACGACGTCGGTTGCTGACTACTGCAGTAGTCATTCATGAATGCAAGATGACTTATACATATACATATGTATTGTCCCAGAAAACATTTATGACTCATTAAAAAATCACTCAGTGATAATCATCGCGTGAGCTCATAGTCATTGGCATCCCAGCTAGCACGATACATAACGCGAGCTCGTGCGATGTTCTGTTTAGGTCGCATAAATACATCTCGTTGAAAACATACCAGGTATATTGCCGATATATTATTTTTTAATATTGCACATCGATGTATTGTTACATACCTATAACATGACATAAGTACTTGCAACAAACATCTAATGTAAATGTACCAAGAATGTAACTAAAGGTAATTTTAAGTATATTACTTGTCATATGATTAACGGTACAAACAATCGAAATTTCATTTATTAATATCTAGTATTATTGATGGTGATAATAAAAACTATCAATGTTATGTCAATTTTGCATTTATCAAGTTGTTATATGTCCACCAAAGAACATTTCTTTTTCTATGCTAGCGTGGTTTGTTCTGTAAGTAGTTTACTGTGTCTATGCTGTGATCTTTTTTACTTATTCTTTTGTTTTTGTATCGGTGATTTTGGGACATCCTGTATATATGAAATTAGGTGGGTTTGCCGATGGGTTTTTCTTCACTGATAAAAATGGTTTTAGTGGCAAGGGGTGTACCACAATCCACAATTTGTGGATTGTAAGGTGTACTAAAGTTCATTAAAAAAAGTCAGTCATCTGTATGCATGGCAAATGCGCCTGGCAGGTAAAAAACTGAAAAATAATGTTCAGTTTTTCACCTGCCAGGCGCATTTGCCATGCTTACAGATTAGACAGACCTTTCTTTTTGATAAGCTTTAGTAAACCTCTTGCGGCAAGAGTCTTGCCACTAAAACCTATAAATGGGAATATAAATTTTGTATCTAAATTTGTTGTTTTTATTATTATTTATTTATTTATTGCCCAACAGAACATGTTCCAATTACAGGACAAAATATATACATATAGAAAAGAAATTTGTTAAGTATAATATAGGTATTTTGGATAATATTAAAATTAAAGTAAATTATAATTGCTAGATGCAGCACTATAGTTATAACTATACTATTAAAAGTCTGGTAAAAAATATCACATGAGCTACAGTAAATATTAAAGTATCTGCACATTTTCTGAACAGGTGAACTATACATGGCATTTATTGTAGGTGTTTTATATGTAAAAGTTAATTGACTACGGCTTTGAAAAAATGGAACACACAAATTCACCAATTCAAGCAGTGCTATATAGAATCAATCTGGTTATGCAATAGTCCATACAAAAACTTCAAATGCATTATTATTCTTTTTAGCTCCAAAGGATATAAAGAAAATCTATTAAGAAGCTGCAAGTGGTTTGTTCCTATAGCGGGCCCGCTATCTATCCGGATAGATACCGTCAAGTCTAAACGAAACAAATTTCAAGCCTATCCTTATAAATTTTGTATTGCGGACTCCAAACAATTAATTTATTAATACAGCAGTATTCCAGCTTAGATACAACAAATGCGTAATAAATATCTCTAAAACACCCAGTATTGCGAATTATAAATCCCAAGCTTTTCATAGATCCAGAAGCAATGTTCTCAACATGATTGGAAAACGTGAATTTATTTGTACAGTGTGTATACAATTTTTTTTAACTGAATATATTAATTTATTATAAGTAGTTTTTTTTAATTTCTCTTAGAACTTACATATTGTTTTTGTTATTCTTTTTTATGCATTAATACAGGCATCCGGCAAATCATTTGATGTTTTTATACTTCTTTTTTTAGTATTTGTTTTATAAAATGTAGATAAACTAAAATTTTTAGATATGTTATCTAAAAATTTAAGTTTTTCTACATTTTATAAAACAAATACTAAAAAAAGAAGTATAAAACATGAAATGATTTGCCGGATGCCTGTATCTTTTGCTATAGCCTTTTTATATCAATAAGTTACATTCATGGAACATTACATCTAAACATAGCATGCATATTTTAAAGTTACTTTAATTGATGTTTCAAACTAATGTTTTCAGTACGTAACAAAGTAACATCTCGAAAACATTGTCCAGTGTAAACATGTTGCGGAAATTCGGAGGTTGCCTCAATAGACATGCGATATCAACAGTACATTTCACGGGAGGTTTAATGTACCCAATTTTACATCGCTGTACATTGTTGGGATGTTTCTGTGCTAGCTGGGATGTCATGCCTAAATGTGTTTTAAAAGATTTTCTTTTATATGAACCTAACTTGTTTTCACCTTTTTTTACCTTTTTTGGAGGTTTTTGCTTTAAACTACCTTTTTTATACTACTTTTATATTTTGATCAAGATTATCGTATCATAGCCAAAAGATTTTTATTGTAGACATATAAATATGTAGATGGTTATTAAAATTATCAATTTTGTTTGTTTTCTGTTGTATACCAATTGTTTTGGCATTGTTTTTTTCCATTGTTTTAACGAGATTTTAGTGGATTTTACATAATATGCATATTATGCCACTTTTTGCTTTTTATAAAGCCAAATGATTTGGCCCAAATCACAAAAATGTTTTTAAGATTAACCCAGGCTATGGAACCAAATAATTTAGAAAAATTTTATATAACCTAAATTTTGTTTAGTTGACAATTCGTATTATAAATGGACGTATTAATTTCTCTATCTAATGTTATGTGATGTCTATGGTATCATATATTTTAAATCCCCCACTTATGAACTGACTATGCGCATAAAGGAAAATGGCACACTACGAGAACAAATTTCCCCTTAGAAACGGGAACAAGGTCATCTATACAAAATATAGGCAATAAGCGGTATATGTGTGGAAGTATGTGCGATTCGCCAGTTTCAGCGTTGCGGACGGAAGGAAGTTTTAAGACCATCCTTAAATAGTAATTACAATGGTGTTACGTATAACTAAAATAATGCACAATGCAACAAATTACTTTTATTTTTCTCTGGGCGGTTGGGTGTAGGGTCCCTGCTGAAAAAGACGGGTAATATCGGATGATTGCGGATAAAAAACCAAGCTAGTTTTATGTCCATTTATATCTGTTTTTATCCGACATATCTGATTTTACCCGGCATGTCGGTTTTTATCTGCAATTGCGGGTATAAATATTATCCGCGAACGTCGGGTTTTATCTATTTAGATCTATGTCTGCTTTTATCTGTTTTCATCCGCAAATACCTGTATTTGAGTTTATATCTGCATTCACCCGGTTTTATCTGATTTTATCCGCAAACATCTACTTTAATCCGCAAACGTCTGCTTTATCCGATTTCACCTGCAAACATCTGCTTTTATACGTGAAGATCTACTTTCATCCGCGAACATCTATTTTAATCCACAAACATCTATTTTAATCCGCAAACATCTCATTTAGTCCGCAAAAGTCTGATTCATAAGATTTCACCTGCAAACATCTGCTTTTATCCGCAAACATCTGCTTTTATCCGCAAACATGTTTTAATCTCCAAACATCTGCTTTTATCCGCAAACATCTATTTTAATCTGCAAATATCTGCTTTTATCCGCAAACATCTGATTTTATACGCAAACATCTGATTTTATCCACAAACATCTGCTTTTATCCGCAAACATCTGATTTTATCCACAAACATCTGTTTTAATCCGCAAACATCTGATTTTATACGCAAACATATGTTTTAATCTGAAAATGTCTGCTTCTATCCGCAAACATCTGATTTTATCCGCAAACATCTGATGTTATCCGCAAACATCTGATTTTATCCGCAAACATCTGATTTTATCCGAAAACATCTGATTTTATCCGCAAACATCTGATGTTATCCGCAAACATCTGATTTTAATCGCAAACATCTGATTTTATCCGCAAACACCTGCATTTATCCGCAAATATCTGCTTTTATCCGCGAACATCTCCAAAAATCTGCTTTTAATTGCAAATCTCTGCTTTCATCCGCGTTCGGTTTGCCTGCATTTCCTTTGTCCATTTCGGTCCTGTTTCGTACGCAAACGTCTGGTTTCATTCGCGCTTTTTGTTTTCCTTTTTCTCGTGTATACTTTAGTTTAGTTTATCCGCTTTGTCAAATTTTACTGAGCTTTCCGCGAACATCTGCAAACATCTGCTTTTAACTGCAAACCTCTGCTTTCATCCGCGTTCGGTTTGTCTGCATTTCCTTTGTCCATTTACATAGGTCCTGTTTCGTACGCAAACGTCTGGTTTCATTCGCGCTTTTTGTTTTCCTTTTTCTCGTGTATACTTTAGTTTAGTTTAACTGCTTTGTAAAATTGTACTGAGCTTTAACTAACTGTCACACAACTTTATAACTCTAAAAGGAATTATTTGAATAAAAACAACCTGTAAAGGAAATAAGTTTATTGAACTTCAATATTATTTGGTAAAATACAAATAAGGTCTTTGTTAAAGGACATAAATAGATATTTTTTAATCATTAAGCTTACATTTAAATTAATTGTTAGAAAACATATATGTTTAATTTCAAATACATTTGGAATTATAACATCTTCAATTTGTATGGAATTTGTTTGAAAAACATTTATTTAGGCGTAGAATTTTTCATCTAACTTTAAAAACTTTTTAATTTTGGCATAACCAATATTTTTAATATATATGTAAGAATTAATAGACTTATTATAATATATTTCTGTGGTACTCTTCACTATAGTAAGTATACCTGATTTTTAAATTTAAATCTGGTGAATATAATTAAATTATTTTCCCATTGGGAAAATGTCGTGTTGAATAAACTTATTTCCTTTACAGGTTGTTTTTATTCAAATAAGTCTTTTTAGAGTTATAAAGTTGTGTGCCGTGAACGGCTAACAACCAGTTAGTTAAAGCTCAGTCAAATTTGACAAAGCAGGTAAACTTAACTAAAGTATACACGAAAAAAGGAAAACAAAAAGCGCGAATGAAACCAGACGTTTGCGTACGAAACAGGACCGAAATGGACAAAGGAAATACAGGCAAACCGAACGCGGATGAAAGCAGAGATTTGCAATTAAAAGCAGATGTTTGGAGATGTTCGCGGATAAAAGCAGATATTTGCGGATAAATGCAGGTGTTTGCGGATAAAATCAGATGTTTTCGATTAAAATCAGATGTTTGCGGATAAAAGCAGGTGTTTGCGGATAAAAGCAGATGTTTGCGTATAAAATCAGATGTTTGCGGATAAAAGCAGATGTTTGCCGATAAAAGCAGATGTTTGCGGATAAAATCAGATGTTTGCGGATAAAAGCATATGTTTGCGGATAAAAGCAGATGTTTGCAGATTAAAATAGATGTTTGCGGATAAAATCAGATGTTTGCGGATAAAAGCAGATGTTTGCGGATAAAATCAGATGTTTGGAGATTAAAATTTTAACAGATGTTTGCGGATAAAAGCAGATGTTTGCGGATAAAATCAGATGTTTGCGAATAAAATCAGTTGTTTGTGGATAAAATCAGATGTTTGCGGATAAAAGCAGATGTTTGCAGATAAAATCAGACGTTTACGGATAAAGGCAGATGTTTGCGGGGGTGCACTAACCGGATGAAATAAGGCGTTCGCAGATAAAAGCATGTTTACGGGTGAAACTGTATGAAAGCAGATGTTCGCGGATAAAATGAGATGTTTGCGGATAAAAGCAAATGTTTGGGGATGAAAGCAGATGTTTGCGGATAAAAGCAGATGTTCGCGGATAAAATGAGATGTTTGCGGATAAAAGCAGATGTTCGCAGATAAAAGCAGATATTTGCGGATAAAATCAGATGTTTGCAGATAAAAGCAAATGTTTGGGAATGAAAGCAGATGTTTGCGGATAAAAGCAGATGTTCGCGGATAAAATGAGATGTTTGCGGATAAAAGCAGATGTTCGCAGATTATTGCAGATGTTCGCAGATTATTGCAGATGTTCGCGGATAAAACAGATGTTCGCGGATGAAAGCAGATGTTTGCGGATAAAAGTAGATGTTTGCGGGTGATTGCAGATGTTCGCGGATAAAAGCAGTTGTTCGCGGGTGACTGCAGATGTTCGCGGAAGAAAGCAGATGTTTGCGGATAAAAGCAGATGTTCGCGGATAAAATGAGATGTTTGCGGATAAAAGCAGATGTTCGCGGATGATTGCAGATGTTCGCGGATGAAAGCAGATGTTCGCGGGTGATTGCAGATGTTCGCGGATAAAAGCAGATGTTTGCGGGGGTGCACTAACCGGATGAAATCAGGCGTTCGCAGATAAAAGCATGTTTGTGGGTGAAACCGTATGAAAGCAGATGTTTGCGGATAAAACCAGACGTTTGCGGATGAAAGCAGATATTCGCGGGTGATTGCAGATGTTCGAGGATAAAAGCAGTTATTCGCGGGTGACTGCAGATGTTCGCGGATGAAAGCAGATGTTCGCGGATAAAAGCAGATGTTGGCGGATAAAATCAGATATTCGCGGATGAAAGCAGATGTTCGCGGATGATTGCAGATGTTCGCGGGTAAAAGCATATGCTCGCGGATAAAACCAGACGTTTGCAGATAAAACCCGACAAAAATAGACGAAAAAAAATGCAGGAAATCGCGGATAAAAACAGACGTAAGCAGACGTTTGCAGATGATTCCGGACAAATTCAGATATAAACGAAACACAGTGAAGACGGTTAAAAACAGATGATTGCAGATGATTGCGGGGGTGCACTAACCGGACATAAAACACAACCAACCGGGTGTTCGCGGATATAGCGATGCGGACAAAAGCAGATGTTATCAGATGATATTTTTACCCGCTTTTATCTGCTTTTATCCGGCTTCGACGAAGAATTTATACCCGCAATCATCTGCTTTTATCCGGTTTTGACGAAGAATTTATATCCGCAATCATCCGTCATTTTCAGCAGGGGTTGCCAACCGTCCTTTATTTCAAAGGACAGTCCTTTATTTCTAAATACTGCCCTTTGTCCTTTTGAAAGGTGTCAAAGGACGGCAAATGTCCTTTAAAATCCGGAAATACAGATAAAACCACAATTATTTCAAAAAAGGCCCATACAAATACCATAAAATGTAAAATTGGCAACATTTGAAATATTTTGGTAAATTCCCGAGCTCCAATTTATCCAGCATACCTTGTATTTTTATTTTGTTCCTCGTTGTGTTGAGCCCTTGTGTGTAGTCGACTAGTCCCTGTGTGTAAGGTGTTTTTTTTTAACCTTATTTTACAACTTTTTAACAGGAAACGGTAAGTGGAAAATACAATATTAAAATTATATTATTAGATTTCAGTTTTTTGTCGCAATATATTTTTAAACTTTAATTTTAAAATTAAATTAAACAGATTCATAAAAAGTAGCATTTTCTATTTTAAACAAGTAGTTGCCTAAATGCCAAATCATTATTTATTTGCAGGTTTTTGCTAAACATCATTAATCAAATCATCATGAATGGTGATAAAGTCGTCGATGCAAGTGATGATGTCCCAAAGTCACAGACATCTACGTCAAGCGGTACCCCTTCTACACCACCTCGTCCAAAAAAAAATCGGAAAAGCTGTAAAGTAGACGTGGCACCCAAAAAAATCCCAATTTGTCCTTTATTTCAATAACCGAAAGTTGGCAACCCTAGTTGGGTGGGCACGTGCCCTTGTGCCCTTTAGAACCAGCTGCCACCAAGATACATACACCGTAGCTGCCACTGAAAGGCGGTATAGGCAAAGATGCGCGCTATATACTCTATAAAATTCGGTAAATGTTCAAAGATGGAAAAGTATAAAAAAACACAACGCATTATTACCACTTTCACGAAAATTTAGTTTAAAAAATTTGAAAACTTAAAAAGTTGGTAGATTTTTCTTGCAAAGTAGATCTATAAATTTGAGCAAAACCCTAAAAGTAGATCTACCCACAATCCACACATGTGTGTGGATTGTGGATCTACCGAAAAATTGGTAAAGTTGACAACCCTGCTCGGCTGTACACATTTTTGGCCAATACCTCAGAATAGGTTAAAATGGATTTGTAGACTTTTGCATGAAAGCTCCATAATTATTACTTTAAGTTTTTGCAACAACCATAGAAAAAGAATAAGCAACAACCACATGATACAAACAGGTAGTTTATTTAATTTTACAGCGTTGGCGATATATTTTTTTAAGCATTTATAAATCACATGCAAACATATCTCTATCTTTGTCTGCTCGATTGTCGATTAATTTTTGGTCTCACTTTAATTTGTCTGAGATTGATTTTAAGTACGTTTTGTCCTATGTTGCCGTTTGCGGGTATTTTACCCGAAAATCGGGTATTTTCGTCATGCGGATAAAATATCGGTATTTTGCATATTATTTTCAATATAATTTAAAATACTAACTAATACAATTTTCAGTAAATAATGGTGCATATTTACTAAATAAACATATTTTTTTATTTGATCCTGTTAATATTCTTGTTGACTAATTCAAAATTTAATTCATTTTTTAAAATACATTTTGCCCTATTGGGCAAATGCACTAGAAATTTTACTCTTGCGGGTAAAATCGGGTATTTTTTAATTTTTGGTCAGGAACTTTCATGAAATTAATCCGGCAACACTGGTTTTGTCAGAAAACAAATTTTGTCCTAACCTCAAATGTCATTAATTAATGTATTTATCAAAAAAGCTAATCTACAAACAAATAAAATGTAATTATAGTTTTATGAATGCAATTTTTATCATCTGAAAACCCCACGTATTAACTAGAATTATGTAATATAAAAATATTTTTTCAATGTGATAAGTTTAGTGGTTTGGGGCCCAAAATGGCTAGACAGGATTCTTTGTGTAACCAATCACTTTTGGAGGCCGGCGACCGCCCTTTGGAGAGGCCGCTGGGAGAGCCGGGAGACGTGAAAACACAGTTTGTGACTAGGGAGGGCACGTACCGCCTAATGACACTCAGTGAATACTCTAGGCCCAATAGAGTTGGATACCAGCCTCAGGGGCAAACTCCCCCTCAAGTGAAAGTATCACTGGTCACATTGCCTGATACAAGTGAAAGAATCTGCTTTAACCATGCAAGAGAACTATATGTTTATGTGTACAAAGGTATAAAGAAGGCAGCTGATTTAAGTAAACCTTTGGAAAAAAGGATTTACAAGGGGACTAATCCTACCTGTCATGATTTTAATTCCAGTTCTGCCTCAGTAGATGGAGTTAACTTATTAATAGGTTTTAGTACTGGCCAAATTCAACTAATAGATCCTATAAAAAAGGAAATAACTAAATTATTTAATGAAGAAAGATTAATTGATAAGAGTAGAGTGACATGTTTAAAATGGGTTCCTGGTAGTAGATCTCTTTTTCTATCTGCTCATGCTTCAGGACAATTTTATGTTTACAATGAAGAACTGCCATGTGGTTCTGCAGCCCCTCACTATCAGCCTTTCAAAGCTGGGGATGGGTTCACTGTGAATACTTGTAAGACTAAATCAACACGAAACCCCTTGTTTAGGTGGCTGTTGGGGACAGGGGCAGCAATAAATGACTTGGCATTCAGCCCAAATGGATTGCAACTGGCTGTGGTTTCTCAGGATGGAATATTAAGAGTATTTCAGTATGATAGTATGGAACTGTTGGGTTCAGCCCGATCATATTTTGGAGGTTTATTGTGTGTGGCTTGGTCTGGAGATGGGCAATTAATTGCTGTAGGTGGAGAAGATGACTTGGTTACTGTTTATTCCATGGAACAGAAACGGGTGGTTGCAAGGGCTCAAGGACACAGGTCTTGGATAGCAGCAGTGGCATTTGATTGGTTTTTGGAAGCAGAATCATGTTATAGAATAGGATCAGTAGGTCATGACACACAAATTTGTCTATGGGAAATACCTGAAGATAATGTGGCTCCCCCAAGGCCCAGGGTAAAAAGAAAACCAGATCCCCTGCTACTGGTAGGCACCCCTGCCTGTCCCAGACTTGATGAATGCCCCATTTTGGAGCCTCTAGTTTGTAAAAAAATTGCTCATGAAAGGTTAACAGCCATAGGTTTTAGACCAGATTGTATTATTACAGCATGTCAGGACGGTTATGTTTACACATGGGCAAGGCCCCCATCATAATACAAAATAATATTTTTGTAAATTACTAAAGTACTTTTTGTAATCTATTTTTTGTACAAATCATAGTTATGTATATATTGTATTAAATTATATCTGCATGATGTAGATAATATTTTAAATTATTTTCTCTATAATATGTATGTTCTTGTAATGTACGAATAAATCATATCTAAATTATAACAGTTTTTTTAAATTTACCTGTAAAGTAAAATTATTTTTAAGGGACAAGGCCTTTAAACCAATAGAAACAAAATCCATTTTTTAGTTCTTTTAACCGAATTTTAATTTTAGAAAAATTATTTAAACTTGTTAAAATAGGTACTGTTTATTTTTTAACTCAGTGGCCACTTTTTTAAACTGAAAAAACCTTTTATCGGTTTTTAGTTATTTTGAAAAAATTTCCCTGGTCATAATTTTTAATATTTCCTAGAACTACTCACAATTCTTTAAAATATTTTGTAAGAGTTGGAAGACATAGTTTTGGACCCTAGACATAATCCGGGAAATTTTATAATTTTGTTATAGGTATATTTTATTTTTTAGATTTTAGCCTTTTTGGACAGTTTTTTTGTTGGATCTGCAGCTTGCAGAACATCTTAAAGATTATTTTGATTCTTTATTTTTTTTAAACGACTTAAAATTGAATAATACTTTTTAAAAAAAAGTATGAACTAATAAAATACATTTTTTTTCAGTGAGATATTAAAAACCTTTCCTATAAATGTATAATTTTACTACTGTTTTAAATACCCCATAGAGATCCTGTTCAAACCGATAGATATTTGTATCAGAATGTATGGTGTTTCTATAGGGTGTATTGGTATGTATAGGACCCATAGTTGGGATTCATGGTTGTTCTATAGGGATATCCACCCTTGATTTATTTGCTATTGGTTTCAATGGGGAAAATACACATAAATTAGAAATTAGTTTTTCTCCCATAGGACCCAATAGGTTTTAACAAAATTTTGTCAAATGTTTTATGGTTGCTTCATAGGGATATCCCTATATGTATATAAGTATTTATAATGCAAAAGAGAGCCTTACAAAACTTAGCACTTAACACTTAAAATGCACCCAGCAAACCAGGCTGTTCCATTTACATAACCATGATATAACTAACAAAGAACATTGCCATATAAAATTGTTTACATAACATTTACATATTAGTTCTTTATTTTGTTACATAATTATGATAAATCATAGTAATATAACATTTATATAAATATGTTCCCCTCTTGTTATATTTACATCCCCCTTATGTATCAGCCATATAACAATGTTATATATCTACAATGGAACAATGATACATCATTGATATATGGCAATGTTTTATAGTATCCATACAACCTTATTATATGGTATTTACATAGTTTTTCTTTATTTTGTTACATAATTATAATAAAACATTTTAATATAATAGTTATATCAAAATGATCCCTTCTTGTTATATTTACATCCCTATTATGTCATGGCTATATAACAATGTTTTATACCTACATTGTAACAATGATATATAAATGTTATATATTAATGTTTTATAGTATTTATATAGCCTTTTTATCTTACTAACGAACTCGTTTAAACGGTTGTGTCGAGTGCTCTCTATTGTGTTTTAAGTTAAGTTAAGTTTGATTCCATTTTTTTATAATAAAATGGAAGAAAAAAATAGAACAAAATATATTTCCCTATCCCGGAGGCAAAAGCGGAGGAGAATTAATGCAGATCTCAAAATAATGGGTGTTGAGGTAACCCAGCAAACCAGGCTGTTCCATTTACATAACCATGATATAACTAACAAAGAACATTGCCATATAAAATTGTTTACATAACATTTACATATTAGTTATTTATTTTGTTACATAATTATGATAAAACATAGTAATATAACATTTATATAAATATGTTCCCCTCTTGTTATATTTACATCCCCCTTATGTATCAGCCATATAACAATGTTATATATCTACAATGGAACAATGATACATCATTGATATATGGCAATGTTTTATAGTATCCATATAACCTTATTATATGGTATTTACATAGTTTTTCTTTATTTTGTTACATAATTATAATAAAAAAATTTAATATAATAGTTATATCAAAATGATCCCTTCTTGTTATATTTACATCCCTATTATGTCATGGCTATATAACAATGTTTTATACCTACATTGTAACAATGATATATAAATGTTATATATTAATGTTTTATAGTATTTATATAGCCTTTTTATCTTACTAACGAACTTGTTTAAACGGTTGTGTCGAGTGCTCTCTATTGTGTTTTAAGTTAAGTTAAGTTTGATTCCATTTTTTATAATAAAATGGAAGACAAAAATAGAAAAAAATATATTTCCCTATCCCGGAGGCAAAAGCGGAGGAGAATTAATGCAGATCTCAAAATAATGGGCGTGGAGGTAAGAAATTGTATAGAAAATACCCAAGACAATGTGGAATATACTGAGGCTAAAACCGAAGTATTATCTTTCCCTAACCAGCCAATAAATAAACATATAATAAAAATATTTTTACAGAAAATTTGGGAGAATATTCAGGAGGTCATAGGAAAAATTCCCATACTTTTGTGGAAGATTTGCAAGATTTGTGTAATAGATACTTACCTATAGTCAACTTTTTATTAATGATCTGTTAAAAGTTTTGAGAAAACATTATTGCAAAAAGAAGTAGAGGCTGAATTTGTAAGTATATAAAGGGTGATTTTTAAACCTGTTTAATAATGTTAATTTGTTTTTAAAACAGGGTGCTAAAAAACAAGCGACAAATTATAATTTAATGATATTTGGTAGCCAAAATAAGAGTTTAATTTCTATATATTTTTTAACTTTATACTGTTTTTTCAACTGGTACTTAAAAGATACAATTATTTTGCTAAATACCTAACCAAGATGGATAAACTTTTTTATTATAATTGTTGTGACAATTAATTTTATGCAAATTCCATATTTTTCATTATTTTTATATCTCTTAAGGTTGCAGGGTGCATTTGACTTGAATAAATAAAATCAAACAAATTATTATTTGTACCAAATATCATTTACATAACTACATAAAGAATAGTTGTTCTTTGTTTTGAAAACAAATCAATAAACAAAAATAATATTAAATTGTATTTTTTTTTTCAGTTTCAGTATATATAACAAAAATTGGAGGCGTCTCAGAGAAAGATGCCACAGTAAGAGTTATAAAGAAAATCTTCTCAAATAATTTGGCAAAAGATTGCTCTTGGCTGGGGCTAAGAAACAACAATAAAATTCAAAATTTGAAATATTGAAGGGTAAAAATGTAAATTTTATGGGATTTTTTATTAAATAAATTTTTTTAAGCTGCTGTACTTCGACAGACAAAAATTTTGAAGGCATAGTTTCCGAATGGTTCCGGCAGGCCAAACAAAGATTTGGTATACCCTATAGGGAAGCAAAAAACCCATGAAAAGAAGGTATATTAATATTAAATTCATGGGATTGCTTTATCTTTTTTACCATATATTTTTTAGCTTTGAAGTATACTTCAATTCAATTAATATATTAATGTATTTGGGATTTTTTTTTGTTTGGAAAAACTTTTCGTTTGTTTTAAGAAGTTAGAAAGAAGAAATGATTTGTTTTTTTAATTAAAATAATTTTTAATAAACATTTAAACCAATTTGTTTTTTTTTAATCTCTTTCAGAATCATTTATTTTTGTAATGTTTACTTATTATTTATGTAATATTTATTTATAATTTATTTAATATATAATCTAACTGGCATTAACAATTTCTTAGTTCTAATTTGGTATTATGGCAATTTTAAAATTTTGTTGATTTTTTTTTCAAAAAATTTGCCATAATACCAAGTTAGGGCTAATCAATTTTTAATACCAGTAAGATAATATATTACATGAAATTATATTTATAAATATTTCATAAATAATATGTAAATATTGCATAAATTATATATAAATAAGTAAATGCAACATTTATGTAAATACGTTTACATAACTATGATATGGCGCTGTAACATTACAGTTACATATCTATGATAAAACACTGTTACATCACAGATACATACCCAGGAAGGGGTCTTGAGGCGGACATAGGAGCATCGCCATTACATATAGGTGACATAGGTGTTGCATAGTAAGGAACAATTTTTATGTAAATGTTATATCACTGTTACATAACTGATATGGCGCTGTAACATTACAGTTACATAACTATGATAAAACACTGTTACATCACAGTTACATACCCAGGAAGGCGTCTTGAGGCGGACATAGGAGCATTGCCATTACATATAGGTGACATAGCTGTTGCATAGTAAGGAACAATTTTTATGTAAATGTTATATCACTGTGACATGATTTGGTTTGCTGGGCATAAACAATATAAATATCTTTAAAAGAAAACTGCACCAGTTTTTAATTCAAAAATCTTTTTACAGTGTTGGGGAATACTTAAATATGTAATTAAAAATATTCGTTTTTTTGTTTTAATTTAGTCTTAATATTGTGTAATTATTACTATGTAACCTGGACTAGTCCAATACCTTTGTAGGTCATTTGTGGACAATAAATTACTTTACTTTACTATCCTTCCTTGAGTTATTTGCTATAGGTCGACCGAGATCTCAATAGGAGAAATGTAAAAGTTATGGTGTGTCTATAAGTAATTTCCTATAAATTTTTTATCGGGCCGTATCCGGAAAAAACCATGGAAAAAAACACATATTGAGTCCGTTAGCGCCCGATAGATTATTTTTATGGGTCTCTATGGGGTATTTTAAGCAGGGTTGGGAAAAGCTTTAATTTTAAAAGAAATTATTTAAGCATTTACTATTTGTTTATTAAACAAATGGTAAATTTTGAAAAAATAAGCTTTGAAAAGAATAACAAACATTCTAAAATTCATTATGCGGAAACTACTAAATCGAATAATTTGAGATATACGGGAGCTTACGATCAAGAAAAAAAATTTTAAGTAACTTATTTAAAAATTAATCCTTTTTCGACTTTTTATGATGGTGATACATCTGGAATCAGAGTTAAGTTCGTAAATATTTTGTCCATAGGCTTCTACATAAACCCTGAAAATTTCAAATGATTCAGCACATTCTGCATGATAAACTAAAAAAATATATTTTTCAAATTTTTTTTGCAAAAAAAAATTTAAAAAGTTTATTTGAAAAACCTCTTCATGTACCCTCTAGAGATGCGTAAGCGATACTTATTTAAAAAAAAGATTTTCGCCAGATTGTGAAAATTAATGGGAAAAGTTACTGGGACATTTTGAGTTTTGCCAATAATTTTCAATATGAAGTTTATATTATTTTTTAACTCAAGTTGCACCAAATAGACAGTATAAAAATATACTTTTATAAATAAAATGCGGTAAAAAAACCCTATTTTAAAAAATGCCCATATGGTGCCTTGCAAAAAATCCAGTTTTAATTTAATTATTAATAATTCCAACTGGGAAGATTTTCCCGAAAATAAATTTACAGGTTTTACAGAAAATGGCCTGCCTTTTAAATAGAAATAAAACATATTTTAGACAATACAATTTAATTATTAAAATTTAATACTTTATAAAAACTAGGCATAAATGTTTTATTATAAAAACAAAATTTATTAAAATGCAATTCATTAAATTCAGAAGGTACAGCAGCTATTATAGCTATTATAATAATACTAAACAATTATTGAAAATGATGATTGTTGTGTTTACAGAGCTCCAACAAGTCACTGTGCAGTTCCTGAGAATTAGAGAACCTGTCTACCCAAGATTGCAGGAATCCCTCCAAACTGGGCTCATAAGTAACCAATTTAACACTATCATTTTCTAATACTGTGTTACACTGTACAAAAATCTTTCTGGGCTGTTTGTTCGCCAAAACTATCGACCTCCAACTTGTCCATGGCTCCGAAACTTCGTCAAATTCGTTATAAAGTGCTTTAGCTGCTTCAACATTTCCAGTGGCTTTGTAAATTTGCAGTTTTGTTAAGAAGTTGCCGATAGCTTTTTTGCCCTCGGTTTTCAGCAATGAACGGTCCAACGTCACTAATAAATCGTCCTTTTCAGGTTGAGTCACTTTGGCAACGCCAGCTTTAATGAGGACTCTAGCCAAAACAAAGCGGGCCTAAAAAATAAACAAGAATTAGTTTAATAATAATTAGTCCAGAAAACAAAGATTGTAGAAGGAAAACTCGTTTTATTTTTTTTATGTAGAGTCAGGGGTGCTGATAATGAATCAAGAATATTCCCCAAAAATTTCTTTCTGCGTCCCCTAATTTCATCCCCCGAAAGGGGAGTTTTTTTGCTTTTTGGCTCATAATTCGCTAACCGTACATTTTTTCAAAATTTGTCCTTTAATACTTTTTATTATGTACTAAATAAGGCACACGTTAAACCCATTGCGCACCTATATGATGTTTTTCAAAAATTTAGTTTTGCAGGTACCCAAGTATAAATTTTTCGCTCCCGGCTCCGGGATCCGTACCAATCCCGGCTGACGTCATAGACAGCGGATGACGTTTACAGTTTCGTACAAATGACGTCAGCGGTAACCGGGAGAGAGGTGAATCCCGGCCGAAGCAATTTCGCGCGTTAAAATAGTTTGTCGTTGGCATAAATCTTGTGGATTGTTGTGAAGTTAAAAGTGTAATCGTGAATTGGAAAATGTAGGTACACTGAGAAAAAAGTTTATTGCTCCCAAATAAAAAAAATATTTAAATATGGGACAAGGGTACAGTTTATTTATCCTAAATATATTTTTATTCCCGACATATAAAGTTTTACTAAAGTATATTTATCGTTATTATTTCGACTATTTAGAGGTAATAAACAATATATTCACTATTAATAAAAGTATTAGCTACACAGTTTATTTGTCCCATTTTTTTCTCAGTGTATGTACTAGCACAAGTTTTTTATTCGTAGCGTTAATTACTGATATAATATCAGCGATATTGTACCTGAAAACTAGGTACCAACATAAATACTCTATGCAAAACGCGTCAAACCTTTTACCTATCTGCGTCGAAATCACTTTCCTGATATATCAGGAAATCAAAATGATATCAAATAGAGTAATTGCATCAAAAATGAAAATCCCTAAAAACCTTTTTATTGTAATCTAGAGGTAAAAACACATTGCGAAAGTATTTTTTTATATTCCAAAAGTTCAACCCGGCCCCAAAATATCAAATTGAAAAAAAGGTACTTTTCAAACGTTTCCGAACTCCCGCCATATTGCATGACGTCATAAGCCACAGCTGTCAGAAATCAAGATGTCAACAAATAATAAACACCGATAAAGTTTATGTTTAACATGGAAAACGCGAAACCAAAAATTGGTTGTAAATATTGTTTTGTGCCTTGTTGGACAAATACAACCTGGAAAACTCCTGGGAAAGTTGTCCCTTTAATTATCAAAAGCAAAGTTTATGACCCTACACAGAGTAGTTACGGCTCAGCCGTATTTTCTTGAGTTTATTAATATTTAATATACCTATTCAAACCATATAGGTACCTAGTAAACGACATTTTATTTTACTTACATTAAAATGATCCTTAAAATGAGCAATAAAATGTTGACTGCGGTGACGATGTTTTGATATCGCGCCGAGCTATTTTAATCCACTTTAGCCTTATTTTCCCTTTTGGCACGGTGATAAACCTTTTCCCAGGAGTTTTCCAGGTTGTATTTGTACAACAAGGCACAAAACAATATTTACAACCAATTTTTGGTTTCGCGTTTTCCATGTTAAACATAAACTTTATCGGTGTTTATTATTTGTTGACATCTTGATTTCTGACAGCTGTGGCTTGTGACGTCATGCAATATGGCGGGAGTTCGGAAACGTTTAAAAAGTACCTTTTTTTCAATTTGATATTTTGGGGCCGGGTTGAACTTTTGGAATATAAAAAAATACTTTCGCAATGTGTTTTTACCTCTAGATTACAATAAAAAGGTTTTTAGGGATTTTCATTTTTGATGCAATTACTCTATTGCATACATCCAATATTAAATGTTAAAATGGCATTAATTGTATGTAAAAATTACATCAGTATGACATTTCATTCTGACATTAGTATGTTATGTCATTATGATATCAGTTAAATATCATTATTTTAATATCCGTTACTAAATATTAAATTTATATCAATTTTATGTTTAAATAACAACAGTATGATATGTCATTCTGACATTGGTATGATATGTCATTATGACATCATTTAGATATCATTATTTTAATATCCGCCAGTAGATGGTAAAATGGCATCAGTATGATATCTCATGTTGGCATTATTATGATAGGCCATTTTGCTATAATTCTTTGATCATCTATGCAGCCATTGCAATTGCTTTAATGGCTGCATACAAATTTTGATCATCGATTAATGATTATATATATATATATATATATATATATATATATATATACAGGGTGTTTCTTTTAACTTGAGACAGCTCAATATCTCGAGAAATACGCATTTCACGGAAAAATGTCTTAAATAAAAGGTTAATGTGACTAAAGGGGACATTATTTGGTGTTACTGCTAGCCACCCCCTACCCCTCCTTAAGGGTGAAACGGGGGGTAACTTTGGAAAGTCAAACGGAATGACCCGATTTTTTTCACAGAGTTTGGTAGTACATAAAAAAATAAATAACTTTTTTAGTCGACCTTAACTATAAAGGGGATTTTTAGTACTCAAAAGCGGCCGAAAAATAACACTTTTTCGTCCGCCTTCATTATTGTCCGCCTTTGGTGGCGCCATCTATCGGTTATTTTACATACTACATAATGATATTGACATTACCCACAATGTCAAAATAGAATTTTGAATAAAACCAAATAAACAAACTGTAAAGTGTAATAAAAACGTGTCAGTATTCTAATTTTATAATAATTATTGTCAACAAACATGTCCAGCAGTGACAAGAGAAATGTAGAAATGTTCAACATCCCTCCTGATATAACAAACGAAGCCAACGCTGCTAGGTTAGAATTGCTGCCTAAAAAATCGGCAGAACTTTACGAGAAACATTATAATATCTTCATGCAGTGGTGTAACAATAAGAAAATTAACAAATACAGTGAAAACATAGTGAAATAATAGTGAAACACAGTGAAATAATTATTATATCAATAAATCATAAAAATAAATACGATTTTTTAAGTTTTCTAATGAAGGTCGACTAAAAAATTTTGTGTGCACCACTGCCAAAAAGTGCTATTTTGTCCTCGCCTTCTTTCTGGCCTCGGCTAACGCCTCGGCCATTAAATTTAGACTCGGACGAAAATAAGTCACTTTTTGGCCTTGGTACACAAATAACTATTATTTAAAACTTTTTTCAATTTATCAACAGATGGCGCTGTAATTCAAAATTTAAGAAAAATGAGTTTCCTTGTAAAATGTATTGTTTGAAACGTTTGAAAAACAAAAATTAACATTAACAACAATAGTCGGCTATGAAAACAATTTATAACAAATGTTCGAAATGTCGTCCTTCCATTTCGACACCAAGTGGAGCACCAGCGTAATACATTTTACAAGGGAACCCCTTTTTCTTAAATTTTGAATTACAGCGCCATCTGTTGATAAATTGAAAAAAACTTTCAAATAAAAGTTATTCATTTTTTTATGTACTACCAAAATCTATGAAAAAAATCCCCGTTTCACACTTAAGGAGGGGTAGGGGGTGGCTAGCTGTAGCACCAAATAATGTCCCCTTTGGTCACATTAACCTTTTATTTAAGACATTTTTCCGGGAAATGCATATTTCTCGAGATATTGAGCTGTCTCAAGTTAAAAGAAACACCCTGTATATATATATATATATATTTAATAATAATTATATTAAGTATAATGTTGATTAATGTGGAAAATATTTAAGAAAACCAAAAAACCCAAACAACTGACACCTGTTTAAAAAACAGATATAACAAAAAAATTAAGCTATTAGTGAGTGACCAAGTAAATTTAGTTTTAAATATATTTTTAGCACGTTATTTAAATAATGGTAAGTTGAATTCATTTATTATTACTTTGAGGCTAATATATTGATTCTTTAGGTATACATAGGTTCAGGTATAGATTATCATCATTCCACGGCTGAGACAGGTTCCAGTTTGGAGGAGAATAGTACAGATCATGAGAATAAAATTTCAAATACCGGGGGCTCCACAGGGAAGATGATGAAAATACATGAGAAAATAAAGTGGATAAACATGAATACCGAATTTGATGAAGTGGATAAGTAAAATAAGTTAATTTATGACTAAATTGCAATATTCCAAGAAAGAAGAACTAAACTTTAATTTTGATTCCAAATTTGCCAAAATTTGCCAAAATCACCAAACACATTCTTAGCAAGTTGAGCAAATTTTAATATAATAACGATTGAGAATAATTAAAAAAAAATGATCCAGTATTATGTAATACAGTGTGTATCAGCCAAATGGAATAAATTCGATAAAACATAAATGGAGGCGTGTTCCAAAAAACGCTCGGACACGTCGATAGATATTTTTATAGTTGAGCATGTTTTTCAATAAATACTTTTTGTCCAGGGTGTGTTATGTAGCAGTGGCCAAAAACAACTTTCTTATTTCAAATGCAACATCCTGTATATTATTAAATTTTTGGATCGGTTGAAACGCGGTAAATAATTATTTTTTAGCCTACAACAATAAAGTTTAAATTATACACCAATTAAACATAAAATTTTAAAAACATTAGGTATAACAAAATTAGGTTATAAAAGCACAATGGATTGTGAATAAAACATAATTATGTTTTATTCACAATCCATTGTGCTTTTATTGAGGTTTTTATTTAGGTACCTTTCCATATTTAAATTAAATATCTCATTAAGTATAAATAAAAAACATTTTGCAAAATAAACTTTATAAAATAACCCTTTAATTTAAATAACACATAAAACAATATAAAATATTAAAATTATTGCACAATAATTATTAAGATTTTTTTATTGTTATAATAATAGAATAAAACATCTTAATGTATGGAATATATCAAGTAAAAATATGCTAATAATTATTATAAGGATGATTTTACTATATATATTCGATCTGAACTTAGTTTTTTGCCTTTCCTGTTTTTCATTTGAATCAGTAACTTAGATTCTATTATCATTTTTGTCCCAAAAATGCTGTGGACTTAAAATGTTTTAGGTAATTAATTTAAAATCTACATGACTTTTTGGTTTATGTTTGGTTTTATTATTTTTAATCGTATGCATGACTGGATAATTTCCGTAAAAATAGGTAGGGGTAAAACTTTGATTCCCATATTTTTACAATCCAGCATTGCTTTTATTTTTGATTTTGTTTTATTAAATTATAACTTCTTTTATATATTCCAAAATAATCCAGTAATTGTTTTAAGGACAATTGTTTATCTTCAATAATTGTATAAAGGGACTCTTTTATAAATGACTTAGGTACTTGTTGTAGTGGCTCCACTTAATTTGAATATATTTTTTAAATATATCGGCACTCGTATTCTCTCTTCAAATAAAGAAAATATTTTTTCTAATTTCCAAGGCATGTTTAAAACTAAAGTTAAAAAAGTGCGTTAAAACATTAGGTATCATCAATATACTTATTATCAAAACTATTTAAGAATTTATAATAATTTAAATTAATTTAAAAAAAAACGGAATAAAATACGAATTTTCGGTCAAATTAAATCTACCGGTATTATACCGCGGTATTCATATAATAGATGACGCGCACCGTTATGCACAAAATGTGCATATTATGTATTACGTATAACTCAAAGTATAACGTGGTATTTCTTTGTATTAGTATCACGTGATATTACTTGGTATTACATCCAATTTGTACTCCTATTACTCCGGTTGTTTACCCCTCGCCTTAGTGTTTTAAACTCGTCAACCACATCTTACTAGTGATGGGTCGTGATTTTGGTAACGTGATTTTGGAACGTTATTTTTAAATCACGTTCCGGAACGTTCCTAAATATATCGGAACTATGTGACAGCGGAACGAACTGAATAGAAACAAAGAATCCGACCATCGAATGAGTGAACGGAGCGAGTGGGAAGGGAACGACGTGAAACATGGAACAGAACGAACGTCGCTAATGTCGGAACTGTTTAAAGGCGCAGTTACCTCGTTTCGAAACGTTTCTTGTTCGACTTTTGCGGCGCCGATTTCTGCTGAACTATATCGGTGCATATAACCAATATAACTAGGCGGGTGGAATCGTTCCGCTGAAACGGTGCATAAAAAATAGATAGACAAAACATTCAAGGAATCAACAGGTTTTTGTGTATTAAAGGGGTCCCTAGACGTTCAAAAAATATTTTTGCTTAATATTACTGCACAAAAAATTAATTATTGTCTCTATAGAGACAATATATATAAATAAATTAAGCAATATTGTCAACACACTGTTAACTATATTGCTTAATACAACATATTTTGCAATAATATTGATAGTGTAGGGACCTCCTTAAACCTTATAGTGTATAGCAAAAGTAACAAACAGTAGCAGCCATAGAATAATATTGAATTATGAATGGTCTTTATTCAATAGCAAGAAAAATAAATACAAGTTACAATATTTAATTTTTGTATTAAATTTGTTATGGTGCGGTCAACAGAACTAAGAGGTGCGCCAGACAAAATGCAGTCGAGTCAACGCCGCTGCCGGGACGTTTCTCCCAGCAACGCGTTGCAACGTCGTGTCGTACTCGCATGTATTGTGAAATCATTTACCCTACGTTCCGAAATCACGTGATTTTGGTACGTGATTTTTTAGGAACGGAACGGTCTGGTACGTTCCGGATTGGGAACCGTTTTTTCCATCACTACATCTTACAGTGACCGCCATTTTGGATTAATTTATTTTTATGATAAAGAGTAGACACGCTTATACGTAGTTTTGTGGTGTAAGAAATTAGTGTCTGTATTTAAGTAAAATTCTATATCTCTTTTACTTATGCGCAGCAACTAATTTCTTATGCCACAAAACTCTACGTTCACGCGTCCCCACTCTCACTTAATAAGAAAAATTGTGTTTTTTAGAGCTGAAAACATAACTTACCTGGGCATGTGCTTGTAGCCAACCTCTACCAGGTTCGTACAACTCGAGCCCCCTGCCGGCGCCAGCGTACACCAACGACAACCAGTTGGCGTAGACCACGTCATCGGCGTTCTGTCCCTCGTGTCCGAAAATCTTGAGGACCTCTTCGTTAAGACTGAGGTAAAGACCGACGGCTTCAGCCCGGCATTCTTCGTAGGTGGAGCTGAGCGGGCCGAAGCGGGTGTCGTAGGTGTCGCCGGGTTCGTACCACGAGGCTGGCGCATCACCGGTTACTGGGTCCACCAGGTCGGGCGTGAAGTTAAATTCACCCTCGGCGTTTTTGGTGAGTAGTTTGCCGGAACCGTGGCCCAAAAGTTCGTGGAGACCCACCTTAAAGATATAAATACAATGAAAGTGTGTATGTAACATTGCTATTAGATATTTTATATTAGTTTAAAATATAAACTTAAAATAACCCCTCCTACAGCGTGGTAAACCGTTAGTGCGCCATTTTCTGGACAAAGTTGTTAAAAACTGTAGAAATTTTTCTTAAATTGTCAGCTAATGAAAAGCAGGTGTCTTTTCAAACATAGCAAGTAAACACAATTTCTCCAACACCCTAAATATGTTATGAGTTATTTGTGTTTGGCTGTTTATGAAATATACTAATATTTTTACTTTTTTATACCCTTTGTAATCTGTCACTTAATGTTTTTTTTAATTTTAAGTTGTAAATTAAAGCAATTATCTATACTTACATACAAATATAAATAAAATTGAAGAGTTAAAATGTTTGTCTGGGCTAATCTCCGGCTGAATCGATTTTGACGGGACTTTCATTGGCCGGTAGAGAGCTTTTCAGAGAGCAATATAGGCTATTTTTATTGAGTTACTGCTTCTACCTCAAAGGGTCATTAGCAGGTGTCAACATAAGACATAATTAGTAATACATGGTAGGTATAGTAGTACTATAGTAGTATAAATATATATAAAGTAGTATATATTAAATCTTGTTCAGTATATTTAGAAGGCGCAAGTCATTTAGAAGCTTGGTGGTATCTTTGATGTCTCCCCCAATCATATCACTTAAGGTGGATGGTAGTTGGCATTCTTATCTTAGATCCTTTAATAAAGGGCATTCTATTAAAATGTGTTTAATGGACAAAGGCAGTGATTACATTCAGGTGGTTCTTCACCCTTTAGTATGTGTTCGTGGGTATATTCGGTGTGTCCTATTTTCAGTCTAGTTAAAATAATGTCTTCTTTTCTGTTTTTCGTAGAAGGCCAAAATAAGGTTGAAGGCTTTATTTCCCGTAGCTTTGCATCCCCTTGCTCTCAAATACGTTGCCATACTTAAGTGGTTTTTTGTATGATGTGTGTTTTTAAATCAGCGGCTGTTATTTTTTGTTCCATGCAAGCCTTATTAGTAACTGCACGGGCTGCGGCTTGGTCTGCTAGTTCATTGCCTTTTATAGCAATATGGGATGGTACTCATATGAAAATAGCTTCATTATTCTGAATTTGGATATTATACAGTTCTTGCTTTACCAGTTTTACTAAGTTGTTTTTAGGATATAGTTGTTTTAACGCCTCTACTTGAGTAAGTGTGTCTGTTAATATGAGTGAATTTTTTTCTTTCTATTATATGTTTTAATTCTTCCCATATAGCATACATCCTGTAAATATGCTGCATAGTTTGGAAATGTTAAAGGTTTGTTTAGTATTAGCAGTGACAAATGCAGCTCCCCCTCCTTGATTCGATTTGTAAGCATCTGCATAAACTTGGACATACTCAGGATATTTGCCAATATTTCATTAAGGTGTACATGAATGATGGAATGTGGTGTTTGAGTTTTATCATATTTTGTTAGTGATGTGTTTATAGTTCTTGCTACAGTATCGCTTGTACTAGTCAGACGTATATTTCTATCGCTTCACAAACGATACAAATAACCAGTGGATTTTAAATCCAGAATACCTAAAAGGTAATTATTCTATAAGTTTTTGATCAACAATGTATAGTTCCGCGAATCCCAAGGTGCATAATCAACTCATCGACTAGGAATAAAGTGCAAAGTGTATAGTGTCACCCCAACCATCCACCTGTTCAATGTGGTAGGAAATTGATATCAATCAGAGGAAACAAGGGGCATCCGCAAAATTTTCGGATAAGTATTTTATTAATATTTGCACGTCACTATTCGTAATACTAAGAACTTGTAATTACGTAATTCTCAAGTAGAAAAATCCGTAGGAACAACAAAAGTACATAAAAAAATAACAACCAAAATAGGTGAACAGGGAACAACAAACCATCGTATTAGACCAAAAAATACCTATAGGTATTTTATATATGCCTAAACTGCAAAGAAAGTTCGATAATAAACCCACAAATCTTAAGTAACACAAGAAACCAATTACTGATCGTCTAACATAAACATAAACAAATAAACCTAAGTACTACTAAGTACACGAACAATAACGACCAAAACGTAGACCAAGACATAGCCTATACAGCAAAATAACAACTCCCGAACATACAGTAATCCCAAATGTTTGGAGTAATACTAACTGCCTGGTGTAGGGGGGTACCGCGTCGTACTAAGATTTGAGTCGGCGTAATTGTCTCCCTCCTTTATGACTAGGGTTGGGACAGTTGAAATTTTCAAATGAAAATTTCAACTTCGAAAGTTTCAAACTTGAAATATTTCATTTAGTTGGAAAATTGAAATTTTTAAAAATTTCAAATGAGTCAAACCACGTCAAGTGGGACCAGAAAATTTCACGAAATCACCGATTTTAAAAATAATCACATTATTGTGTAGTAGGCATGACTCATATGTCACAGTAAAAAAATTGTTTTAAAATTCGTTTTTTTGGTAATGTTATTAAGGTTGACAATTTTGTCAAACTTTAGAGCACGGTAAAATTGAAAAAATAGAATCTCTGGGACCACTCTGTATAATTGAATTAAATTTTACACACTATTGTAGAAATGTTTAGAGTATATAATGATCATTTAATTAAGGTTAATTTGTTTAAATAAAAGAATTTTGCATACATTTATTATAAACAATTGAAATTTTGTATGTGTTCTTCACGCTGAAAAAAAATTAATCTTGTGTCATAATATGCGGCAAACGTTTCCGTTTAATAAGATGTACTCAAAAATTTGCCTTTCATATGTCATTCCGGAGATATTAATTTTTTTGTCCCGCTATGCGCTTGATCAGTACGCGGCGCGCTTTGCTGCTAGCTCGTCAGCACACGCGTGTGCTGACGAGCTAGCAGTAAAGCGCGCCGCGGTGTGCCTGAACGAAGTTTAAGTCACATAAAAATTCCGCAGTTTCTTGTTCGGGACCCTTTGGTGACTTAAAAATGATATTTACCAAAATCCTAGCTGCTCCTCTTTTCGAAATTTTTTGAAAAATCTTTTTTCTGCATTATGCTTTTTACTATATAAAAAAGTGATTTTTGTCTAACCCTGTATAAATCGAAGCATATATATAAAAACAGTTTCTCTCGTTTACAATATCGGTGTACAAATGTGTACTCTGGCAAAGGTAGACTTTGCTATAAACAAATAATTTTAAAAAAATTGAATTTTTTACAAATTAAAAAAAACAGTTAGAATTTTGGTAAATATATTTTTTAACTTCAACCAATTTTTCGTTCAAAATTGAAAACTACTAAAAAGCCTAAATTAAACAACATTTTAAATACTCTCTAAGCGTTATTTTATTAAATGTTATTACAAATCTATTTTTCTTGTAAAAGGTTAATAATAATGCCATTTTGTAACATGATAGACCTAGAAATATCTAAAAAAAAAATTGGGAATAAATATTTTTCGCGTGGTATGCTAAAATCATGAATTTACGCTTTTGCATTATTAAAAATAAGTGATTTTTGGCTAACCCTGTATATATCAAATGATGTGAACAGTATTAAAAAATATTCTCTAAGTCTCCTAAATAATATACTCCAACTTTATAAAAATCTGTGTGCAAATGTGTACTCTGTCAAAGAGATAAACAAAAATTTAAAAAAAAATCATGACTTTTCGAACAATTTCGAAAAGAGGAGCAGCTAGAACTTTGGTAAATATCATTTTTAAGTCAGCAAAGGGTCCCGAACAAGAAACTACAATCAGTTTTTGGCGGCATTTTTATGTGACTTAAACTTCGTTCTGGCACACCGTTAAACCGTTCGAAGGGACGAGCTAGCAGCGAAGCGCGCCGCGTACTGATCAAGCGCACAGCCGGACAAAAAAATTAATATCTCCGGAATGACATATGAAAGGCAAATTTTTGAGTACATCTTATTAAACGGAAACGTTTGCCGCATATTATGACACAAGAATAATTTTTTTTCAGCGTGAAGAACACATACAAAATTTTAATTGTTTATAATAAATGTATGCAAAATTCTTTTATTTAAACAAATTAACCTTAATTAAATGATCATTTTATACTCTAAACATTTCTACAATAGTGTGTAAAATTTAATTCAATTATACAGAGTGGTCCCAGAGATTCTATTTTTTCAATTTTACCGTGCTCTAAAGTTTGACAAAATTGTCAACCTTAATAACATTACCAAAAAAAACGAATTTTAAAACAATTTTTTTACTGTGACATATGAGTCATGCCTACTACACAATAATGTGATTATTTTCAAAATCGGTGATTTCGTGAAATTTTCTGGTCCCACTTGACGTGGTTTGACTCAAATGAAATTTTCAATCCGAAAATTTCAAAATTGCCTGTGAAACTTTCAGAAATTTCATTGAAAGTTTCGCAATTTACTGAAAATTTCTCATAAATTTCACATGCGGCCTCCCCTGGGACCTTTAATAATAATTTACAACAGATTCCGAATCAACCAATAAGAACAAGTTATCAAGTGTCTGGGCGTTTTTGTTTAGTTCGGCTTAGATTTGAATACACTATAAGGTAATTATTGTTACTTATATGCATAAATTAATTTAAATAATTTAATTCAGTAACCAATTTAATTTGTAAATTAAATCAGACTTTAAAATTTTTTTAAAAGTCATGATTAATTTAAACTTTTACTTTTGCTATAATTGCATCGGAAAACGGATTAAAAATGCCTTTGGCTCATAAAATTTTGATGAAGTTTCTTAAATTTTTGTAAAATTTCAGTAAAATATATAAAAATAATAAACATATATAAATATAAAACAATGAAAGTGGCACAATCTCATTAGCTTACCAAAAAGTGCTATATCTCTTAGTTTTAGTAATTTTAAAAATATTTTAAAAGGAAATCTCAAGAAATTTGTGGTAAACATAGGTATTTACTATTTATATTATTGGTGCAGGGGCCCACAGAGGGGTAGGAGGTAAGAGAGGCAATTTGCCATGGTCACCGAGTGGGCTTATTTCAATATTACACTTTTTTCATAAATTTCATAAACATTTTAATAAATTTCATAAATGTCGTGAAAATTTCAAGTGAAATTTCAAGTACAAGCAAAAAGTGAAATTTTCCCAACCCTATTTATGACCCTACTTGGCGAACCCAGGAATGGCTACTAAAACTATTGGCATTTCGCTCTTGAGCCCTAATTAGGGGACAGTACGTGACGCAATGGACATTCGCACCCAGCAAATACGGGTGAAGCCGTGCCGTTGCTGGTGGCAAAAGAAAATCGGCGAAAGGAAACAGAGGCCTATGCGGGGCCCGGCGCGATGAGGCAATGGGGCCGGTTATACGTCTTATATACTCATACTCATGTGTTTATAGTTGGTGGCCTAATATTCCAAGCTGGTTAAGAGCTGAGGCAAACTGGTTATATTAGTTAGTGTTAGTTATATTCGTTAATTCGTTGGTAAAATGGATGATTTAGTCTATGCTTACTGCAAAAGGTGGTCTGGAATCTGTCTGAGAAGGTCAGGTTTTTCAGAGGGTGTTTTGAATTTTCCTTTATTTGAATTGCATAGGTTAGACTAAGTCGGGATCTTCTAATATTTAGTGGTGGTTCTTCACAAATTGTATATATGCTATTACCTGGTCTGGTATAAAAAGCACCAGTTGCGAGTCTTGGGGCTGTGTTGTGTATGGGGTCAAGTTGTTTTAAGTTAGATGACTTTACTGTAGCGTATATTATTGAACCATAATCTAGTTTGACTTTACTGTAGCGTATATTATTGAACCATAATCTAGTTTACGCTTCTATAAAGTATTCATAATGTTTCCTTGTCAGATCCCCAATTTTATCTGGTTAGCATGTGCATGATGTTCATTCATTTTTTTATATGAGATTTTCCAGCACATTTTTTGGTCAATAGTCATTCTCAAGAATCTTATTTCTTTTACTTGTTCTATTTCAACTTTATAAAGTTTTAGGTTTAAGTTTGGATGAATAATTCGTTTTGAGAAAATAATATATTTGCGGCGTATAAAATATATATGTACAATATGTCAAAAAGGCATGTAAGTACATTGTACATGCCTTTTTACATTTTAATTTTGTGGCATTGTTAAATTTTGACCCTTTGACATTTGACTTTTTCCAAAAATTCCCAGAACCTGGGAAATCCACAGAATCTATATAGTTTTATTTATTTTTCAAAAAAATATGTTTGTTTTTATTTATCCACACGAACTTTTTTTTATTTTTGAAAAAAAAACTTTTTTTGCCACAAACCTTGTCAAATGAAAAAAATACGCCCAACATCGTTTATAAAGAAGAATTAGAGTAACTATTTCTATTTTATTTTATAAAGTAGATAAAATATATTCTTTAAGTTAAATGGATTTTTAAATTGCACCTTTAAAATCCGTATTTCAGTTTTTGTTAAAAGAATGGTCTAAATTTTTTTCTTAATATTCGTTAAACGACTTACGATTTTTGTTCGTTAAATAGTTTAATGTTTTAACTTAAAAGTAAATTTACTTTAAAAATAAAAATATATTTTTTAAAATGTAAATAAAGGGGTAATAAGCAAAACGGTAAAAGTGCATATTACCCAGATAGCAAACGTGAATACGAAATCACGCGTGAGTGAATAATGTGTGCTATATGATTTCACACGTGAAGTCTTGAACTCGTAATTCACACGTGAGTAGATTATGAATTCATATTATAGTCTCGTGTGATTTAATCGATTTTATTTTAAAATACATGGATTGCATGATTAAAAACTGCACGTTTAAATATAAATAGAATATTAATATTCTAATATCAAAAATATTATATTAATATATTTTCATTTAATATTGTATGTCATTATAATAAATTATAATTATCTCTGGTAACACCCTCCCTTTCCCCATGTCATAAGACATTTTCAGTCACAATCTTTATTTTAAATGTTTTAAAATACACAAATTAATTATTATATGTATTAAATTAATACTATTAATTATATAATATAAGTAGTTATATTATACAATTATATATTATAATATATATCAGTGGCGGATTGGGGATTTTGGGTATACCAATATCTCAGTTATTAGACATGGGACCCACACCAAATTTATAATAGTTTATTATGACATTAAATAGACAAGTTCGGCGCAAACAGAATTTAAATTGAAGTTTGCGCAAAAAAGTTAGTTTTTTGTGTCGCCTCACCTGGCTTCTGGCCCCCCCATTTGAGATACTTAATTCAAATTAAAGTTGTGCAATTTATACTTCACTATAATTTATCGGTAAATTTAAAATTTTATTTGAAAAATCCAAATATTACAGATTTTATACCATATTAAATATTTTTTTATTATAATAAAATAAATAATAAAAATTTTAAATCGTATAAAATCTGTAATATTTATATTTTTTAAATAAAATTTTAAATTTGTCGATAAATTATAGTGGAGTATAAATTGCACCACTTTAATTTGAATTATCCCAAATGGGGGGGCCAGAAGCCAGGTAAGGCGACACAAAAAACTAATTTTTTTTCGCAAACTTTAATTTAAATTCTGTTTGCGCAGAACTTGCCTATTTAATGTCATTATAAACTATTATAAATTTGGAGGGGGTCCCACGTCTAATAAGTGAGATATTGGTATACCCAAAATCCCCAATCCGACACTGATATATATTATTATAATTATATATATATAATTATATATATATAATTATATATATTATAGTAATTACATAATATATATTGGTTTAAAAGGTCACAATTATATGTTATAGGTACATTAATAATTAATATATGTATATTATATATTAATTAATTAATTAGTTAACCTTAAGGTTATAATTGTAATGTATAACCTATAAATGAGGAGCAATCAACCAAAACCAGATAAATCCATTTTGACTTCTTGAATGATTCATATTTCTTTTAGTCGGATAAATCAATTGGAAAAGTGAATTTCAAGATAAACTTATTATAATAATATATATATTATATACTAATATTAATATTAGTATATAATATAATAATTATTATATAATATTAATATTAATATTATGATCATATCATATTATGATAACAGGTTTAGCTTGAAATAGATATTTCCAATGGATTTATCTGGTTTAGTCTGATTGCTTCTCAATTATGGCCTTTTAAACCAAGTTTTTGTGTATTTTTTTAAGGTGTTAAAATAAATATTTCGACAGATTAAATTATTTTGAAAAATGAAATCTATATTCTAAAAGCGCATGCGCAAAAAATAAAAAGTTCACGCGTGATGGCAAATTGAGCATCAATTGAGGACTCATCTGTCGCGTTATATGAATTCACGCGTGAATTTAATTTTCACGCGTGAATTCGTAGTGAATTCATAGTGAATTCATTTTGCTATCTGGGTTAGCAAGAAAATAAGTTAAGTGCAGAATTGGGTAGTTTTTTTAATTTTCCCATAACGTCTGCATGTTGATTAATGCAAACATTGAAACAAGTATCCAGATTTTTGTATATATAGCAAAAACTTTAGTTAATAACTCCACTTCTCTTTTTTGCACTTGTACCCTTTTGCTTCTTACCCCTTTAAATGTAATTACATGTAACTAACAATTGTGAAATTTAATAATAAAATTTATTTCACTCGTTTTATTTTAAAACTTACTTGTAATTCAAAAGCGGTAACTCTCCATTTTTGCAAAATATCAGCGTCTTCTTGAGTCAAAAAAGGAGTTTTAGACATCTGATAACTTGCAGGTATAACATTTCCTAAAGATACGTTTTTAAAACCCTCTGTTTGTCGTATGTCATCATCTAACAATACAAAACACATTGTTTAAAATAAACTATAAATAATACAAAAAACACTGTTTTCTTACAGTTGGGTATGTTGATACCAGCAGGTATGCCACTTCCAGCAAATGTAACAACATCCAGGGATGTAAAATCTGGTTTCAAAAACTTATCCTTTTCAAAACCTTTACCCCAAGGTAAGAGGGTGAGGAAATGTTCAGCATTTGACACCAATGTAGTAAATTTAGCGGACATTTCTCTATTAACGGCTGCCACAAATCCTTCAAATTCGCCTCTAATACCAGCAGGATCCCTAAAAGAAAATAATTTTATATATAATATAAAAGTATACAGTAGGGTGATTCATTTCCGTTTTTGTTTTCTTCGGTGCTCAAGCAAAATATTAATCTACATATAGAAAAAAAAATCTCAACTAGTTTGAGCTCTTAATATAAATTTTAAGTACTTACTATTTAAATTTAAAATGGTACCGTTTAAAATGCATGTAAAAAATATATATTTTTTTTCAAATTTCTAATGCTTACCCACCTTTGACAATATTGCAAATCGGTTTAATACACCTTATGGGGAATTTCACGCTCTTTAAAATTGCTTTTGAGTTTTTTTTTGTAACTCGCATTGGTTCACCAGTAGGAGTCGTCAAAGGACAGTTTTTCAAAAAAATCGTTTTTTTTTTTATTTTTTCTAATAAACCGCAAAAAGTAGTGAGAAAAAAGGGCTGAATCATAAAAAAAAGTTATCCAACCAATATTTAATGAATGTACAGTCATTTTTATAACTGAAAACGTAAGAAATTGATAATTACCAAATCATAATGTTATTTAGATTGATTTTTTCTATTTATTATCATTATATTTCCCTACATGAAGAAGTTTTTTAAAATTATTGATTTCTCACTTATAATGAATATGAAAACAACAGATAAATTCATGTATCCGCATTACAATGTACATATTGACTCTATCGAAAAGATACAAAGAAGATTTTTAAAACTGTTTTCCTACAGAATTGATCACGTCTATCCCGCTAGAGGATATGATCATAATATCCTATTATCTAGATTTAACTTTGAAACTCTTTTAGTTAGGCGCAAAGTTATAAGTTTAAAATTTTTGTGGAAACTTTTTAATAATCAGATTGACTCTAGTCCCATTTTAGGTTTTTTTTAATATTTTAATACCCCGCTTAGGAGCTCGAAATATGAAACTATTTTATTGTAGTTTTTCGAGAACAAACGTGCATTTGAAATCTCCAGTACAAGTAATGTGCAATAACTTTAATTCTATATGTGGTAACTGCGATTTGTTTAATTCAAGCATTAGGGAAATAGTTTCAAGTTTACTTGAACAATGATATATGTATGTATGTATTTGTTTATATGTGTATACGGGTATATATATATTAGGGTGATTCATTTCCACAAAGTTTTTGTTTTCTTCGGTGCTCAAGCAAAATATTAATCTGCATATAGAAAAAAAAATTCTCAACAAGTTTGAGCTCTTAATATCAATTTTAAGTACTTGCAGTTTAAATTTAAAGTTTTCCCATTTAAAAAGCATGTAAAAAAAATGTTTTTTTTTTCAAATTTCTAATGCTTACCCACCTTTGACAATATTGCAAATCGGTTTAATACACCTTATGGGGAATTTCACGCTCTTTAAAATTGCTTTTGAGTTTTTTTTTGTAACTCGCATTGGTTCACCAGTAGGAGTCGTCAAAGGACAGTTTTTGAAAAAAATCGTTTTTTTTTTTTAAATTTTTTCTAACAAACCGCAAAAAGTAGGGAGAAAAGTTTTTGTTTTCTTCGGTGCTCAAGCAAAATATTAATCTGCATATAGAAAAAAAAATTCTCAACAAGTTTGAGCTCTTAATATCAATTTTAAGTACTTGCAGTTTAAATTTAAAGTTTTCCCATTTAAAATGCATGTAATAAAAATGTTTTTTTTTTCAAATTTCTAATGCTTACCCACCTTTGACAATATTGCAAATCGGTTTAATACACCTTATGGGGAATTTCACGCTCTTTAAAATTGCTTTTGAGTTTTTTTTTGTAACTCGCATTGGTTCACCAGTAGGAGTCGTCAAAGGACAGTTTTTGAAAAAAATCGTTTTTTTTTTTTAAATTTTTTCTAACAAACCGCAAAAAGTAGGGAGAAAAGTTTTTGTTTTCTTCGGTGCTCAAGCAAAATATTAATCTGCATATAGAAAAAAAAATTCTCAACAAGTTTGAGCTCTTAATATAAATTTTAAGTACTTTAAATTTAAAGTTTTACCGTTTAAAATGCATGTAAAAAATATATTTTTTTTTTCAAATTTCTAATGCTTACCCACCTTTGACAATATTGCAAATCGGTTTAATACACCTTATGGGGAATTTCACGCTCATTAAAATTGCTTTTGAGTTTTTTTTTTGTAACTCGCATTGGTCCACCAGTAGGAGTCGTCAAAGGACAGTTTTTGAAAAAAATCGTTTTTTTTTTTAATTTTTTCTAACAAACCGCAAAAAGTAGGGAGAAAAAAAGGGCTGAATCATAAAAAAAAGTTATCCAACCAATATTTAATGAATTTACAGCCATTTTTATAACTGAAAACGTAAGAAATTGATAATTACCAACTCATAATGTTATTTAGATTGATTTTTTCTATTTAGGGAAATATAATATAATAAATAGAAAAAATCAATCTAAATAACATTATGGGTTGGTATTTATCAATTTCTTACGTTTTCAGTTACGTTTATCTGTTGTTTTCATATTCATTATAAGTGAGAAATCAATAATTTTAAAAAACTTCTTCATGTAGGGAAATATAATGATAATAAATAGAAAAAATCAATCTAAATAACATTATGATTTGGTAATTATCAATTTCTTACGTTTTCAGTTATAAAAATGGCAGTAAATTCATTAAATATTGGTTGGATAACTTTTTTTTTATGAATCAGCCCTTTTTTCTCACTACTTTTGGCAATTTGCTCGAAAAAATAAAAAAAAAAACGATTTTTTTCAAAAACTGTCCTTTGACGACTCCTACTGGTGAACCAATGCGAGTTACAAAAAAAAACTCAAAAGCAATTTTAAAGAGCGTGAAATTCCCCATAAGGTGTATTAAACCGATTTGCAATATTGTCAAAGGTGGGTAAGCATTAGAAATTTGAAAAAAAAAACATTTTTTTTACATGCATTTTAAATGGGAAAACTTTAAATTTAAACTGCAAGTACTTAAAATTGATATTAAGAGCTCTACCTTGGTGAAATTTTTTTTTTCTATAGGTAGATTAATATTTTGCCTGAGCACCGAAAAAAAACAAAAACTTTGCGGAAATGAATCACCCTAATATATATGTATATATATATATATATTCTATTGTTATAATATTGTTTAATTTTCTTTATTTTTTCCTTATTGTTAAGCTTAGGCATATTAAATATTACTAATGTTGTTATAAATACATATTTTGTCCTGTAATTGGAATATTATATTCTGTTGGGCAATAAATTATTATTATTAAATTATTATTATTATTATTATTATTATATAAAAAAACAATAAGAAAATTACAACGTGGATTTTGCAATTTTTCAACATTTCTGTCATATAGCAAAAAAATATAAATGAAGATTATTTAATTTTTTGAAGCGAAATTTGAAATATGTTACATAACCTTCTGTATATTCCGATTAAAGTTTTGTTGTTTTTTTATGAATTTATGTGTTGTTTTTATATTCATTATGAGTGAGAAATCATAATAATTTTAAAAAAGTTCTTAGTGTAGGGAAATATAATGATAATAAATAGAAAAAATCAATCTAAATAACATTATGGGTTGGTATTTATCAATTTCTTACGTTTTCAGTTATAAAAATGGCAGTAAATTCATTAAATATTGGTTGGATAACTTTTTTTTATGAATCAGCCCTTTTTTCTCACTACTTTTGGCGATATGCTCGAAAAAAAAAAAAACGATTTTTTTCAAAAACTGTCCTTTGACGACTCCTACTGGTGAACCAATGCGAGTTACAAAAAAAACTCAAAAGCAATTTTAAAGAGCGAGAAATTCCCCATAAGGTGTTTTAAACCGATTTGCAATATTGTCAAAGGTGGGTAAGCATTACAAAATTGGAAAAAAATATATTTTTTTTACATGCATTTTAAACGGTAAAACTTTAAATTTAAATAGTAAGTGCTTAAAATTAATATTAAGAGCTCAAACTTGGTGATAATGTTTTTTCCTATATGCAGATTAATATTTTGCTTGAGCACCGAAAAAAAACAAAAACTTTGCGGAAATGAATCACCCTAGTATACAGGGTGCCCCACAATTAGTATTTTTTAAATAATAAAGGTAAGTAAAAATTAAAGTAGATTTATATTGACATATTAAAATTCAAAACATGCATCAAATAACATTGCAAGTGACATTTATCATATTTACTATATTTATCATTATATAAAACATTTATAATATATGACACTATTATACATTTACATGGACCCTTATTAATTTAATAAAAAAAGTCAATAATATCCTTTGAAGGACTGACAGGCCAACTCATGACCAATCAGAAAAACTAAACATGACCTTTGTAAAAAATGACTAGTTTTTGAGATATTGGCATTTTTATGTAAAATTTAACACCTTAGATCGGTTTTTCAAATGCCACAGCTACAAAATTCCATATGCTAAGATTCTATTACTTTTTTACCTTTTGAAAACAAACAATTTTGCCTGGTTTTTTTATTAGCTAATTTTGACCCCTTCAGACTGTAAAAAATATGACACGTAACTTGGCAAGATATTTTAAAAATTTGCTAATTAAGTTAAGTTTTTAAAATGATATAACATGGTTTACTTTAAAGAAAAATATACAGTGGAAGCAGGGAATTTTTTGTTTTTTTGTTTATATTTTATCATTAAACGTTTAAACGTTAAGTCCATCTTCTGTCCTTATTTGCAGCTAACTTGTCAATAAAAGCCTCAATACTCAGTACTTCACCGTTAAAGTGTTCATAATAATTGTTAAAATTTTAATGCAACAAAGAACTAATAATAAAAGCCCTTATAAAAGCGCTAAACGCAGGAACGCACCACGAATTACGAAATTAAACAAGGTAATCTGTGGCAAACTGGTTTTGGAGCACACTAAGTTTTCCTATTAAAAATTCGCGATTCCCCCGCCACCAGCAGGCTAAGAATATACAGAGAAACTCCGCCTACTTTATCTCACGTGCGACTGTTCTACGTCATCAAAGCTCGTTAGTTTCATTCGTAAGCGCGCGAGGCGAGATAATTATTAAGGGGCTTGGGAACGGTGCGATAATAATTATTAAAAAAAATAATATTAAATTAAGCATTCTATTAATTTAGAATTATGTACTAAAATGATATTGCTGTTTTACTGCAAAACGAGCTCGTAAAATTATTTCAATAATTTAAAACTAAAATAGGAACACTTTAATATTTAATGAAAGTAACAGATATTTATTAAAATAAAAACTAAACAAACCACAAAAACAAATTAAGGGATGTTTTAAATTGACTGCCACCAAGTCAAATGCAAGCAAGGCATCTTTAAAAAAAATATTTTTATCCGTCTTGCATTTCATGCGTTCTTTATTTATTGTAAGGCTTTATTAATACTCAATTTAGGACTTAAATCCGCAGACCGAAGAGGCCACAAAATTGAACCAAGATAGCAGATTCATCTCTCTGAATAAACCTGATCCAAATAAGTTCTCACTCCTTGTGCGTAATTAGCTGTTCAAACCACATTGCCCAGCCTGTTGCCGCAGAATGTTGAAGAAACATATAAATAGGGAGCAGAGTTCCTAGATACAATTTTATGGACTAATGATAGCACATTTGCACATTTGGTTTTAAGAACATGCACAATCTTTATTGTTATGCACTTACATTGAATTCAAAAAGAAAGGTCAATTTTTTTCTACTGGGATTGCAAAAAGGAAAATGTCTATGGAACAGTAATTCAACGTAAATGAATTGAGACACCGAATTATTGAAGCCACAACAAATAAATGGCGCAGTACAAGACGGATCTTTTTTATGGCAATTTGAACACCAATTTTATTTGTTGTGATTCGTTCAGTTTTAACTAAATATATCTTACTTGTATTAAACAAGTGTTTTATTTGAATTTATAATAATTGAAATAATGTTAGAATAAACTCGTTTTGCAGTAGAAAACAATATATTTTTCTTAAAAATAAAACATGGCGGGCAGAAGGACGTAGGTCAATAGCCCTTTGGTTAACCCAATAAAGACATGGCTAATGTTATACCATTTTAAAAGCTGCACTAAATAGGCAATTTTTTAAAATATCTTACCAAGTTATCGTGGTAAATTTTGTTTACAGTCTGAACGGTCAAAATTAGTTAATAAAAAAAACTAAAATCGGGCAAAAGATAAAAAACTACCATTAATTTTATTTTGAACTGTAATCAATAGCAGGCCTAATCAGGGTTGCACAACATAAAATAAAATCCTAGAATATGAAATTTTTTAACTTTGTCAATCTAAGGTGTCAAGTTTCATAAAATTCATAAAAATGCCAATATCTTAAAAACTAATAGGTCAATTCTGTGTTGTCTCGTAAAATTTCTGTAAATTTGTAAATCTATAGCTTACGATGATCTGTAACTATAATGCTTATAGAATCGTTCAAGTGGCAAGTCTGGGATGTTATCTGTAAATGTCCAATTTAAAGTAGTATAAACGAACTACTGCAACTTCACGCCTATTTACTTACGATCAAACATAACCCTATATTTTTATATGTATTATATGTATCAGCCACAGACCAACAAGGTCTGTGGTACCAGCATATAATATAATACAAAAAGTAAGAAATTTAAAGTGGTTGAGGAATAAAATGAGGTAAGATAATTTTACATTAAAAAGAACATATAATATAATGAATAAAATTGTTAGTGTGTTGAGTGAAGAAGTCAATCAATGGTTACCCTATTAAAAATGCCCTATAGAACCCATATTGATCCAGATAAGGAAACTAATATGGATTTATATGGTTCTATATGTCCTATATGGAACGACCTGGTTTACACTTTGGAATCTATATGGTTTAATATGGAATTTCATTTTAAAATGTACAACTTAGGGATTTTTATATGGATTTATCTGGTTTCTGTTTTATGTGTTTTTCCATATATGGAAACCTATATATATAGGTTTCCCTATATGGTTGAATATGGAATTCCATTTTAAAATGTATATATATTTAAACGAAAATTGCATATTAAACCATTTAGATTCCCCTATATGGTTAAATATGGATCTATATGGTAATAATTTTTTCACACCCAAACCATATTGGGCCAGATAGAGCAATATGAACCTATATGGCAATCCCTATAGAAAGCACTTTTCTATATGGTTTTCCAGGTATGGAATTCTATCTGGTTCAATAGTGCAATGCCTGTTTCAAATTCCTATATTGAACCAGATAGATTTTTATTTTGTGTTTCTATATGGCATTTTTAATAGGGTAGTGGTAACGCAAAAGCAACAAAGAGAAAAAGATAAAAAATCACCACTCCTCAACTGTTGAGCTATATATGGATGCAATTGATGAAGATTATGCATTGGGCCAAAGATGGCAGGAACTTAATAAATTTGAACAAGGAGCAGAAAATAAAAAAAAACATTTTGAGCTTATTAAAAACTATTTAGAAAATTATATAAAGCTGAAACAGTTAGGATTTGAAATGAAAAAAATTAAATTTTTAAATCCAAATTTTGATATTTGTCCCATTAATTTTTGACTAATTAGAATATTTATTTATTTTGTGTTTATTTCTTTTTGACCGAGTAGGCTGTGGTTTATTTTTTTTATAATATTATTTTATTTTATTTTTATATGTAAAATAAAAATATAAAGTTTTTGTATTAATACAATAATTCTTTGTATTAATACAATTATTGTTTTATTTAGTCTAAATTAAAATTATTTCTTATGTAGTTGGCCCAGGTTGCTTGTCCCAATTGATAAATATTACCATTATCATATCCACATTGACATAATTAAAAATATTCATGTTTTTAATTTTTAAAATAGCAAAAACCATCTGTAACTAGCAACGATTGGGAAACACCCGATCGTAAATATTTACGATTCTATAAGATTTTCTGTAAGCTACAGGAAGCGCAGAATTGCAAATTGTCTATAAGCTTATAGAAAGTTACAGATTTGCTTATAGATGCTTACAGATGTGCGCAGAATTGACCTATAAGGATTTTTTACTAAGGTCATGTTTTTTTTTAGTTGGTCATGAGTTGGCCCATCAGTCCTAAAAAGGATATTGTTGACTTTTGGGATACCCTGTATACCTATTATAGAACTGATCATAATTATATAAAAAATTGGAAGTGGTAAATTTCACTTACAATGTTATTTAATGCATTTAGTGTAAGGTATAAAAATTGCTAAAGCTAAGTGGACATAATTACTCAAATTAAAACATACTTAAAAGTCTTAAAAAATGATCTACCTGTATGTTTCTATAAAACCAATGTATGTCTCAATGGCTGGCCCTTTATCCTTGATCCAAAATCTGGAACCGTTTTTGTGTTCATCCAGAGAGCCTGTTCTGAATGATTTCACATAGCAAGACAGCATTTCCTTTTCAGTTTCGTTAGCAGCATGTTCTTTAGCTTGTTCTAGCAAAGTTGCCACTTTTCCCATAATGGGAAAATAATCCCCAGTAGTTAGTAAATAGGTAATGTTATCTACAGTCTCTTTTTTTAACTCAGAAATCTGTTCTCCAGCTAAACGAATTTCATAAGTAATCTAAAATTTATATTTTGTTAAAAATATAAATTAATATTTTTATAAAAAATACCTTATTATCTGCCTCATATTTAAATAATCTTGAATTATAGGCTTCTAACTTGTGTGATTTCAACCAATTTTGCACTTTTTCATTATCCTCAGGTGTGCAATTTCGGGAGAGATATGTTGTAATACCTTTGGGTCTGTAACCCAAACAATTTTTTCCATCACTTAAATCGTACAAAACATCTTTTAACTTTAACCAAATGGGTTCCAATTCTGACCATTTGCCACTGACTTTCAATAGAGCCTCAAGACGATCTGCTTCAATATTTGGAATAAATTTACTATCACCAAATCCCTAATAATGGAAAAATTAAAAAATATTAAAATATACTTAACGGAAATAAATTAGTATTTGTTGTCAGTAAAATGTTTAATATTGCTTTAAAGCTACATATGTACTTACTAAGAAACCAATTGCAGGGTTTTGTAATATTAACCCGCGTTTTGTTTTTATGGCCTCTTGAAGTTCAGATTATTTGTGGCCAATGTTTGATTGTTTTCGACTTGTAAATAAGTTAAATTAGTGAATTAATAAAGCAAACAAGTGTTAATTTGTCTTTTATCATTGAAAAAGGAAAATATGATAAATCCTGATCCAAAAAACACCCTGTATCTCGTTTTTTTCGTAAGGAATTCTGTCCTAAAGTTACGGCACGGATACTCTGTATATGTCAGGATCAGGGGCGGATCCAGAATTTTAAGAAGGGCGTGTGTCCACACAAATGTTTGTATATAATTTTATAATAATAATAAAAATAAATAAAATTTTGATATTTGATTCCCTGGACCAGAAAACTCCCCCGTTGATCCGCCTAGGTCAGGATTTAGCATATCTCGCTTTTTTCATTGATACAATACTAAATTTTACTTATTTGATTTATTAATTCATTTATTTAATTGATTTACAAGTCGCAAAGAGTCGAAAAATTGGCCAAAAAAAATGCCAACTTCAAAAGGCCATACAATTTGTATGATACAAAAACTTGTTAGTCTGTCAGTCTGCTGGTATACTTATTTGGGCTGGAAGCAATGACCCGAAAAATTGTTGCACTGTGTAATTATTGTTAAAACAATCTGAATTAAACATAGCTATATGTAGCAAGATACATACACCTTAAGATAGGATGGTGCGCATGGTGGGCGGGGCTAAAATACGTCACATGACGTCACTTGATGAGTAGTTTTAAATCTCTAACGTTCGTTTTAATTATCTGCCGGTAAAATTCTGGTTTTTGCGAAGCTGTTAGATGTTAAATTGCTCTGTTTTTTTGTTTAACTTGTTGTTTTTGCGTTCTGTAAGGTTAGAATTACTTTTCAGTGTTTAAATTATTGTTATAGGTTTGTGTTAACCTGTTCTGTTTGTGCTAAAATTATTGTTTTTGTGTTTCGTTGTTTTGTTTGTGTATTAGTTTGTGTTGCGCCATTTGCATTTATTAAAATGCGGTGTGCCATATTTGGATGCATTTCGGACAACCAGTCCAAGAAAAACCCTACAAATAAAGACATTAAATTCCATCGATTTCCGAAAAACATAAGTTTGTGCGCGCTACTGTTTGCTCTAAACATTTTCTGGACAGTGACTACAACTTTAATTTGAAACATAAACTCTTAAACTACTATTTTCGTAGGTAATTTAAATTTTAATAAATATTTTTGGTTAAAATTATATATCTTTAATATCAAATTCACAAAAAACGCACTATGTCCAGATATGTCTTTATGTTTTGATAATATTACTAGCATCCATATTAATAAAATACTTTTAATATCAAATTTACAACAAAAAATAGATTTAAATACAGTAGTATCAAATATATTTTCAATATCAAGTTTAAAAATAACGCACTATGTCCAGATATTTGTCTATTTTCTTTGATAATATAGCTATTATACGTGTATTCGCGCTGCAACTACTCATCAGGTGACGTCATGCGCGGCGCGAACAAAAACTCGTCCGCGGGAGCATCCAGCCCTGCATATGTAGTGATGTAGAGTGGGGAACGTTCCGTTCGTGCTGTGGCGAATATTCGCGAACGTTCGCGCACAATTAAATCGTCCGTGCGCGCATGATAGATCGTTCTTTCGTGTCCAAACGATTTATCGTGCGCGAACGTTCTCTAGAGAATTTTGAGCACGATTCTGGCCAATCGGCGCGTGTATTGCACATAATACAGCCCTGGTAATATCTTCAAATAGTTAACAAACTTAAATATTTGATTTAATAAATATGCCCAGAAGAAAATGCGAGGCATTTGATTTTTTTTTATAAAAAGTTTTTTTATGGTACCTAAATTCTTACATGATGTTTCTACATCACGATACTTATGTACTTTGTATGCTACATAGTAATAATACTCAGTATTATTTCTATGGTATGCTACTTAAGATGTTACTTAAAATTTTGCTATTTTTTACTTAATAAAGTTTTTTTTAAGTTAGAAGTAATAATTGTATTATTTACAACCCAGAATATTAATACATTGTCATTTTTCTTAAGAAGCATTAGGAGAATTTTGAGCATTTTTAGCATTTTGAGAATGTTGAGCATTTTCGGAAAAAACGGAAAAGTAAGTTTTTGAATACTTTATCACACCCCAAACATAAATTCTCGGGTTTTTTTCGTTTATGCTCGTTTATTCTCGTTCATGCTCGGGGAACGTTCTTCTAAAATACGTGCTCGAGAATTTTACATCACTAGCCATATGGTTTGTGGATTAGTTTAATGTTGGACCTTATGGACCTCTTAGTTTTTCAATAATAATAATAAAAAAGAGCTTTCTCTAATTTTGCATTGTAATTGTTAGAGACCGTATTATATGCAACATAAAAAGGCTGTAATATGCAAGGTATGCATACTCCTAATAATAATAGTATTTTCCGAATTAATAAAACAAAGATCCAAAGCCATTGTTTTTTATATGTGGGATGACTTGACATTAAGATTTTTTTAGGTGACAGTGTGATAGGTCTAGACCTTTTTAAGGTCTAGACGGATAAGTTGTCTGGGGCCCTTTACCATTGGGAGTCCAACTAAAGGCTTTTTTCATATTTAATAGGAGCATACATTTTTCTATAAACATAATAATAATTTTCATTATTTTTTCAAATCGTTTGTGTACATATTTTAAAAATTCGGTTAGGTTCAAGATGTTTAGCCTAAACGGTTTAGGTTATATAACTATAAGAACCTTTTTCTACTTCTATTATGGAATTTGACCGTTCTAATATCACTTTTATCTATGGAATGACATATATTCCGTAAAGTGTTACATAATGAAATATTCTATCATCGGATGACAGAATAAACACTCGTGGCGACATCTCTGGTTTTAATATCCAACAAATTTTAGACCGATCCAACCTCACTTTCTTCCAATTAAATTATTTTTCTATGTTATTTTTTGGAAAAGTAGAAAAAGTATAGTCTGAAACACGTTTGGAATTGCATATTCCTCTCTCGTGAAACCGTCAAACTTGCCTTCGGCTCGTGTGACAAACTCTTCACTCGAGCGGAATATGCTGTATTCCAAACTTGTTACAGAATATACTATTCTATTATGGGGTCCTTATGGACCCCATAATAAAAAAGTCAAAAACCTAATAATGTATTGTAAAAAAATAGCGGAAATATGCTACCAGAGCAGGTTATTAGTAAAATATGACAAAATCTTAAACAATAGCAAAAATATGCATTTGCATACAATCCGGTCTCTTTCGTCTTAATTCGATTCAATAGAGAAAGAAAGAAAAGAGAAAAATGAAAATTTGCATTAAATTATTTTATTCAACACCTGCAAGAAACTAAAGGTAGGCGAAATATTAAATTCCCTTATTGTTTATTTGTTAACTTTAAGCCGTGGGCGAAAGGCTACTTTGCCCACGGGCTGAAGTTAGCTTTAAATTAAAATTGGAGAAATGTCGGATATAATTTTCGCGGTAGTTGAATAACATATTATGTGCAATTATTGGTCAAAAGTACGCCACCGTGGCGTACCTTCAGGCGTAGGTTAAAGAGATTCTGGAATGTGCCAATGCCGTTAAAGGGCTCAATAAAAGGGGGAAGCGAATAGCTGTTTGGACGGATAGCAGAGCGGCCCTGGCTCTTGTTTCCATTACGGTGACCTCAAGACTGGTGGGGAAATGCCGAGAGGCCATGAGAGAAATAGCGTGGAACAACAAAGTCTCCCTGGTTTGGGGCCCCGGCCATATGGGCGTCAGGGGAAACGAAGAGGCAGACTGGTTGGTTAAAGAAACCACACAAAGGGAGCCTGAAACCAGAGAACCAGCAATGTACATCCCACATGCATATGTAAAAGGTTGTATTGATAGCTGGATAAGAAAGGAACACATCAAGTTCTGGACGGCATGCCAGAGCCTTTCTACGAGATAAACCCAAAAAGGACCCGGACCCTAAAATTAAATAGGAGGAAAATTGGGCTCTTTGTCAGGGTGACAACGGGACATGGGGGCCTGAGGTAACACAGTTTAAAAATGGAACACGACGTGAATTTTAGCAGGATGTGCGGGGAGGGGGATGAAACCCTACTGCAAGTGCTGACCGAATGTGAAGCACAGACAAGACTCAGATAGAGCAGCTGGTAGCCCAGACTATGGACCTGAAGACCCCCAAGGGGGGCACCCCAAATACAATTTAAAACTATGATTCAATGCGTTGAGGAAATAAGCAGTGCTTAAAGCGTCGCCATATGTAACTAGGAAAACCATAGAAAAAGAAAACTAAATCTACCATAACCTTAAAAATATGTCCACAAATATTGATTTAGTTAGTGATGCCAACTCTTTGTCAATCATTCTATTAAGTCAAACATAAAAATCCTACTAGAATCCTACTAAACCAGCCAAACAAAATCACAACTAGGATTTTTTATACAAAAATAAATCAGACTTGATTAGACTCAATAATCAAAAATAAACCAACACAATCATAAAACTCTTAATATAAAACTAAACATTATTTTACAAAATTAGCCCAAAGTAATACTTATCCGCATGCATTTGCGTGAGCAAAGTTGTACTTTTCCTCACGCTTACATGGCGTACGCGAGTAGAAAAAAAAGCTAAAAATAGAAAATTTTGAAAAAATATTGTTCCTAACACATGCGCAAAGTATTGGTTTAGTTAGTGATGCCAACTCTTTGCCAATCATTCTACTCAGTCAAACATAAAAATCCTACTAGAATATTCTAGGATATATATCCTACTAAATCAGACAAACAAAACTACAACTAGTATTTTTTATACAAAAATTACACTTTATTACTAATCAATGATTAGGCTCAATACTCAAAAATAAACCAACAAAATCTTAAAACTCTTAATATAAAACTAAACATTATTAGCATTTTCGTGCGCAAAGTTATGTTTATAAAATGTAACTTAAATTAGTAGGTATATGTGACTTACAAATTATAACTTTATTTTCAAACACTGGTGTAACTTACATTTGTATTTCAAATTAGGGCATATAATTAAGCTACATTTTCAACGTTTTACAATCTATGAGCAACGTTACTATCAGGTTTAGGTAACAGTATTGTTTGCTAGGATATCCTACTAAATCAGACAAACAAAACTACAACTAGGATTTTTTATACAAAAATTACACTTTATTACTAATTAATGATTAGGCTCAATACTCAAAAATAAACCAACAAAATCTTAAAACTCTTAATATAAAACTAAACATTATTAGCATTTTCGTGCGCAAAGTTTTACTTTTCCTCAAGCTTACATGGCGCACGCGAGTAGAAAAAAAAGTTAAAAATAGAAACTTGCTTGAAGAAAAAATATTGTGCGCAAAGTATTTTTTTGGAACAAAAATTATTTAATTACCTAGGTACCTATGTTTATTTTAATCATTAAAATTGAATGTCTTTTATAAACAGTTAAAAAAGAAGTATCAACATTTTGTCTCATATCAGTTAAATATTGGAATAACTCAAAATTATTAGTTTGAAGTAATTAAATTAAATAGTTTATAGTTCCAGTGATTATAATAATTAGGAGCCATTATTGAGCTAAAGTGCCTTTATAGACCATCCCAGTTTTTTTTCCAAAACTAGAAGAGGTAAATGAGTAAAATTGGTTATGCCAAACCTACTGTAAATAAAATTACATGGTAAGTTGAAATATTGGTCAGGGCCCCTGACTCAAGGGCATCCCAAACAGGGTGGGACTTTTTTGTGTATTGACTGTTTGCCAGTTTAAACCAACATTATTATATAATACAGTTTTTTTATTTAATAAAATCACCTCGTATTAACCCAATTAGTTAGCAGCTTATAGTAAAATTGATTAAAAATTCTTCAATAACCTTTCGTTTGCAAAATAACTATTTTTTTTAAATTTTGAACACCCTATCTTTAGAATAAAGTTATTTATTAAATCATAAATAAATCTTACCTTATAGTTTCCTGCATTTGAGAATACACCAGCAGCGTAAACAAAAAAGGCAGTAACTTCATCCTCAGTAAACCCTTGAAGTAACGCCAACTTCTTAAAATCAGCAGGATTTTGAGCATTAAATAGCTTATGCAATAAAACAAATAAGTAACCAGACTCGGGGCTTGTTTGCAATAATGTGACCAACCCTCCAGTCCATGATGCCTTGCTGATATAGTGCGAATACAGTTTTTCTTTTTCTAATAATCCATTAAATGCTGATTGTACTTCCAAAACTACAACCGGCTGGTCGTTTGGCAAAACATATTGAGACTTATCAATTTCCATTTTTGATCTAGAACGAATTAGTAATTTGTATGATAATTTAGGTCTCTTGGTAAAACTTACATAAAAATTAATATAAACGGATAAACGGATTAAAGCAACTTTCTTTAAAATGATGATACGGCAAATATGTAAAGTTTGTGGTTATGAAAATAAAGATAAGTGACGTTTATATTAATGCGTATTCTTAGTTGCCTAGCGAAAACAAAAGTAATCGTAGTTGCCCAAGTTGAGATATTGCACTCAGTAAAGCTTAATTTTCATGTATCCGTTTGTCTTCTAGAGATTCGTCATTATGTTGTATGACTACAATTATTAATCATTATTTAATTTAGTCGATTGATAATTTCATTATTTATGATTACTCAAAACATGAATGATGGATAATAACCATTATAACCGATTCATGATTACTTTGTTGTATTTAAATACAACAAAGTAATCATGAATCGGTTATAATGGTTATTATCCATCATTATAATTATTATTCAGGATTACATTTTATTAATAATAATCATAATTATAATCATAATCGAATACATTTTGCCCTACTCTGCCCTTTGCACGTTGATTTTGTTGAAATCATTTGATGTTTTGTATTATTGGAAACAGGTTCATCCTCAGAAGATGTTGTTTTCCTAGGACGTACAATTCACAGATTATAAAGAATTTGTGTACTATACATTTGTCTACTGTCTACTATAGTATTAACAGTAGGGTGCCGTATAGGGGGCCAGAGGGGCGGCGCCACCCCGCCCTTCTGCGCAGAACGCATTTGGCGCCCTAATAAGTTGACAATTTTGTATCAAATAAAAAAATGTTGTTTTTAAGAAAGTTCGCTCCCTCCGCCCTTAGACCCACGGCACGCTACTGAGTAATTTGTAAGTATTAGCCTAATACTAGGTGGGTATATATACTATAGATAGTATATACTATATAGTAGGTACATAGATGTCAGTAAAACAGTAAAGTGTACATAATGCATATATACAGGGTGTTTCATAATATATGCGCAGGACTTCAGGATGTGATAGCTCATCCAAAAAGATGAAAAAAGTCGCTTTTAACTTACCCTCTAAAATGCACAATTTTCGAGATATAGGGTGTTGAAATTTTAGAAAAAAAATCGTTTTTTTCGGAACCGTTTATCGTACAAAAACAGCTTTTGTAAGCATTTTTTACTCATAATAAGCTATATAGCTTATTATGAGTAAAAAATGCTTATTATGAGTAAAAAATGCTTAAATGCTTAAAACATATGTTTTGTGCCAGAAAAAATTCTTCTACGCCCCTGAAAAAAGTACGGCTTTGAGAGGCCCATTCGAACCGCCAATGTTTTCTACACAAAAAAGGTACTCCTGGTCATAAGCTCTAAAGTTGACCGTTTTCGAGAAGAATCAACTTTTATGTTTAAAAACATGGTAAATTTTTTGAAAAAAATTTTTTTTTACTAAATAAACAAAATTTATTTTAACGTTAGAACAAGTAACAAAACCAAACGATAATTGCAAAATTAAAAAAAAAATTAAAAATGATTCAAAAAGTTAAATTAAATGTTGGAAATGTCCACCGTTAAATGCACTGCAATCCTTCGACGCATTGACTGTCTAACACGCAGGAAAATTCCCGGAGTGTTCCGAATTATGTCGCAAGATGCAACAATGCGTTCTCTTAATTGGTCAACATTTTCAACTGGAGTAGTGTAGACTAGGGTTTTTAGATGGCCCCAAAAGAAAAAATCTAAACTATTAAGTTCGGGAGATCGCGGGGGCCAAGGGTGCGGACCTCCTCGACCGATCCAACGGTCTTGGTATGTGTCGTCCAAGTATTGGCGAGCAACAAAACTAAAGTGGGCTGGAGCTTCATCATGCATAAAATACATGTTCTGTCTTACACAAAGCGGTACAACTTCCAGCAGTTCCGGCAGTACTTTTTCAAGAAATTGTCGATAATCTGCACCGTTTAATCTGTTCGGTAAAAAATGTGGGCCTATCAAATGATTATCGACGATACTATAGTATCGGCTATAGCCCAAACATTGTCGAAAAATTGCTGCTGATGATGGCCTTCTGAAATTTTATGTGGATTTTCTTCAGCCCATACCTATGTGGTTATTGTGAAAATTGAAAATACCATCTCTCGAGAAAGACGCTTCATCGGTAAACAGAACTTCACCTCCAAACTGAGGATTTTGAGCTATTTTGTCTTGCATCCATCCACAAAAAGCCAATCTTGGCGGAAAATCTCTTGGCAATAAGGCTTGTACTCTTTGGATATGGTAGGTATACAAAAGTGGTACTTGTCTTCGGATTTTCTTCAATTTCGTTGAGGACAGCCTCTTCTACTTGGGGATTTGCAACTTCCATAGGCCGCCCATTATCAGCAGTATTCTTTTTAAAACTTCCATTTTCCCATAGTCGTTGGTGAATCCCAGATAACACAATACATGCCAGAAACATACAATTTATACAATGTTTCGGACTTAAATCGTATATCCCTGCGATGTTTCCTCAGTAACATTTCTGGTGTGATTTCCCCAAGATGTTGCATAAACATTTTAAATAGCTGATATTGGTACAAATATAAAATAAATTTATATCAAAACACATAACACACTATTAAAAAAATAACCAATCAATTTTTAGCAAAACACCAAATTATTAGTATACTTTGTAATTTTTAAATTGAACGCGAACAATGACGTCATACTAGTTACTTTTTAAGTGATTGTTACCTGGGAAATTTTGTTTTGTTTTGTAACCAACTTGTTACAAATATTAAATAAATTTATATCAAAACACATAACACACTTTATTAAAAAAAAATAACCTATCAATTTAGCAAAAACGCCAAGATGTTGCATAAACATTTTAAATAGCTGATATTAGTACAAATATAAAATAAATTTATATCAAAACACATAACACACTCTATTAAAAAAATAACCAATCAATTTTTAGCAAAACACCAAATTATTATACTTTGTAATTTTTAAATTGACCGCGAAAAATGACCTCGTACTAGTTACTTTTTAAGTGATTTTTACCTGGAGAATTTTGTTTTGTTTTGTAACCAACTTGTTACAAATATTAAATAAATTTATATCGAAACTATATACCTATAGATATATGATCAAAACACATAACACACTTTATTAAAAAAAAAATAACCTATCAATTTAGCAAAACCACCAAATTCTTATAATATCAATAACTTTGTAATTTTTAAATTGACCGCGAACAATGTCGTCATACTAGATATTTTTTAATTGATTGTTACCTGGGGAATTTTGTTTTGTAACCAACGGCATCTCTGTAGGTTCGCGGCTTTTATTGCCAAGAATGACATTTCGTGAAAATCGAGAACGTTCTGTGTCGAGAATTTTCTTCTCGTTTTATAATGTGATCACAGTAATTTAAGACTTAAATTAAATTTTAAGTTGTACACTTTAAGTTATTGTTTTGTGTGGGTGGCCTGAGGCGTCTTTTTTGGTAAGTAAATTATGATGATTTGGTAAGAAAACATTATAAATATTATTATAATTAAATTCTATATTAGTTTCTTTTTTAAGGTTTTATTTTTTGTGGGTATTGGTGGCAATAACCTGTATGATTTTATTTCAGACCAGGTCGCACAACAGTTTTCCTTTATTGGAAAAAAGGGCAAAAAAGATTTTAGCCAATCCAAGATTTCTAAAGCTGTTTTAGGTAATAACTCGTCGAATCCGCAAAACCTCGTATGAAAAAAACTGTAGTTTTACAGGAGACGAAAAAAACATTAAAAGCTCTCATATCTGGCTTTTTTTAAATATACCTATAGGACAAATTAATTTGTTTTTAAGGGTCTTGAGATTATCTTGGGAGATAAGAGGTTTTACAATCATGTGCATTATTATATCGACCCATGCAACGAAGACTATAGTAACTCAAAAAACGTGGGTTTTGACTTACTATATGGCATCAACAGATTTTTTCAAGCTCTATTTGGTGGAAGATTACAGTAACCCAGACATGAAACGATAGGCAACCAGTGAACAACTTCCCTGTATAGTAAGTGTAATAATCCACATTCCTACAGGCGAAAACTAAGTTGAGTTACTCTAGTCTACAATCAAAACTGAGTTACAATAGTCTTCGTTGTATGGGTAGATATGAGGTAAGTACTTAATTATGCAAAAAAAATCGATTTTGTCAAAAATGTCTCAAACGAGTTTTTGCGGATTCATCGATGAAGAGTTTTGTAAATTTGTATCTATTTATTTTTATTTATGCGTATTTTCAGTTATGTTAATGGTTTTATGTTAATTAAATGATAAAAGTATTTAATGTTTTTTATTTAAGGAAAAAACCTATAAAAATTTCATAAATGTTTTGTATAAAACATTTCTGTTATGTTCTGAAAGTAAATATAAAATGTCTTAAAGACATACCTACAACATTCTAAGATGATCTCAAAACATCCCAAAAGGATGGCCGAGGGACGTTAAAAAGGGCGAAATGGTCATTGCCAGAAACATTTCTGGTATATCTGTGGGAAAATAGGGTCATTCCTGGGATGTTTCTATTGTCGCATGCATATGTTTCTGGCATGTTTCTAGTATATACTTGTGTTATTAGGGATGCGTTGAAACAAGTTATGGTGTTGACCTCACCGTGTGGTACTTATTGACCAGGATGTCTTTCTTGATACAACCGCCTTGCTTCTGCCGAATTACCGCTCGCCATTCCCTAAAGGTAATGCATTTCGTACATTTCAGCGTTTGTGTAATTCATTTTTAATTTTGTAATACAAACTTACTTTTTGCAGGTACAAACTAATTGTTATTTTGACAGGAGGTAGCTTTTGATTTAAAATTTAAAGCCTACTTGATAAAAAAAATTATACATTTTTTACACAAATGCTGAAATGTGCGAAATGCGTTACCTTTACGGTTTGGAGAATTTTGCAAAGACAACTTTTGAATCATTTTTTTTTATTTTGCAATTATCGTTTGGTTTTGTTACTTGTTCTAAAGTAAAAATAAATTTTGTTTAATTAGTAAAAAATTTTTTTTTTTTTTAAATTTATCATATTTTTAAACATAAAAGTTGATTTTTCTCGAAAACGGTCAACTTTAGAGCTTATGACCAGGAGTACCTTTTTTTTTGTAGAAAACATTGGCGGTTCGAATGAGCCTCTCAAAACCGTACTTTTTTCGGCTGCGTAGAAGTTGAGGAGAAAAACACGCGCTACCCCTTTAAAATTCCACCAATTATGAGTAAAAAAATTTTTTTCTGAAACAAAACATAGCTTATTATGAGTACAAAATGCTTACAAAACCTGTTTTTTGTACGATAAACGGTTCCGGAGATATTCCAAAAAAACGATTTTTTTTCTAAAATTTCAACACCCTGTATCTCGAAAATTGTGCATTTTAGAGGGTAAGTTAATAGCGACTTTTTTCATCTTTTTGAATGAGCTATGACATCCTGAAGTCCTGCTCATATATTATTAAACACCCTGTATTATATAATTATGTAGGTACTTGGCACTAGTGTCTTGTTGCCATGTACACTTAAAATACAATTATGAAGTACTGAGTACTGTACTTAAAGAACTTTGCAATTAGTATAGTACTTGATACTTTGCACTCATTCAGTAATTATACAAAGTACTTTTAACGAAGTAGTTAAGTACATTACACTTGTACTTGGCCCAGCTCTGACCGTATTCGCATTTATTTGGAATACGGTTAAGGATCTTTTAAAAATTTGTTTTTTTAAATTATCTCCTTACACTAAGTGTAAAGTCTTTTTCACCCACAGAGATATTATATTATTGCTGAGATTAAACAGTTGGCTATGGAATCTAAAAGACGATCTAAACTCGAAAATGTACTTTTTCTTATTATAATAGGTAGGGTCAGAATTTGTGAAATCAACACGAAATATTTTTTGTTCAAGTTGCTTGGGGCTAAATCGATAGCTTTCTATGATACAAATAGCCCTACCAACCAGTAAAAAAAAACTACAAAGCTTATAAACAATTGAATTTTGAGGTCACTTTTTTAAAAAGGTTTCATACTATAGTTTGAAACTAAAGAAGATTCATTTACCTCGTGCAATTTTCTTTTACCACAATTTCTTAAAAAAAACTAAATATTTTTTCGACAAAGCATTTTCAAGACCAACCAAACAGGTCCAGTAAATAACATAATTTTTATACAAATAATTTAAACAAATATGTTTAAACCATGGTTTAAACATATTTGTTTAAATTATTTGTATAAAAATTATGCATTCACGAGGAGCTAAACGCAAACAATTATCGCGTCATCCTGCACAGAAAGAACGCTAGCATAGCATGAATGGGTGAGCCATTAAACCAATGGGATCTTGTAATCCGTATTTCTGAATAACAGTTCCTATAATACCAATAGGTAGTTAGCACTTGGTTTATAATCGTTTACTGTTTTTAAATTAACAACAAAAGTTATCGCTCCTAAATCTATTGATATTTATATTAATATTTATTTTCATTTTATGTTAGAATGTTATTACATTAAATAATAATTTGATTTATTTAATAACGTAACTAAATTTAACGCTATAAATTCTTCCCTATTTTGGTTTAGGTAATAGTAATTAATTGAGTAAATAACAATTTAGATTGCTTTAATTTTAATGCATTCAATGACAGCGCTTATTATGTTTATATGTTTACCTACATAAAATTTTTCCGTAAAACCATTTTTCCAACAACGCTTTTTCGAACAGCATTTACTTTACGACAAAAATTTAACCAGAATAAAGAAAACATGTTTTTAGAATAACTTAAAAATTATTATAGATAAACAAAACCCGAGAGTCTCTTACTGTTAATAAGTTTTGTCTCGGGCCGAGACAAACCCGTAAGAGAACGCACAATTTACACCTAAACTTATTTTAAGATATTAAGCACACAGTTTCTTTGAATATTAATTATGGGAAAAGAAAACTGTTTAATTAATTCAAATTTATGGACAATCAAAGGTCCATTATCGTCGTTATCAATTGTCATAGCAGGTTATTAACGAGTCTAATTAATTGTGCCTAATTACATTAAAAATTAATTTATGGCATCACATTTAATTGGTGACGATTCAACAGATAAACACTGGCGGCCGTTAAAGTTGAACTTGAGGGAGTTAAATTACACGTAAAGCTTGCAGGTGTAGCGCGGTGGCCCGTTTCACGATTTGCGGGTAAGCCCCAAGATCCGTTGATAAGACCCTGCTCGGTCTTCCAAAGATTCCCGTTTTTGTGATAAAACACCTTATCTGATGAGTGCTTTTCGGTGGCACGCGAATACTCGACCAATTAATGATTTTTAAGACAAATTTAGATTCGAAGATTATGGGAAATATTTGGCCAGCATCTAAGTTTAATTATATGAGGATTATAAAATGATAATATCACAACTACTTAATTTCCAAAAGGTTTTGTAAAGTGCTATTGAGCAAATCTTAGTTGGTCTGACCAGTTTTAACGCCTTTTCGGTATAACGTGGCAAAATTAACAAACTGAACTATATCGCGAAGGTGAGAGGCAGCCCTTGTAGATACGTAGGTACGTATCACATAATACATCTTAATATATATATGCTTCTCTATCGTCCTCATATTCATTTGGGATGTACATGGAGAGGTTTTCCTTGATTTACTGTTTTTTGCTTTGGTGTTTTCTTTTTTTATTTTTCTTTTCTGTCTTTTACTCACGTTGGTCCTCAGAGCTGTATTGTTTTTTGCTTTGGTGTTTTCTTTTTTTATTTTTCTTTTCTGTCTTTTACTCACGTTGGTCCTCAGAGCTGTATTGTTCAGACTCATTGCTTGTGTAATTTCCATTGTTGCTGCAGTCCATTTTATTTTGGTCGTGGATTTGACTTTTTCAATATCTCCTTTAGAGAGTCCTGTACATTGTTCTTTTAAATGATACCATTATTCACATTTTCCACTACATTGTACTTTGTATATTGTTTAGGACACTGCATGGTTGGTTTGGTTTTGGCACTTATTTTATCAAAATTTAGTGTTATTGTGTAGAATAATGTTGCACTAGGATTTTTGAATCCTTATTTATCCTTACATAGGTAGAATAGTTTATAATTAGTAGCGAATTTTATAGACTTTTAAGTAAAATATCGCGGAACTGGAACTTTTAGGTTAATCTTTTTCTTCTCCATATATATGAATTCTTAAAAATTCACTCTTAAAAACTGACATAGTAGGCCTTGTATTTTGTACAAATATGGCGTTTTTTGCTCCAAAAATACAGTTTATTAAGATCTACACTTTAAAACAAATCCGGTTTAAATCGCACAAACAAACAAATGGGTCAAACTGTATACGTTTTGCATTCATAAAAGAGTCAAATTTTAAGACTGTCAAAAAAAAGTACGACATTTTTTTTATAAGCATAAAACGGAATAAACGGCATAAAAATAGCAAAAACCCTTGTCCCCAAGAAATTGGAAATGTCGAATGTCAAAAACCGATATTTTGACATACGATTAACCTAGCGGCTTCTTGGATTAGGTATATACGTAAAAGAAAACAACATTAATTGTTATGTCTGTGCTTGGTTCAGAATTTGATGAACTGTAGCATTCTGTCTATAGGTAGGCCGCATTTACTTTGAATTGAGCTGGCACCGTATTTTAGGTTTTAACTTGTACCCCAAAATTACTCAATATTTTTGAGGTAATAAATCTGACACAACACAATAACAGTAACAGTCTCGTCATCCTAAGAAAATAGCTCATTGGTAACAGCAACATCACAATGTGAAATTCAAAATTTGAACCAAAAAACTTCAGTAATCAATAAATATTAATTAATTAACATCAAAAAACTTCAAATGTATAGTAAATTAATTGCATGTCACTACAATATACGCTACTAATAAGGTAAAAGGACAAAAATAAGCAAAAAGTTGAATTTTGCTTCATAACTTGTAAATAATTCAAATGTGGTCAAATTTTAATGATTTTTATTCATTCTTGGACTGTTTATTAATTGCAGTTCTTTACATGTCAATAATACTTATAGAAAAATCAACCCTCAGTTAGATAAGATAGTAGACTACTATCTTATAGTAATCTTGTATGCATAAAACCATCTGTGAAAGGTTTTATGACACTTGTTTCACTACTATTAGTAGTGAAACAAGTGTCATAAAACCTTTCACAGATGGTTTTATGCACACAAGTGCCACTTTAGAGTAAGACAGTATTCCAACTAAATAAGGACCTTTTTTTAAAACAGTTGGCCTGTACCAAGCATAGAGTCAAGTCGCTTTTATACATTTTATTATAAATAAACTTTTCTCATTGCAACCTCATCCAAAATAACAACATGGACAAAAGGTAAATGTTGCATTCTTATTTTTGCAAAAAAAGGATTTTATTTTTAATATTGGAGCCCATTGCAGTTAAACTAGTCACAATTAATTGGGCATTAGAAGAGTGATATTTGTCTGCGATTCGATTATGTTTAATTTGACATTTTTGCAGCCAGATTGGCCGTTTCTAAGTCGAGATATGATGATAAAATTGTAAAGCTACTTTTGAAAACAAAATCAAAAATTTAAAAATCATGCCAAAAACCTTGCTATAAAAAAAATTGTCATTGTGATTTTCGAGTTTAGCACGCCAAAATACATTAGAAGAAAATAGTGGCACCGAATGTACATTTTTTTTTATTCATTTTTAAACGCACTGATATAACTCGTGGTATAATTAATAATTGATGATATTTACTTATTGAAACCAAAGCAGCACTTCTGATCTTTCTCAAACCTGTCGCAACAGGTTTTCTAAAATGTGTCAAATTTTTTAAAATTTATTCTCGCTCTTTTGCAATATTAGGTACTGATGAAAATAATAGGTATATCTAAGGCCCGGATTTTTAGGTCATAAAAAAGTGATAAAAGGTTCCTAAATTAGGTGATATTTTTAATAAAATAGGTTATTATTTTAGGTACCTATATTTTAGGTACTTAATTAAAGGTTGATATTGGTTGGCCCGTATTTTTAGGTTATAAAAAAGTAAAAAAAATGCAAAAAATAGGTCAAATAGTTATAAAATTAGGTTATTATTTTAGGTGCCTACATTTTAGGTACTTAAATAAAAAATAATATAAGCTGATTTATTGAAATAAAATGTTTTCATTATAATGTCGATATCGTTGTAAAACCATACATAGGTCTTATGTAGTTTTAGTTACATTATAATTGCTCTGTTAATGTCCGGCAATAAAGGATTTAAAGTAAAAATGAAATAGTTATTAAAATAATATATATTATTAACATTAACTGAACAAAAATGTTTGGTTGGAAAAATAACAAATAAAATAAAAGATTCTTTAAAAAAGTAAATATATCATATCACAAATAATGTAAAATAGCAAAAAAACATAAAAGGAACTCTAAAATTACAAAAAAAACAAAATAGGAACTCTA